>OZ005651.1:133550974-134295974 GCA_963930645.1 Salticus scenicus | reverse complement strand
ACCCTTCCTTATAATAACACGATTGTGGGCATTCCTACGAAGCAACAAGAGTTCCCTAAAGTAGAAAATCGCCTTAAACCCTAAATCTACACCATTCCAGTAAATATTTTAGTACTAATTAACAAATTTTTCGTCAAGCTTTAAATGCAAGAGTAAAGTTCCATGACGTCATGAAGTGGTATTTGACAGGAGATAGGTGGCAACAGCCAAGGAAGAGAGAACGGAGTTGGAATGGACGAGAAGAATTGACATGTTTAGAGTTGGTTCGCGTAGAATATTTTTATTTGTGTTCTAAATGTTTTATATATGTTTTGTGAAGTTTTAGTAATGTGTTATTAAATGTTTCGTCTTCAAGCACGATGTTTTTTTTATTCCAAAGCCACGACTGAATTCATTTAATTTTAAGTGATGGTGTCTCCAATCAAGCAGTGACCAGGATAGAATTTTACTGGCGCAGCCTTTTAGTAGGATAGAAAAGGATACCTAGAAAATGGGGAAGGTAAGAGCTTTCGTGTATATGCCCAAATATTTTAAGTGTACATTTTAAAAAATGTTTTTTTTTTTTTTTTTTATAACATAAAATGAAAATAGAACGTCAGTTCTAATATTTTTGAATATGTTCGATACGAAGCACGCCAGTGCAAAATAAATATTCGATAAGAAGCACGCCAGTGCAAAATAAATATTCGATAAGAAGCACGCCAGTGCAAAATAAATATTCGTTAAGAAGCACGCCAGTGCTAATTCTGTGTTAATTTTTTTTTTTTGTTGGTATTATAACGTAAAATTATATACATAATAGAACGCCAGTTCTAAGTTTTTGTTCTCAAATACATTCGAATAAAGTTCACGCCAGTGAATGTCAATTTTAATACAGTGTGAATGTATTAAGTGTATTATATTTTACGCTGGTAAATAACAGCATACAACGTCACGCCAGTGATTGTTAATTTTAATACAGCGTATATGTATTAATTACATTTATTTACGGCAGTGAATAAAGGTTTAATATTTCACGCCAGTGAATATTAATTTTAATACAATGTAATTTTTTTTATTTACTTCAAAAAATATAGAGTTATCTGTTAAATATCTACAACTGTAGATCTTGATATTTTCCCCCTCAGTTTGATATATATACATATATATATATATTTTTTTTTTGTTGTTGTTGTTTGCTCTCCGAAATATAGAGTTAAAAGTATTTTGTGTGATGAAATAAATAAGAGTAAATATCGTATTTTGTTCCTGAAATTGGAAAATCTATTTTTTTTTAGAATATTTATATTTTAATGAATGTACCTAATATGAAATATATATGAGAGTTGATTCAATTTAGTTATTAAGTGCTGAAATTACACAAATAGTGTTTTGTTTATTTCATTTAATAACGAGCCATAATAAATTAGTTTGTTTTCGAACGAAATAGCTAATGCTGACGAAAATCGTCTGCGTTATTATTATTATTATTTTTTTTTTTTTTGTTCATTTCATTATTTTATAGAAAGAGTAATTTTTTTTTTCTTTTCTGTGTTTATGCTTATGACACATGGTAATTATATAAAAAGTGTTAAAGATTACATTTTTTTTTTTTTTTAATTGTTTATTTTTTTTACAAACGTTGAAGTAAGCTTATGATAGAAATGTTTGTTTATTCATTTCATATGAAATAAAAGTGTTGGTTTCAATAAAAAATAAATTGGATAAATAAGAAAAGAATTTTATTTTATATTTCATTGCGTAAGGAAATGTAAATATGCACGACAGTGTGTTTTAAATTATTTCTAATGTGTGAAAATATCATTCATGTATTTTTAAAGTCAATTTGATTCATAAGCTAAGTAAAGAAATTTATATAGATATCAATTGCTTTAGGTATAAATTATGGGTTTTGCGTATGGTATATAATTTTATTTCCATTAATATTTAACAAAGTGTTTTAATCAGCACCACCTTGAGGAATTTTTGCTAAGTTTCTAGTTCAGAAAGTTTTAGGTGTATAAGATGGCATATTTGGGTCGCGCAAAGAAAGAGGATTTGAAATTGTTGGCTGTGGAGTTGAATCTTCAGGTCACGAATGAAATGACTGTAAGCGATTTACGCAAATTAATTACCGAAGATAAAGAATATGACGAAGAGTTTACTAAGAATCAGCTCGACATTATTATCGAAGATAGGAAGCTCCATGAGAAACAAGACGCTGAAAAGCAATTCCAAGAGCAAGAGATTGAAAAACAAAAACGCGAATATGAATTTGAGTTAGAAAAAATCCGTTTGGAAGCTGAAAAGTTTAAAGTAGCACCGATTTCTGAAGCTAAGAGTAGTACGCAAGATTTAACAAAAATCGTTCCAAAATTCGAAATGAGAGATGGAGATATAGTGCTGTTCTTGACTTTGTTTGAGCGTCAAGCCAAGAAAATTAATCTAGATAAATGTAACTGGGTGTCAGCTCTTTTAGCTCTTATGCCAAAAGAAATCACTCAATTAATAGCTCGTGAATCAGAAGAAAAATTTGACGATTATGATTATATCAAAGGTTTATTATTAAAACGATTTAAATTAGGCCCTGAACATTTCAGACTAAAATTTGTGAAACATCAGCGAAACCCTACTCGATCTTGGCGAGACTTTGTTTTCGAAATAACAAGCTACTTTGAGGAATGGCTTGAAGGAGTTGCAGTAAATGATTTTGAAGGATTGAAGAATCGGATTCCGGATCAGTTAAAAAGACGCGTTCCAGGTGATATCCGAGAACATTTCGTCGATGACTGGGCTAAGTTACTTGTTCCGGGTATTTTAGCTGATAAGTTGGATGAGTACGAAAGTGTACGATTGAATGCTAAGGGATCCGGTTTGGGTGATATGAAACATAGAACAACTAGTAATTACAAACCTGATTTTAAAGACTTTAGCAACAAACAAAAAGACGAACAGCCATCTTGGAAATTTAGGACATCATTTCCTCCAAGAACTGATCAAAATACAAGTTTTAAACCTACTTGTTTTACGTGTGGATCTTTGGGGCATTTATCTAGAGTTTGTCCCAAGAATTCCAAGAAAACGTCAATTCGTAATGCCGTAAGTAATGTTGTTGAAGCCAAAGACGTTAAGCCAAAGACAGCGAACGAAGTTGTAACTGCTAAGGTGTCAATTCCTGTGTCAACCTCTATGCCGATTAAAGATGGAATTGATGATTTGAAATACGTAAATATCAAATGTGGAGAAAAAGTTTTGAAGGCAATAGTGGATACTGGAGCACAAATTTCAGTCTTACTTGCAGATTTGGTCGATACCAACTTTGGAAAAGGGGATGGAACAATCCAAATTGTTTCGGCTTTCGATGAAACAGAAGTAGCTGCTCTAAAGATTTTTGACCTAAAGATAGATGATGGGAAACACGGCAATGTACTTGTAACTTGTGCAGTGTCGAAGAAACTTGTGAATGATATGCTAATTTGTTCAACTGCCTATGAAGTTTTAATGGACAATGTAGAATTAAATGGATGTATGAATCATGTAGCATTGAAAAAGAAAATCAGGAAGAACATGATGAAAAGAAAAACATCTCAACCTCCCTTCAACTTAATGCTGAGATTACCGATGATGAAAGCAATGGGAATAAAGAAGATTTTATAAAATTAAAATTAGATGATGAAGATTTAAAGAAATCCTGGTCTTATGCCGAAAATGGGAAGAATTCATTTAAAATTAGTAATGGAGTTCTTGTCCATTCAGAATGCTTATGTGGAGAAAATGTTGATCAAGTTGTTCTGCCCACATGCAAAAGAAAAGAAGTTCTTAGGATGGCACACGAAATACCATTGGCTGGTCATCTAGGCGAACAGAAAACAAAGCAGAGAATAAAATATTCATTTTATTGGCCAAGTCTCAAAGAAGAAGTTAAAAAATTTTGTGAAAGTTGCAAAACCTGCCAATTACCAGAACAGTTTCCTATAGGGATCGTATACCGATACAACCCATTGTTAGGCCAGAAATTCCATTTGAAGTCTGGAGTTTGGACTGTATTGGACCTTTAGAACCCCTGTCTCGAAGAGGACATAAATATGTGATTTGTGCAGTTGACTTATGTACTAGATGGGCTGAAGCTATTCCCGTGACGAACATCAATGCTAAAACAACTTGCAATAATCTGATGAGAATATTTACACAGACAGGGTTCCCCAAAGTAATATGTACAGACCAAGGTGCTAATTTTACTGCTAAATTAAGTGAAGCATTTGTGGAACTTCTTGGAGTTTCTCCGACGTTTGCAACGCCAGGTCATCCAGAAAGTATGGGTGCAGTGGAACGTTGGAATCGAACATTGAAAGATATGTTAAATAAAAATATACAGGAATATGGATCTAACTGGGATTTGCATCTTCCATATCTACTTTTTGCTTACAGAGAAGTTCCTCATAGTACGACAGGTGTTTCTCCGTTTCAGTTAGTTTATGGGCGTTTGCCTCCTGGACCATTGTCACTATTGAAAGACGTATGGACTGGTGAGAGGAAAATTCCCACTTCAGCTTCCGCATCAGTTGAAAAATATATATCAGAACTAGTTGAGAAACTAAGAAAAGCACATGAAATTGCATCAGAATATGCTCAGGATTCTCAAGAAAGATATACTTCGCGGTATAATTTGAGAGCAAGAGATAAACAGTTTAATGTTGGGCATAAAGTACTAATACTAGTTCCTTCATCTTCGCATAAATTACTTAAAACTTGGATTGGCCCAGCTACTGTTGTTGAAATCACTAGACCACATTCAGTCTTAGTTGAATTAGAGAGTGGGTCCAGAAGAGAACTGCATTTTAATAAGCTCAGACCATACGTTGCTCGAATTGACCATGTTGGCCTAATATTTGATGAAGATAAAGATTTTGGTGATATTCATTATGCACCATTCGGAAATGGATGCTTAACCCCTAAAAAGATAGCGGACCATATTGATAGTTTAGATTTAAATTTTGAAAAGAAAAATGGTTTGAAAAATGTGATATGCAAATATAATAATGTTTTCAGCACTAAACCCGGAATCGCTAAAGTAGAAGGACACAGTGTCCGCGTTACTAGAGATTGCTGCCCTAAAAGACTACGTCCATATAGAATACCGATAGTTAAGCAAAAGGAAGTGGATCGACAGATTCAAGAATTGCTTACACTTGGACTAATAGAACATAGTAACAGCGAATGGGCTCATCCTGTCGTTTGCGTTGCCAAAAAGGATGGAACTGTTAGGTTATGTGTTGATTTTCGTTTATTGAACAGCTATACCATCCCAGATGCATACCCCATGAAGATTGCCAATGATCTTATTTACTTGATTGGTAATTCGCAGTTTATTTCTGTTCTAGATCTCACGAAAGGGTACTGGCAAATACCTATGAAAGAAGACAGCAAACATTATACTGCTTTTACTACCCACTCAGGGCATTTCCAATGGAATGTGATGCCATTTGGTATGAAGAACGCTGGTAGTACATTTCAAAAATCTATAGACAAAGTTTTAGAGTGTCATAAAGATTATTGTCGTTCCTATATCGATGATGTTGCAGTATTTTCTACCACTTGGAGTGAACATATAACACACTTGAAAGCAGTTCTCAAAACATTCCAAGAAGTTGGTCTTACAGTTAATTTAAAGAAATGCGATTTCGGAAAGAATGAAGTGAAATTTTTGGGCCATATTATTGGATCAGGACGACATACATCCAATCCCGAAAAAACCGAAGCTATAAGAAAAATTTGCAGGCCTATCACCAAAAAAGAACTTCGTAGTGTAATTGGTTTGGCTAATTATTACCAGGAATACATTCCAAATTTTGCTTCAGAAATTCTTCCCTTGACTGAATTAACAAAGAAAAGCGTACCTAATGAAATTCCCTGGTCTGATGCCCAAGAAACAGCTTTTCAAAATTTGAAACACCATTTAATGAATATGCCATCTCTATATACGCCTAATATAGCAAAGCCATTCAAATTGTACACTGATGCTTCGAGCAAAGCTATAGGAGCATGTTTATCTCAGTCGGACGATTCTGGCAAAGAACATCCGATTGCTTTTTTTAGTAAAAAACTGTCTCCGTGCCAATTCAAATGGTCAACGATCGAACGAGAGGCTTACAGTGTGCTGACTGCTCTACGAAAGTTTGATACTTGGCTCTTCGGTGCAGAAGTCGAAGAAATTTCCGATCACAATCCTCTGACTTTTCTGACCCAAACAATGCCACGCGGTGCAAAGTTAGCACGTTGGGCTTTAGCTTTGCAAAGATATAATCTAAAAATTACGTATAGGAAGGGGAAAAATCATGGTAATGCCGATTCTTTATCTAGACTTCCTTAAAAAATTTTAATAGTATTTCAGTTATATCTAATTATTCAAATTTAATTTACCTCGTGATATACTATATAATTCATGTGCATATTATAAGGGTTGTTTGTAAGATATTTAATGCTAGATCAATTATTTGTGTGTATTGCTGTTGTTGTTTATTGCTGAATATACTATGCATTTAATTTTTTTTTTCTTTGGGCATATGCAGAAGCTCTTCCTAAAGATTTTATGATATATGCATTTTTTTATAAACTCTTGATATAAACTTTTAGGATCTACATATATGAACATTTATTTTATAAACTTTTTCTAAAAAGAATTTTTGTGGTTCCTACATGAACATTTTCTTAGAAACTCTTAGTGTTATCTGTTGGTGTTCTTCCTATATGAAAAACTTATATCAAAAACTATTCAGCATTATCATGAATGTGAACATTTGTGTAGAAACTCTCTATATCATGAAACAGTATCTAAGTTTGGTAGCATCGTAGTCACTCCTGTGACGTATGAGCTCAAAAAGGAGGGACGAGTAAAGTTCCATGACGTCATGAAGTGGTATTTGACAGGAGATAGGTGGCAACAGCCAAGGAAGAGAGAACGGAGTTGGAATGGACGAGAAGAATTGACATGTTTAGAGTTGGTTCGCGTAGAATATTTTTATTTGTGTTCTAAATGTTTTATATATGTTTTGTGAAGTTTTAGTAATGTGTTATTAAATGTTTCGTCTTCAAGCACGATGTTTTTTTTATTCCAAAGCCACGACTGAATTCATTTAATTTTAAGTGATGGTGTCTCCAATCAAGCAGAGACCAGGATCGAATTTTACTGCAAGTGTCTTAAATTCAGACACAAGTGTGTCTGAAATAGGGTATTAAATTTCAAGGAGCATAAAAAAGCCTTATTTCATACACTTGAAGTATCATAAATAGCACATTGTTTCAAACATTTGAACTGTCTGAAATTTTGACAACTTGTAGCACTTAGTTTTTAGATTAAGCAGCAATTACTGTCCACATTGAGCATTTTTCATAAATAAAAAAATAAATAAAGTGGCGTTAGATTATGTTTTTATTTTATTTATTTATTTATTTGTTGTATAAAGTATGTTTTAGAATCTCCCAGAGCATAAGTAAAATATTAATAATTTCCTATTGCCTGAGCTGGGATTCAAACCGAGTTACAACAGAGTCTGCGACGACTGTCTTCCTAATTATGCTACTGTGAAACACAGCAGTTTCAGCTAGCATGAAAATATATACTCGAAACAAATCGCAGTTTTATGTTTTAATCGGTGTTTTTTGCAATAAAACTATCGATCATATATCTAAATTTTAATATGTATTATTATCTTAAATTTTATGTGTAGAATTTTAGAATTCTTTTGTAAAATGCAAAACAAGTATGTGAAGATCCTAGACTATAATATTTAGAAAACGATTTATTTTTAAAACTGATAATTAAAAGAAAAGAAACTATGTACATAAAAACCAGAAAGGTTATTGTTTTATATGAAGATGTACGCGAGTATGCGGACAAAGGCTTTTAAAGTAGTTTGAAGGTGGGGGGGGGGGGGGGGGGTTACTCAATTTGTTCAAGATTGTTCAGTTACGAATTCACTTTCGTTACTACAAGTTCACCTGCGTCGTTCATCTTATTATCATTTTTGTTTTATTCCATTCGAGAGCTTTAAATATATGTATGCATTTATTTATTTAACCAAATAAGTTTCGCGTCTAAATGTGTTGCTTTATCAATTGTTTCAAGCATAATTCCATGCAAATAGGATACACATCTCCAGAGTATTAAGCTTTGAAAAATTAATTTCATAAAGAAAACATAGCTTAAGTTGCTTATTTGCTTATTATATAAAATAATAATATAATTATTGAATGTATAATAACTTTAAACAGAATATATATGTTATTGTTTATAGTAAAATTAAAATATTTGCTAAGTAACACAAGTATCTTAATTTCTTAGTATCTGAACTGTAAAATGTCAGAATTTCTTCATGTTTAAATTGTAAAATGTCTTAATTTCAAAGTTTATAAACTGTAATGTTTCTTAATTTCAGACATATGAAACTTATTCAAACACTTATCTCAGTCCATTTATAAAAAGACACTTATGTGTCTTAATTTCAGACGCATATGCTGTCTGAATTTTTGCATTATTCAGACGTAAAGTTTTCAATTTCCGAAATTTACTTTTTATATTTCATTCATGTTTCCAAAAGTAATCATTAGATTTTCAAAAAATCATGTTTTTTTTTTTAGAAAGATATAGGAAATGTAAAATTGACAATATAAAAATACATACATTATTTGTAAGAAATATAAACTGTAAAGAAATATCTTTATAGAATTTTCATATACAGAGCTTTCCTTTAAAAATTTTCTGAAATATACTTTGGAAAAACTCTTACAACATGTCTTTAATAGAATTATAAATAATATAATAACTGAGAATATGTTCAGTACGAATGATGAAGGATTTTCAGGCCATATTTTACACGAAACATGCTTTTATGCATAAAACATATGTGTTCATTTCATTTTGTTTTGTTCAGTTTATATATCTTAAACAAACAATGTCGCCCATAGACGCAATGTATTTCAATTATTTTGGATGTTCCTGTACACGAACCATTTGCTTCATCTCAACGAAAAGTTAACTTTAGCATCCCTATATGATATTGATTTAGAATACCCAGTTTGGACTTTCTGCTGATATTTGCTCTTGAGATATGCTGATAACAGACACACACACGCACACACCAACCGCAAAAAAACTGATTTTCGGAATCAGAGGACTTCAAAACGTATAAACATAACAAAACTCGACTTCGAAAATTTGAGCGAAAAATAATACTTTCTCTATATATACTTTCTCGATATATGCTTTCTTTGCCCATATATATGGGCAAGAGAAAGTAAAAGATGAGATATTAGCATTATTTAATAAAGCAGTATTTAAATTTTTTATTAGAATCCGGGGGGGGGGGGTATATTTCTTCATGCATGTAGTCTTCTGTGCCGTAGAATGTATTATTCATCTAATGTAGTCAAAACAACACATGTATGTGAAAACTAATGTGATAATGATTAAAATAATTATAATAATGAGAAAATTGGGGGAGGGGAAGGAAAATGAGGAATGACCCCACTCGACATTTCGAACATTAATAAATAACGGGTATTTAAAAAAAAAAAAAAAGCTTGAAATTAATTTATAAAAAAAAAGGGAAAAATTATGATAGAATGTTTGAGTACAATTGATCGTAATGTGTATGAATTCTTTTGTGCATCCTGTAAGAGAACCGAAAACTGTAAGCACACAATTTCCTGTAACGACCATTTATTTTTTTATAAAGCATTTAATGCTCTTCTGATAATTAGCCCTAACAGAACGTAATATGTGTGATTTTTTTTTTCATTTTTTCAAGTAAATATATAAAATTTAACTGAATGAAGCCGAATTCTATAACTCTGAAAACTAAACTATATTGTTATATCATTAACAGAATAACGTAAAATTAAATCTTTGACCAAATCATTACCATTATGGAAAATGATGTGCGTTTTACTTGAACGTATTCACTCAAAGCAATTGAATCGATTTGAGTTGTTTGATTTATCACTTATGTACATAAAAAAGGCTTGCGCATGTTGTTTGGCTGATAAATCAATTAAGTCGTTATTATTAACTCTTTTTACATCCATCATGATTCATCACCAATGATTCATAGAATCCCTGAAATTAATTGAAGAATTCAGTGATCTGAGCAAAACTATTTCAATGGTAATTATCATTAGTATGAAGAAGTTTTGTTTCCATTAACCCATTAACGATCACATATTTTTTAAGAAAACAGTAAAAAAAGTACCTATTTTTTTATTCAAGAAAATTGTATAAAATAAAGTGTATGAACAATATATGTATTCATTTTTAATTTTTGGAATTTTTTTTAGCTTGAAATCAAGAAAATTTAATTTTGCAGAAAAATTAACAATCAGGGTTATTACGATGAATTTTTGGTTTTGCAGTAAGTAGAAAAATAAAATAGATGTGTTTAAAACATTAAAAATGAATTTTACGAAACGAATGATTCGCCATCTGAACTTTCATAAAGATCACTTATTTCCAATCACGCTGAGATGCATTTATACTAAAATTAGAATACGAGTCATTTTGTGATTCTGACTCCATTATGTACATAATATTAAAAAATATATTTTACCTCAGAACACAAAACTACATGCATTTAAAAACTTAAATAAACTAAGATAATAAGAATAAGTATTACAAATATATAAATATATAAATTTATCTGACATCTAGTTTTAAATAAACCAACTATCTTTAATTACATTTTATATAATCTGCTGCTTTTATCTAGAGTGTAAAATAAAAATAAAAAAATTTTCGGGTATCGGAAATGGTTTGTTTTTAAATCTTTTTAATGCGTTACTTTTAAACAATCCAGCCCGGAAATATCACGGGCAGGAGAAACAGAGAACAAAACTTTACCCGTCATTTTCACGGGAGCGACAAGGAAGGGGTTTATATTAGAGTGACCATATTTTTTTCATTGAATTTGGGGTGGACAAAGAAGGCGGTGTACTTAAATTTCGAGGACAAAAAAAAAAATAATAATAATAATAATAATAATAATAATAATAATTAAATCACCTTAAATTGTAAAATTTTAGTAATTTTTATGAATAAAGAACCTAAAATAACTTATTTCAGCTTATTTATTATACAGATAATAAATTACTATAATAAAACATTAATAACTTTATAACCGGCGTCCCCAAATGTGTTGTAATTTTTTGGGGACGAAGATAGTTTTGTCCTCGAGATTCAAGGACATATGGTCAGCCTAGTTTATATTAAAAAAAGAAAGAAAAAAAAAGTGGAACAGTCGTTTTAAGGGTAAAAAAATCGTTGCATATTCTTGAAATTAATAATAAATAAATTTCAAGAATATGCAACGATTTTTTTTTATTACAATGTTTTTAGTCTTTCGTCAACACCAGTATTTGATGAAATTTTCTAAAATATGTTTTACTTGTTTTAACACGTTAATCGCCACGATAATATCAGAAAAATTTTCACATGGGCCATGGTAAATTTATTAGACGATTTAGTTAAAAATGCGTGTTAAAAATGCGTCAGGCACATATGACTGACATGGCGATTAACGTGTTAATAATTACTCGGCGTATATCATATTCCTTTTAGGGTTATTTCCTAGTTAAAAATGCGTGTTAAAAATGCGTCAGGCACATATGACTGACATGGCGATTAACGTGTTAAATTGCGTTAAGAAATGATCTTTCTTCATGCAAAATACACACGTATACATATACCAATAACGTATACCATGATTTGTTAATAATTTGAACTTAAAAGAATAAAACACATAGTGTAATTATTCAGTTAGATGTTAACCTGTTAGGAATCAGTGTCTTCACATTCACTTTATCGTTCTTGACTGTTAATAATTAATAAACACTTCGTGATTACCTGGGAAAATTATATACAATGTGTTCATAAATAAACTGACAGTTTTTACAGTGCGATCTAATTGCAAGAAAGGTGCCAAAACTTATGGGAAGATTAAACAAGAAGGGGAACGAAGGATTCCACGAAACAAATAAATAAATCAATAAAAATAAAGTTACAAAATTTACTGATAGGGAAATATGTGGCGCTGTTTTTCTAAGAATTTTTTTTTCGCAATGTATAACTTAAAATAGATGAGTGTGCACTTTTTTTAAGCACTAATTTTGTCCCATTTATTATTTTGAAATTAGAGGCACCGCGCTAATTTCTCCGCAAGAAAAAGTTTACTTAGAAAGACAGCGCCACATATTCCCTTAGCGGTAAATTTTGGAATTTATTTTATTTTTATTTTATTTTTATTATTATTATTATTTGGAGTCCTTCGTCCCCCGTCTTGCTTAATCTACCTACACAGTTTGGAGATATTCTTGCTATTAGATCGCGCTACAGAACACTGTAAGCACTGTCACTTTAATTATGGTCACCCGTATTATAACTCATTTAGATTAATCCACAATAATAAACAGAATTGTGATGATAACAACTACCGTGGTCTACCTACACAGCTTGCTATTAGATCGCGCTACAGAACATTGTAAGCACTGTCACTTTAATTATGGTCACCCGTATTATAACTCATTTAGATTAATTCACAATAATAAACAGAATTGTGATGATAACAACTATAAAGCTAAGTGTTTCTGGTTGTCGCATAAAATGTTAAGAAAAAGAAATTTCGCAATTATAACAAATATATATATCGTGAACTTTAAGTTAACTTAAATTTGATGAGTAGGCAATACGTAAAATATATAGGTTTTTTATTATAATGCATTCCTTTATTTATTTATTTTTTTATTCATAACAAATTGCTAGTTAAAGTAATTTTCATTTGAACTACATTTATTTTCTTTTTCTTTTTTTTTTTTAATCGAAAATAGTCTAAAGCCAGTTTTGTAAAATTACATAAAATGATGAAATACTTGTAGATAAATTACTTTCACCTTGTATTGTTATGATCTACATTATACATACTGTGAAAAAAAAAAAAAAATCAGCAAATCTGTTTATCTGGAGCACTCGAATTATCAGTAGTTTTCAACGCGATTTTCACCGTTTCTTTTTTCTGTTAAATGTAAAGTATAGTAAAATATACATGAACTATGTAAGAAAGGTAATCAGTTTCTTTATTTTAGTAGTTTTCAAACCACGAGAACATAAATTAAAAGTTTTATGGCGAATAACTAGTCTGGTGATATGCATTATGAAATCAGATATCTTATTTCATTTATTATTTCTATACCTTCTAAATCGATGATGGAATCCTCCATATTCAAAACCAATGTGCGCACAATAAGGACCGTACGAATCATAAAATCATAAAAATGTATATATATATATATATATTTATGAAAACTTACATTTCCATGTCAAAATAAAATAAGTCTTTATGCATATAAAATTTAAATTAAATATACTTTTATTCTCATTTAAAAATTATTTTCTGGAAATACAAAACTACGCTTGTGTCTAGGAAGTTCTTCTGTCAAAGCTGGTGAAGAGGTGGTGGCGTGTTTGAATCCTGGTCGCACTTGTCAGAATGTCTATTTGGAATTTTCTGTGATTTTCTCCGAAACTCACGTGATTACAAGGTAGACCCACTTCTTAATATCCACTACTGAAGATATTCTTCCAAGTCGAAAATATGAAACAGAAAACAATTTCCATCATGACAAAAATTTTCATAGTGCTAAAATATATATATATATATACAGTATACGTATCAAATACAATGCAAAACTGTATACTGTATATATATATATATAGGGGAGACCCGTGTACCTAGGGCAGCTTTTTTTCAATGCCCAAAAACAAAGCCCTTGACCTGTTTAAAATTATCAAACTGATATGCACATATCTTTAGGACTAATTACTTCCAATTGAGATTAATATAAATACCTAAAATAATAAATTCCGACAAATAGAAGGTTTTTAAAAAAACATCACTCGTGGCCCTAGGTACAACACCCTCATTGTACCTGGGGCCAGACCTCACTGTACCTAGGGCCATTCTCTCAAAATTAGATCTAACTTTTGAGTGAATAGAAAAAAAGCATATAAACATGTATTTTATAAAAGAAACAATATCAAGTAATATTTTTATTTATCGTATAATAATTATCATGTTGTTGCCTTAATTTAAAACACGGAAATTTCCCCCCCTTTTTTTCTTTGGGATATTCTAACAGAATGTTTTTTTTTTCTTCATAATCTTTTTTTTTCTTTCTTTTTTTTTTTTTTTCTGTGGTGTCTCTTGGATTTCTAGATCTTTCTGGTTTTCGGTCACATCTTTGATGTGGGAGGTTTTGCTTTAGGTAAAGGTTTTACTTAGGTTTGTACCTGTTAAAGCAGGACACACGAAAAGATGTTAGATGTTGAAGATTTCGAAATTTCAACAGGACACGAAACAGAGACATCCAGTTGTGTCATTGTAGGTTCACTTTCTTCCTGGATTTTTTTTTCTTTTAATATATGAAGGGATCTTGTCTTTCAGTCACATTTGAACTTAAATATTCATCCTCAGTGAATGTGTTTTGATTCATTCGCTATATGCCGGATACACGAAAGCCTGATAGAATGTTTACAGGAGTAAAGGCCGACGGACAGGACTTGCCAACACTTTCAGCAACATCATATATAGTGATTGGTTTACCAGGGTTTGCCAGCATCGAATTACTATAGGCTGTACTGTGTTTCTTAACACTTTCTCGACCGCTGACGTAGATTCACGTCATTTGAAAATATGAAACTCCACCAGTGGGCGTTTCTTTTGCAATTTGTATGTTATTTGTTTCTAAAAAATATACACAGTACAATCAGTATACTATGGATGCAAATACTTTGATTGGAGAGACAGTATGATTATAATACATATCCATTTGTAATATAAATGTGAATACGGAAAATTTTGTTTTGAAAAATTGTAACTTCTGAGAAAAACGCCCACAGGCGGACCTTACTGTCAAAAAGACAAAAACATGCGGTCGCGAAAGTGTTAAAAGATCCAAACACACTGGCCCTAGGTACAAGGTAGCGATGTGGCCCTAGGTACAAGTTTTGGTAACTTCATTCAAAATACCTTCCACTAAAAAATCCACATGCAGAGAGGACTAATTAAACATCTCATTTCTTACTCAATATAACAAGCAAAATTATACACTATAAATGAAAGAAAGATATTTGACTCGCCTTTGTAAAATAGCAAAAGATATGAGTTGCAAAATTTTACTTCAAACCATGTAAATTCGTTTTCTACATGCAGCTTGTCAAAACTCTCTTCTCAAAAGTTCCAAAGTAGTTGTAAAAGTAGCAATTTGTGTTGTTACTAGCCCAATTGAGTATTAAAACTTAAAATTAAATATTATTCAAATAAAGTGGTGTGGCCCTAGGTACACGATGGCCCTAGGTACACGGGTCTCCCCTACAATATACCGCATTAAATACAATATATATACAGTGGGTGATCAAGTTATTATATATATATATATATATATTTTTTTTTTTTTTTTTCGAAATTTTTTCGGTTTTCTAAAAAAATACTGCTTGAAATGGGCTTGAACTTCAGATATGTAAAGAACATTAAAAAACTCACATTTTCCACTATCAATTTAATCCAGAGTACAATTAGGAGATAACCCAAAAATTGAAGAAAAGCACAAATACTTTGGATCACCCTGTATCGTAAAAAACTGCAAGTGACTTGTAAGTTTAACACATTATTGCACTTAAAATGTACAATATTTGTATTTTTTTTTCCCCATGGGAATTGCACAAATTTTTAGGCAGATATATATATATAAATTCAAATATATATTTCAAAAATTATTAATTTTTGGGGCAAGTTTTTGCTTAAAAACGGATTTCCATAAAATTTTACAAAACTTGACGAAAAAATGACAAAACATTAGAGAAACATTATTCTGAAGCTTAAAATTCTCACGTGTAATATTCGCTGAGATATGAGCATTTATAATAAATATCTTTCACCGTTAAAAATCTGTTGTTAGTTTGAACCAAAACTTATTACTGAAGCAGCTGCAACCACCCAATGATTTAACCTTTTACTATCATTTGGTAATTTTATATTGAACCAAATATTGATATTATGTTAAAAAAAAAAAAAAAAAAAAAAAAATCAACATTCCACCGAGGTGGGGATCGAACTGAAGACCATCTTGTCTCGAGACTAACACCTCGGCACTGTGCCACGCTTTCCTGCACGCTAATTCTATTTCGTTAATTTGGATAAAAGGGGTTAAATTTTCTAGGGTCTTATCTTGACCCATGGGTGACTTGTTGCATAAAATTTGTATTTACCCCATGTTTTCGACCACGCTTTTTAATTTAAGCTTGGTTTAGTTTCAAAAGGAACTTTACTGATTCATACTTACTGGACTGTATATAATAGATTTTTCTCTCTTCTTAAAAGGATATACTTCAATAAACTTTCTTATAGTAACATATGGTTAGTGACCAATCGAATACAGAACTCTTTTTTTTTTTCTTGTAATGAATGTTGTAATCACACGCGATCTCACTTCACAAATTGTATTTTCACTCTCCGGCTTGCAGCCGGTTATTTTCAGCGCAATAGGGGCGCCATATCCTGCATACAAAGGGAATTACAACTGTATGTAAGCTGAAATACTTCCCTTATGAGTGGTTGTATGGTAGCTCCAAGTTTTGGTGCAACTTCAATCGGAAGATTTAGAAAACTAAAAAGTGAGGTTGAACCATATTATGATATTGCTTATAACTTTACTCCATATAGTGGTTCAAGTTTGAATAGAAATTTTTACAGTGTTTTACTGCGCATGCGCGAAAGATACAAAAACTTTTATTGCATGGGTTGAAAGCTAAATAAATTAGGCAACTTTTTTCAGCAGTCCATTTGAATAGAGTAAAAATTACTCAAATTGTCGGTAATAGAACGAGCTAGATTTTAGGTATTTTCCAGAGTTGAAATTTAACAAGGGGTTTTTCTCATGCTGCGTATTTAAGATTTAATTATTTCAACCATCTTGCAAAATTTCTTTTTTTGTAAAAAATCTTTTATTAACTCACAAATCTTAGTAAATAAATAAGAATATGTTAGAATTACAAGCCTATAAGGGGTTTTTCGCAAAAAAGATCATTTGTAACGTGTTTGAAGTAATTAGATCTTCAAATTAAGTACGTGGCATGTGAAGAACTATTTATGGAATTTCAACTCCTGATAATATCTAAAATTTAGCTCGCTCTTTGGCCGACAATTTGTTTAATTTTTACTCCATTCAAATGAACATTTGACTTATGTTGCCCAATATATCTAGCTTTCAACTTGTGTAATAAATTTTTTTCTATCTCTCGCGCATACGCAGTAAAAAAAAATATTTTTATAAATGCTCATATTTCAACGAATATTACATGTGTGTGTTTTAAGTTTCAGAATAAAGTTTCTCTAACGTTTTGTCAGTTTTTCTGCAAGTTTTGTAAAATTTTATGGAAATCCCTTTTTATAAGCAAAAAAACTTACAAAAAATTGATAATTTAAAAAAAACATATCTGCCGAAAAAATTGTGTAATTCTCACAAAAATAAATAAATAAATAAATAAAATAAAATAAATAAAATATTGTAAGTAATAAGTGCAATAATGTGTTAAAATTACATGTCTTTTGTAGCTTTTTACGGTACAGGGTGATCCAACGTATTTGTGCTTTTCTTCAATTTGTGGTTGGTCCTCTAATTGTACTCTGAACTAAATCGATAGTGCAAAATGTGAGTTTTTAAATTCTTTTTGCATGTCTGAAGATCAAAGCCATTTCGAAGAGTATTTTTTCAGAAAATCGAAAAAATGTCAAAAAAAAAAATAATAAAAAATCTTCTAATTTTATCACCTACTGTATGAAGTTTGTAAGAAATGTAAAATGAATTTTTTCTCAGAAATTTCTACAATTCTAATTAGCAAGAGTCAATTACTTTATATTATAAACGAAGATAAAGTTTTGAACATTTCTTATAAAAATTTTCACTTTTCAATAACCACACCCAAAAGCCGTAGTTGCACAGCTGCCATATCTCCCGAATTTGACGGGAGAATTCATACGATATTTTTAAAAGTAACATTAGATGTATTAAATCACACATCTTAAATATCAAAGTTTTCTAGAAAACTTATTCGTAATAAACCTTACTTAAGAAACATCAAATTTTGATATATATATATATATATATATATATATAACCCATTGTTCTGATGATACTTTACAGAATGTTTGGGGACTGCAAAATATTTTGTAAAATTTGACATTATACAGTTTATATATCATTAAAAAAATAGTGTAATTTAGAGAAATAATAGATTTCTGACTAAACGCTTCTTGGTGAGAACGTTGCACAAATTTATTAAAAAACATGATATTTAGCGAATATAAATTACTAAAAATAATTATTCATCACCATTAACAATTCATTTAAAAGGAAAATTGTGCAAAATACCACATCGAAATGCATAAATATAAATTGAGACAAATGTCCAACAGACAATTCTGAATCTGCAAAATTTATGAAAAGAATTACAATAGATTATCTATCTAATTATCTATCCTTCGTAAAATATATATATATATATATATATATGTATTTGGACTATTAAAAAATGTCTCAAACTAAATGCATCTTAGGAGTATTGCTTCACACAATGATCTAGAGTTATAAATTTTGGATTTTAAAGCTATGCCATGGAATATCATTATTTATTCAAATTTGCACGTTATAAAAAAAAATAATAACTTCACCAAAATTCGTGATGTAGATTATCCCATATACTAAAATTAATTTTCTCTCTGAAAAGATAAGTAAATTCTCTAAATAAATAAAATTATAAATAAAATTATTTAATCTTAAACAATTATTTTAAATACAACGGTATAACTATTTTTGACCTATAAATAATAACTTTTCAATATGCTTTTTCTGTTTTTTTCAAGGCAACTGAAATAAAATCTTTGAACTATTTCCAGCAGTCATTTAACAATTCTAACGCAATAAAAATTCTTTTCGCTCTGTAAATGATATTATTTTGACTCATTTATACCTTTTGTTTTGTGAACCCAGATAATAATTAATTCTGTATCTTGTAATCTTACATCGAAATATAACACGTTCCCTCTTGTCGCCTAATTTCATTACATGGTCCAGACAAAATATTTGCTTAGCTGGTTGTTTCCTAGGAACTAAAAAATTGGTGAAAACATGCCAACGTTCCCTAACAACTGCCAACAATGAATTACTGGTCGCCTTTTCAAAAAAAAAAAAAAAAAAAAAAAAAAAAGGAATATTCGTAACGTACCGCAACTATGCTCATCTTAAACTTTGATCTTGGCGAATATAAAATTAAACGCTAAAGGCAATGTCATTTTTCGCTCCCGTTTTGGACGGTTTTTACTTACAGTCATATCGTAGACGAAGAAGGTTTAGGGCCTTGTGCCTATTATTTATTAAATTATACTTTATTAAAATTATTTTCTATGATAAATGCAGACGATTTTTATCTCAAGCATGTATAACACGAAATGCCGGAAGAAAGTCACTTTTCTGCATCATGAAAACAAATGACATGATCCTACACGCACACACTTTTCTCCCTAGTACAATATTACTATTATCAACAATTCATATCAATTTTAATATGATATGATTTGTTGCGTTAAAAATAACTGTCATGCAACCATGCATTAAAAATGAGTGTCATTATGTATATTTATACGAAATTTTGTCTAAACTGCCATGTTTAAAATTTAGAAAAAATTGGGATTAGAGTGCCACCTGTAGAGCGAATGATCCACAAATCTAATCACCACCAGCTTAGATCAGGGTCCAACTAAATACCAAGTTTGGTTAAATTTCATCCACAAATTTGTGATTCATACGCACAGACATTTTCTAAATACAGTCAAATCTTGTTCAGAAAATCTCAAAACGTGTAAATCCGTGGAAAGCTAGAGTTTGAAAATTTTCAGGAATCCAATACTTTCTTCTTATATATACAGAAGAAAGTGAAACAAAAAAATTACATTTTAATTTGCGGCAAATCTGTCAACAACATTGTGTAACCATAACTTGGATTTTCGTGTACAGACCTGAAATTTTGTACAAAAACGTATTAACATATATATATCATTTAAATACCTATAAAATTTTATATGGGTGTATCTTTGTAATTTATTATGTATCTATAAGATAAATATTAAAAGAGTTAAACCAAAACACAAGGTTTTTCAAATCTTCTGCATATTTTGCGTATATGCAGAAGTTGTGTACAAGTACAATACAAACCATCAAACAAAAATACAAACCTTCCGTATATTTGCGTATATACAAAACCTTCTGCATATTTTGAGTGTATATAGTAGAAATGTCTACAGACTTATTGGATACCTCATAAGTCTGTAGACATTTTAAAAATTCATAAAATTTGAAGGAATATTATTCTCATAAAGGAGGATATCTCTTTTCTTTTCGTTCTTTCTTTCTTCTTCTTATTATTATTTTGTTTTGTGGGTAGTTAAAATTTTCGTCGATAGAGGGCACTGTACGTGAACAAATCACACATTTCATTGAAAAATAAAATGTATTTGTATACAAATGTTTACAGGCATATAAATCCTATTCTATGTGTCCGCCATAACCACAAATCACAGTTTGAAAACGAGTTACAACACCGCTAACTGTAGCATGTATGTCGGTGGTTCTTACCTGAGGGAAGACATCTTCACCAATAACGCTTTATCCACCAAGTCAACATCGCAATTAAAACTTCATGTATGCGCAAGTAGGGGGGAAAAATAAGAAATAAGATGTGTTAATCGTACAACGGTGCAATTTATAGAACTCTGATTTGCATATTTCTTGTTACGCATCCGTGCAGCGCCCTCTATCAACGAAATAAAATCCTCTTTCACTAAAATATATTTGCGCAAACCACGTTCAATTCTACAAATTACTTCAAGTTTCATGATTTTTTAAAATGCCTACAGACTTATGGGACACCTGGTATATGTATGTATATATATATATATATATATATATATATATTTATATATATATATATATATATATATATATATATATATATATGAAATCTGCAAAATAACCAGTAAATAGACAAATATAAATAAAAATAAATGTTGAGCATAAAAATAAACTTCACTTTTTATACATTGATTTGTATTTTTATTTAATATAGTTATTTATATATCATTTCTTTGAGGTGTTTTAGATGCAACAACTATTGCCTTTCGATCTTCTGTAGTTTAGTTTCTACTAAGTTTTTAGAAAACATAATGTCATTTATATTATTATATAATACATCGTAAAAATTTTGGTTTATGTTTGATAAATAAAAAAAAAAAAATCTTTAATCAGTATGTAAGAATTGCTAAATTTTTTTAAAGGTTTTTTTATTTTATCGAAAAATGCTCAACAACTTTATTTAAAAAATTGATATTCGAATTTTGTGATATGTGATAATGTACAGTCGGTAACAAAAGTGTCCGAACACTAGCAAAAATTCCTATGTAAAAAAAGTACACTTCATTTGGTTTTGTTTAACAAATCCTTATCGAATCATGTTCTTAGTCAGTGTAAGAACATGATTCGACAAGGATTTATTTAACAAAACCGAATGAAGTGTATTTTTTTTACATAGGAATTTTTGCTAGTGTTCGGACACTTTTGTTACCGACTGTACAATGTTTTAGTTTATTTAAACAAAGCTTAACTCAAGAAACATTTACTTTCTTTCTTTCTTTTTTTTTTAAAGATTAGTTTAAGGAATTGAATAATTACTGTTCATCGAAATACATTGCTCGAGCAATAATATATTTTACTATATTTAACACTCATATACTACCTCTGAATATACAATATTTGAATTTATAGCGTAACTAAAGAAATATTTCGAGTTTTTAATGAATAACTTAAGAGATTGTATAATTAGTCTTCATCGAAATACACATACACAGGCAACAATGTATTTTACTATATTTAATACTAAAATATTACCCGCAAAACTTGAGTTTAGTTAACAAAGTCTAACTTAAGAAATGTTTCGAATTTTTAATGATTAATTTAAAGGACTGGAAAATTACTGTCCTTTGATATACAGTTTCATAAGCAATAATCTGCTATATATGCAAATGTAAATTTAGTTTGTCAAGTCGTATCAAAAAGATTATTCATGACTTATTTATGATATGTAACACTCGACATGCTTCTGCTATAAAAAACATAGATATTTGAATAAATTTTCGAATGCTTTAAATACTTAAGTTTTAATTATTCAGAGGCATTCATATCATAAAAGAAAATTTAGTTGATCTTTACTACTTCCATTTATAATGGTATAGTTTTTTCTCCTAAAATTTAATTACAACCCATTAAAAGTTTTACAAAGCGGTATTTTTTTATTTATTTTATTTTATTTCCCAAATTGAAAGAACTTCTTTTTTAATCTACTATCTTTAATTGTCAGTTTGTTATATTGATCCCACAGATGAATGTGGTGTGTTTTCCAATTTAAATTCATAAAATCACATGCATTCTATCCACTCTTTGTAATCAAATGTTCTTAAAATTTTTGAAAAAAATTTCTATTTATAAAATATTAAAAATTAGAATTACAAAAGTAAACATTAAAAATGAATTTTCTAGTAAATTTGAGAACGTTTAAGTTACTTCTTTTTTTTTTAACTACTTAGTGTTGTGGTACTGGTGTTCTTTCTGTTACCTACTCATATTCCTGTTTTTTAGAACTAAGATTGCTTGGGTCAAAGAGCCATTGAATTTGCCTCCGGTGTAATCAGAAATTGGTAAAATCACATAAAGCTGAAATAATTCTACAAACACAACAGTCTTAACAGCAAACTTTAAAAGCAATTTAATCCCCTCTTTCAATCAAGACATTTTTATTTAAAATTTGTCCAGATGTTCATTGAAGAATAAAAGAAAAACCTTACATATATTAAGAACGCATGTTTTAAAACAATTTAATTTCTTTGTAAATGAAAAAGAGGTCTCACAATTTTTTTTAAGTAATATTGTTTGATTTCGCTTCGCAGTTTTTACGTACTGTTGCGCACGCGTCAGATCTCCAGGATTTTATGAAAATAAGAGTGAGAGGAGAAAAAAGAAAGGAATATTTACTTCGTATCAGCATCGCCCTTTCATTTTTCTTTCTTTTGTTTCTTTCATTTTTTTTTTTTTTTTTTTTTTTTTTTTTTTTTTAAGAAGATTGGGGTTACTCATATTTCACCATCGTCCTAAAAATAAGACACCATGCATAAGTGGTATTTATATAAATTCTTTTGAACATTTTAATTCAAATTAAAGGCGATATATTATTTAAAAGTCCAATAAATACATACGCGTCTTTATCGTTAGTTTAAATTAACGGTTAATACATTTTGTTTTAATTTTTAAAATGACGATTCTTGAAGGCTTATTCATTACATTTTCAACACATTATTACATGAAAAGGTTTTACATTCAAGAATAACGGACATATAAATTTATTGAGGTAAGGTTCTACACTTTTGTACTAGTAAAGCAATTATATAATATATATATATATATATATATATATATATGGTCTGTTTACCTTATATTTCCGGCTGTCCTAAACCATTGTCCTATTTTTTAGGACAGCCTGTACAGATTAAGCTAATGAAAGGTTGATAAGTTTTTTGATTTTGTGTGTGTATATAGACTTAAAGAAGCATATATTTAAGATTTTATAAAGAAAAAAAAATAGTTTTTCAATACTTGGTAAGATATGGGTTGAGTGGGTTTTATGGGGCGCAAGAGCTTCGCAATGGGAAATAAGCAAGGGCGTGGAATTCACTTCTCCTCTAGGGGTGGTCTAGTCGTTTTTTAGGAAGCATTACTGATAAAACGTTTTCGAATTAGAATTACTACCGAGTGATGTGACACACTCGTAAACGGACAATATGTGAGCTAATCTCATATAATCCTTAATGATCGACATGCATGACTAATCTCAAAACTTTGAAGGACTTCGTTTTTACGCACACGATTACTTAATAGTTTGTTCTTACAAAAAAATTAAAAACAAACATGAAAATGTTCCTTTGTCTTTAGATTGGCGTTAATACTTTATTATTAATTTATTTCATTTTCCATGAAAAATTCTCCTTTTAAAATAAATATGATATTAGCGCATTTTATTTTAAATACCCTCATAACAAAATATTTCATTTGTTTTCGGCAAATATCTGTCTTCTTTCGCGCTTAATTTACGATTCTTTTCAAGCTATTTGTTATCCATTCCTAAACAATTTCTATAATGTAATGTACACATAAAAGCAATTTCGATAATATTTTCCGATGTATGTTACAAAGAGTTTAATAATTATAATAATAAACTCCGTGTTTTTTACGGCAGATCGCACAAAAAAGCTGACATTATTTTGTAAAATGACCTCACGCCGTGACCTGGTAGCCTTTAACCCTTCTGCTTGAGCTTCGAATAAGGAAATCGGGGCTGCTCCCCCTCCCCCCATTTCGAGCTCTACCTGCCCCCGGCAACAATCATTATTCATGAAAATTACGCTTCACAAAACTTTCTTCTTTTCAAAGAAACATAAGAATAATAACGAAAAAAAAAAAGAAGAAGAAGAAGAAGAAGAGAGATACAGTAAGATTGCGCGATCAAAAGATGGTTGTACTTGTTTGTTTGGATTTAATTCACGCCTTTAGCACTCTGCTTTCATTAGGCAGCGTTATTATTTTAAAAGCAAGTGTCATCTTAGAGTTCATAATCTAAGCTTTGGATCGAACAGCTGCCATTAGTCACAATAGATTTGTAACGGAATTTATCTAAAAACTTCACAAAATTCGTGCAGAAGTGTGTTATTTGTTGAAGAGAACGAGATCAAAAAAGATCGAAACTTGATTCTGCATTACTCAGTTTTAAAGACTTGATTAAAATTTCTATGCAACTGAAGTTGTTTTCCTGCTTCTTTAAAACGTATCTGGATAGTAATAATCTACTTAATGTTAGCAGTTATTAAAAAGATTTATTTTCTACAATAAAGCACTAAAAATAAAATTAGTAAGCTAAATTGTGAATATTTTAAATATATATATATATATATATATATATATTGTTTGTTTAAGTATAGTTTTCATACAATTTCATTCAATAATTACCTTACCAAATTCTTCATAGAATAACTTAATGTTGCTTTTATTTGATCATCGCAGATATTTCTTCGTCAACGCTCACACTAGAAAAATTTAAATTTTTACTGATGCTGAATCTGAATAAATTCTAAAAAAAACTATAAAATATCAACATTAAGTTTCACCTTTCATCCAATTAAACATTTGAGGCGCAAGGAAATTGCGCTCATTTAAATTAGACTGCCATCACAATTTACGAACAAAATTAAAGTAAAAGAAATAAATAGTTTTTTTCTGCCATGTTACACTCCTAGCTAACATGCTTCTTTTAGCCCTTTGAAGCACAGTGTCCTCGCATCGAGCAAGCAATTACTAAGTCCAACTGCAAAAAGTGATCCGAGAAAATTTTTTTAAAAAATTTTACTTTATAACATACACTTTTATAACTTTTATACATTCCTGCTCAAAAGTTTAGCAAGATTTGCAAACGATCAGTTAGTTCCAATTTAAAAACTTACCTCTCGATGAAATGTTTGAAAACATTACTTATTTAAAGAACTGGGTCTTCCTGATGTTTTCAGTGAAGATTGGTTTAAGAAAACATGTGGGGGGGCGTTAACAAATGGAGCAAAATCAATAATGTTTGCGTTAACCCTGCATCGTTAAACGAAGGAAATGATCTGTAACTTTAGGATATGTTAACATAGATCTAGTAAAATTTGTGGATGAATTTGAGTGACGATAACATGTTAATTAACGGTAATATAAGCATTTATTTAAAACTTAAAAAAAAAAAAATCAGCATGTTTTTTATTATATAGAGTTTTAAACGAAAATTATTCCCACTTTCAGATAAATTAAAAAAAAAAAAAAAAAAAAAAAAAAAAAACACTTTTGAAACAATATACTGCAATCGGATTACAATTATCTTAAATACCTCGTGAAATACGAGCATTTTCAGGAAAAACATTTTCACTGCGTATGTGCGAAAGATAGAAAAAAATTTATTACATAGGTTGAAAGCTAGATATATCGGGCAACTTTTGTCAAAAATTCATTTGAATAGAGTAAAAATTAAGCAAATTGTCGATAAAAGAAAGAGCTAGATTTTAGATATTTCCCAAGAGTTGAAATTTCATAAGTGGTTTCTCACATGCCTGGGAATTAATTTGAAGATGCAATTATTTCAACTGCGCTCCAAAAGTGCCTTTTGGGGAAAAAACCCTTACAAGCTTGTAACTCTAATATATATTTTTGTTTATTTACTAAGATTTGTGAGATTATAAGCGGTTTTTCACAAAAAATATTTTTTGCAAAGAGGTTGAAATAATTGGATCTTCAAATTAATTACGCGGCATGTGAAAAACCTTTATGAAATTTCAACTCTTGGAAAATACCTAAAATGTAGCTCGTTCTTTTGTCGATAGTTTGCTTACTTTTTTATCTATTCAAGTGAACTTTTGAGAAAATTTTTCCCAATATATCTAGCTTTCAACCTACGTAATAAAAAAATTTCTGTATTTCGCACATGCACAGTGAAAATGTTTTTCATAAAAATGCTCATATTTCATGAGATATTTAAGATATCTATATTCCGATTGCAGTACATTGTTTCAAAAGTGTTTTTCCAATTTATCTGAAAGTGAGAATAATTTTCATTAAAATTATGTATATTATAATGTACTCACTTTAGGGGGTTATCTATGAGATGATAAAAATTTTAAAAAAATACCCTTTATTTTAAAGTAGCAACTAAAATCCTTCAAACACGTAAAATCAACAGTTTTAAGAACTTTATGCAAATTTATAATATTCAGTTTTGTTAAAAAATTTAATAGTTAAATTTCTTAGGGGTCACCTACAAATTAAGACACGTTAAGAGAGGAAGAAAATTAAAAGACTAGGAAAACCGTGTGAAATTTTTGCAGATTTTTTCTTTTTAACACTTTCCAACATGATTGAAAAATGTTAATGACTTCGGTTGTTTAACACTTTCCCACAAGGTTGAAAAGTGTTAATTACTTCGGTATGTCTGTCTCTGTCCATCCATCTTTCTGTCTGTCTGTCCGCGCTCTAACTCCAGTGAATATTCATGGAATTTCTTGAAACTGATATATGTTATTTCAGTTCACTATCAGATGTTCCTTATTGAAAATGGAGTGAGTACCTCTGCTAGCTTGTGTACAGGGACACCCGAAAGTATTCCAAAGCATCGTGTTTTATGAGAGGTATTTAGATAAACTCTATTTTAATACCTTTAATTTACAAAAATATTAATAAAATTGTTCCTTATCAGATATTTTTTTATAGAAAATGGAGTTAATACCACCCCTGGTTTGTATACAGGGACACTCGAAAGTATTCCAAAGCATTGCGTTCTATGAGAGATATTTCTATAAACCAAACTTTAATTACTGTACATAAATCTTAATGAAATTAAAATATATTCAAGTGGCAACTAGATATGGAATCCAAAGTACCAAATTTGAATTATAGTTATTTGTTGTTAAATTATGTTGATAATTCGTATACATACAGACCAACCACTAAAAATTTGACTTTCATATTCAAGAGGCCTCAAAACGTGATATTATACAGAAAAAAAAAAAAAACTACTTTGTTTACAGTTTTGGTAGGAAAAATTAATTTTCCGTCCTGTGTCAGCAGTGTTCTTCAACATAAAAAAGAAAACTAGTATGTTGTGGCCACCACAAGATTTTCTTCTATATTTTCCTGTACAAATTCACTCAGTAACAATATTAAAAAAAAAAAATAAATAAATAAAAATAAAAATCCAAGGTTTTTTTTTTGTTAAAAGTAAAAAAAAATCGATAACTTTGTTTTAAATTACCACATATTTATAGTTCAACCATTCGTTTTAAAGGTATTGACGAGACCTTTCGAAAGATGCCCATCTTGAAAATTTACCCCACCCCAGAGGGTACTTCCCCCCAGGGGGGGAAGCGATGCCCCCACATGCACAATTTTTTTCCCTAATTAACTACTACTATTAGCAATAATTCATATTAATTTTACAATCACAGGTTAAGAATAACTCTCATTATGTACATTTATACGAAATTTTGTCCTATACTACCACGTTAAAATTTTAGAAGAAATACGATCACTGCGCCTCCTGTTGTGCGATTGATCCCCAAATCTAATCAGCACCAGTTTATGTCAGGAGCCAACTAAATACCAAGTTTTGATAATTTCGTTTAAAAAAAAAATAAAAAAAAAAAATTTTTTTTCAAAGTTTTTTTTTTTTTTTTGTAAAAAGTAAAAAAAATCGATAACTTTGTTTTAAATTATCACAGATTTATAGTTCAACCATTCGTTTTAAAGTTACTGACGAGACCTTTCGAAAGATACCCATCTGAAAATTTTTGCCCTATATCACCATGTTAAAAATTTAGAAAAAGCGGGATGGCAACGCAACCTGTAAGACGATTTTTACCAAAAGTTGATAGGCACTAATTTATGTCAAGGTGCAACTACATACCAATTTGTATAAAATTCTGTCCAGTAGTTACTGAGGTACAGTTGCCACAAAATTTTGTCACACACACACACACAGACAGACAGACATTTTCTAAAAATGGTCAAATCGTGTTCTACAGCTCTCAAAACCTGTAAATCCATCAAAAACCCGAAATCGAAAATTTTTACGAATCCAATACTTTCTTCTATTGAAGATAGAAGAAAGTAAAAATGCAAAAAAACACTTACGTCAAATTACATTTAATAGAAAAAAAAATAGCTGAATTTTAAGTAGCCCTTTGTATTGTCTATAAACTACATACACATGCCATTGTATGCGTAAATTTAGTGTTATATGTAAAACACGTAACACAAAATTAAATACACTTCCAGCAATTCCCAAGTAAAATTCCAATATCTCCAAATACTCTTGATAACACTGTATATGAATGATGAATGATTGTTATACTACAATCTACACAAAACATGCTTTTATGCATGTATGCTTTTATGCAAAATTTGTTCATTTCATTTTCTTTAAGGCAGTCGATAGATGTCACACTGTACTTATGAGAAATTTCGCTCATAGACGTAATATATTTGAATTCTCTTGGATGACCCTGCACACAACGAATAGTTCAGTGTAGTCTGATCTCAACGAATAGTTTAGTGTAGCATCACTATATGATACGGATTTAGAATACCGAATTTGGACTTCCTGCTACTCTTTGCTCTTGAGACATGCTAATAAAACACACACACACACACAGAGAGAGAGAGAGAGAGACCAACCGCCAGGAACATGATTTTTGAATTCAGAGGACCTTATAACGTGTAAATATAATAAAAGATAAATTTCTGAAATTTGACTCAAAAATAATACTTTCTATATACCACGTATATGGGTAAGAAAAAGAAAGTAAAATGAATATGAAAATTAATTTTTAGTGCATAAATTATTCACAAATTTTATTTGTTTAATAATCAATGAGTATTCTCGTGTGTATTCACTCAGAGAAAGACAGACATTACAGATAAAAATAGTCGTATTTCCCTGAATGAAAAAGAATCCCTCCCCCCCCCCTTAACTCGCTGATCAAACTATACCTTATTACAAAATCTATAGTAATTACAATTTCTCACATTTGATACAACCCCTTAAGACTTGGCGTAAAATGCTAGAACTTCCAAATTGCAATAACTCGGCGAAATTTTCACTTAGGAAGATGATTTTTTTTTTTTTACTTTTCATCTTAGAGTGGGGAGAATATTTTTCTAAATATAAGTCATATGATACGAGGGGCCGTATAAAAAATAAATTTCATATTTTAATATGTATACAGCACCATGTACAAAAAAAAAAAATTGCCCTATCTGAAATCTGCTCAATTTGCACCAATTTTGTAATTGGAGGTATGTTTCTATCTTTCTTAGTTTACGAGATAATCGCTGTATCGTCTATTTTGAATCACCCGGTATATATAATATATATCCTCTAAAAAACTTTAAAAAGTCGTTACTGCCGCCCTCTACTCAAAATCTGATTTTAATTAAAAGAAAAAAAAAAGAAGAAGAAGGAGAAATCAGAAATTTATCTGTTGTCATTCAAAGAATCCGTTCCTCTATACATGATTTAAACGAATATCAATAATAAAATCCATAAAAAAAATTAACCGTTTCTGCAATTCTTACCAGTACTGCAAAACAAGCATCTGGCATTACTTTCAAATGTATGGCCTAAAGTTTAACTAAAATTTCATTAAAGAAAACAAAATCACTCAGTAATTGAGAAAGCTGTCTTTAATGATTAAAATGAAATTTATCTTCTAAATCTCTACTGAATTTTACATTAATTCCCATTCCTACACTTGCATTGTAACATACAGAACTAATAGACTATGCTCTCTCAATTTCTGAGTGATTTTATATATTAAAATTTAGTTAAATGTAAGCCGTATATTTGAAAATGTTGCTTGTTTTCCAATACTGGTAATGAATGGTAGAAACACTTAATTTTTAATGGATAATATTATTGATATTTATCAGATCGTATATAGAGGGAGCATTCTTGAAAGATATAATGTTCTGCCCTATTTTTTAAGTTAAAATTCAATTTGGGGTAGAGGCGACAGTAATGCTTTTTTGAAGTTTTTTAGTGGATATCAGGCTTTTTTTTTTCTTTAAATCTATACGTTATACGCTCCGATAATAAATAATGGTCACTATTTAACACTATATCACCAGCCTTTTGAAAATCAAAAATTGCACCATATAACATTATTAAGATCGTGGTTAAAATCTTTTTTTTTTTTTTTTTTAAATCTTTCTTATACAAAGTATAAGGAAGTCATGTGAAACTGATTTATGAAACAGGTTTTGTAGCTTGCATAGCTTAAACAAATGGTCGTAGAACGAACGAATGAATATTCTAAATTTATATTTGAAACTGTCAGGACATCTAGTTGTACTCCTTCAATTTTGGTTTGAATACCATTCCCCACTTTAAACATATCCACGATTTTTCATGACGTCCGTATATACGTGTACGTGTGTGCGTATATATATATATATATATATATATATATCGAGTAACTTAAAAACGGTTGAACGTAAGACGTTGCAAATTTGTATGTAGGTTTTTAATACCTCTTTGTGCAACTCTCTCTCTCTCTCTTTTTTTTTTTTTTTTTTTTTTTTTGATGTTGTTGTTATCGTTGTTGTTGTTCTTTATACGACTTTCCATTTTAGAGCAGTGGCGGCTCGTGAACCGAAAATAGGTGAAGAGCTCAAAAATAATATTTAAGTATTTTTAATCATAATTTTTATTAAGCATGGTCTTAACTTAAATTAACTAAAAATACTTATTTAAATGTAAATTTATATTCCATAAATGAATACAGCGTAAAATACTGTGTGCTTCTTCACCAATTTTCGGTGCACGAGCCGCTACTGTTTTAGAGATATTCACGCAAATGTTATCCATAATGACCAAAACCCGAAAATATTTTATAGTATCGAAATGGCACTTTTACACACGACAACTTTTCGGGCACTTCTAAAAGCTGAAATAATCCCCCCCCCTCCCCCCCCCAAAAAAAAAAAAAAAAAAAAAAAAAAGTGGTTGCAATTTTTGAGGTTGCAAATTTTTTTCCCCAAAGACCGCCTGAAAAACTGTTTGTTAAAGTGTCCAGTACAAATCAAGGTGCTCCTGCTTATCGCTTTTCTCTCGGTGTATACACGGAGCTTCCTTCTCTTTGGTTATTCGTAGCAGAAATAATTGCTCTTAGGGACAACTTTTTATGACTAGCCTGTAAAAAAGAAATCTCGTACTCCCAATTCCTATAACGCCTGGCGTTGAAGCGATATGATCCAACAAAATTGGCTCAAATTAAAAGTAGACTCAAAAGTTGCGCGTAAAGTTTTCGTGTGTAATAGCGTCTTTATAGTGATTTATAGAATTTTCGAGTAGTTCTGCACTAGAAATCAATGGATCATTCAGGAATTTTCCAGAATTTTGCTTCTGTTGAAGTTATAATGTCCAAATTTTCAACTTTAGATTACCATTTTTGTCAAATTTAGTCACCAAGTTGCCAATTGTAACGCGAAGTCACGAAGTTTACTGCCAAGGCTGACCTTTCTGGAAATAAAAATATTTCCATCTTTTTCCACTTTAACTATAAATCTACTTTCTCTGCAATAACAATCTTGATGTAGAGAAAAGTTTATTCTTTCGTAACGGTGATATCTCAACGAATAAAACTCCCTTTCTTAGAAGTGTTATTGGAATGAAGATACATAAAATATATGTAAAGGCACGAGGAACATAGTAGCATTTAATTGGTTCCAATGAAGTTCAGTTTTGGCAACGAACTTGCCGACTTGGCGAGATTGGAGACTAAACTTGGTGAAAAATAATAGTTTAAGGCTTCCAGAATGAAAAATCCCGTTTCAGTCATAACTTTTATCATTAAGGGAATTTTCTTATTAATTAGTCCCATTTTTTCAATTTTAAAATGCTTTTTCATGCTCGCTTCTCCCCCTACTGATGCACTTCTATCTTTTAATGCATGGATGAATGTACACAAAACGTGTAGTTTAAACGTTGTTCTCTTATTAATGCTGCACATCTTTCAGATCCACTTTTCTCTCTTCCCACACAATCCCAAAGGATTTTATCGCTTCGTATAATAAGGATATTTCATTCAAAAATGAAATTTTTCAAATTCTGTTTCTTCAGTTTCATTCTTTGAACATGTCACCTTTTATCTCAGTTTTCTTTCTTTCTTTTTTTTTTTTTTTTTTTTTTTTTTTTTTTTTTTTTTTAATAAATATCAATATTTTGCTCACTGGTCTAATTTTCTATCTCGTCGAGAAATATCTAAATTTATTTTAAAATAGTACACTTATTAAAAAAGAGTAATTCTAACTGATTTGTAGCTTTGAGGATCTATGATCAGATATCTTTTATAATGTAACACAGTTCTGTACTGCATAAGTGAGAATTATATTATACAAACAGGTCTACCCGGCGTTGCCCAGGTTCAATCAATGAAAGAACTGAAAGAAAGTATAAAATGGAAAAAAAAGTGCACGAAACATTTCCCGAAGTCTTTAATAGAAAATAGTATTAAATAAATAAATACAAAAGGTACAGTTGTAGTACGGAAAGCCCTTCGCGACTTTAAATAGTTTTGGCCATTTTTGTGATGCTTTGAAATGACTATCGCAACTGCCTAACTAAAGGTCTTGGCGAGAAACGTCCGAGCTACTTCGATGCCAAATTTCAAATTTTACCAAAGGGGGTCGATTCTAAAGCTGTTCCATAAAAGAAAAAAAAAATCTTAATAAAATCCAAATTATGGCTATTAAATGTTAATGTGAGAACATAAAAGAACCTAATAAATCAGGTATAAAGTATCAATAAAAATGAAAATTCATTGTAGAAAAGAAAAATACTACTTAATTAAATAAAAATTTTAAGCTAACCCAAATATCTGTATGAAAATATTTATCTACACGCGAATTTCTGATTTTAAAAAATGCGCCAACTTTCATAGCGTAACTAATTTTTTCTCTATTTTTTATTATTATCCACGTGAATTTAAAAATACTAGTATCACCCAGTGGTCGAAACTCGATCAGTTTTTTTAAGTAAGCATTTGAATAATAAATACAGAAGCTCAACATTTCCTTGTAAACAATATTTGCAGCAATTAAATCTACACACAAAAAAAAAAAAAAAAAAAAAAAAAAATCATTATTAGTATTTTTATTTACATGATGATTCATATTCGTATGAACTTCTCTACCTATTTAATTTAATTTGTCTCAATCTGAGTGATTAAACTTTTTCGTCTGGGCATTAGAACAGCAAATAACACTTTTAAAACGAAATAATATGTCTACAGCAATTTGAAAATAAATGAAATTATACTCACTTCTGTTGCCAGACAAATAAAACAATAAATACGGTAAATTAAAGCCACAAAAATAGGCTGAATCACGAGCTGATATGTTATTTACATATTAATGCACAAACATGAAATTTATCATACAGCTAATATTTCTTCAAATTTAAGCTGACGTAAATCATTAAAAAAAGAAAAGAAAAAGAAAAAAGAAGAAGAAGAAAAAAAAAAGAACTTTTATAAATCAAATCCTTTTTTAATTTGCGTATATGTTCAATAGTATAAAATTTATAGACGTTGCTATAGGAACGCAGACGATTGAAATGAAAGGAATTTTAAATACAAAATATTACGGGTATAAATAAATGAAAGTGCATAAAAAATAAAAGTATTTTTAAATATATTCTTGACATCATAAAAAAATAATTTTTGCCTGCAGCGTACTTCCATATTAAAATCCTGATTATGTATAAATAATATTTAATCACGTGATTCACTGTGAAACAATGAAAAGTAATGCTATCTGATCAACGGTAATACCTTAATTTAAAATAAACAACTAATTCGATCTAAAATATCCCCAGAAAAAATCAAAATAAGTAAATAAATAAATAAAGTAAAATTTGAAATATGAAAAATCTTAATAAGGAGCTTCACTGAATGGTCCAAGCTTACCCTTTGCCATATATTCTAGTTTTGTGATAAATAGCCTGAGCTCTAGGGCGCACAAACATACACACAAACACTCCTCTTTGTTTATAGAGATTATACAATTCTTAATCAATAATTTTTACGAACCAAATTTTAATGCCATGAACTACTTTTTTCTTCTTTATAAAGTTTACTGTTATTATAAATTTTCCTTATTAGGCATGTGTTATATATATTTTTTATTTTACACTATGTAATGAAATGTGTCGGAGTTGTTTAAAATAGCTTTAAAAAGTGTAGTTTAATTCTGGTTTACGTAATATTCCGCTGATAAGATTAATTTAATTTTAGAAAAATGGCTGGTATAATAATCATGCTCGGTTGTAATTATCAAGAAAAATAAAATGATACAATGTGAGCTTCTCAAGTTAGGTTTCACGTGATCTGAATTTTAATGATAGGATAAGTTGATAGATTTTTTAATGGTGAATAATCACTACCTACAGCATCAAAGATAATAAAATGTATCTAATTTTTTTGAAAATATATTATTGAAAATATATTAGTATATTAATTAAATATATTAATCTTCCTGATTGAAATGCTTTAATAGATTATTAAAATGCAACGATGTTATTCATGGGATGACCTTACTTTTTATGCGCAACAATTGCTTAAAAACACATTTTAGTAATATCAATAATAGAAACACCGTTCATCCAGAACAAAATAGTAATTAGCTATTTAAAATAAATAGAAAAAAAAAAATCTTAAGCAATTTCAATTAATGTCCTTCCCTCCTGCGACAGTAAATGCTTTAATTCTGTCAATGCTACAGTTCTTCTACAATGACATCATCGTAGGTCATGTAAAACAAAAAAAGAAGAAAACGAAATAGTGTTTACAAGGACCAACGTAAATAATTTAAATTTTATGTGGAGAATCCTGTTTGTTCTTTTTAAATAACAGTTCCGGGTAAAAAAAAAAAAAAAAAAAAAAAAAAAAAAAATTCAATAGCTAAACAGCTGGCATGCTTCACAGTAGGCCCTTTTACTTAAGAGAAAATATTCATTTTTATTCATTTTGTATTTGCGGTTTGGCCCTGTAACATGGATAATTTCAGAGTGATTTGGTTAGTTTCTGAATTTAAATGCATCATATAAACGGAAGTACTAAGAACGGAAATTCTAAAGCACGGACCAAATAAGAACGTACATACCAAAGAAAATTTCAAGGGGAAAAAAAGTATCTGTAACAGAAGTTTAATGTAATTCGTTCATGTTTAATTAATGGTTTAGAAATAATGATTCTTCTGTAAACCTTTCAAAATCTTTCAAAGGTATGAATAAAATATCAGCTTTAACTATTTTGCTTGTGTTCCGCACTGTTTGAAAACAATAATATTTATGGAAAAATAGAAATTTGTTCCATTATATAATTAATATTTTCTACTCATTGTATTTTATAAGCAATTGATATTAGTATTTTCTCAGGTAATGCAAATGTTTAAATAGATGTCGCAATTAGCATATATAAAAATATTTTTAAGAACAAAACTAGATAATAATTAATTTTATAATTATTTTCTGTATAGGCTAAATGCTTTTATACTTATAGCGTAATTTAAATGAAGGATTTTGTCAACCGTCAAGATTCTAACATAGAAAATACTGATACTTACAAAATTTAGCAATTTTTTTTTTTTTTTTTTAGAGATAGAAAATTAAAATTTCTTTCATAAGTAGTTTTCTTTTCCTTTTTTTCCCAGCTATTTAAGATTTTCATATTCTCTGTCTATAAATCTGCAGAAGGTTATATAATTAGTTTGCCTATATCAACAAAACATTTAATGGATGGAAAGAGGAATACAAATTTAAAAATAACAGATGTTATCCAAAAAACCAGACTAAATCCAGACTAATCCAAAAAACTTATTTTTCAACGAATACTAATATGAATTAAAAAAATTTAAATCAATATTTCTTTTAATTTTTTCTATATGCGTATAGTAAAATATTCTTCCATCTTGCTTCACACACACACTCAAAAAAAAAAAAAAAAAAAAAAATCCTTTTGCTAATGGTTTTCATATAACAAAATTAGTGATTTTTTAAGCATTTAAAATGTATTTGTATGTTGTATATTTTAGACAAATATGGTTGAGTGTTTGTGTATTGTATATTATATAGTTTTTCTTAAGTATATTGACCACATCGACAGCAAGCAACTCCGAATCAACATATTTGACTAATTGCTCAAACAAAGTATGAATTTGAAAATTCTACAGGGGTACGAAAACCTGATTTTCTACGAAAATGAAATATTTTAAAGCATATATTCCGTAAATATAAATGTTACTTTAAAGCACATGTTTTAATTTAAATTAATTAAATAAGTTATATGTTTTCTGACAACGGAATTCTATTGCATAAAAATAAGCAGCCTATCCTCTTTATTTGATTGATATATATAAATTTCTGTCACTAAGCACATTTTATTGTGATGTTACCTGCACTCTGAGACTTAAAAATAAACATTTAACACAGACACTCCTTACCTCATTCTAAAAGTTATATCTTTATTAACTTAACTGCTGTTGTGCAAGTAATCACTGTATTTATCTACGTAACTACCCGTAGTGTCCGACAATATATCACTTTGCTTCTTAACTGCAATAATTTTTAGAAGTTTAAGATGGAGGTTCTATTTTAGCAAATAAAAGTTCTCAAATAATTTCGAATTACATTATTCCAATTTGCATGTTTTAGCCATTTGGAAAAGCATAAATTTCTCACGTTTCCGGCTTTCGTTTTTGTTTGAGTAAATAAGAGAAAAATATATCGAGGACATTCTTTTTTCTTTTAACTTTTTTTTTCTTTTCTCCCTAGCCCCATTTTAAGTTTTCGGCATCTTTAATTTGCATTTCAACAATGAAAATGCAAAAACAAACAAACAAACAAAATTGATTCAAATAATGAAAGTCAAAATTTATTAGTTTTTATGCAATCTAGAGTGTTAAGCGCAGAAAAGAAAACGTAGAAATGGGTATTGAAAAATAAGTTTGAAGGTCAACGGGATATGTGTTTCAAATGTTACATAATCTCATTTATTTCTAAATAAAATAACAACTCTTGGTCTTTAAAAATGTAACTAAATTATGAATAATTAAACGATGATTAAAGTAAAATATATATGTAAAACAAGAAATTATAATATGAATAAATAAATAAGTAACAGAAGAAGTAAAACGAAAAATAAATAGTTAAATAAATACATTAATTTTGTTACTAGTTGTTAATCGAAATTTTCGAAATAAATTTGCAACTCGTAAGTGTCTATAAACGATGTTAAAAATGCATTTTTTAAAAAACTCTCTATCAAATTTCAAAAGTTTGATTTAAGCTTTCCCCTGCTATTTCTGCACCATCTAACTCTTCTAAATACGATTGGATTGACTCAATATTGATTATGAGGTTCCGTAATGAAATTTGTAGATTTTTCGTAAATATCTGCAAAAGATGCAATATAGTTAGAAATACATTTTAAAATTTATCAAGGTTCAAAATTGTGATTTCAGTTCCTCTGTGTATTCAGTACGTTCTAACTCCCTGGCCTTTATGTCTGTGTCATTTTTAAGCGTCTTCTTAGGACAAGAGAGTAACGTAATTTTATTCATTTGTATATGAATGAGAATGCGAATACCTGTGAACTTCATTCTTTGCGAATGAAAACCACTTTGTAGATGTGGCAAAACAGCTTAAATATGTGTGATTTAATATATATGAATGACATTTAATTTTACAGATTTTAAAACTAGATCTTAAGAGTTGACTAAAATGATAAATTCAAAACTGAAACTTACAAATTGGAAAATAATTTTCAATTATGATTTTAAAAATTAAACATATGTACGCGATTGTGACTGAAACTTAAACATATGTTAATTATACGATTAAAAATATTTTTTAAAGGTAAAATGAAATACTTTTAGCATCAAGATACTTAGGTATATTTATTATATAAGTTTATATGAAAAGCAATATTTTTTTGTCTATTTGAAATTTATTCAATATTACACAATTCACTAAATATTTGTATAGCAAGCAATTTCAAATGTATTGAAATTACGGGCATTCGGCGAGAAATTACACTGCATTTCCATAAATGATTGGACACTTTCAATTTTAGAATTTTTGTGTAATATCTCAAAAAATACTCAACGAATCATCTTGAAACTTCAGGAGTGCAAAGAACATGTTAAATTTCATATATTTCAGTAAGGTTTTGCTCCTAAAGTAAAAGGAGGATCAGTAAAAAAAATAAATAAAAATGACAATGTTTGGGATCACCCTGTAAGAAGCAGTTCTTGAAATGCGATCTGGCATGCGTAGTATATGATCATGAGGTTCTTTTTTATTATTTGAGTAAATTTTTATGAGACTACCACATACATTAATAGAGATATAAAGGTTTCTTTAAAAATTGAAAAAAAAAAGCCACTTTTTTAATTATAACACGTGGGGGTATTAAACGCACTGCAAAGCTATATTTAGGAAACTTGACATAGTACATCAGACACTGCATACAGCAATCACGATGCAAAAATATTAAATATGTAATGAAATATGTACATTTTTACTCAATAATTTTTAACTACACATGCGCAAGTTTTAAAGAAATTTCATTTGTATAATATAATTGCCAATAATATTGAGCTACTTATATGGAAACCCCCAACAAATATCGTGTAAATTCAAAGAGTTGTACGGGATAGAATGAACTGAATTTCAGTTCTTCTCAAAAAATAGGGAAATGATAATTTTTTTTCTTTTTCTTTTCTTTCTTTCTTTTTTTTTTTTTTAATCAATATTTATTTACAATCAACAGACATTGAATTACCATTGGCTGATTCAAAATAAAAATTGGGTAAAACCCGTTATAGTTTAGCTTTTTATTTTATTTTATTTATTTATTTATTTTATTTTATATTTTATATTTATATTTATTATTATTATTATTATTATTATTATTATTATTGAGAGAGAAATAGCACTTTATTCTATCGCGGACAAATTTTTAAGTTTACACCATATTTGTTTGAAGTTTGTATATAAGTAACTAAATACATTTGGCTATTAAATTATAGAAAGGAAATTTCGCTAAAGCTTGCGCATGAACAGTTAAATATTATTTAGTACTGATATTGCATTAGCTGTTTAATATTTTTTGCATTGTCATTACAGTATGTTGTGTCTAATGTAGAAAGTTAAGTTTTCCGAAAATGGCTTTGCACTGGGTTTAAATTTTGTGAATTATAGTTTTTAAAAAAATCACTTTTTTTTTTTTTTTTTTTGTAATTTTTTGAAGAAGCTATTATATTTCTAAGAATATATGCGGCAGCCTCATAAAAATGTATACAGATAATAAAAATGAACATTATAAAAATGAACATTTACTTTCGGGCAAAACTTTCACTAAAATATATAAGTTATAATATGTTCTTTCACTCTTGAATTTTGAAATTGATTTGTTTAGTGTTTTTTGAGATATTTGAGAAAACGTCTGAAAGTGTCCAGTCAGTATATGTTCGCTAAATCGTATGGTGTATTTGGCTTTTCGCGCTAAATATTCAAAAGTATTTTATATTTTTACAGATTATCTTCTAAGATTCATCTTTTAAATTTGACTAATCTTATATTACCAACATAACTGTTTGCAGTAGTTTTTTCTTTTAGAATATTTTGAGTATGCGTTTAAAAAAAAAAAAAAAAAAAAAAAAAATCCTTGTTGGGGCCGAATTCAAGCTTCAAAGATCACAAAGCGATCAGTAAAAAAAAAAAAGGATTATGAAATGCGCACACTTTTGCGAAAGGTTTGAGATCTCAAATTTTGTGATCACTAATTTTGGTTTTCCGGACTTATTTCGTTTAATAATATCGCATAAGCCATTTCCCCTCATAGTAATTTTTAAAAATTAAATTTTTTTTTTGTTTTTATTCATTTATTCATTTACTTTTTTTTTTTTTTTTTTTTTTTTTTTTTTTTGAGGAAAATAAAATTCTATGACCGCCTCTTAACTATTACCAAATTTGATAACATTTGGACCAATAGTTTACGGCCATTTCAAAGTGAATCTTTAATTATAACTACTATGTTTGTAATAATTATAACATCTATTGTAATTAAAATGTAGCTTAAGCATATTACTTATAAATTTTATTAAGTATTAAAAAATAAATAATTTTTGAAAGTATGACTTAAAATATATGAAATGAGTTATATTGTGAAATACTTATGAATAGTTATAAAGCAGTGGATGTTTCCTTAGTTGAACCTGATGTTCATCTAATTATTTTTATATATGGAAAATTTTTACCACAGATTTGGCACGTTATCATTAAATGAGGTAAAAGGCATTTATAAATCCTATTTGTTTTCTTTTTAGAAACGAAGATATACTTAAAATGACGTACTGTTCTAATAATACAGAAACACAATGTTTTAACATGCTCTTTTTTATATAGCTTCACTGCAAAGAATTTATTATGAAATTCAATTGAAAATCTCAGTTTATTATCAAACAAAAGTTAGAATTTACATTAAGAAATGTTTCTACACGCCACGTAAACTAAGAAATGAAAAGGTTTGGTGTACTTAGTAGTAATACATTCTATTTTAAACTCATCTTTATAGATAATGGTAAGTGGATTCAACTAGCAATTCAAACGACTACATTTATTTACTCTACTTTCCTCTATTAAATAAGTATATTACCAATTGTACTCATTTGTCTGTCAATCAAACATAGAAGAATAGATAAATGACAAATTTCTTATTTATTCACCGACGTACATGATACCTGTATGCCTGTTAGGGATGATGTTTTAAAAGGATTGAAAAAGAGCGAGGAAAAAAGGAGACAAATGATTTATTATTGATCAAAAGTCCGTTCACTCTCCGTATTATTAACTCACTATGATAAATAAATTAGTTTATTGAATTCAGTGTGACAACCATCATTATGTAATTATACACAATTTTATTATGCTTATAAAAAGGTTTATTAAAAGAGAAACATATCTTGATTTTACAACAATATGTTTTCAACATTGTAACAATATCTTTTTATTGTGGATGATAACTAATAATATACATATATATAGAGAGAGAGTGCGTAATAATGTGAAAACACATTTAATAACCTGAAAATAATTGCAAAGTATTTGTAGCTAGGTTACAGGAAGTTTGAAAAGTATTTGTGTCATTTACGATACTAAACATACAGGCAAATCATGACATTCATTTTGAAAACTGCCACAGGTGATATTTTTTTTTTATCTTTTTGCACCACTATTTCCGAAATATAGAATTTTTAATGTATTTTCGCAGGTAATTCTGCAGTTTGCCTGCATAAATTTATTATAAATTTTATGTTATGGAAATAGAGATACGAAAAAAAATGATATATATATATATATATATATATATATATATATATATATTCGCCTGTGGCAGCCCTGGTTTTTTTAAAATTACCATAAATTTCATATATGCTAAAAATATATAAAAAAATGACACGCTTGTTGTAAACGAAAATATATTAATATCCGTTAGTAATTTTCCATCTATTTATAATATAAAAATTATTTTCTTATGAATATTAAATACTATTTAATGGCTTGCATGAATTAAACTTACGGAGCTGTATATGCATTACCATATAAACAAAGTTTTACATTTTTAATGGCATTAGCCAGTTTTGACAATTTATTTTTATTTTTTATTAGTGGAAGAATGCCTATTATAGACGCGTCAGATTCTGTACATCTGCAATTTTCATATACGCATGTGCACCCGCTTTTTGAAAAGAAGGTACTACAAGTGGTCATTTTAACTCTTAATAAATCCTGCGTTAAGATCAGAACATTGTGTATCTTTCCAACTTAAAAAGGAATTTTTAACTTTTTTGTCTGCTTGAAATATTTGTACCATTGTAGTTTGAAAAAATATCTCGAAACATGAATCGATAGTAAACATATAGATATCTCAGAAACCCTATTTTTTTAATTTAGTAGACCAATCTCACATTTTTCTTCTTTTCGTTAATTATCCTTTATATGTTTTCGTCAATTTTCATTTATATTATAATTAAAAATGAAGATTTTTGTTAACCGTTAAAAAGAAACAAATGGTGTTTTAATTTTAATGTTTCATAACTGTCATAAAGCAGAAAAAAATAGTACAACTAGGTGGACTAATTCTCTTTATGTAATTATTCATCCATTTAATACTTGGGTAAAAGTGAAAGAAAACTTTTTATTCTTGGTTGTAAAGATATATTTCGATTTTATTTTCATAAAATTTCAATTTTTTAAATAAGGTTATTTTTCTACGATGTAACATTTCTAAAACCTATTATTATAATGTATCCGCTGCAATATTTTATAATAATTACACCGTTCAATAAAAAATTTGTAAATTAAATATAAGTAGCGAATTCATATGGATTCGTGATCAAACAATGTGCATTGTTAATTATATAAATCTAATTTTCTACACCTTCTCCTATTTATAAAACTTTGCAATATTTTAAAACTAATCTCAGCAATTGAACCCAGATTTTTCTTAGAGCAGCCACTATTGGTACACGCAAAATATCAACAAATGAATTTAAAAAAAAAAAAAAAAAAACTATAAATTCATTAAATAGCATTAAATACAGATTTGATACTTCGCGGATGTAAACTCTGATGTAAAGAAATTTTTTTTTAAACATTTCTATAAAATATTGAGTTATATACTCTGTTAAAAACTTTATTATATACATTCGTTAAAAAAATTATTTGATTAATTGGCTAAATGCTTTTAAATTATCTTGAACATTGTTTTAGTTTCTTTTCTTTTTTCTATCTTTCTCCCCCCCCCCCCCCCAAAAAAAAAAAATAAATAAATAAATAAATAAAATAATAAAAAATAAAATAAATGAACATTATCCATATTCCAATTATAATCAATATAAAAGAGAAAGCATCATTATAATTATTTTTAAATCATTTGTTGTTAATCAAGATTTAAATCAATATGATTAAAATTAAACAACTCTCCTTCCCCACCTCACTTAATGAGGTTAATGGCGAAAAAAACTTGAAACACACTTTTTCACATTTTGTGCATACGCATTCTGCCTCTGTTGTTATGGGCTATAAAAATCTGTTTTTGTACAAGTTGTGAAAGTCTGTTCTTCTTCATGATCAGAAACTTTTTCAGGGTGGCTTCAGAAATTCCTAAACGTTTGTCTTTATTCAGTAACTGGAAAAAAAATGAACAGCCATTTTTTTTTTCTTTTTTCTTTTTTTTTTAAATTATTATTTTTTATTGCTTGCAAAATGATTTGTGCTACAAAATTAATTTGTAGTTATTGAATATACCTCGTTTGTTTCAGTAAGTGTGAGTGTGTGGACGGGGGGTATAAAAGTTTCTTAACAAGTAATGGATATGTAATATACTTGTCTATCCATTATTTTACTAGCAAAATGAAGCTATTCATGAATAAAATATTATACGACATTTAAAAATGAAGCTTTCTTTTTCAACTTCCTTTAACTGAATTATTTAAAAATCAAATATTTTTTTATTATTATTATTTAATTTAGTTATATAAATTTTCATAAAAGTGCTCAAACGATTTGAGAAATACAGTCTTACAAACGGGTTTGTAGTAATAAGCATGATTTTTACCAAAACTAAAATTATCGTTCCATATTTGCTAATTTTACACGTAGCTTTTAAAACATAAATGATCTTTACAATTTTATTAAGAGGTTCTTGTTGCTGCATAGATGAATTAATTTAATTGCAATCTTACAAAATAAAAGTGTAAATGAATGTAAAATTATTATTACAGGAAATAAAAGAGGGGGGGGGGAGGCTGTTTTAGTAATAATATATACATTTTTTTTTTTAACAGAACGGTTTAAAAACCACGTAAAACTCATTTAATTTAATTTAGCTTCACAAAATCCCTTAAGAATGCTTTAGTAAAATAAAAAATACAGTTATGTTAAAATATATCATGATTTTGAGGTAGTAAGAATTTTTATGCTTAAAGCTATTGTTAAGGCATCTTATTAATAAAAAATAAATAAAAAATAAAAATAAAGATTTAAAATTAGAATCAAATTTCCTTTGTATAATATTCAAAATAATTTAAATTACTTTCTCATTCGTGAACTTACATTGAACTTGCTTGCCTTGAGCTTACCTTGAGTGAGGTACTCTTCATCCCCCTCACTTGCTGAGGAAATGACTAAAAACTATGAAAACTCTTTACTCACTTTGAATTTACTTACATTGTCTAAATATCAGTAGCTTCTATCAAGATGTCAAGAGATGTCGCTACTAATAGTTTTATAGCTATAGGAACGATTAAAGTCGGTGTTCCATATATGGAACTGGGTGCCTTGTAGGGTTAAAACCCACATAAAACTCATTTAATTTATAAAATCCCTGTATAAAACCCCTTAATCATGATTAAGTAACGTAAAAAACCGTTATGTAAAAATATATCATGATTTTGAGTTAGTATAAAGTATTTCTATGCATAAAATTAGTTGTAAGGTATTAGTTTTATGCATAATGTTCTTATCAATAAAATTAAATAAATAAAAAACAAATAATTAACATCATAAACTAATTTCGTTCGTATAATATATGAAATAACGTAATAGTTTTATTTCATTTACTAAATATCTTATTTAAATTAATAACTTTACACTAGTCATTTATTTCACGCCCTTTGCTTAATTTTTGTATCGGACGTAAAAATTTTAGGCCTAGGGAAAATATTTATAAGTATTTCTAGGTAAATTTTTGTACGAAAGAAATATATTACAATGGGAATAACAGTGAAATAAACAACTATCATTAGTGAACTTACCTTCAGTAATTATTAGTGAACTTGCCATCGATTGCAAGAAGAAAACTCTTATTGTGAACTTGCCATCGATTGCAAGAAGAAAACTCTTATTGTGAACTTCTAAGCTTGTATATTCATGTACGCCGCCATTAAACTTTAGTGATTCAGCTGATCACTCTTCAGGGTGCCTCATATACCTAGTACATAGCACCTTAAATAGCTCTAATCATCCAGTGAAAGGCCAATTGGCATCTCAAACACCTTTTCAAGCCCTAAGGTACCAAATGGCACCGATTTGTCACCTTCAGTTTTAACAGTGTAGGAAATAACCATGAGGAAATAACCATGAGAAAATGCCAAAGGTATCAAATAAATGTAGACTTTATTTTTAATTGATTCGTATTGTTTAAATTTTTCTTCTATTACTTTTGAGGAAACTAATAGATTGTGCTTACCTTTTTTTTTTTTTTTTTTTTTTTTTAACGTCTCTTGCACTTGCGAAGCATTTTATCTTAAAAAAGTTACAAATATAAACAGTTATTTCAAAAAAAGTTGGAGTACATATTTCATTGAAGCTGATTAGTACATAATTTTTTTTTTATTTAAATAGTCAAAAAAATGTTGTTCTTTATTATATTTTTCTCAATACCAATTATATTAAATTCTATTTTATCTGAATTTATGAATGCAACGTTGGCGATAAAATTTTAGAATGAACAGTTTTAAGGCTAGACATCAGTCAGATTCACTTTTTCTTCCCTCTCATGTTATCATATGCGATTTTTGTTGCGTTGTATTATAAAGATATTTCTCAACAAGGAAGTTTTTCAAATTCTTTTTTTGAAATTTACTGTTTGAAAATGTTTCCTTTTAGTTTAGGTAGCAATTTTTTAAAGAAATAAATTTAAATATTTTTTTTAGAGATTGAAAAATTGTCCTAAGTTTACTTAATGAAATAAAATATTTAAATTTATTTTTTTCAAAGAAAAAAAAATATCTTACTAAACTAAAAGGCAACATGTTCAAAGAATAAGAATAATATATATATATATATATATATATATATATATATATAAAGATTACAAAAAAACTTTTTTTTTTTTAATATGATATCCTTATAATACGAAGCACCAAACTTCTAGAGGATTACATGGGGAAAGGGAAAGAGTGAATCTGATTCTATAGCATTAAGGAAATGTTTCTGATTATTATCATTTGACTATTTTACGATATATTATTTTTATGAAGAGTAGATCCAAATGAAGATAATTTTCTGTAACAATATATGATGCAATGTGCACAGACTAAGTTTTTGTAGACACAGGGCAGAAAAGATATTTTGATCCCCTTTCCCCTCCCGTTCCATCCTCTTCACTAGAACTCTCCAAAAGATGTGCCTTCTGGAGGAGGGGGTGCTTTTTTTTTCTTTTTGTAAATTTAAAAAAAATATGTTATGCAATTTTTTCCCCTTTTGATGTAATAGAAAATAAATACAATGTATTAACTCAGTTTTTATCAATCGTTAACAAAATTATTGATTTTATGTTCAAGAAAACCAGACAACTAAAACACATTGATAAGCCAAGATAAATGTTATTGTAGTCTAGAGGATTGCAAATGTCAAAATCTAACAACTGTTTAAGTTCAGTAATATAACGTAAAAACGATGTTTTAAACTGTGTTTTAATCTGTATTTAATTTTAATAGAGATACTACATGAAATTGTACTATTACAATCAGTTTTGAAGATGCAATAAACTTTGAAGTAATTTATATAGTTTGTTGGCACATTTATTTTAGGATTTAAACGTTTAACAATTTTTATAAAGGGCAAATATATATCATGCGAAATTCAGAACTTCTGAAAAGACATATATTTCTTTGATAAATCTGCCACAAAAAATAATGATTAAAAAAAAAGAAAGAAAAGAAACTGAAATATCTAAAGCCCTCAAACGGATAAATTCTTACATCATATAGTTGTTCCTTAAAAATTTCCAAAGAGAAAACCATACCATGATAGTTAATTAATAATTACAGAATTTTTCGGTAACATTTTTTTTTCAACTTAAGTCTAATGACTATTCTTTAACATCTTTATGTTTCAGTGGCAAGATAAATTTTGAATTCATTAAAGTGTTCCTTTTACTTACAATATCACTGAAAATATTTTTTTATTTTTATATTTGTCTTTAAAAAGAAGCCTGTAAAGAACGCTTTACATACTGCTTTGTGCAACTTTATAATTGATTTTCAGATTTCAAGCAATAAATTGAATTTTCTTTCATGAAAGTTGCAACACGGTCTTAAACACATATGGAATATGAAGAAAGCTTTGCATGATACTTCAGAAACACTGTTAAGTATTTTCTATAAAGTGCTGTTTCTTTTCTTTACAAACATTTTAAAAGAATCATAAGCAATGTGGATATAGAAAAAAAAAATTAAATGAAATAAATAAAAACTGAGAATAAAAATGTCCTTAAAATGTGATTATTTTGTCAATATAGTTGCATGTTAAGAAAGAGTGTCGCATTGGAAAAGTGTTTTTAAGTCAAAATATTTTTGAGTAATAGTGGCATGAATTAAAAAAAAAAAAAAAAAAAAAAAAAAAAAAAAAATCCTCATAATATAAAATGTTTGTTAGAGGTTTTCTTTTTTTTTTTTTTTTCTTTTCTTTTTTTTTTTTTTATACTCATGTAAATATGATTAAAAAAAGATTCATTTTAAAAAGTTTCTGTTCAATGACAATTCATTCTTAAAAATATTATCTCGTTCAAGACAAATCTCTTCTACCTCAACAAATTTTATTTCTTTATGTATTTTCAATTAATTGTTTCTTTAAGAAACCTGTGAAAATACTTACGAGGAAACATAGTTTTCTTTCACAGAAAATGAATGATTTCGAGCATTTATACAAATTAATTTTATTAGTAAATGCATAAATTTGCATGCACCAGAAAATTGACCAAAAATATATAAGTTCAAGGAATATTATTTAAAATAATAATAAACAAGAACGGAAAATCATGCGGTACGCATTGATTATTAACACTTTCCAACTGTACGTACTTATGATATCGTACAACAGAAAATAATCTGGTGTGTCACTCACACAACTTTCACTTACCCTGAAGTTTAATACTATAAATACAGGTCGCAGATTAAAAGGTAAGATTACGAGTACTGTTATGTAAACCTGTGTTAAACAATTCATATTAGGCTTCTGAAGAGTTTTATATGATAATTAATTCTGTGTGACGGGGGCTACCGCCTCCCTCAACCCCCCGTTTCATTAATTCACCTACATTTATATAGAATTTAATTCGGTTATTAAAAAATAATTCTGTTTTTAAAAAATAATTTATTAAAATTATTTTAAAAAAAAGTTATCTTTTATGATAATGCAGACGATTTCCATATTAGAGAAGTAGTATAACAAAAAATATCCAAAAAAAGTCCATTTTATTATCAATACTTAAAAAAAAAATCGATAACTTTGTTTTAAATTATCGCCGATCGATGGTTCAACAATTCGTTTTAAAGGTATTAGCGAGCTCTTTTGAAAGATACCCATCATGAAAATTTACTTCCCTCGAGGGGGGACTTCCCCCCTCGGGGGGAGGCTCCACATACACAAAGTATGTAGGAGAGGCTCCTACATACACAAAAAATTTTTTCCCCAGTTAACTATCTCTTTTACAAAAAATATATATTCGTTTCATTTGGTTTAGTGCAGTCTATAGACGTTAAACTCTACTTACCTGCAATTTCCCCCATAGACGTAATGTATTACAATTCTCTTGATTGTCCCTGTACACGAACCATTTGCTTGATCTTAACGAAAAGCTTACTGTAGCATCCGTATATCATACACATTTAGAATACCAAGTTTGAATTTCTGCCATAATTTGTTTTTGAGATATGCTGATAACAGACATACACACACACAGACATACACAAAGACCGTTTGCTAAAAACATGATTTTCGTATTCAGGGGACCTCAAAACGTGTAAATATAACAAAATCTCGCGTTCGAAAATTTAACCCAAAAACAATACTTTCTCTACCTTATGGGTAAGAGAAAGTAAAAAAGTAAAAGAAAGAAAGAAAAGAAACTGAAATATCTAAAGGACTCAAACGGATAAATTCTTACATCATATAGTTGTTCCTTAAAAATTTCCAAAGAGAAAACTATACCATGATAGTTAATTAATAATTACAGAATTTTTCGATAACATTTTTTTTTTTCAACTTATCAAGTCTAATGACTATCCTTTAACATCTTTATGTTTCAGTAGCAAGATAAATTTTGAATTCATTAAAGTGTTCCTTTTACTTACAATATCACTAAAAATATTTTTTATTTTTATATTTGTCTTTAACAAGAAGCCTGTAAAGAACGCTTTACATACTGCTTTGTGCAACTTTATAATTGATTTTCAGATTTCAAGCAATAAATTGAACTTTCTTTCATGAAAGTTGGAACACGGTCTTAAACACATTTGGAATATGAAGAAAGCTTTGCATGATACTTCAGAAACACTGTTAAGAATTTCCTATAAAATGCCGTTTCTTTTTCTTTACAAAAATTTTAAAAGAATCATAAGCAATGTAGATATAGAAAAAAAAATTAAATGAAATAAATAAAAACTGAGAATAAAAATGTCCTTAAAATGTGATTATTTTGTCAATATAGTTGCATGTTAAGAAAGAGTGTCGTACTGGAAAAGTGTTTTTAAGTCAAAATATTTTTGAGTAATAGTGGCATGAATTAAAAAAAAAAAAAAAAAAAAAAAAAAAAATCCCCATAATATAAAATGTTTGTTAGAGGTTTTCTTTTTTTTTTTTTCTTTTCTTTTTTTTTTAATGCTCATGTAAATATGATTAAAAAAAGATTCATTTTAAAAAGTTTCTGTTCAGTGACAATTCATTCTTAAAAATATTATCTCGTTCAAGACAAATCTCTTCTACCTCAACAAATTTTATTTCTTTATGTATTTTCAACTAATTGTTTCTTTAAGAAACCTGTGAAAATACTTACGAGGAAACATAGTTTTCTTTCACAGAAAATGAATGATTTCCAGCATTTACACAAACTAATTTTATTAGTAAATGCATAAATTTGCATGCACCAGAAAATTGACCAAAAATATATAAGTTCAAGGAATATTATTTAAAATAATAATAAACAAGAACGGAAAATCATGCGGTACGCATTGATTATTAACACTTTCCAACTGTACGTACTTATGATATCGTACAACTTTCAATGTTCTTTGCCTACGTTGCCACACATCGGGCAGGCAGAAAGACTAAAAGGCATAAAGAAGTCTAATTGAATTCATAATTACTCTTAGACATTGTTGGAAAGTGTTAAAAAGGCTTAACGCAAAAGAAAATGCAACCCTTAGATTCTAATTGCAGTCATTAATGTGTCTGAATATTTTATTGTAGCCCTGTAAACATGAAAGTTAACCATATCACATTCCATACAAAACATTATTTTAGCATATTAAACTTCACTATCTTTATGATTTTTACAGTAGAAAGTTATTTAAATGTGATTTATAAAAAGTTCTGTCCTAAAATGGAATGCATTGGCATTTCTCAAGGTGTCCCTATACACACACTAGTTTTACAGGACCTATAAATGCCATTTTAAATAGGATACAATCCATAGTGAACTTGAATAACATATATCATTTTTAAAATATTTTTAAAATATCTAATGATGCTGGAAGTGAACAAATAGACAGATGGACAGTCGGACTGACGGATACACAAACTGAAATCATATTTACATTAAAAATTGTTAAAAAGTGTGAAAAACGCTTAATGTAAACGAAAATGCAATTCCAGCAAATTTCTAATAATAATAGTTAATGCAAATGAATATTTTTGTGCGTCACTGTAAACCTAATACTAATCAAACTACATTCTATAGAAAGCATTCTTTTGTGCATATGAATAATATATTTCAATTTCATTAATATTTGTGCAAAGTAAAGTTACTAAAATTTGGTTTATAGAAATACCTCTCATAAAAAGCAATGCTTTGTGATACATTCGGGTATCCATGTACAAAAACCAGGGGTGGTATTTACTCCATTTTCAATAGAAAATATCCTATAGTACACACTTGAATAACATATTGTAATTTCATGGGTTAACGCATTTTATAGTCAACGCACCTTTCAAAGGAAAATTGAAGATGTTACTTCTACAGCCAAAAACAATTTATTCATGTAAAAAATCTTTTTTAAAAAAAGGAAAAAGTTTAAAATTCTTATTAATTAATTTTTGACACTGATACGCTTTTTCAAAATTTATTTCCAAATGCGTAAATATTGGGGGATTTTCCTGTATTATTGCATATTAAGAGATAGTTCTGCATACAATATTTCGCTGGAAGCTGCAAAATAAATAAAATGCCCCACTTTTCACTATCCTTTCCTTACTTCGATACAATTTTCTTTTTCTAATTTTCGTTTCAGTTTATCCGTTTTCTTCCTCTTTTTGTTTCACATTTGTAACTGTGTGGGTTTTTTACAAAGCTATTCTAAGATTTTTCCCGTCTAATGTAAGGCTGGAAGCTAATAGTAGGCTGGAAGAAAAGACCAATTAACGATTAAAATACCACACCCTCTCACTACATTTCCCTACATTCTATAAATATAATTAGTATTTACTGCCAAAACTCTCCTATCTAAATATTTATTAACCAGGCATCTAAAAAAATAGTCACTAATACTTTATATGTACTTATGGTTAGATGTATAATTGTGCTGTTGTAAACATAACTCCTCCTTCTAATTATTATAAGTATCATCAAATTATTATAAATATCATTCAAAATTAAAATTATATCATGTATTTTTGCATACTGTTTAACAGTGAGCTATCTTGCATATTTATGACATAAAATAATTCAGGAAATACCTTTTTTAAAACACATTCCTCGTCTTCTTTTTATGTTATTTGGTTTCAAATTTTAAGAAAGAGGCCGAAATATATATAACTTAATTTGGTTTTCAGAGTATCTTGAAAATATATTAATTTATTTTATAATAATATGAGAATAAATTAACTTATTTTACTATAATTAATGTAAATCTTAATAGCATGATGTAGAGTTATTCACGAAATAGCTCAGTGCTCTCGCTATGAATTTTCCATGACCTACTAGTCGTCTAAATTATTATGTGGTCATCATTTCAGAGTAGTACATCAAATAACGTCAATGCAGTAAATGAAGTCACAAGGCTCTTATAATTCGATGACTTCATTCCATTAAGCAAAGAAAAACATTATATACACGTATTAACACACGAAATACCATTTAATCTCTCAGATTCATTACACTATTCCATGAGTTTCTCAACTGTTAAATCTTCTGTAATCCCTGACCCATGTGCTTTTAATATGTTTTCAGATATTCTATTACCTTATTGTTATTGTAACTATCATTAAGAATTGGTTCTAAGCATTTTATTGTCTTCTTCCAAGAGCTGGTTGTCGAGAAGTAAATTAAGAAGAAAAGAAAAGAAGAAAAAAAAATGCAGAGCTCCTCTTCTTCATACACTAAGAACTCAGTAGAAACCTACTTTTACAGCACCTCTTGATATCCTCCCACGTGACCTTTCCTTTCTTTTCGAATGGCGTCAGAAAGTGATATCTTATTCAGAAATTTCCTCGGATTTTTAACCCCACTAATTTTTGGAAGAATTAAATTAGCTATAGCGTAGAAGATTAGGTCAAGATGATATTTAAGGAGGAGTCAGGATTATCAAAAATTTGCGACTAAATTGCATTTGAAGACATATTCTTTTTTCAATTTAAAGGTGAGTAATTTTTCAAAATTGCATGCAATTTATTAAACATAAAATTATCTTCTTAAACTTTTTCTACACTTTCTTATGAAGGATTACCTATACTACTGACACAATCGAGTTTTTTTTTTTTTCCAAACTTTTTTTTTTTTTTTTTCAAACTTTTGTATGTGAATATTTTCTCTGGAGATATTGTCCATTTTGCAATTTTGTAAACGTAATTAGCTGTAGGGAAACCAATTTTTAGGTTACGCTGAAGATATGGAGATATATAATGATATGTTAGCGAAACAGATACATTTTATGCTATCTGTTTAAGTGCATTTTTGGGGGAAAGATTATTCCTTGGTAAATAAAGAAACTCATTTATTATGGCTTTTTGTCTCACATATAGCAACAGAAAAATAACTCCGTACATAATTTATTTATTTATTTATTTATTTATTTTTGTCCTGCTAGTTAATAACGCATTTCATTTTTTATTTATTTATTTATTTATTTATTATTATTTTTTTTTAATAATTTAAAGAAAGAAATTTTTCGTGAAGGAATGTAAACTTGTTATTTTAATTAATTACTATTTTCTTAAGACTTAGGGTAGGAAAATAAATCTATAAATTTTTATTTATTTTTTTAATCATTTAGGTGATGATAGAAAATGTAAACAATTATATAAAATAATAATAATAAGAATAAGAATAATAATAATATATATATATATATATATATATACTTAAAAATCTTTCATTCTTTAAAAGGAAAAAAAAAAGGAAATTATCTTGAACAGTTTTATTATTAAAACTGTTTTAAAGTGCTTGAATTGGAAATGATGTTTCCCGAAAATTACTGTTAATAACAGCAAACTTAAATTTCTACGCTGTATTTATTTATTAACCCCTTACTTGCCGAGAAAAACTTACAAGATTTGTTTCTCAGTACCACCGTTCCCTTTTAAATCTAAATGAGTAAATCCTTCGAAAATACTGTCCAGATCACTTTCAATTTTATTTTATTGCAAAGTGAAGCCGTGTCAGTAATTTCACTGAGAGCAGTATAATACAAAGGATCGTACTTTGGAAAAACGTATATATACGCCTGGAGCAGTTAAGTGGTTAATTTTACAAATCCCTAAAATCTATTATCTCTCATTTTTTTTTTATTATTATTAATTTTTTACTCCAAAATTTTATGAGATTTTGGAACTTTTTCAATTCTATAACCATATTTTCGATATAAAGAAACACTTAAAAAATATTTTATATGCATAGTCATTATTTGAGCAGTTTTTAATGTGTATTCTAAAACAATAAGAAAAAATATACATTTAAAGATAATTATAAATAACCCATTACTGTATTAAAGTAAATATTACCAAAAATTGTATTTGCCAAAACATTCTAAGAGAAAAATATATTGGAAATATATAAATAACTCCTTAAGGTTTTAATGTATATTATCTGAATGGCCGAATTTCACTTAGAATCATTGTATAAATAATTGGCAGAATAAATAGAGTGATCAGTTTTTCGGGAATTATCATTGTAGAATTATTTCTTTACTGTTTGAATTTTTAGCATTATGTAATCATATATCAGAGAATAATACCTATTGCCTAATAATTATCTTTCATTTACAGGTGATAAAAAGTAAAGAAAGACTCAAAAACAAACAACCCCAGAGGAAAGAAAGGTTGTAAAGAGAAAGAGAAAGTAGTGTTGCCAGTAAGTATTCATGTAAATAACGCTTTTTATTAAATATTCAAACAGGAAAATAACTTTCTATCTTTTTCAATAAATAGCATCACTACAATTTTAATTACATGCCAGATGCAATAATGTAATTTTTTTTTTTTTTTTTTTTGCATATAAATTTACATATAGATTTACCTTGTTATAAATTAGTGCCTATCAGCTTTTGTACCTATATCTCAACAGGTGGCGCTGCTATACAGGGATTTTCGCAATTTAAGGAAATGTTATACTCAGGGTCTGTTGCGTATAATGGAACAAAACTTGATATGGGAAAAGCCCATCATGAGACATTATGCTGATTCAATTTGGATACCTATCGGCCGATAGGTGGCGCTCATATGCTATAAATGTTTTTTAGAACAGAAAGGATGCACTGTGAAAATTTACTTCTTTTGGAGATTCCGTATGACAATACCTCTCTGCACTGTTGAAAATTTCAACAGAAAACTCTGTGTAATGTATTATCTTAAGTCTTACATAAAATTACAGAGAAAAATAAATGGAGATGTTGAAAACTTATTTTATACATTTACTTTAATAAGAAATATTAATTTAATTAATTGTTGGTGAGAATATATTTCGGACTTAGAATGATTTTTCTAAAGTAGAAACAGTCATTTTTAATTTTAATTAAATAATAAAATTAGGTAAAAATACAGAATAAAGATTGAGAATCTCGATTATTCACTTTTAACTAAGAATTACTGTAAATTTACAGAGACTCTGGATAAATATTTACACTAAATTTACAGAAAACAGTGTGAGATGATAATAGTCTGCATTCATAATGAAAAATATAATAACTAATTTTTACTGCATTAATTTGTTTTGTATAGGAAAATGTAGAAGAAAGTTTTGTGACGGACACAACATACTTGTCCGTATAGAAAACTCATGGCTAATGTCTAGCATCCTGAATTTATGAGAAGATTAAGGCAAAGAATAAATGTGCCTTTGATCAACATCTCACGAAAACCAATTTGAAATCCAGGACATATGATGTACTTACGATATGTTTGTATTTAGGGTGTATTATGTAATATCTCAAAAGTATCAGGTTAATTCAAGTAAAAATAAAAACTGCGTTTTTTTTTTTTTTTTTTTTTTTAATAAATGATATCTACAAAAAAAAAAAAAAAAAAAAAAGACATTTAAAAAGTACATAAAAGCCAAGCTCAAAGAAAGAGAATGGATTAAAGTTGTGTCTAAAAAGGGTGTGATATCAAATTCCCAAGCATACATTCTAATACTTTTTTAATATTCCCTTTTAACTAAATTTTCCCACGTAAATCAAGTGCCTTATGATATGTTGATAGTGTACTAAATACATCGCAGTGTGTTTCTGAAAATTATTATTATTATTATATATAATATATATTTATGCATGATGGCCTAGGCGGCCATCTTTCAAAGTATGAATAAACATTTACACAATTTGGAGGAAGCTTCTTGAAATAAATCTCGTATAAAGTTAATTTGGCTATTCCATTCAACAGAGACTGAAATATTCCGATAACAAAAATTGCGAGGGAAAACATCGTAAAAACGCCCGCTATGTACACAAGTTCAATCAACTTGATTTCTTATTACAAGTATTTAGTATTAATTTTGGTGCACTTCCATCCTATAAATGTCGGGAATAAAAGAATATAAGAATTTAAATTAACGTAAAAAGGTGAAAAAAAAAGCATAGAATCTCCCCCCCCCCCATTATATTTACCCAATTTGAATATAGCTTCTTGGAATAAATATATTGTAAAAATAATATACTTATTCCATTCAACAGAGGCTGAAATATTCAGATTATAAAAGAAAAAAAAAAATACGGAAAAAACATCACAAAAGCTCCCGTTATGCACACAAGTTGAATCAATTTAAGTTTTAACAGTGTTAAAGTTTGGTGCACTCCCATTCAATAATTGATGAGATTTATAAAAGAATTCAAATTAACGTAAAATTTTGAAAGATGGCCGCCAAGCCCATCATGCATAAATAAAAAAAATAATAATAATTTTCAGAAACACGCTATGATTTATTTAGTACAGGAAAGGAGGATTTATATCAACATATCATATTCACGTGTGAAAATTTAGTTAAAAGGGAATATTAAATAAGTATTAGAATGTAAGCTTGGGAATTTGATATCACACCCTTTTTAGGCACAACTTTAATCTATTCTCTTCCTTTGAGCTTGGCTTTTTTGTACTTTTTAAATACCTTTTTTGTAGATTACCAAATACGAAAGTCAATAAATACTTAGACATGGACCATTAGATTGATGCAACGTTGTTAATTAGCACAAATTTGCATTTAGATCCGTCATTCTAGGTACTAAGAGATTTTACTGTAATTTCATTGCTTAGTGAAAAGTATTTTTCTGTCACATTCATTTTCACTTTTATTTTTTACTTTTTTCGGGCCGCTTGCAGCTGTTGAAGTAAGGTTCCTATGCATCACCGTTTATTTTATTTTTCTTATTAAATATTTTTATTAGGTTTTTAACAGTAAGCTTTTACCAATATTACATCATTAAAAGAACTTAAATCTAGACAACTTTCATAAATTTCCAGTGACTTCTGACTTTTGAAAAAGTTAAAGCACATTTGCTTGACCTTATAGAAACATAACCTCTTGGAGTAATAAAAAAAATACAGCAAATTGGGTTTTCCTCATTGTTATCTAAATATATTCTACTTTTAAATTAGAGACCATTCGCTATTTGTCTAGTGTAAGAATCATAAAACTGTTACAGAATAATTATTTCTCAAAATTTATGGTTATTTAATTAATTTCTTTTACTCGTGAAATATTACCTATTCGATAAGCACCATTTTATATCTAGTTAGTTCGCAATAACATTTTGCTTAAAGGATAATGATCTTTCATTACATTCAATATACAGTAACCACCGCTTAATAAATTCACTGGTTAATAAAACCAGCCGCTTAATCTGATCAAATTATCAGTACCCGAATCAAATCAATACAAACTACTTTTAAAGCCGCCGCTTAATAAAATCAGCATTGCCGGTTAATAAACTCAAAAATATCTCCTCAGCAGCCAAAAATATCATTTATGCACACTAAAAATTTTTTTTATTTATATTGTGATTTTATTTTTATTTTTATTTTATTTATTTATTTATTTATTTAATAGAAAAAGAAATTAAGGCAGAACAATCTCTCCGTTATCGCTCATTGTCAAAGATTTTACACTTGCAGCACAGTTACAAATTAAACATGCCCCATAACTTATCTTCGTAACAATTTCAAGGAACGTATTCTTCAAAGCGCAGTAATAAGTTAGAAATATGGTTTGAAATTATATACAGTGCCTCACAAAAATAATCGGACACGTGGATTTTTTATATATTTTATCAATTATCAGAAATATATGAAATTAAAATAAAAAGAACTGTTTGTATTTTGAAAGTATGTTAATTTAGCTTTACTTTTATACGAAATATAGTTTCAAAAATTAAATAGTAAGAATAAAAAAAGAACAGCTTATGGTAATCGAGGAAAAATAGTCTCACAAAAATAATCAGACAGTTGAAAGGTTACGAATTAAAATCGGCTGTGTTAAATACAAAAAGCACATATATGGGCTTATTGCGATTAAACAGGTTTGTTAATTTTTCTAAAGTAGTTTGCTTGAGTTAATGAACAAAATTTTACAGAATTTGAGTTATTTTAATGTTATGTTACAATGGCTCCTTCAAGGAAAGAAAACATCGTCAGAAACACGTAGATTAGTTATCGATTTGCATACAATAAAAGGCAAATCTATTAGAAAAATTAGCAATATATTTAAGTCATTTCACAGTTTTCGATATAATTAAACGTTATAAGAAGTATCATAGAATTGAAAAAAAAAAAAAAAAGACCTGGAAGACCATCTAAGTTATCTGATGGAATAAAACGCTTTATTTTCAGGAATATTAAAAAAAAAAAAATCCACGACTGAGTGTTGCTAAACTGGTTGCGAAAGTAAGAGAATTATGTGAAGTATCTGTTAATCCAGAAACAGTAGGAAGAATAATCCGATCCAAAGGATATAATGCATGACTAGCAAGAAATTTTTTTTTACATTATTTAAAAGAACCGAAAAGCTACACTTTCTTTCGTGAAATTTATGAAAGAAAAAACCCCTGATTATTGCAAAAATATTTTGTTTGTCAACGAAAGTAAATTTAATATTTCTGGTTCGTATGTACGAGTGTTAGTGTGGAGGAAACCCAAAGAAGAATTTCAGAAGAAAACTTACTACCATCAGTTAAACACGGTGGAGGAGGAATTATAGTATGGGGATCTATGGCATATTCTGGAGTAGGTAATATAGAAATTATCGATGGTATTGTGGCATACAGCCCCCCTTCCAATTAATTAAAGTTGGCCAGACCTTAATCTCTACACAGAGCAGGTGTGCTGATACTTACAATAGTTTGGCTCCAGACTGTCTCGAACTGTGACACTAAAGTACAAAGAAGCTGCCCTGATGGTACTCCCTGATGGTCGTGAGAACATTGGAGTTTCCGAGGAATTTCTTCGGCCCGACGGAAAGGCGCCCGCCCGCTCCGCGAATGAGAGAGGAGCGCGGGTTGCCATCGAGAGGACGAGTTTTCCCAGGAGAGCTGGAAGCAGAGAGTCGGGGATTCGTATCTTGTCTTCGGCCAGTGAAGGTCGGAGGGTCTTCTCTTGTCCCGTTTACCAGGAGAGGTAACGAGACTTAGTGATTTTTTTTTTGTGTTCCTCTAGGAGCAGAGAACACAGGTCAACTCATTTTCTGTCACCGGCGAAAGTGTGCAGGTCAGCTAGCAAAAGACTTTTTACTGTAAATTATAATAGGACTGGACTATATCTGTTCTGTACCTGGAACGGTGCAAGTATTGTTTTCCAACATCAATATTGAAACTAACGGTTGTACATAGAATATTTTTTTTAAATTTTAATTAAATTAATTTTCTTATCAACCTCTGCTGTGACGGGATTTTCTTCTTCGCTACCAGAACCCTCGCCCGAAATTCCAAAACGCCACAGCTATACTAACTTGGTGGCAGCGCTAGAGGGATGATTGTTGGAGAATACTACACTGCCTGAAGAAGTACGGACTACGGACGATAGAAAAGTGATAGACTCAAGGGAAGGATAAACGCAGCGGAGTACGTCGAATCATCAAATCAACGGAGGATACATCTACGTCGCATCGACGAGAATCTCTAAGACAGAGAGGAGAGCCCTCAGCCGGAACCCATCCCGAATTCCATACGGAGTGCCGATCCGAGAGCCATCGTAAGTGCCAGAAGGAAGGACGAAACTCGAGCAAACGACAACAAAACAGGGGTGAGTCAAACTTTTCTAGTGAGGCTGTAAAATTTTTTGTTATTTAAGGTATTAGATGATAAATGTATAAAGTTAAAAGTTATTTAGAAATTTATTAAGGGAGAGTAAACCTTAAATTAACATTGTTTTTGGAAAAATTAAAAATGTGGCATATCACAAATATGAGAAACTCTAAGTAAAAACAGGGAGGAATTTAAATTATAGGTAAATTTAATTTAAATATAACTCATATTTGTTTAGTTTGGAAAAATATTAATTGATTTGCACATATTTGATTATCTTGTTTTAAATGAGAAAGATTATATTTGAAAACAGATATTATTTGAGAAAACAAAAAGTGTGTTAAAATATCTTGAGAAAGATAACACAGTAATTTCATATTGTTTTGTGTAATTTATGAAAATTAAAAGTGAATCAAATAAGTTACGGAAAGAGGTTTCTTTCCTGGAAAGTGTTGTGATTTCAAATATTTCAAATTTAATGTGTAGAATTGAATATTAAGTTTTAATTATTGGAATCGTGTTGTATTGGAATTTTATACACCCCAAAAATTTGCAAAATTGAATTATAGGTTTTATTAGTGTAATTTTGTATATGTATTTTTTGGAATTGGGTAAAATTGTAAGAATTGTGTAAAATTGTTAGGAATTGTGTAAAAGTGTTAGGTATTATGTAGAAATTTTTTTTTGGGAATTGTGTAAGATTAAATTGTGAATTTAGAATTAGGTAAACATGTCAGATTTAGGGCAGTATAGGAAAGCGGAACTGCAAGAGCTCGCAGTCGAATTCGGAGTGATTGTTGAAACTTCGGATAGGATAAGTGATATCATAGGGAAAATTCAAAAGTCTCCAGATTACGATAAAGACCTAGCCCTAGCTCAAATTAAGTTAATACGGGAGGATCTCTTAGAAAGAAAGGCGGAAGAGAAAAGGAAGGCGGAAAAGATTGCGGAAAGGGAGGCTGAAGAGAAAAAAATCGCTGAAAGAGAAGCGGAAAGGAAACATGAATTAGAGTTAGAAAAACTTAAAATAGCCCAAAATTCAGAAACAGTAAGTCTAGCTTCGACTCGTAGCGAACGCTCCAGCCGACAATCACTAAAATCGGTTATGCAAAAATTTGAACCGGAGAAATCGGACATGGCATTATTTCTTGCGTTATTCCAAAGACAAGCTAGGAAGTTAGAAATAGATGACGAGGATCTAGTGACTAATTTATTAGCTTTATTGCCCGTAGAAATCGCGGAATTAATTTTAAAAGAACCCCAAGAAATTAGTGACGATTTTGAGAAAGTCAAACAAATGCTATTAGATCGATTTAAATTAAGTCCGGAAAATTTTAGAATTAAATTTATGCAACACCAAAAACAACCGGGAACTCTTTGGCATGATCTAGCTTATGATTTAGATACATATTTAAATGGGTGGTTAGAGGGAGTAGAAGTGACAAATTTTGAGGATCTAAAGAAATTAATGGTGGCCGACCAGTTAAAGAAACGGGCTAATTTCGAAATGAAAGATCATTTCATAGATTCGTGGAGCTCTCTCAATGAACCGCGAGAGTTAGCTAAGAAGTTTGACGCATACGAGTCAGTTCGCAGAAATAATAAGAAAAGTTGGACCCCGAAACCACCACTAGAAAAGAAATTAGATAAACCTCGCAACTTTGATAAAAATAGGGTTGAGAAAAAGGCCCCAGAACAAAAAAATTGGAGGGATAAGTCTGATCTGACGGAAAGATCTAAATTATTTGAGGCCCGAAAACCTATTGTTTGCTATGTGTGCTCTTCCCCCGATCACATTAAGCCAAATTGCCCAGTCTGGAAAAGCAGACAAGAGAAGGCTGAAAAAGTAAATCACGTAGGAGACGCTGAGAATTTAAACCCCGCTTTTGAACCTTATTTAAGTGAAGCCAAGATAAATGGGGAAAAGTTTACCATTTTACGTGATTCTGGGACGTGCCTCGATATTGCCCCTCATAAAATAATTTCTAATGAGCAATTAAACGGGGAAACTGTGTGGGTTAAAGCAGCTTTAGCCAACGAAGTGAGATGTCTACCCATAGCCAATATTGAATTAGAAATTGAGGGAATAGGGTTAATTAATACGAAAGCCGCGGTAGCGGATAAGGAAGTTCTCATGGATTATTATTTACTGGGAAATGAGACGCAGAAATTAATCGAGAGAAAAAAACAAAAACCCGAATTAATCCATGCAGTCGAAACGCGGGCGAAAAGGCGTAAAAACGAAACTGCGCCAAAAACCAGTCTGGCGAGTGAAAGCGCTGGGAATGATCAGGGAGAGGCAGAGAGCGAGCCTACGGAAAATCAGGGTACGGAAGAATCAATTTTCCTCCCCGAGTTAGAGGAGGATAGGATCACCGCTCTGGCGCACGTTGGGAAAAACGAGTTTCGCCAAGAGCAGGAAAAAGATGAAAGCTTGACAGAGTTGTGGGCGCGCGCGAAAGAGGAGAAATCGAATTTAACAATAGATCAAGGTTTGCTGTACAGAATTGCTACAGATCACAGAGGAGAAAAAAGGCGTCAGCTAATTATTCCGCGGAAATATAGGAATGAAATTTTGAATCTTTGTCACAGTTTAATATCCGGTCATGTGGCCATGACTAAAACTAAGGATAAATTGCTGCGATATTTTTTCTGGCCAAATATCATTAAAGAGGCTGAAGCCTATGTAAAATCGTGTGATCCTTGTCAGAAAATTGGGAAGGCAGGAGAGCAAAAAAAAGCCCCTCTTAAACTTGTTCCCATTATTACTGCAATTTTTACGCATATAAACTGTGATATTGTGGGACCACTCCCACCTTCGGAAAATCAAAATAAATATATGCTCACGGCTATGTGTTTAGCATCGAGGTATCCAGAGGCTATCCCGATACCCGATTCAAGGTCGGAAACAGTGATCGACGCGTTAATGATAGTATTTAGTAGAATGGGATTTCCGAAAGTAATCCAAACAGACTTAGGGGCTTGTTTTATGAGTAACTTAACCTCAACTTTCTTAGAAAAATTTGGAATTAAGATAACTCACAGTAGTGTGCACCACCCACAGACAAATTGCATTGAGCGTTGGCATCGTTCAGTTAAACGGTTACTGAAGGTAATCTGTTTAGAAAGTGGAGAAAGTTGGGAGAGGAGTTTACCCTATGCTTTGTTAGCTTTGCGGACGGTAACACATGAATCAACGGGATTCAGCCCAGCCGAGTTGGTTCATGGGAGAAATCTGCGAACCCCGGAAACCCTGCTATTTGAGAAATGGACAGAGCAGGAAGAGGAGCAAAACCCAGTGACGGAGTATGTTTTCGAATTGATAAACAGACTCCAAAGGTGTCAAGAGCTCGCAGGGGAGCAGATGGAGGAAAAAAGGGACAAACGCAAAATCTGGTATGACAGAAATGCGGTAAATCGGAAATTTAATCCCGGGGACAAAGTGCTGGTTTTAGCCACAAGTAAACCCAATAAATTATCCGTATCATGGATAGGGCCAGGCACTATTGAGAGTCAAATGTCAGAGACTAATTATATTGTAAATGTACCGGACAGGCGCGAAAAGTCGCAAATTTATCATGTCAATTTACTAAAACCTTACGTGCAGAGAGCAGAAATCGTAAATGTATTAATAGAGGAAAATCGGGATAATAAAACGACGGAGGCAGACTTAGAAATACCTTATCCTATAACTGACCCGGAAGAATTTGACCTCAATATGGTAATTAGGGACAGTAATTTAGGAAGTCGTTGCACAAAAGCCCAACAGGAGCAATTAGGAGCATTACTAATTAAACACAAGAAAGTGTTTTCCAATATTCCAGGCCGAACGAATTTAATTGAGCATGATATTGAATTGACTAGTGATAAACCCGTTAGAATGAAGCCATATAGGACGTCACCTCGACAAACCGACATCCTGAAATCCGAAATCCAGCGTATGTTAGAATTGGGCATAATTAAGGAAGGGGAGTCAGATTATACCTCGCCTATGATATTAGTAGAGGCCCTTGGCAGAGAACCCCGCCCGTGCGTTGATTATCGCCAGTTAAATGAGATAACTCGTGCTGAATTTTTCCCTTTGCCTAACATAGAAGAGAGGGTAGAGCAAGTGGCAGCATCAAAATTTATAACCGTGATTGACTTAACTAAAAGCTATTGGCAAATACCTTTAACCCCTAACGCACAACGTTTAGCGACATTTGTAACTAGTTTCGGTTCATATCAACCTTTGGTAATGCCATTTGGACTTGTCTCCGCCCCGTATAGGTTTTCAAAATTCATGAGTATTCTATTAAAGGGACTAGAAAGTTTTTGTTTGCCTTACCTTGACGATATGGCTATCTTTTCTAATTCATGGGAAGAGCATTTAGAACATTTAGATATAGTTCTAAAGCGGGTAACCAAGGCAAAATTAACCATTAAATTAGCCAAGTGTAAATTTGCCCAGGAGACGGTCAAATATTTAGGGCATGTTGTAGGGAAAGGACGTAGGAAACCGTCCGAGATTAAAATTAAGGCCATTACTGATTTCCCAGCTCCAAAATCAAAAACGGAAATTAGAAGGTTTTTAGGGATGTGCGGGTATTACTCCCGATACATAAAAAACTATGCAATTATAGTAGAACCGCTGACCCGAGCTTTAAAAGGGAAAACGAAAAAGGAAAAAGTAGACTGGAGTCCCGAAATGGAGAAGGCTTTTAGGGAGTTAAAAGATAAACTCACCCGTGACCCAGTACTGTACGCTCCTGATTATACTAAGGAGTTTATTATTCAAAGTGACGCCTCAGATAAGGGGATAGGTATTATCATGGCTCAAAGGCAAGGAGATGAAGAACATCCAATTCTGTACTTAAGTCGAAAATTTACTAAGGCAGAGAAAAACTATAGCACAACCGAAAAGGAATGTGCTGGGATCATTTTCGCAGTGAAAAAGTTAAAACATTACCTGGATGGTCAAAAATTTACCATAGAAACTGATCACAACCCATTAATATGGTTAAAGAGAAATGCGGGAAAGAATCCCAGATTAATGCGGTGGGCGTTAACCTTGCAGCCCTTTAACTATGAAATCCGACACAGACCAGGAAAAGACATTCCTCATGTGGACTGTTTGAGTCGGGTGGATTAAAAGTTATCTGTAAGAAAATTTGTATATAGTTAATTATTATTAGTATTGTTTTATTATGTTAATTAATTTGTAATTTGAAACTTGTAACTTTAGTGTAAATTTAAGTATTGTTTAGTCAGGAAGATTAGCCTCTCTAGAATTGCTTTGATGCACCCTAACCTAATTTGATTGCAGAGATTTTCTGGAGTTTCAACCCCAGAAAACCATCTTAAGGGGGGGGAAGTTGTGGCATACAGCCCCCCTTCCAATTAATTAAAGTTGGCCAGACCTTAATCTCTACACAGAGCAGGTGTGCTGATACTTACAATAGTTTGGCTCCAGACTGTCTCGAACTGTGACACTAAAGTACAAAGAAGCTGCCCTGATGGTACGCCCTGATGGTCGTGAGAACATTGGAGTTTCCGAGGAATTTCTTCGGCCCGACGGAAAGGCGCCCGCCCGCTCCGCGAATGAGAGAGGAGCGCGGGTTGCCATCGAGAGGACGAGTTTTCCCAGGAGAGCTGGAAGCAGAGAGTCGGGGATTCGTATCTTGTCTTCGGCCAGTGAAGGTCGGAGGGTCTTCTCTTGTCCCGTTTACCAGGAGAGGTAACGAGACTTAGTGATTTTTTTTTTTGTGTTCCTCTAGGAGCAGAGAACACAGGTCAACTCATTTTCTGTCACCGGCGAAAGTGTGCAGGTCAGCTAGCAAAAGACTTTTTACTGTAAATTATAATAGGACTGGACTATATCTGTTCTGTACCTGGAACGGTGCAAGTATTGTTTTCCAACATCAATATTGAAACTAACGGTTGTACATAGAATATTTTTTTTAAATTTTAATTAAATTAATTTTCTTATCAACCTCTGCTGTGACGGGATTTTCTTCTTCGCTACCAGAACCCTCGCCCGAAATTCCAAAACGCCACAGTATTATGGATCAATACAAGTACATTTACATTTTAAAACGGATTTTGGCATCGTACTAAAATCAATGATACAAGGTGAGTAGAATAAAATCAGTCCAGATATAAAAAAAGAAAAAAAAAAAAAACTAGTACAATCCATGCCAAAAAGGTTAAATGCAGTTTTAAAATCAAAAGGCAATCAAACAAAATATTAGGAATTAATTTCAATGTAAATTTCTGTCATTATTTTGCTGTTATACTAAGTGTCCAATTATTTTTGTGAGATTATTTTTCCTCTGTCACCATAAGATGTTGTTTTTTACATTTGCTATTTCCTTTTTTGAAAATATATTTAATATCAAAAGAATGCTAAATTAACATACTTCAAAAATATAAACAGTTCTTTTTATTTTAATTTCATATATTTCTGATAATTGATAAAATATATAAAAAATCCAAGTGTCCGATTATTTTTGTGAGCCACAGTATATTTTTAATTTCTAATCATTAAAAGGCAATTTTTAGTTCTTATTTTGAAATTACTATAATCCATGAGGTTTAAATGGAAAAAAAAATTAATTTATAAGAACAGCGTGAACTTTTGGTAAAGTAATAATGACTTTCCTCATGGGAAAGCGCATAGGAACTTAGAATGCGTTTAACTTACTTATATCGAAGGAACAATTAATTAATTATCTATCAAAAATTAATTAATATTGTTTACTAATTCCCTTATTCGTTACCTTTTGAAGTTTCTTTACAAATTCAGGGAAGTAATACCTTTTTCTTAAGTGCAGGAACGTTCACCGGATATAAAAATCAGCCGCTTAGTAATATCATTTTGATTTAGAATGAATGTGATTTTAATAAGTGGCGGGAACTGCACTTTCTTATTCATAAAGTTCACATCTTCTGTAAATAGTTTGCATATTCTAGGAATTATATCAGTTTTCCCAAAAGAAAAAACACTACCTAATATTTTCTATAAATTAGTGTTTTTAAAACATTCTCAATTTTAATTATTGCTCTTGTAAAAAATATTTATGTGACTATTTCTTAATGGAACTGTTTGTAATTTTGTTAGTCTTTATGAAATTATTTTCTGTGTTCCTGTGTTTGTTCCTGTTCCTGTTCTTTTTTTTTTTTTTTTAATTCATTTACATATTTTTTCGTCCATCAAAAAAGCTATTAAATTTTAACGTGATTCCATTCTACTACTAATATTAATAAATAAATAAATAAATAACAGAAATTATAATGAATAACTAAAGTATCTACTCTAAATTATTAAGCACAGAGTATTTTTAATTTTCAAACTGGTCAATATTCTTTGATGAATATTATGAATATTCATTTATTTGACTGCAATGTTTTATTACCAAGGATTTCTAAGTGATTACATTGGTAATAAGAAAAAAAATAAATAAATAAATAAACGCCATGAGTAAAAATTTAAAATGAATGTATAAAATGAAATAAATTAAATATGCAATGTATTTTTCATTCCTTTCTTTTTCTTTCTACAGAATAAATTATTATTAATAAGAAAAAAAAAAAATAACTTTGACATTTTTAAAAATATCTACAAATATAATTCTATTCTAACTACCATAACATTCTGCAAGTAATCCTCAGGTCAGATAAATTAGTTTAACAACAGGAAATTTAACAGAAAATGCTATATATGCGCGAAGATATACCTCGTACAAATATAACTCGTCTCTTAATTAAAATTTCTGGTGTAAATCTGATTTATGTAATCTGTAAACTAAACGCGGGAAATTATGGTAATTTGTACGGCTTGAACACCCACCAACAACAACCCTAAGCTAACACAAGTCCATTCGGTCTTTAGGTCCTACCCACCCTCACATTTTGAAGATCTGGCCGTTACGGCAGTAACATCTCCTTTACACAGAACAACTAGCCCAGTTATTGACTGCACGAAGATTACGAAGCTTCCAGTTTGGGTGAGTCAGTCATCTTTCAGTTTCCGGCAACTCCGAGGGTCGAGAGCCGGACAAGTGGATTCATCCGAAAGTGCAAATTCTCACACCCTCAGATCCTCATGTCTCCGGCGTTTACCACAATAACGGATCCGCGCTTCTAAAAGGATCTACAATAGGTGAATCTACAATACGCTTCACGTTTAATAATAAAAAAAAAATATGTACAGTGATGTTCCAATCAACTTTCTCAACATTTAGTAGAAATAAATTTCAATCATTGAATTTTCTAAAAATAAATTAATACGAAAATTCGAATTGAGTTTTTCGGCATTTTTTCCCTTGTTTGTATGTATCTACAATGCATCCGAATTATTCTGTGCATCCCTGTAACATAATGAAAAATACTTAGCAAGTAATTTCAGTAATGATTATTCTATACAAAATTCTAAAACCTATATCAGTTTATTTATTTATTTATTTTTTTTTTTAAATAATGTACTGAATTTCAGATATTTAACCATGTGTAACATGTGTAAATTCTTAATCCTTCCCTGTAAAATACTATAAGTAATATGGCCATTATTTTTCATAAAGATCATACATTAGAAAAACAATGTAAAATATATGAGTTTCATTCTTTTTTAGTAATTTAACTGCACTAAAAATAAACCTCAAATAATCTGAGTCCATATAACGTATAGTCTTACACTCATGAAAATCTACACTGCTAAAAATTTCTGTGAATTTAATGTAAATATTTATCCAGAGTCTCTGTAAATTTGCAGTAATTCTTAGGTAAAAGTGACTAATCAAGTTCCTCAGTCTTTATTTTGTATTTTTACCCAATTTTATTGTTTAATTTTTTAATTAAAATTAAAAATGACTGTTTCTACTTTAAAAAAAGCATTCTAAGTCACAAATATATTCTCACCAATAATTAATTAAATTAATATTAGTCATTAACATGAATGTATAATATAAGTTGTTTAACATCTCCGTTTATTTTTCTTTGTAATTTTACGTAAGACTTAAGATAATAGATTACACATAGTTTTCTGTTGAAATTTTTAACAGTGTATACACAGTAACCGACATAAGTAAAGACACCCTTTTAAATTCAAAGAAATACTCCATTGATTCTCTTGTACCTTTACGTGTAAAAAAGTATATGTTATACCTCATATATTTCAAAGCAATGTCATTTTAAGAAGACTTGATATACTACATTAGACACAGCATACTGCAATCAGAATATAAATTTATTAAATTGATGAAATAGGAGCATTTTCCAAAAGTAATTTTTCGCTAAAAACATTTCTTTTGCATAATTTAAAATAAAAAATGAAAGACTTATTCTAAAAAAATTCACAATCAAATATCGTTAAAATTTAGAAAGATATTTTCGTCGATAGAAGAGTTGAATTCCAAATAGTTATATATGTATATATATAATATATGCAAAAGACTAAGGGGTTTTAGCCTATATTTTCGTTTTGAATCAACGTACAGTCATGGACATAAGCGAAGGCACACATGGCATTTTTTCAAAAAAAAAAAAAAAAAAAAAAAAAAAAAAATGGGCGAAAATCTTTCAGTTTATTAATTTTACTAAAACATATTGTTTATGTAATCTCCGGAATATTAATTTCAAATAACAGAACTTTAAACATATTTCTCATAATTAATAAGTACTTTTTTTTTTCTTTTTAAATAAGCATTCGTAATCGTTTATATTAACTAGGCTCATTTCCTATTTATAAAATAGCTATTCTCTGATCATTGTTTTACTTATATATTTCCATTTCTTAATAAACAATGCTAATGGTCCGTGAGATTTTATATTATGAATTTAATGGTCTGTGAGATTTTAGTATTATTATTATTATTATGAATATAGTGGTCCCTGAGCCGAAAGGGTTGTCGACTGCTGGTCTAAAAAATTGCAGAACATGGGGCATTCGCAAATAAGTTATAGGAGTACTGAGGTAGTGCAATTGACGATGTGTAGAGTTCACAAAACTGTCAACTTAATAGTTAGAAGGGGTAGTTAGTGTGCGGCGTTAACGTGAACAGGGTAATTTACCGTTGTAAAGCATGTTAAGAAAATATTATTATCAATCCGTCGTTGAATAAAATAGAAGTTACCCATGATAAAAATACAACTCACTTTTATTAAAGATTTCATGAAAGCTATGTCAAAGTTACAGTATAAGACAGTTGCACGACGGTTCAAAGCATTCCGTGCAGGTAGCAATGAGACTGAGGAATTGCACCACGCCAGGCCGGCCGTCCCTTCTGTCAACATCAGATTGACATCGTGTGTAATCTCCTTACTATAGATCCCCCATCCTTTCTTCTTTGCATACTAGTCTATTTTGCATGGCAATTATATTTTGCCGAGCAACTGGGCGCTCCGTCACTTCATCAACAACCAACTCTTTCTCAGTGGAATCCTACGGCTTCTCAACATTTGACAAAATGTAATAAACTTTTTTGCTGAATACGTTGAAAGGATATAACTCAATTTCACTTATAATTTCATTTTAAGTTTTTTCTCTGTTGCCACTGCTTTACTTATAGTCTTCGTATGTATATTTAACCTAAATCACTACTACAAACTGCAGGTCACAATTCATCCAAGTCAAAAATTGTCTACTAATTAAAAAAATAAATAAATGAAATGAAAAAGTAAAAGATCTTAAGAATTTTCATAATAATCATTATTGTTTTTAAGTCACATACATTATTAAAAAAGTATATGAGATGTTTGTTTAGAGTTAACAATTTTGTTGAATGTCTTATGAACTATTATTTAATAAATGAAAAAAAAAAAAAAAAAAGCATCTTATTTAATGTCATTTTAAATTATATATTGTTTTTTACGTGTATCATATAAAATAAACATCTACATTTTAATAAGTTTGTTATGAAAATAAATTAAGGTTTACATGGTAATATGCCTAATTTCATAACAAGTTATTAAAGGTGTTTGTATTCGGATTTAGACCAATTTTCTACAAGAGGGACCACGACCTAAGGAGAGATGTCTTCCGTGGGAGCCTTTCTAAGGGGATTTCTTTCTAAGGGGACTTTCTTAAAAATAGTAAAATTTTTGATTGATATTTTATATTAAGTTTTAAGCAATAACTAATGTACTTATTTATAAAATTTATATTAAAAATTAAATGTTAATAAATGTATGATAAAGTATTAAGGTTAAGTATGTTTTAGAAGATTATTATTATTATTATTATTATTATTATTATTATTATTTTGGAGAGGGAGAGAAGGGTGTTAAAAGCTTTTTTCTTAATATATTTTTATGAAACTATTCTAGCAATTCCTTTCATGCAAATGTTAATATATATAGAGAGAGAGAGATAGATAGATATATAAATATATGTGTGTGTGTGCGTGTGTGTGTGTGTGTGTATTATATCTTCTTGATTACTTCTTGATTACACGTAAAACTTTATTATATTTCAAAAGATTTAAATAATACCCAGACTTAATTATGCTTAAAAATAACTAAATTTATAAAATTTTGCAGTTAAGTGAAATCTACATTAAAAAATAAATAAATAAATAAATAATTTAAAACCAGAATTACTTGTTATATAAAAACAATTTTCCAGTTTATAATTATATATAATTTGTTTGAATGTTAATATATGCATAAAAACGTTACTGAGTTTATGTTAATACGAACAAATAAAGTTTTCAAATACAAAATGTACTATTTTAAATCGAAAGTTAATGTTCCCCCGTCGTAACTAAACGTCGATTCTTATGATTCTTATAATGTTGAATCTCGGGATTTCACTGATTTTTTTTAATTCAAAATATTTTTTTTCAATTCCTACTGTTAGTTCACACTCTCCCTATATATATTTATATATCTTGTTCAAATTTTCAGTCGTTAATAAAATACTTTTTATTTATCCACTCAAGTTCAAATACATTTTTTAAACTTGTAGTGGATGACACTTGATGTTAATACAGTTTTGTGGGAGGATTGCTTCCCCCCTGAGGGGGAAGTACCCCCGGGGGGAGTAAATTTTCAATATGGGTATATTTCGAAAGATCTCGTTAATACCTGTAAAACGAATGGTTGAACTATAGATCTGTGATAATTTAAAATAAAGTCATCGATTTTTTTTTATCTTTTAACGAAAAAAACTTGGAAAAAAATATTTCTGCTGATTTGCAAAAAATTGACACCTTTCGGCATTTAGTGAAGCAAGTAGGAATTGACTTTTTTTTTAAATATATATATATATATATATATATATATATACATTACTTGTTATATTTAAAGTAAATTATCTTATTATTTTATCTTATTAATTATTTAGCTAAAAGTAAATTGTCTTATCCCATATATTTAAACACACACACACACACACACATATATATATATATATATATATTTGACTCTATAAGATATTTATAGTACAAAGTAAAAAGATGATATTATAGATAATATAAAGTAGGATTAATGCACAGCTGCACTGAATTTTCCATTTATCCAAAACTTTTAAAAATTTAGTTTAAGCTAAACTGAAAATATCTGATCCCAAATATGTAAACATATATATTTGACTCTATAAAATAGTTACTAATACAAGGTTACATGATGACTTAAGATGCACTGTAAAGTAGGATTATTTTCAACGCTTTTCTTTCTGCACTCTTTCGAAGTGACACAAGCATTAAGTAACATAAAGCTGTAATTCAATCCAAAGTCTCCAAAGAGCTATTAATAATTCAACGAACTATCAAATATCTTGTTAAAAACTAGGTTAAAGGTTTTCACGATTTAATCCTACACGAAACCCCAAACACTTATGAATTTTTTTTCATGTATTTTTACGGTAGAACAGTTTAAAGAGAAAGGAATTCGTGTTTGATGAACGTATTGGTGAAACAGTTTGATTACTTTGGGTCGATTAAAAGCAAGATAAACTAAACAACCTACTGTATATGCATGCAGAATTAAAATAAATTTATGCGTTCTTTCATAAATGTGAAACCAAGTCAAACCTAATATGTTAAGTACAGTATAAAAAATTATTACATCTGCATTAAAAAAATTATAACTAAATTTCTATTTTATTTTTTGTAGTAGGGTTTGACCACAAGAACAAATGATAAAATAGTGTTAATGTTTCAGCTCAGAAGCTTGAGGTTTTTCAAAATATTCGGAAAAAAGTGAAATAATTATTTGAGGTTAAAGAAAAGTATTGTGGTACCAACCCACACAGCCACTTATATCCATTAGACATCTAAATTATATCCAATGATCCATAAAAGGTACAAAATATTTTAAGAATGGCCATTAAAAATCCTGGATATCCTGTACTAATTATAGATATCTATGAGAAGTTTAAATGTAGACGAAATTTAGACGTGCCTTTTTCGATGTCTAATAGATGTAACCTGTTAGATCAAAACAAGATTTAGATATTTTCAATATCTATTAGATTTAACAAGTCTAATTATTGGATATTTGGAGATTTATGAAATTCAGCAGACATATAATGGATGTAAAAACTATTTACATTTGTCGTACTAATAGATATCTGTAGGATGCTTATAGAAGTTTAATGAATGATGTGTTATGGGTGTCTTAGGGATGTAAGTGACTGTATGGGAATAAGTGTTTTCTACATTTAGAGTAGCATTTTAAGTGTTCTCTACACTAATGTGATTGTTTTATATCCCTTTATTTCCTTTGTCACAAATTTTGCTTATAATTTTTTGTAAATACTTAATAATACTCGTTCTTTAACTTACCTTTTAAAATAAAATACTTTTAATCAGGTTCCACTTAAGACTCAACACAAGCTACACAGTGTTGTTCAGGAGCCCCCTCTACTGAATGAGGTTTAACTGTGAATGCTAATTTTTCCTGAAAATGAGGATAATTCGTATCGAATTGCCATTTAATATTTATATTTTTTATCAAAAATTGTTTGATCAATTTCCGAGAAAACCAAGTTTCTGATATACTTTGCAACGGGTAGAATGAAGTTCATTAAACGTTGATTTCCATGAAGATGATGATAAGTCAGATGGGTTTGTCTTCTCAAATAATTCTCAACCGTACATTTTTATCAAAATCTTTAAATCCATTTCAGTATAAATCAAATATCTGCCGTATTTTGGAACCGGCGGAGCAAGGTTTTACATTTAACGCTACGTTTACTGAAGATGAAGATAAATAAAATGGCTTTGTTTTTTCCCGAAACCTAGAACTCTAAGTTTTTATCAAAATCGTTGGACTCATTGCTGAGAAAATCAAGTTTGTGTCATGTTTTGAAACGGGAGGAGTAAATGTTAACAGTGAACGCTAATTTTTCTTAAAATGAGGATAAGTCAAATGGGTTTGCCTCTTTAAAATACCCTTAACCCTAAGTTTTTATCAAAATCGTTATATCCATTTCCATGTAAATAAAATTTCTGCCAAATGTAAGCCTGGTTTTAAAATAAGATAAATTAATTTATTTTTCTTTTGGAGTGTTAATTTAAAAATGTTTCGAACTTACAGAATAAGAACCTTTATTTATTTATTTATTTATTTTGCGTGTGTGTGTGTGTAATTTTATCGAAATTCTGCAATCAAGTGTTGAAAAGAATATAGTTGCCAACTTTAGACATATTTGGCTATCTGAAAATTTTAATAGAATTTTTTTATAAGTTTCTGTAACAGTTTGCACTGATTACGTAATGTAAAAATTTCTATTAAAAATTAATGCTAGCCAAAATGATAATTTAAAATTGGTTCTTTTTTGTCAGGTCTATAATGCCATATACAAACTAAGCTGCAGTATGTGTAAAATGCAATATATTGGTGAAACTTCTACCCCATTACATATTAGAATTAATAAACATCGCTCAGACTCTGAAAAATTATCTTCAACTGTCCCTACCAGTAAATCAACTATTGAGTTGAAACATTTTAATGTACACAATTTCTGCTCATGTACCATTGAAGTTATTCGGATTCAAAAAAATAAAAGTGAACGCCTTTTCTTTGAATCTCACTACATGAAGTATTTTAATTTAATTTATCCCTATGGTCTGAATCATGAATATTTTAATAGGGTTGTCAAGGTTTATACTAACATAAATCCTCTCCATGATTATTCCCCTGTTTACTATGTTCTTAATCATAGTGTCAACCAGAAAACTTCTCGTTCAAAACATGATCAAAAATCTAGTGAACGTTTAATATCAAAAAATCTCATTATTCAGAATGTCCTTGAATTACAGTCAGATTATCTTAATATTTATGATTGGCTCACTATTAGAAAATTTTTATTTGCTATATCAAAAAAAAAAAAAAAAAAAAAAAAAAGAATTTGACCAATTATTTAAATGTCTTTAATAACCAAAGTTATAATCAACATTTTTCTGATATCTTCTATGATATACTTTTATACAGGATAAAACACTTCAATTTAAAAATTTCTAAAATCCTCAAAAATCCAATCTAATTCTCAACTTATTATAAATTTTTCAAATCAAATATTTAATAAAAATAATATTTCATCTATTATTAATGATAAATCTTGCAGGCTTCCCATTAAAGATATACATATTTCTCGCACTTTTAAATATCCGGGATCCGGACATAATATCGCGGGACAAAATCTCGCCAGACAAAATATCGCGTCAAAAAAATGGTATGATCTATTTGAAAATTTGATTTTGTGTCACGTGTGATATCTGTCGGGGGCCACAGGGCCTTATAAATATTAATTAATTAATTAAAATAAATAATTAAATAAGTCATAGAGTTGAATTTCATTATTTTATCTATGTTTATTTTTAAGTTATTTTATCTTTATCTTTTCACTATTCAAAATACATTTTAAAAATCGTGTACATCACTGCTGACATTAAAGCTGAATTCTGTTCACAAATTTGAATTAAAAATTTTAAAATTAATAAGCACGATTGAATTCATTATGACTAATTTTGACAAAAGTTAATAAATATAGTCTTTAAACTATTTTAAGTAAAATTTATATATATATATATATAAAAAAAAAAAAAAAAAATTGTTGTAGGTTTGTCACAATGTCAGTGCTCTGACTAAGGTATGGGTGGTCATGAAATTTTATACAATATTACTAATAATTACCAGCTCATTTTTGCTTTGTATTTATTTACGTCGGCGATATTTTGTCCTCGCGATATTTTGTCCCGCGAGATTTTGTCCCCAACCCAAATATCGTATTATTAGACTTGGCCGCTTGCTATTTAAATATAATTCAGTCTCTAAGTCTAATTTATCTTCTGATGTATCTTGTAATTGTGATGGTCCTTCCTATGTAAAATATGTTGACAGGGACCATGAACAAATAATAACTGGTAATCTTGAAATTGTTAATGACTCTAAAATAAAGAAACTTATGGATTATGGCACTAAATATCGACTCCCATCAAAAACTAATATTTTACAGATTCTACAACAGTTATCATATGATATGGATTTGTTTATTTATAAAATCTCCATCTGTTATAATAAACCTATTGAATTTTTTAACCAATGGAAATTTTTAGTGATTTCAAAAATTAAAACTGAATTAATTCAACATCGATCAAAAATAACACATTACAATAAATCAAATCTCAAAGAATTACAACAAAACTTTGTTATTACTTATGTTGATAAATCTCCTAATAATTATGCTATAATCTGTAAACACATCTTTCTCTTCTCAATAAATCTAAATCTTCGAGTTCTAACTTTAATTCTACCAATAATGACATTAAAATTAATAACCGAAAAATTCATTGTTTTTATAAATTTTCCTTTTATACTTCCTTTTAATAATTTCAATTATCCATATATTATATTTATTCCAAAATTTCACAAAACTCCTATTAAATTGAGAACTGTCGCAGTCGGTTGTAATACATACGATGATAATGCTAATAAAATTCTTGAAATTCTCAAACAAATCTATGGCTTAATTAGTAAATCAAAAAATTTCTAATGCCTTAAAAACAGCTATCAAATTAAAGCTAAAGTCATATCTATGGACAATGTCACTGATATTACGACGGATGATTTTGCTGACCTGTTTAATAATATTAATTTAACAGATCTTCATCATATCATTTTTAATCTTTTTGAGAGATTTAAATGTCAAATATATTTTCCTAAATACTTTTCTGTGGCATCTTTTAAGACACTTTTAAATTTTATTATTCACAATAATTACATTCAACAAAATTTATATCCAAAAGGTCGGTATTCCACAAGAAGGAAGTAGCTCGAGTTTGTTAACTGACTTATACCTTTACCATTATAAACAAGGATTGTGTATTGAAAATGTCTACTTTACTACGATATTATATTTTTTTATGTCAATAAGTTTTTCCCTAATTCATTAAAATTAGAATATCCTCCTTACTTTACTTTAACTCATAATCTTCTTAAACTGCATTAGTTTTTTAGATTTTAAACTTAAACTTAAAGGAAGTAAAACTTATACTGATCTTTATGACAAAAGACAAGATTTTTGTTTTAAAGTAAATTTATTCACACATTTTCATTCTTGTCTTCATATATATGTCTACAGAAATATCATTCTCAATCACCTCTTTCGCATACATAATCATTGTTCATCTATGTATAGAAACAAAAACACCAATCAAATCATTAAAGCTGGTACAAAAAAGGGTTACTCCAAAAAATTTATTTATTCAATAGTATATCATTAAATGTCTCTGTATAACTTTAAAAAAACTATTTAAGGTAAAAAAAAAATAATAATAAATAATGTGGCGGGTGGGAGGGCAGATTTTGATTAAGGAGGAAGGGTGGTGTTGTTTGACTGGTTGGTTGGGAGGGTTTGTTGTTTAATTAAGTCAAAAAAAAAAAAAAAAAAAAAAAAGGCAGAAGAGATTATTGCTATTGCAAGATACATTATTATTTTTTCTGGTTGATATTGTGGATTATGAACTCTTCACTCGTTAGATTTAGTTATACGCTTTTTGGCTATTGGTGGTTTCCTATGTTTAAATTGTAAAAATATCCATTTAAAAAAATAAAATGAAATAAAATAAAATAAAATAAATATAAAAATAAAATAAATAAATAAATAAATAAAATAGCCTTGATTTGCTTATTTTCACTTGTGTGCTTTTTGGGATTATTGCTTGTGATTGAGAAGTTTTACATCTTAAAATTTAATTCCAGTAATTAATATTAAGATTAAAGATTAATTACTTCAGGTTTAACCTAAATTAATTTCAAAACAATTTAAATACTTGATAAAACATCTTCTCTTAAATAATACGAATTAACAGCAATTGCTTGTTTAATACTACTTTTTAATTGACTTTTACTGTTTATCATGCTTCACGATAGATGGCGCTAGCACACAGACGTTTTAAGGTTTGCTGCAATTAAATTCCTATCCATGAAAGATTTTAAGTTTTTTGTTTTAAGAAAAAAAAATTAACTTAATTAAAAATACAATTACAAAGTGAATTTAATCGTTATTGAAATCGTTCAATTGTAAAATCTTTATCGATTAATCGATGGTTGTCTGGAATTTTTTCTTATTATCATTGTTATGATGGCAACATGTTATTCTCTGTGTTGTGTTATGGCTTGACATGTGGTTACATCTTCGATTTTTCCTTTTTCCTTTTTTCTCTCTGGATTTCTTGATGGTTTGCTTTAATATTTTAATCCATTCCTCTTTCAAAATTGTTTTATTGCAAGACAGGGACATGAGCTATATTTTTGCTAGAATTAGCTACACAGTTTTACGAAATCTTGCAGCTTCTTTTGTTTTGAAAAGTACATGTTCCCTGATGAGCTAATACTTCTATTTTTAAGAATTTATTAATAAATTCTTATGCCCTGTGGTCTTTTTTTTCCCATACTTTTTAATTCAATTCTTATTTCTTGATCCAATTTTAATAAACAATTTAATGAGAACCTTCATCAATTTTCTCTGTCAAAGTTTTATGGTCTTTTTCACTCCCGTAGGCGTAAGTAATTTAAGTTGGTTTTGTCTCTTAATTGGAACTAAAAATGAATCGTAAAAATTTCTATGCTAGCTTTTATACTGTGATACAATCAGTTTTATTTTTGTGGTGTTGGTATTATCATGTATCTATTAAATGTATCATTTTATCCCTTTGGTATTATGCAAACAAGGCAGTGTTATTTGTTTCAACCCTTAATTTTAAAGTTATTACAAATAAAAAAGGTGTAAGTCATTTTTTCTGCAGTGCGGCTTTTATTTTTATTTTTATTTTTTTTATTTATTTATTTATTTTTTATTTTTTTTTTTTTTTTGTCGCTTTGTGTATATTTTTAGTTTTATTACTACTTTTTCGCACTTACTAGAAAAACACGTTTTTTATTATTAAATACAGTAAAATTTCTGATACTATTGCAGACAAATCTTATGGGGACGATTTTTCAGTTCTTCTATTCCCCAACCTTTCTTCCTCTCTCCACCAACACCCCTACATCACCAACACCCCTACATTCGACGGTAGGCGGCAGACCGGACGCGGACATGTTTCTTAGGAAAGGTTGTTTATATGTTATGTGTGGCAATTAATTGAAAACTTGCGATGAATTTCAACGCTCGAAATACCTGGATAAGTTACGAATAATGTTTGTGTATATATAGTCTCTTTTTTTTAATATATAAGGCTACATATGCATTATTTTATAATATCTTATTTTAACTTCAATTAAACATTCATTTTCATATCGGTAAAAGTCCTTAAGCCTAATTTTTTATGCTTGGAAACAAGTTGCGTACTACTTGTATCATTGAAAAAACTATGCGTGTTACAGAAAATGTCCTATGGCGCGGTGGATTATACAGATTATAATACCTGATCTGAGGAGAAGGTATGGTATGAATTATGAATAGAGAGAGAAATTAAAATGAGTGCCTTTGCAGACTAGTTATTATTATTTAAAATTGCTAGCTGCGAAGGTATTTTCTTTAAAATCTTCGGCTTAATTTTCATAGCATAGCAAAGTGAAGAAGGTTAGTAATTTTGGGATTACTGAAGAACAGGGTACAATCGACTATCCCCCCCCCCGGACAAAAAGTGAAAAAGAAAAAGAAAAAATAACCTAGTATAATGTCGCTATTTCATTAATTTGGTAATAATTTTATTGTATTTTGTTTCGTCTTATACGACTCCATGTTGTTTTCGTCAGAACCGTATAGTTTTTGGCTGTTTTAAGAAATTGAAAAAAAAAAAAAAAAAAAGGCTTTGGTTAGTATAATTTTGCTCTTCTTTTCAACGACCTAACGGGGAGTTCGGGGGAGCTGGCCCCCCTGATTAGAAAAAAAAAAAAAGTGCTTTGACATGTAGAACGCCATCTTGGATTCTGACGAAAACAACCCTTTGGCGTCGTGGCGACGGGATCGTACCCTGTTCTTCAAGATTCCCGTATTTTTTTTTTTTTTTTTTTTTTTTTTAAATAATGTTTTTGCTGTTTATGTTTCTATAATGTAAAAGCATATATATTAAATCTGGGTTATGTAATCTACACATAATTGAGAAATTAATCCTATTAGAATTAGCTTATGACTTTCCTTAAATATCAATTCATGTATGACATATTTTACTAAAATTATAGTACATCATTAGGATAGTTAAATATAGCTTCTACTTAAATTAAATCATCCTCATTATAGAAGCATGCTAGGAAAACTATTTTATTTAATTAAAAAAGTAATTTTAATGAAAATTTTAGATCGTTGCATTAATTACTTGAAAATGTAAAATTATTATATTTCCTTCCCTCAAACCTTTTAATTTGCTTTATGTTGTATTTTTTAAAAATATACGATATTCATTCATTTCAGTCATGTGTGAAAAGATAAATATATATTCATATATTTAAATATATAAAATTATTTTGTGATACATTGTTAGCAATAACAGAGTACTGCAGATTAGTTTTCATATTTACTTGTTTTCCAATGTGCTTTATTATTATTTTTTTTTTTAATTAGAATGTAGTATTACTTAAATATTTCCTATAAAAATATTAACTATAATACTGATTAATAGAAATGAAATTATGGAAATATTTGTGAAGAAGTTTTGCTGAAATTGGATTAAATTAATATTATTAAATATTTAATAATTGGTTTCTGTAGTTTTAAATTAGTATTTTATATGTTATAAAATACTAATATATACATAGAAAAAAAGTAATTTTACAATATCGAACACTAAATGGTCTATAATTTTAGTTGAGCCTTTTGTACAATAATAAGAACTTTCTCAATAATTTAATGGACTTTTTGGTAAATTAAAAAAAAAAAGCCTGATTCTTTTAAAGTTTATATTTTACAGAAATAAAAATATCATGTTAAAAAAAAAAAATAATAAATAAAAAGCTTTTATTTTTAGAAATGTATCTGTATTTAGTATTCAATTAATAATTGTAATTATTAGTCAAGTGAATTATTTTTGTAACGTAAAATCCTATTTTAAAAGCACATAAACAAAGAAATTTTGGTTGAATACAGAATATTTCCTATTCTTCAAAAACCGCTATTTGTAACTGGACTTTTCTCTGCTTATAGTTGAATTTAAACTTCCCTAACTTTTTCCTCCTGAGTAACTTCTAAGTATTTGACCATTCTATCTGCTCCAAATTAAAATTCTATTCTATTTAAGCGTAAATTCATTTGTATTACTTGTAGTATTTCTGTGAAGGTAACTGTAAATTTTTTGTAAATGTAAGTGAAATTGATTTGCATTATTAACCAAATTTCCTCAGAAAAATTACTTATAAAAAAAATCTATATTCCAGAAAAAAAAAAAAAAAAAAAAAAAATTATATGTACATATAGTAAGGTTACATGGATGTTATCTGCATTCATTAGTAATAATAACCATGTATTCTATACAAAACATTTCCTGGTAAAATTGCAGAATTACTTTCATTAATGATACTAACACAATCTTAGTAAACATCCAAGAAAATCACTTGACCAATTGCTAACGATTTCTTGGTATATTTACTAACGAAGTGCGTGTAATGTTTACTAACTCTAACGGAGTAACGTTACTTTTGAAGAACCTGTATTGGCTGCTAGAAAAGTTTGTGGAATACCAGTTTCCTAGAAATTTTCTAGTTATACTACAGATTTTTTTTTCTTTTTTTTTTTTTTTTACAGTGTAGGACCTTCATGTAGTAATTCCGAACACCAACACGCCTCCTACGCCAGAGCTTCTATCATTTCTAATATATCTCGTAGCACTTTAGTGCCCTTTTTTTTTTCACTACTTTTTTTTGACGATTATAATTATTATTATTTTATTATTTAATCGTAACTTCATACTGGAGAAAATTAATTTACAAAGATAGTGGTTTAAAAAAAGTACGGATACTAACAATGCTATACAGAAAAAATAAAAAATGCTTCCAGCTCCGCTAAGCGGATGTTCCTGGTTTGGTTCCTGGTGAGTCAAACGTCACAAGTGTTTTTAATATATATGATTTTTGAACAAATTTACAGCACTTTATGCTGTAAAATTGAATGATTCTTTTACAGTGCTCATTAAAAATTCAATCACACGTTTCTTTATAACACGTTTAAAATTCATCACACAAAATGGTGGTGAATTTTTGCCCGGACATTATAATGTATTCTAACTTTTTTTTTTTTTTTTTTTTTTTTTTTTAAGAGTATATATAAGAACAAACCTCAAAATAGAAAATGATTTCATACATTTTATTACTTAACGTTGCAAGATTAAGATTTTACATATATTATGCAACGAGAGAGATTCAAATTTCCTCATTTATTAGAAATTTTTCACTTCTACGTAAGAAATATCTTCAATAGTTAATTAAAGAACGAAATTATACTGAAAGTGTTGCAATAAAATTCTTGAAATCTAACGCAAAATTATAAAAACTAAAGAAATACATATTTCCTCTGCTTAAGTTTTTAGAAATTAAAAAATATATATATATAAACATCATCAAGAATACACACTGCTAAAATATTAAAAAAAGAAAAGAAAAGAAAAAAAGGAAAAAGAAAAAGAAAAAAAAACATTTACACACATTCACACATCTATTACTACCAACATCCAATATAATTAATACTGAATAATTAGTAGAAAACTCTTACTAAAATTTCCCATTAAAAAGTTTGGTTATACATTTTCGAGAAAAATTGGCAACAATGTTTTACATATGTTTTAGAATAATATATTTATTTCCAATAATAAAATTATAAATTCAAAAGAAAATATAATTTCAATATAGTTCAAATAATATACATTTTAAAGGTAAATGTTAATTGAATTAATTATTGTCGTAAGTATATTAGTGATCTATGAAAAACATAATTTTAAAGTAGAAAAATTTATTTTCTAATTTTTATTACTGAATAATAAACTTATCTAAAAAAATAAAAACTCGATGCACAGGACTCGTGGCTTTCCTAAACTTTTTACGCATTTTATCGTTTTGTCACCATTATTTTAGAAGTCATTTTTTAAATATTATTATAGCAGTAAAGTCTTCAAAAAAAGTTTCTTTTTCAAAGTAGTGGAAACAATACACTAAAATGCGTGTAAAATTTTAGGAACACTACTATCCCTATTTAAAATAAAAGTGAAAAATCTTGATTTTTTTTTTTTTTTTTTTTTTTTTTTTTTTTTTTTTAACTCTTGTGAGCTTAATGAAACTCTGGATGAATATTTCAATCAATTTACTGAAAATTTTTACAACGCCACGAAGAAGTAAAAAGTTTATTGTTAGCATAATGTTTTAAAAATTTAATGCTATTGATGTTGAAGCTTTGAAAATTTATTAAAAAAATTAAAACTAAATATTAATAAAATCTTTTTGTAAAAAAAATAGAACCGACTCAAAAAAACAACACTTATTCAAACAACTAAAAATGAAAGAAAATTGGCAGAAAATGGAACTGTAAATTGCGCCTAAAAGTATAAAATAATTTCCTTCGCCAAAAAACCTAAATACTTCAATTAAACATAACTTTTGAACTCGGCGCAAAATTAAATAAAAATTAATTCGTTTTTAAAGATTTGTTTTTAGACCGGTAGGTAGCTACAAATGCTGTTGTCTCGAATGATCCATTTTCATGTTTCCTTTATTATTTTATCACTGTGTACAATTGGTCCGTTAGTAACATCTACATATAGGAAAGTGAACGTTTTTGCAATTCGGTATTTATGTTTATACGAAGTTACTAAAGTTTTCTTTGTATACTTGATATAACTTTGATAACTATCATCATTGGCAGCTTTTGGATTTGGCGATCAAAACGTAATGCAAAAATAGACACAAGAGATGTATATTTTCATAATATATATATTGTACGAAGTATTGTTTCATATTTTTGATTGTTATCTTAATATACCTTATTAAAATAAGCATGATTTCTCAAAGGAATTAAATATGTTTACCGATATAATTTGGCGATTTTCTTCACGAAGGATGCCAGATACCAGCAGCTCCGACAACTTTTGCAGTTTACGAAATCTTATTTGTTTATTTGAATCAAAATAGTTTTCGGCTGTTTTTTGCAGATGCTAAAGTGTGATGTATATTTTGAATAGAATTTGATTTTTGTATTGAATAAAGGCATCAATTTTTATTTAATTTTGCGCCGACTTCAAAAGTTATGTTTAATTGTAGTATTTAGGCTTTTTGGCGAAGGAAATTATTTTATACTTTTAGGCGCAATTTACAGTTCCATTTTCTGCCAATTTTCTTTCATTTTTAGTTGTTTGAATAAGTGATGCTTTTTGGAGTCGGTTCTTTATTTTTACAAAAAGATTTTATTATTCAGAAGACGTTTAACGACGGTTTGACAAATCACAACCCACAAGAAAAGTGACACAACTCATAAAATGGTAATTTCGAGTTTATGTCACTGAAAACTACATGAAATGCCCCCAACATGAACAAAAAAAATTACATCTACATCTAAAAAAATATCCAGTCGAGAGACGAATTGTGACAGTTTTATTCTAGTCAATGCCTTATCTTAAAGTTGATATTTCTTAAATATTGCATATTTAAGTTGTGTCACTTTTCTTGCCCTTATCGGATATGAAACAAATTTATCTATTGAATCACCACACATTAAATTAAAAAGACATTAGAAATGTAAAGAATGGATACGCTGTATTCGTAACCAAAAATTCGGTTAGCCATGTATTGAACTTTGCAGTAAATATGTGTCACCCGCTACGATGGAATGCGTGCAGCGTAATGTTCAAATAAAGATCAAAATATGCATTTGCAGCTGACGGACAGAAGTTTCAACATCGAAATAAAGGCTTTTTGATTTGCATACAGTGTAGAAAACTGCAAACAAACAGATGCACATTTAAACATACTGTTTTTAACATTTATGTCTACAAGGTGTCTTTTCGTTACTAAATCAATGATGCTGTACAACTTTATAATTTACCTTTTATCTCATACCTTATACTGTTTTGAGATAGAAATGCTAACTCCGCTATCTTCCCACCAGGTGGCGCTGTAAACGGTCATATCTTATAGCGCATGGCCCCTTTACAATACTACTTACATATTACTTTTACGAGTGTAGAGGGAGCCGTTCAGCAGTTAGAGTGAGAACGGATTTTTGTGAATACCCTGTAATTTATATAGATATTAATGAAATCATAATGGGGCCTATTTCAGGTCAAGATCTTTGCGACAACAAAAAAAAGTATTAAGATTAAAGCATTTTTTACGTAGTTATAAGCTAACAAACCTGAACTACAACAACAAAAAACATGATTTCAATTCAGAACCTCCTCCTTTATGAAGTCGGTTTAAAACGTACGGTTTAATACGTTAATCGATGTGACCGCTTACAATAACCATACTTTGAATTTTACATAGCATAAATGTCACCCGCTACGCTACAACGTATGCAATATCGATGAAGTGTGCAGAAAATAGGAATTTGCGGACAAACAAATGATCGTTTTGATCGTTTTACTTTTAGCATTAATGTCTATAAACTACCTTTTCGTTCTAAATCGATGATATCCTGTAATTTTGTAATTCACTTTTTTCCCCTATCTTGAATCGTTTTCGAGATAGGAATGCTAACTCCACTGTTTTCCACCAGATGGCGCTGTAGGTGGTTGAATAACGTTGCACATGACCACTTTACTATACCTACATACATCTTTTATGACTAAAGCTGCAGCCGTTGAGAAGTTAAAAGAGTCGGGACTCACTTTTTTGGACACCCTGTATTTTCTTTTGATCATAAAGATATTACAATGGGACCTATTTCAGACCTTTACAACAAAACAAGAAGTATCAAAATCGGAGCATCCGTTCAGGAATTATGAGCTAACAAACAAAAAAAAACAAAAAAAAAAAAAAAAAAAAACATACGTTTGAATTGAGAACCTCCTCCTTTTTTGAAGTCGGTTAAAAACCACTTTTAATGTCAAATAAAAATAAAAGTCCAAATTTTTTTACGTAAATAATCATTTAATCTTTTTTTATTATTATTATTATTATTATTATTACATTACTATGCCCGATATCTTTTGGAAAAACAGGGGGGGGGGGGGGGAATCAGATATCTTTTACTGTCTTTTTCAGCACCATATTGTTTAAAAATTTGTCGAGATTATACATTGTTTTATTCATCTCTGACTTCGAATGCGCATCTAAATAACTGCAGATACTCATTATTTTCTTCATTTCTGAAGTAGAGGGAACAGAAACTGCATCGTTGATTCAGTTGTCAGATTCGCAATCAAAATTTATTTAAGTGGAATCATTTTAATGATGAACGATGTCAAAAATCTCATTGTCGGTGCTGCAAACACATGATCATCGAAGACGAAGGCAACATATTGTAGCATACTTACCAACATTTTAATTTATTCCGGAGCATTTTTAGCACCGCCTTTAATCCACACCACTTTATTTATAGACTTTTTTCCTTCAATATGTAACTACGATAAAATAAGAAAAAATTACTTTTAAGGAAAAAGTGGTATGGAAAAAAAGGCGGGTCTAAAAATGCTTTGGAATAAATTAAAATGTTGGCATCTCTATTGAAGCAAACATGCCACTGAAGATCAAAAGCGAAATTTTTTTCGTGTTAAACGATTTTTGTTTCGTGTTAAAAGAAAAAAAAAATGTATTAAATAGCATAGTATACTGTCGGGACAGCTATATCATTTCGTGTTAACCGATTTTTCATGTTAAGCGTTTTCGTGTTAAACGTATTTCACTGTATTTTAAAGCACTAAAATAAAATCAGAGAGATGGCTAAATTTAAAAATTTTATAAATAATTGTTAGAGACTTTATTAAACTATAAGAATATTGGAACTTATGCATGCGCATTAATATATTTTGAAGCACATATATACATTTAATGGACTGCTATTTCAGCATGTATTCTTATTTAAACATGCTCAGTTATTTAAGTGTTTTATAAGGTTTACTATAAATATATTCTGATGAACGTTTTTGGTAATTTGCATAAGTATTTTGCTATTCGAATACTGCATTTTATAATTAATACTACTTCATAAAATTTTAAATAGCTATTAATTCTTCCGTTATTATTAAATGAATGCACATAATGGTTCTTTGAACGTATTTACTACTCAATTCAAGTTTTGAGACATCTTATGTTTCAAAATATTTCTTTAGCCTATACCATTAAAATAATAATAATAATACAAAAGTAAATACGAATACTCTTTCTTTCTGCGAATCACAAACCTGGAAAATCCCCCAGGCGTCACATTGTGACTCAAGAAGAGTTTTTCTGAAAAATCTCTACTTTCTCTTTCAGAGAAGTAAATATATAAAAATAAAACAAAATAAAATAAATAACAGAGCATTGTTCTGGAGGATTTAAATCGGAACAACTCTACCATAAGTGAAAGTGACATAACATACGCTTCCTAATACATACGCATTCCCCGTAACACGGGATGGAATTAGAGCAGGAAAATTTTAGCGCTTACATCTGATAGAATTATGGCTCTTTGTAAAGATTTGTTTTCTGTTTTCTTTTCTTTTATTTATTTATTCATTTACATGTTTGTTCCTTTCATTGAAAACAAATGTTACTCTAATGTTACAGATAATAGATAAAATTAATGGTGATCGGCACATTTTTATATTATTTTTTATTTCATTTGGTAATTTTGGCATTTAAAAATATTGTGTGAGAATGATAAATCTTAGGTGTAAATTAATTTTTAGGCACCGGTAGCTCATTTTTCTATTGAAATATTTTTTAACAATCGAATCTCAGACATTTTAAAATAAAACTATTAATTTATGCGGATTATGATGATAATGATAATATGATAATAAATTCGCATAAAAGGTATACTTAATAAAAACTTTATTATTGCGAATCATTTACAAAATAATTTATTCAAATCAATAATGTACACTCCTGCTCAAAAGTTTAGCAAGATTTGCAAACGATCAGTCTTTTTCCATTTAAAAATTTATCTTTCGATAAAATGTTTTCAAACATTGGGTATTTAATGAACTGGATCTAACTCAACTCATGTTTTTCACAACAGGTTTCAACAACATGTTTTTCAACATTTAGGGGGGCGGTAACAAACTGAGCAAAATCAATAATGTTTGTGATCCTCCTGTATCGTTAAGTACACGAAATGACCTGTAACTTTAGGATATGTTAACATAGACCTAGTAAAAATTTGTGGATGAATTTGTGTGAAGATAGCATATTAAATAAGGGAGATATAAGCATTCATTTTAAAAATTCAAAAAAAAAAAAAAAAATCAGCATAATTTTTATTTATAATATACAGAGTTTTAAACGAAAACTATTCTCACTTTGAGATAAATTGAAAAAACACTTTTGAGACAATATACTGCAATTGGAATACAAATATCTGAAATATCTCAGGAAATATGAGCATTTATATGAAAAGTGTTTTCACTGCTCATGTGCGAAAGATAGAAAAAATTTTATTACATAAGTTGAAAGTTTAGCTATATTGGTCAAATTTGGGCAACTTTTGTCAAAAGTTCACTTGAATGGAGTAAAAATTAAGCAAATTGTCGGCAAAAGAACGAGCTATATTTTAGATATTTTCAAAAAGTTGAACTTTCATAAGGGGTTTTTCACATATCACGTAATTAATTTGAAGATCCAATTATTTTAATCACTTTGCAATTTTTTTTTTTTTTTTTTTTTTTTTGTGCGGGAAAAATCTCTTATGATCTCCCAAATCTTAGTAAATAAACAAAAATATGTTACAGTTATAAGCTTATAAGGGGTTTTGCACAAAAAAGTACTTTTGAAGTAATTGGATCTTCAAATTAATTACGCGGCGTGTGAAAAAACCCTTATGAAATTTCAACTCTTGGAAAGTACCTAAAATCCAGCTCGTTCTTTTGGCGACAATTTGCTTAATTTTTACTCTATTCAAATGCACTTTTGACAAAAGCTGCCCAATATATCTAGCTTTCAACCTATGTATCTTTCGCACATGCACAGTGAAAACGATTTTCATAAAAATGCTCATATTTCATAAGATATTTAAGATATTTGTATTCCGATTGCAGTATCAAAAGTGCATTTTAAAAGTATTTTCCCAATTTATCTGAAAGTGGTAATAATTTTCGTTTAAAACTCTGTATATTACAAATAAAGTTGATTTTTTTTTTTTTTTTTTTTTGGGGGGGGGGGGTACAAAATGCTTACATCTTCGTCATTAAACATATGCTATCGTTACAAAAATTCATCCACAAACTGTACTGAATCTATATTAACCTATCCTAAAGTTACAGTTCATTTCGTTCACTTAACGATACAGGGTGACCACAAACATTATTGATATTGCTCAATTTGTTACCATTATAAATAAAAAACATGTTGATTTTTTTGGAGTTTTAAAATAAATGCTTATATCTCCGTTATTTAACATGCTATCGTGACACAAATTCATCCACAAATTGAACTTGATCTATATTAACATATCCGAAAGTTACAGTTAATTTCGTTCACTTAACGAAATAGGGTGATCACAAACATTAATAACTTTTCCCAAATTTTTACCAGCCCCCTAATTGTTTTCTTAAACCAAATTTCACTGAAAAACGTGAGGAAAACCCAGTTCTTTAAACACCAATGTCTGAAAACATTTCATTGAGAGATAAGTTTTTAATTTGAAAAAAACTGATCGTTTTCAAATCTTTCTAAACTTTTAAGCAGGAATGTATTATTTACTAAATAAATTTTAAAAGAATATTTGAATTGTTAACTAAGTTTCAAATTATGCAAGTCAATCTTTTATTTTATTATATTTTGAGTATATGATCTGATCTGAAAATCAAGTCTGTTACCAGATGTGAAACATTAAAAGAGTCAATTATTATTATTATTATTTTATTTTTTTTTTTCTTTTAAATGGGTAATTAACTTTTATCAAACAATATAACACAAATTGTTGATTTTTAACGTGAATGATCTTTACATTATAAAAGTTTAAATCTGATAACAAAGAAAAGATGTTTAAGGGGATTTGGCACCTTTGACTCGGTATCATTGAAGTTTTAACATAAAAGCTTATATTTCTATTTAATATTTATAAATTGAACTATATACTTTGTTCAATAAAATATATGCAGACAACAATTATTATGGTTTGTGATACATTTTTTTTTTTTTTTTTTTACAGATTTGAAAACTTTAAATTGTGTTTTCTTTGCATTTTTTCTGGATTTCGTGATGTTAAAAATGCTAAAAGTTTTACAGATAATTAAAGAAAGACTTCATCTTTTTTCTTTTGTATATTTAGTAGAACCTACTTAAAAGAATCAGGGATGGATTTTGAAATTTATTAATTAGTTTTTGAGAAAAAAAATTTTAAAGTGCATGTCTCTGTAAAAATTTATTTAAAAAAAAAATGCTTTTGTTATATTTTAATTTTAGCTTGCTTTTTTTTTTTTTTTTTTAATAATGCAAAATCTATCCTTAATTATCTTAAGTAAGTTCTCTTAAACATAATATATTTATATATATATATATTAAGTATTTTCTTAAATATCTGTAGAATTTTTAGCATTTTCAAGATCATCAATTCGTGGAAAAATGCAAACTGAGAAAACGTAATTTAATGATTTCAAATCTGTAAAAAATGTATTAAAAACCATAAGAATTGTTGCCTGAATATATATTTCATTGAACAAATCTGAAATATTTCAATTTATAAATATTAAATGGAAATATAAGTTTTATATGAAACCTTCATTGCCGCGATGTCAAAAGTGTCAAGTTCCCTTAACCCCTTACCTGCCGATGAAAATTTATGAGATTCGCTTGAAAGTGCAACAGCTCTTTTTAAATTCTGAAATGAGTAACTCCTTCGAAAACACTGTCTAGACCACGTTCAAGATTATGTTATGCATTGCCAAACCGCGTCAGTACTGGTAGCAGTAAAGTACAAAAGATCGTATTTCGGAAAGACATATATATACGCCAGGAGCAGTTAAGGGGTTAATTGAGCAACATTAGAAACGGGCAGATATTTTTGCCTAGAATACTGTTTTAAAAAGATTCATGTCGGCGATTTTAAAATTATTCATTCTTTTTTATATGGAAAATATCAAAAGTTCGACAACTGATTTCTATTATTCATATTATCATCATTAATATTATTATTATCGTCCGATTCAGGGAGACGCGATCATTACCATAGTTTGAATTTCATATACCTTAGCAGCCCGAAAAAGCATATTGGTTTTATACTATCCATTTATACACTGAAAAGAGGTTAATCTTTGACTACGCTAATAATAAATTTATGTCCCAAGCTTTAATTTAAATTCTCTCCAAAAAATATTATATTGATAATTTTTAAATAAGACATGAAGAATAAACAAAAGCATGTTCTAACTTTTGTTTTGATAAAAAAAAAAAAAAAAAAAGATAATTATTAACCCTTTGAGGCGCAACGTATTCATAAATAGTTTGAAAATACACAAAAATTGAAGGATTCGGTATATTAATATGCAGTTTGTGAAAATAATATTTTCACAAAGAGAGATAGTCTTTCTTTCTTTCTTTCTCTCTCTCCCTTTCTCTCTTTCATTTTCCAGTATAAAAAAAAAGAAGCTTCTTTTTATTTATGTTTTTTTCCAGTTAAAAAAAAAAAAAAAAAAAAAAAAAAATATTTTTTCAGTTAAAAAAAAAATCTTTTTCTTTTATGTCTAGAGCGTTTTTGAAATTTATGGTGTTTGCTTACAGAGTTTTTATTCATTATCACTGCGCATGCGTATTTGTGTGGACACAATAACTTGGGTTACTTTCATAATTTTTTTAACTGATTGAATTACTACAGAAATTCTACCTCTTAAGCATATCTTAAAACATTACTGCTAGGATTAAGGTGTAATTTTTCATAGCTATGTGTTCGGGAATAATGGTACTTTTTATGTACAATTCAATATAGATTATTATTTTTTTAATAATTTTCACAATGAAATTTGTTATTGAAATCTAACATCCAAGCAGAATTTCGCAAAAGTAGACAATTTTTTTTAATCGAAATTATCCATAAAGATAATGACACTCAAAGAGTTAAATTATATGAGTTAAAACATCTGAGACTTCCGGTAAATAAATATAAACATCTACTTTTTAATTTAATAAAGGGATCAAAATAAAATATCACCGGGTAAACGATATACACAAGAAATAATATAAATAGCTAATTAGATCATTATAAAAAAGGAAAAGGGCAAGTACAAAATATCAAAGAATAAGGCACAGTTTGATGAATTTGTAGTATAAAATCAACGTTTAAATGATTTTTAAAAAACTTCGTCAAAAAATATCATTTTTAATATGTTCTTACTGTAATATAAACTATAAAATGAAGAGTCAAATTTTTGAGATGCCGGAAATGAACTCCTGGAACTTCTACAAGACAAATTTTCGGTTTCATGTTTCATAATTCATAATCATGTTTTGTAATTGATAATCAATTTACTTATTTTCATAATTGAACAGTTCTTTCTTTTACACCTTATGCATTTTCAATAGAAGCTTACAATTACCTTCTAATTGCAATAAGTGAACAAGGAAGTACAAGATATTTGCTACAATACCCTGTTTTTATTGAAAAGTGAAAGGCTAAGTGAAGATACATCTTTATGGAAATTTGTTGGCTTCAGTTTTTTTTGTTCTTGGGTTTCCGTTAGCATATAAGGCCTCCGCCCAAAAATAACCCACTCCCCCAGTTGAAATTGTATAGGAAGAGTGACTCGGCAAATATTAGGGATGGGTCAAGCTTTTTGACTGGAAATGTGGCCTAGTTAATCCCTTACGCCGTTTATTTGGGTCGTCACACTACCAAAGGCAACTCACCTCCCAGCCGCTAAGGGTCGCTAGGGTCAACCTCTGGAGTCATATGCCACTAATCTAGTTCAAAGCGAAAGATGAGATGCTGAAATCTTCAGTAATTTTTTTATTACCTTTCTCATTTCTTCTTTCTTGCTGAATCACCAAAGGGTTCAATATCAAGAAATGATACAATACGATTCATATCAAGTTTGAACATAGAAAACAAGTTGTATATTTTACCTATGTAATCAAGGATTTCCATTCGAATATAGTATGCAAAAACTGTGAAATGATTATTTCATCTACTGAATCAGAGAATTCTGGATAAAATAATAATAATAATAATTAATTAATTAATTACCTAAAATTCTATTTGCATCTACTAGCAGTAACCAAAAACGGCCAATCTGTTAATTTAAAAATGCATTAAGAAATTAAACATATTTTAGTAACATAAAATAAGGATATATAAATGAAATTTCTTCCATCATATTACATGTGTGAATTTATTATGTATTGCCCATAATCCATGTATCACAATTTTTAATAGTATTATTTTATAAGATTTATTTGCAATTAAAAGAGAAGAAAATTGCTATTTGTAAATAATGGTAGTAAAAATATTTCAAATTCGTAATAAATTGGCACCTATATCTTATTCTTAAAAAGAGAAACCCGAATTGAAAAGAAAAAAAATCTCTATTCATTTATTGAGAATGGCGATAAAATTATTTTAAAATACGTACGAGAACCAACTGGTCGATGAAAGCGGTTAATTTAAAACAATTGTTTCAAAAACTAGCACATTATTCATTGAAAAGAAACTATTTTATAAAAAACACTTTAATATTATTTAAAACATTTTAGTTAAATTTGTAAATTTACATTTTTATCCTCATGAGCTGAATAAATTATACACTATCTTACTAATAAGTACTTGGACACTTTCGAATTTAGATGTTTTGTGAGATATCTAAAAAGGATCTTTAGGAATCACACACACACACACATCTTGAAGCACTTTCGTAGTGAAAAGAACATGTTATGCCTCATATATTTCAGCAAAAAATTGTGTCCTGAAGAGGAAAAGGGGACCAATATATGTTTTGGCTGCAGCATGTGATTAAGAAAATTTTTTTCGTTATCTGTATAAATGTTGCTACCGCATTAATACATGGAGGTATACTGTTTTTTTTTTTTTTTTTTTTTTTTTTTTTTTTTTTTAAAGAAAAAATCTACTTTTTAAAATGTAACACGTAGGGTATCAGACCCAGTACAAAACCAGTTTTAAGAAATTTGGCGTACTACATTAGACATAGTATACTGCAATCAAAGTGGAAAAATGCAGAACATCTTGTGAATTATGAGTAATAACATCGCAAAATGCTAATTGTAATCACATTTTCAATTACGTAATTTATTATAATTAGGAATGCTGCTTAGGTATAATTAGACTGCATATAATGTGAATGGTGATATTATCTTACAAAGGAATTATGTAAGTTTTTTCGAATGGCAGAATCCCCACATGTCACCACATGTTTCAAAACTAAATTGTACTTTTTCTAGACGCTACAGAAAATATAAATATAGAAAAAAATATATATTATCACTAGAATTTGAATTCTATTTTACATTCCTTGGTTTGGAATTTGAAGCCTATAGTTACTAGAAGTATTGTCTCTAATGAGCCTTACATTATTTTTAATGCATACGATGCACAATTTTATAAAATTTCAGTTTTTTGCCTAGAAGATAGCACATGGGTAAAATTATACAATGGCGACCTGGAATCGTAGCAATCGGGGTATCTACATTGTAATCGATTAGAAGGGACCTAGGCCTGAGCTATGTATTTTTTCTTTTCAAAAAATCGATTTATTTATTTATTTATTATTGTTTTTTTTTTTTAAGGTTAAAAAAAAAACCACTAGGTCTTTCACGGTGCCGCATATTTCCCTCACAGAAATACGAATGGTAAAAACCAAATTTGCCCTCATTGAATAGCTTTTTTAAAAAAATATCAAACAAAAAGTTTGTTTTTATTTCCTTCTTTTTGAACAAAAAATGCATTTTTTCAAATATATCGTATTTTCAATTGTTAGTATTTATGTTTAGTTGTTAATGATTATAGCATCATCAAGGAAAAAGAATCACGAAAGTAAGTCAAATTGTTAAGATTTTTGTGTAGAATTCAGATCTTATATAAGTTGCCTCTCACCTACCCCTGAAATACACTAGATGTTTTTAAGTTTGTCATCTTCAGATAGGTTTATTTATTTGAAATATTGTTCTTTTTTTTTTTTTTTTTTTTTTTTTTTTTTTTTTACTTATTTGTTTGGGGTCTACAGCCATATTAGTACTACTGAGAAATGGAAGAGTGAAAGTAACTGGGAATAAATATGAATGTAAAAAAAAATATCAGAGCATTGACTATTCCAAGTTGTATGAACATAAACATTTTGATATTTCAAAAATCATTTATTCTATCTTCATAACTATTTCTTGTATTTAACTTCAATATCTCTTATTGTCATTTATTACCCCTTTAAATAGTTTTCTTAAAATAAACAGCCCTAGGAGGAAATCCCAAGTCGTCGCCAATTACCCTCTACTCAAGTCTAGTGCGAATTTAAATCCACAGAATCTCAACCCCCAGCTAAATCTAACCATAAAAAATGTAGAAACTTTAATATTACTGAATAAAAATATATTGCATAATTTATGCTGTGTATAAAATCATATATATATATATATATATATATATATATATATATATATTCAGTTTCCCGGTTTTGGTATTTTACTTTTTTATGAAATATGCATATGTTCGTTGGCAAGAATTAGATTTTTGAAAACTGAACACAAACCAAAAGATACTTTTCCTCCCAATAATTCATAAACAGAAAACTTGAGAACAATACGAAAAAAAGGTAAAAGTACAAAGTTACCAACTTTTATAATTTATTCCGGATAATTGTTAGCCTCGTCTTTATTTTCCACCACTTTATTTGTAGAATAATTTTAATCCAATATATGGGTCGAACTTCGACGCAGCTTTAACACCACTATTTATAATATTTTTTTCTTTATTTAAATTCCAAAAATTGCACAATATTATTATAAAATATTGCTATATAAGAATAGTGGTGGGAAAGCTGCGTTAGAGTGAGACCCCTACCAATATGTAACTAAAATGAAATAAGAAAATAATTGCACTTAATAAAAATTTATATAAAGAAAAAGGTGTTACGGAATAAATTATAAACGTTGGTAAGTACGTTGTGCATGTAGATCATTTTCCATATATTTTAACAACAATTTCTATTCATTACATAAATATTTTTTTATTTTTTATTTAATTTATTTAATTTTATTTTTTGTGCTAGAAATGGCAATCAAATTAAAATTTCCTGAGGTCATAGCCGAACAACATGAATCATTAATTTTTTTTCTGCATTCGAAGCTTTCATGTTAGATACAAAGTCTTCAAAAGAAATTGTTATTATCCACTCCCGTATTATTTTCTTAAACTTGTTTATTTATCACTATATTTTTGAAAGAATAAATCTGACAAACACATTGTTCAAATTTATAAGAAGAGCAAGTAAAAAAAGGTAACTTCCATTAGCTTTGCTTCATTAAACGTGATAGTTCAACAAAACTGTTTTTCTTTTAATAAGAATCAAAGTAGATTTACCTTTAACTTTTAAAATGCACATGACAAAACATCCTCTATATTTCGAAGTTACCTTAATTAAGCCATACTAACAGCTGAGAGATGCTAAGTTTTTTCTTTTTTGACTAATGAGATTTGAAAAATAATTTTTTTACCAACCATAATAAATGCTCTAATTATACCACAACTCTGACCATTGCAACAATTCAACAACTTATAACAAATACAAATAACATCAGACATCTGGCGGAATACATCGTTGGATGTCCCGAGGACAAATAGGGATTGCTCTCAGACATAAAAGAAATAACGGTTAAATCAGAAAAGAATTCTCGTATTGTGAGAAGAAGTAATTAGCCTAAATTATGTAGTTTTCGTCAGTAGCAAGTAAAAAGAAAAAAAAAATGTCATAGAGCAGATGGTATTGAAGATTTTTCATATTATTTTATTTTGTTTAAATAAATAAATAAAGTAATATTCAGGTTTTTTTTTCCATAATAAAATTGAAATTATACATGTGAAAATTTTAAAACAAGGCAAGACAACGATGTTATGCGGAATACTTGCATTTGGTCGCAACCAATGTTTACCTTCAACGGAAGTGAGAAAAACAATGGTAAATTTTCTGAAAATGGAAAAAGCCAAAAGGGTTTTAATTTAGAATTGTTTCTATGAAAAGATCCCTGCGTGAGTTTAGATTATTCACATCGAAACACCAAGAGTTTGGAAGAAAACAAAATGTGAAATCCTAAGCTCAACAGAGAGTGCTACGTTCCATTTCATAGCATTTAGTCTTGTCTGTCGATTGAAAATTAATCCAAATTAGTATGATCTACAAATTAAAATACGACTTTTTTTTTTCACACTAATACATATTTTTGAGATCAATTCATTAAATGTACACCTTCAAATTATACTAAATATAAAATTTCCCTAAACTTATAAAAATTTCTGGATTTAATATACAAAAATTTATATTTTTTGAAGTCCTAAAGAAAAGAAATTTGATCCTGCGAAGTTTAGAATTAACAGAAAATATATATTAATATTCTTTTACATATTATTCATTAACAGAATAAGGGATCGCATTGGGTTCCTATATTTTTACGGCGTTTTATTTTTATTTATTTTTTATTATTTTTTTCTTTTTATCGCTATTATTTCACGCCACTCATATCTTAAATTAAATTACAGCATTAAGATTAATTAACCTTTAAGAGAAATTTCTTTTTTAGAAAAATGGTGAAAAATAATATATTGTATGTAAAAATATTGGAACGCTGCGACCCCTGTAGAATGGATTCACAGCAGTGCAGGATGTAGAAAACTGTCTAGAGAAACACTAATTAATGGAAATATATTAAGAACAAAAATGTGAGAAAATTTCCGCCTATGAAAGTCAAATTTGTTTATATGCAAATCTGGAACTACACACACACACACACGCACAAGAAAAAAAAAATTAATTTTCTGAATAAAATATACTTATTGATCCATATATGCCACCAGCCTAATTAATATTCCGTAATATTGTCACCCCCGCCTCTTTTTTTTTTTTCTTTACACCAATAATTTTTTAGAGTACCTTTCTTTTTATTTAATTTAATCAAAATTGCATTTGGAGAATATTGCTTTCCAAATTTACCGGTGTGAATAACAAAAAGGGAGGGACAAACAACACTACGACGTATTAATTAGGATGTCTCTGGGCATGATTGATCACGAAAACGTTCGAGGTTTGTTTCTATTTCAATACTCAGATGGCTTGATAATTTTATTAAACATAATTATTTAACTATGCGTTTCAATTATTTAACCCTTTCGCGACGGGAGGCGTAAAACATGCGCTTACCGCTCAAGCCAGCACTTTTTTTCTGAGGGTCTGTCCAAGGCCGAAGGGTTTCTTGCTATTAAGCATAAATCCATGAAATTACCGAATTATGAAGGCGTTGTTTAATAACCTTCTGTAGAGTATATAAACGAATAAACGGCATATGCTTTATATATTTTTAATTATATACTTTTAACCAATTTAAAAATGTTTTATTCTTACCTCTATTAAATAAATCATGGGAGAAATACTTTTAAAAATTATACTTTATTTTAACTATGGTTTACAGCTAAAAAAGCAATTTCTTGTCAATTGGCAAACATGAGGCATTAGAACTTCTTTATTATTATAATAATACTTTAGGAGACGAAATTGGGTATATTGCCGAAGGCAACCCTGTATCTAGAAAAGCGTCGATTGATCTATAAATTTTAGATAGGATTATAAATGTTATATTTTATATGTGTGTAGAGTTTTGTGAGGATATGTAGAATATTTAAGGAGTTATAAATATTTTATTAAAAAATGTACAAATTTTTCCCAAGTTTTTACTTTATAACTCCAAATGTTTTTCTTCAAATTTTATGAAACTTTTGGAAACCATGACAACATATGTCTAAATAATTATACAATAAATAATATATATATATATATTTAATATTCAAAAAGATATGGATAATTGTACTAAATAATTTATTACTGCGCATGCAGGGACTGTAGTAAAAAAAAAAAACTTTGACATAGTTTGATGCTCAACTATATAGAGTACCTTATAAAAAAAAATCCATTTGAATATCACAAAAATTTCTAGAGATATCAGTGATTAAATGAGCTCTTTTTCAGCTGTTTTCTAAAAAGGTCTTTACGATAATGGGTCATTCACAAATGAAAATTTGTATCAGAAAAATGTATGTTACACAATGAAACTTAATATAATATATTGCGATTTTCTTTTCTTTTCTTTTTTTTTTATAAGTATGCACTACATACCTATAAAAAAAAGAAAAATTAATTTTTTTTTCCGATACAAATTTTCATTTGTGGGTGACACCTTATGGTAAAGACCCTTCTAGAAAACAGCTGAAAAACAGCTCATTTAATAAAAATCAGCCGATATCTCTATGAATTTTCCTGATACTTATCTGATTTTTTTTTATAAGGTTCTCTATACAGTTGAGTATTAACTATGTCAAAATTTTTTTGCTACAGTCCGCGCATGCGCAGTAATACATTATTTACTGAAACTGTCCATATTTTTTTAATATTAAATATATTTGTCTTAATCTATAGTATAATGATTTAGGCATATGTTGTCATGTTTTCCGAAAGTTTCATGAAATTTGAAGGCAAACCTTTAGAGTTATAAAGCATTACATTTATAACCCTATCTAAAATTTGCAGATCAATCGACGCTTTTCCAGATACAGGGCAAACACTAGTACTTTTTTATTTTATTAGATTTGTTTTTCGTCCCCTGAAGGCCTTCGGGACAATATTTTCTGAAAAATGTGAAGAAAGACATGTTTTCCCTATTCCCAAATTTCAAGAACGACACGTTAAGTATTTTTCAAGATATTCGAAAAAACGTAAAAAAGCAAAAGGGTTTCCATTATTTTGTCCAATACCTGTATATGAGGGTAAGTCAAAAATTATTGGCAATTTTGATATAACTCTTCTTACGTTGTTCATACTGACCTCTGTCTTCGTTTAATTTATTCTTATGCTGCTGTGGACATGCTATGAAGGCTTGATCCCAATTCCTCCTTTGGGATCAAACTTCTTTTTGTTACAGATAGATCATGGCAGCTCCATTAGAAGTTTGCACCAAAGAGGAACAACAAGCAGTGATCCAGTTTTTGTGGTCAGAAGATGTATCAGGGGCCACAATCCATCAAAGACTTTCGACACGATATGGGAACAGAGTTTTACTGCGACATCTACAAATGGATTGAAAATTTCAAAAATAGTTAAGTGTTACGCATGAGTAAGGCGCCGAATGACCATCTATGGTAACAAATGATGACAACACTGAGCGTGCACGTTGCATGTTACTGTTAGACAGACGAATGACTATTGATGAAGTGGCACATCGTCTTGGATTAAACTAGACCTGATTCTGCCAATGAAATCCTTCACAAAAGACTAGTGTTTCATAGAGTCTGTGCAAAATGGGTCCCAGTACACACACTGTCGAAAAGCTCCGAAAACGCAAGTTTGAAGTAATGGCTCATCCTCCATATCGTCCTGATTTTGCACCTTCGGACTACCACTTGTTTCATCCACTCAAAGAGGCATTAAGAGGCCGTAGATTCACCTTTGACCAAGAAGTGAGTGAAGGACTCATGGTGCATGTGTGACTCGCTGCTCAGCGGAGAACCTTCTTTGCTTGTGCAACAAGGGACAAGTGCGTTAAAAAGCAGGGGGACTATACTGATAAATAATGTTATCGTGAGTTTCTTATTTGTACGGCAACAAAATGTATTACTACATTGCGTATAATTTTTGACTTACCCTCGTGTAGCTATATACCGTAATTTTCTGTTTATAATCCGCAGGACAGATAAATCAATTTTATACCGAAATTTCAGTTAACAGAAATACAACTATTAAGTTGGCGAGAAATAGTTCTGTCATATTGAATTAAACAACTGACACCTAGACAGCCCTTACATAACTTTTAGAAGGTACTTTTGGTAAATACTTTCTAAGTTATATAAATGCTGTGCAGGATAAATTTCTAGTGTCAGTTGTTTAATTCAATATATGACAGAACGTTCCTGCCAACCCAATTTAACATCGTCTGTTAATGAAAATTTCTGGTGTGAGACTGATTCATCTGACCTGTGAATTATATGCCGGAAGCTATGGTATTTATGTATATGATTTATTTTTTCTGGTGAAAACGCTTAGAATTTAACAGTTTTTCGTAAATAACAAATGAAAGAAAATAATGATATGATAATATATATTTCTTAGTGATATGATCTTGTACAATTCTATGTGATATTCCATTGACTAAATAAAAAAGAGTTATGTAAATATGAAACATGAAAAAAAAAATCAAATTTCAAACGTAACTAAAGATAATGTCGTATTATACTACACAGAGCTGCCAACCGTCCAGAAATTTCCATACCACTATTTACTTAAAGTTATCTTTGCGATATAAAGAATTTGCTAAAGAATTTTTATATTAGAGTACAAAAATTACTAATTTCAAATTTATTACAGAGTGGAGGGAGAGCGAGAGCCCCAGAAACAAGGGTCTTGACGAGTTACATTATGGAGACGAAGTCATGCTCTGATTCTTCGTTAATTTCGTCAAAACTACAATCGGTGCCAAATTCAAAATAATAGAGAAAAAATGGTTGTAATTATGTTACGTATAAACACATACAATTTTGGAATCAAACGGCTATTAGTGACAGCCAAGCCTCGCCAAAAATGATTTCGTGGGCACAAGAAATTTTTTAGTAAATTAATGTTCCATGTTGTAAGACCAGGAATGCAAACACACAGAGGCGAACTGAATTTATTTGCAGGATGAAAAGAAGCCGGATTATCATAAAGTCATAACATGCTATTGTACATCTACATTAAGTTAAAGAACGAAAGAGTTGCAATTAGCAAAAGGTACACATGTGAGAAGAGGGAGAATATAAAAATTTGAAGAGCACACTGTATGTGAAATTAAAGTTATAATTTAGAGGTCATAAAAGTCATTCGTTACATTAAAAATTTCTTTTTATACTTGTATATTTATATATATAATTTAGAATATGTGATAATTGACATCACACAATCTTCATCTTTTCTATTCATATAATTTTGGTTATTAAATAAAGCGAAAATTTCTATAAAATCTTATTGCTATGAAAAATTCGGGAGGGTTGGTACCCCTGCATATAACATAAAAGCATACAGAACGATAGCAAATCATAAAATATACACAGTATTGCCTAAATCGTAAGCTAAAATATACAAAAAGCAGAAAATATTCACAATGCAAGCAAACTATCTTCATCTGATTTCCAGAGTTGCCAACTTTTATAATTATGTCCGGAGAATTGTATTAGCCCCGCTTTGCTTTCACGCAGTTGCTAACTTTTACGGTTTTTATCTACCGTAAAACTTTAATAAGATTTTTTAATTTATTTAATCAGTGAAAACTGTTTCAGAAGAAAAATTCTATTAAAAGTTTTCGGTATTCCAAAAGCGTAATAGTTGGCAAGTAAGCTTTCATACCACTTTATTTTAAGATTATATATTAATATATTAATATTTTTTTTTCTTGTTTTATTTATGTTATATTTTGGAAAAAAAATTATATAAATAAAGTGGTGTGAAATAAAGGCGGTGCTAACATGCTCCGGAATAAATTATAAAAGTTGGTAACTCTGAATTTCAGTAGAAACTGCAGTTTCCTCAACAGTTTTCTCTGGTACTGCTCAACAGATTCTAAGATTTGGTAGAAATGGCCTCTTTAGGGATCGATAACAAATCAGTTGCCATGCACAAATAAATAACCGAAACGTCAGTCATTACAATTCTCCCACCTCTAGTCGTTGCGAACTCATGTCAGCGTTTGCCACACACTTTTGATGATACCTGTAGTTCTAATAATAGGCAATAAACTAGAAAACATTCATCTAGAACCGTTTCTTTCCCCTCACTTAAACGTTTGAACTAGTCATTCATATATTTTTATTTTTTGGGTTTGACATTCATCTAATACACACACTAGCAATACTTATATCACTATCACTGATTTCTCGTACTTTTGTAGCAAATCTTGACATTATAGCGTCCTAAAACTTCTACTACATTCGACTGAATGCGACAATTAACGCCACATCTTTCTCTCAAGTTTGAAAAGCAAGGGAAATTGTGCATCTCCCCATACTTTCAGATAGTTACTCTTTTGGATATCGAATTAAGGAGTAACATTCTCCGCCTTTTTTTTTTTTTTTTTTTTTTTTTAAGGCGCTTTCAAGGATGAAAAATTTCGGACTTTTTTGCTGCCACTAATTTTATAGAGAAATATCTAAGGTATTCTTATATAAATGATTTGTGATTGAACAGAGTAGAGATTTTTCTATAAAAATAGTGGTAGCAAAAAAGGTAGAAATTTCTCATCCCAGAAAGTGCCCTAAAAAAAGGCGGAAAAGGCGAGCCCTGCGAATTATTTACGAAACATTTTAGACGCACCATATCGAAATGATTTTCTATTCATTATTAGTAAGTTTCTAACTATACTGCATTATTTATAAGTTAGTCATCGCTAATCATGATTTTTCTGAAATATACCAGACATTTCGTAAACACGCTTTTTGAAAAAATTACAGCAATAGGAAACGCGTATACGTACCTATTTGAAGTAATTTAAAGGGTTTTATTTCATTTTGGTCACTTATTTTTTGTTATAAAATGCATATTGGTTATGTAAACTCATGTATTCAAACATTTTAACCCATTTCCTGTCCTACTTATTTTTACGCCTCTGGTCAGTGTTGCCAAGTTTAGGGATTCCTTTATTCAATATCCACCACTAAATTTTAATTGTAGCGGTTGCATAATCACTCCGAAAGATATTCGTCCATTATTTATATCAAATATCACTACTCAAAATTATTCGTGTTAGTTGAGTAAAAGATTCCCTAAATTTGGCGACCCTATTTAGAGCGTTAAGGCTGGCAAGGGGTTAGTTTATTATGGAGCACTATTGGTACCCGCCTTTTTTATATCGCATCATTTGTAGTGAAATATGCTCTAATAAGCAATTGAAAAGGAAGAAAAATACCCTTTAAAAATGTGGTATGAAAAAAAAAGGCTAGTACTAACAATGTTGGTCTGTAAACTGGCGAAATCTAGCGCTGAATTGGCCATCATAATTTTTTTTTTTTTTTTTTTTTTTTTTGTTCGTGGCTTAAAAGATTCGGATGTCACCAAAATCTTTAAACAATTTTAGATATATATGTTCACGTAACGAGACAGGGGTGATAATATCTTTCTAGTACCTTTTTTTTTTTTTTTTTTTTTGTGCAACAGAAATACATTTGTGAATATGCAATTCTTTCGTGTTCTGCTAATTCGTTCATTATTTAACTTTCAAAGAAATGTGATATCGGCCAACTTAGATAAAGTTTTTTGCCTCAATTTTAGAAAAATAAATGCTGTAGAATTTTCATGGAAAAACTCACCAAGAAAAAAAAAAATATTTTTTAATTGACTATAGAAAGACAGGGCGTGGCATTTGTAATGTAAATTTAATGACCAAAGAAGTCATTTGACTTTTTTAGTCTTTCTAGGGTTAATCTTAATGACTGGACAGTTAACTTATTACCCGTTACACTTCTCTGTTTTTCCGTTCGGTTTTTTTATCTTCTTTTATTTGACATATCTTCCTTTCCGCTTGGCAATTCTTCGTAAACCTTCACCGAATTAAATTTCAATTTGTTTACCCCCCCCCCCTCTTCACCATAATTCCCTCAGTACTGAGACTATGCAATATATATATATATATATATATATATATATATATATATTTATTTATTTATTATTATTATTATTATTATATATAATGCCGATTATATTATTTATATATATATATATAATTGAGACGCTTTTATAATCGTTCATGGCTCAGTTCTAAATAGTCGAATGACTTTAATTATTTTGATAAAAACTGAGGATTAAGGGTTTTGAAGGATTAGAAGTCGAACTGACACTTTGTAAAAATCTTAAATGTTTAGTTTCTACTAGTAACATTAACTTTGATGGGACAAAAAACTTTATGCGCAGCAAATGGCTTTAAACACCTCGATATTTTTTTAATTAAGTTATTAAATATACTTTAAATAAAAATGAACAAGACTTAAAGGGAAAAATCGTCTTATTGAAATTAATAAAAGAGACTAAAAAAAATCTACTAATCTACATGAATGGAATTATCTGACACACACACACACACAAAAAAAAAAAAAAAAAAAATTATTTATTAATTATTTTTTATATTTATTTATTAATTAATACCGAAATACAAAATAAGCTGTAACCGCTCATAAACCAGTTCTAATGCAAAAAATAAAATAAATAAATAAATAATAAATAAATAAATAAATAAATAAAATAAAATAAATGACAACAATTTTCAATAATCATATCTGTTTTGAGAGTTTACGACAAATAAATATGGGAATATGTCAAATTGTTACCTTTGTTTGTTTAGTATTAGTAAAATATCTCCAGTCACATATCTCCTAAATGCATATCTTTTTTAAAATATTGAAAAAAGATCTGGATTGTTGACAATTGATTTTGTTGTTTCTACTTTTTATTATATATATATATGCATATATATTGCAATATATTGGACTATGAAGTAATTTAAGCCACATAAAGGTCACTTCAAACAGTTTCTCTAATATATAATTACGATGCAATTAGAAAAAAATGCTCTTTAAAAATAGAGATGTGAAAAAAGAGAAGGTACTAACAATACACTGGAATAAATTATAAGTATTATCAGATATGCTATTTCTCACAACTTAAAATTTTCATGTCAACTGAAATGCGTCATTTTGAATAATTTTATAAGAAAAACAAGCATATCTTATTTATAATAAACTTTACCGAAAAAGCATAAAGTTAAGCTAAAGAGAACTCTGAAAAATAAATAAATAAATAGATAAAATAAAAGAATATTAATTTATAATTTTACTTTTTTAAACGTTTTTAACATTTCATTCCGCAGAATATGATTTTGATATTTTCAATAGATTACAAATTTGTGTAAAATTTAGAAGGAAAATTTCCAGAGATTATCAAACAAAAGTACCAAAAGAGATAAAATTGGTTGTGCATAGCTGTTTTTATTTATGAATATGTAGACATATATATGTGTGTGTGTGTGTTTAGGTGTGTTTAAACTTCTATTGTCAGTTCAAATTTTTCCACCATGTTTCTGCACGGAAAGAATTTGAAATCTGGAAACAGATTGTAAAGAAAACTAAAAAATACTAAATCCATAGCTCCAACGTTTCTAATTTTTAAATCAAATTTATCATCACAATTTCTGAAAAGGAATCTGTTTTAAATTTTTCAATGATTAAATAAACTGAAAACTATTTTAAATTTCAGGTATGAAATCTCTCTTGGAAAACGAGAGACTTGGTACCTATGTAAATCTAAATAATTGGGAAATAATTATATTATGCAGAGTCTTATTAAATTGTAATTCAAGTTTTATGAAATATATATATATATATATATATTAAAATTAAGTTTCTTATAAACGAAAATTAGATGAAATACGCGGTGTGGCCACTTATTTATAACCATTCGCACTGGCTTTCGGCTCTATAGCCCCTACGAAACATATACCTACCATATTTATTGAAATTTTATTTTTCCGACTGAGTGAAAATAATGCCTGGACCGGGAATCGAACCCCGGATCTTTGACTTACAAGGTCAATGCTCTACCACTGAGCTATCCAGGCCGACATCCCGGTCTGCATTACTCACTCAGACAACCTTATAGGCAGAAACATCTCTGGTCTATCATTTAGATAGCTCAACAGAAAATAAGCCGCAGGTAAAGGAAAACACCATTAAACAATGGGAGAGAAATACAATTTTTTTAAAAAATTGTATTTCTCTCTGTTTTTCTGTTTTTCTGATAAAAATAGATTTTAGAACATTCTGGAGCATAAATAAAATAGCAATAATTAAAAAAAAAAAAAAAAAAAAAAAAAAATCTGTTACCCGGAACTGAAATCAAACCGATACCTGCCGTGGCATATGAAACTTGGTTTCGGTTGGTTGTAGAGTTTAAGATCGATTGACTACTCGGGGGTTTCAGGTCTATAGGTGGAATGCCCTCCTTGGGGGTCTTTTTAAGGGGTCCTAGTCCATATTTACGCGAGTTTCGGAGAAAACCACGGAAAACTCCGAACGGCTACGTCGAGCGCGTTACCTGGGATCGAATCCGGCACCTGTCATCTGCTATCTTTGAGCGCAGAACCGGGGTCTCATGTTATGTTTGATTTGATCGGAAAAACTAAATTTTATAATAGAGGTAGTCGCTCCAGAGTCTAGGAGTACAGGCACTTAAGAATTGTGAATTTTGATTGCAATTAAATGTACGATTTTAGTTTGAAATTCGACACTGGCAACTTAGGAAATCTGCCTACTTAGGAAATCAGTTTTTACAAAGTTTTCAGACTTTGTTGGAGTATGAATTTGTGTGGATGCATTATTTTGGTTGAAAGGAGACTGCGGCGCATCCTCATGCACGTTTTTCAACAGTTTGGGATATACTCAAAAGGTGTGGCAGCAGGGTTCATAGGTGTAGTGGTGGTGGTATAAGTTGAGAAGGAAGAAGGGACAGGAGCAGCATGAGCAAGCATTGATTTAGTTCCTTGAAATTTTTGTGTTGTTGCCTGATGTCGTGGGACAAAATTCTGTTTGAAAGTATTACAATATTGGGCTGAGGGGCCTACCTTACCACAAAATAGTCAAACTATAGTTGTCTGAAAATCAGGTTGGCTAGACCGAAAATGTTTGGTGGGAAAAGATTCAAAGAGTGATTCCCATATCTCTTGAATGTTCATCTGCTGACATACTATTTTTCAAAATTATGTCTGTGTTTAAAGTTGAATTTGTTGTTTTTTGAAAAAATGCTTTTTCTAGGAAAACTTTTTTTAGATGAAGGATTTTTTTTTATTATTATTTACATTGTTGAGAAAGTAAATTTATAGATTCTTTGAGGGTTGTAATGTCATTCCTCAGTTTCTGGAGAGGAGAATTCGAAGATGTAGCATGAGAAATTACCTCACTTTGTGACTCGCAGTCTTGTAAAAGACAGACTTTTTTTACAGCTTGTTCAAAAGAAGTTATTTCGTTCTGTAGAATGGCCTTACGAAAGTCCGAAGGTATGACATTTAAAAATTTATTATACTTGATGGCATTTAAAGCATTTTGATATCTAATTTGAGAATGAACCTTAGGTGCTAGAAAGTCCAGCATGTGTGATAAGCTACGGATTGATTCAGCAGGGAGCATATTTATCGCATTGAAATCTGATATTGATTTACACAAATTGCTCTATTTCAATTGGGCCTTCAAGGTCTGAAATAAATTGGATCCGAAAAGTTTAGTCACTGTAATTTCTGAATACTTAATTTTTAAGTGCAGGGCCACTTAACTTCGATTTAAGAAAAGAAACAGCCTGTTTTTCAGATCATTTGTTTGATGTAATAATTTCTCTTGTTTCAGATTTAAAAAAATCAAGTAATTTATAGTCTCCATCAAATTGAGTTACACTAATATTAAATGTATTCATATTATAATCCTGAATACTTTTCTACTTGAATAATGATTGTAGTAAATTGTTTGTATGACGCATTATACAACCATTGCAACGGTTTAATTTCAGATGTAACAAGGTTTAAACTATATATGTCTTATTCTAAATGCGAAAAAAAAAAATATATATGCTCCAGAATTGAAACGATGCAACACCTAAATTCATCATTATTTATATTTCATCATTTGAATTAATATTTCATCAATGTCTTTAAAAAAATAGCAGAGAAACATTATGCCTTGTAAAATATCTTCAAAGGCATAAATATACATATCTCACTTTTGTAAAGTTGTATCATAGTTTTGATTGCGTTTTGTAAAACTGTACACATATTTAAATAATATAACCAATATATTTTGAAGTAAATATACATTATTTTCTAATATATATATATATATATATATTTCTAAATCTTCATAACTTCATGAAAGTAAATAAACAAGTTGTTGAAATATAAAAATAAGAATGGTAATATATTATATATTATGGTTGTAAAGCAAAATATTGAAGTCATATCACCAAAAATGTTCTTATTTAATCTTTCGCAAATACAAAATAATTTTATAAATTCTCCGATTATTGTATTTAAAATAGCAATATTTTAATACTTTTATTAATATTTCTGGCATAGTCTGTGAAATGCACAACATGAAAAAAAAAATAATAATAATGTATAAATATCGCTTCAATTAATACTTATAAACAATTCATATGCATCTGCGTGAGAAAATAATATATATACCAATTATATTTACTAAATGTTTTATTTTGTTTATATTTTGTATATTTATAAAGTGTGCCCAAATTAAAAGGAGAACTTACCTGTAGCGGCGTTATATCAAATCCCAGTGAGTTAATGTGTTGATCGATATATGGCATGGTGGTATTGCTACATGCACATGCGCAGTTAACGGCTTCGCATCAATATCCTCATTGCTGAAGAGTCATTTTCGCAGTTCGTTGCATGATGGATTCCTCCAAAATATCGGCACACAAAAAGGTCGGTTGTGGATGAGCGCATACGGGAGAATCGCCGGATCACCACACGTGAAATTGCTGTTGAACTGTCGATAAACAAAGGAACTGCGCATCACATAATCCACGAAAATCTTGGTTATGGCAAAGTTTGTGCACAATGGGTGCCCAGGCATCTGTCAGAGAATCAGAAGACGGAGAGAAGGGATGTTTGCCTGACCCATCTGTTGAGCCATCCACTCTCTTCCTATACGCTGGGATCAGTGTATCAAATGGCAATTATTTATAGTTGTACTATACCATATGAACTGTAATTATAATATTGTTATTAAAACTTCTTCACATATAACTTTAGTCTCCTTTTCATTTGGGCACACCTTTTGTGCTGATCTGGAGGAATCCATCGTGCAACTAACTGCGGAAATGACTCTCCAGCAATGAGGATATTGATGCGAAGCCGTTAACTGCGCATGTGCATGTAGAAATACTACCATACCATATATCGGCCAACACATTAACTCACTGGGATTTAATATAACACCGCTACAGATAAGGTCTCCTTTTCATTTGGGCACACCTTATAGTTCTTATTTTCTACCTTTGTGAAAAATTACTTATCTTTAATGCATCTTTTGAATTTCCACGTAATTTTCGGACATGGTCGAAAACAACATGTTTTGTGCACTTTTCAAAATGACACATGAAAGCACTTAATGTGCCTAGGTGGAAACGGCACCAATTTTATTGTATAAAGTGTGATGGAACATTAGTAATTCTTTTAGGTGCTGGCCTACCAGGTCCCTAGGCATGCCATCTTGAAATTATCTTTTTAGTATCATGCAAAGTAGGAAATACGTATACCTGGATTGAAGAACTCTGATGATAGTAGGGTATTGAATGAGTTAAAAATTGAGCTAGAACTTTAATTGAAAACTTTATTCTGAACTAAAGAGGAACTTGGATAGCTAGTGGGATTATTATCCTAAATGGAGGACACTAGTTGCTGTCCTATAATACATGCTTCTTCCCCTAACCCCTAACAATTCCAAAAAAGGCGAGCTGTGTAATAAGCGGCCGCTCTTGACCCCTGCCTGCAAAGTACTGACTCAAATTTTGACGAACTTCGCGGCAGTCCGAAATGATAGCCAATCACAGGGCGGCAGCGGGAAACCACGCCTTGATCGACCTCTAGGAGAATGAATGATGAACGTTCACTTCAATTAATTAATCGAGATAACAATTCGCACGACAAGGAAGTGAACTGAACTGAAGTACTTAATTGTAAACATAGTTTTAAAGGTAAACAAAGCTTTAAACGTAAACAAACCCCAAATGGAAGAAAATTGAGATTTTGCAATTATAATTTAGAGATTATTATTTATTATTTTAATATTAAAGAAATACATATTAAATTAAAAGAGAAATTTTGGAATATAGAAAAGTGCATGGATTATTTGATCACCTAAGTTAGGTTAGAGCTCTGGGCAGGGCATCAAAATATGTTGTTACACAATATCAATCATGCCACCACGTAACACAGCAAAACCTCTCTTACTGCAGTATTTCCGAAACAAAGGCAGTTTTATGTTTTAATCCGTATCTTTCCTCTGACATTTTAAAGAAAACAAATTATGAAAACGAATACCAGAAAATTTTTTGTTTTACATTTAGATGGAGGAAAATATGTGGAAGAAAACAGTTTTTAAATCGAATAATAATAATAACATAGTTGCTAACATCCTAATTAATATTCCGTAGTACTGTTAGTGTCCGCCCCTTTTTCCCATCAGATAATTTTTGATAAATTCTCTTGAAATATAATTGCCATTAAACATCAAGAAAAATACTCTAAAATAAGACTGGTGCATAGTTGCCAACATACTAATTAATATTCCGTAGTATTTTTAACCCCTCCTTCTTTTTCACACCAGTAACTTTTTAGAGTATTTTTCTTCTTATTTAATCGCAATTGCATTTGAAGAATATTACTCTAAAAATTTACTGGTGTGAAAAAAAGGGCGGGACTAACAACACAACGGAATATTAATTAGGACGTTGGCAAGTATGCTAGTGTGAAAAAATGCGCGTGTACTAACAATACAACGGAATATCAATTAGAATGTTGGCATCTACGATAATAATGATAATAAATAAAAAGTAGTTATGGACAAATTATTCAAGATTCGCCTTTTTCGCTGCAAGTTACTGGCTACATTTTTCTTAATACTTTCTTTTAATATGAGAAAGTATTAAGAAGACTATATTGAGGAGAAGAAAGTATTGAGAAAGTATTAAAGATAACTTAATTCAGTTTAAAAAAAAAAACTTTGTATTTAAAATACAAAGATTTTTTTTTAAACTGAATTAAGTTTCGCGTCTAAACATGTTGTTTTATGAGTTATATTAAACATAATTCCATGCAAATATCATACACATCTCTAGAGTATTATTCCTTTAAATTTTAATTTCATAAACTAACATTGTTTAAATAGTTTAACGACTTATTCTATAAAATAATATTATATTTATTAATTATGGATAGGTTTTTAAATGATTAACATACTGCTTAAAGTAGATTCCATATAAAAAAAATTACTAAGTAATGCAAATGTCTGAATTTCTAAAATGTATGACAATTTAGACGCGTTTGCTGTCTGAAATTTCGCATATTTACGTAATTAAGACATTTGGTATTTCAGATGCATTTCTCTCATAAATTAATATATCTATTATGTCTAAGCTATATGTTAACACATTAAATGCTTTTTCAGTTATTTTTATATCTTACTCTAAAACCCCTTTATTTGCAGTTTACTTTAGAAAAGAAATCCCTGAATTTACTTATCTCGCAAATAACAAACAGAAAAAAAAAAAGTTAACTATTATGCTTAGTATTTGTTTAGTTTTTATAAAATATTTATTTCAAATATTTATGTTTGACAGCAAATTTTAATAATATATTTTTAATTATCACACTATAAAGTTAAAGACACCAGTGTTCGTCACCCTCACAAAAGGCATGTTAAAATAACCGTTAATTAACATCTATGAATTTCAATCAGCTCGAGCTAGATTCTCCGGTTCTAAGGAATCTAACGTAGGTGGATTCACATTTATAGATGTTATTAAACATTTATTTTAACATGCCTTTTGTGAGGATGACGAACACTGGTACAAACCTTAGGGTGACGAACGTGATGTATGTACCTTTACTTATAAATATTCTTATACGTTCTGGTGTATCAAAAGTTTTTTTTTTTTTTTTTTTTTTTTTTTTTTTTTTTTTTAATGGCTGACTGTTGTTTAAAAATGGCAATGAATGCAAAATGTTGGATAAAATAATATATATTCTGCACAAATATCAATTTAATAAAGGGTAATTATTATTCGTTAATAGTGGTGTCAACTTAACTACGATGACCACGCCTCGCAAATAATGATAAACACGTTCTCACATTCCACAAAAAAAAGAATGCACTTTTGCCTATGCGAATGAACTCATAAGTGTCAGAGAAGTTTTGCTCTCCAAACCAGTAGATGGGGGGCACCGAGTTTGAAACGAGGTCAGCAAGTTTGAATTTTACTTGGTTTTCTCCTAAACTCGCATGAATATGAACCAGGTTCTTTGAGAAAGACGCCCAATGGAAAGTATCTCCCAGGCCTAAGTCCGTCCAGTAGAGAGTTGGCCTTAAACTACAACAACAGCAACGCGATGTGAATATTTTAAACCAAGAAAAATTGATAGCTTTATCAAAATCCTTTTTATAACTTCGCTTTGGTATATTTAAGGGTTAAAAAATATCGATTCTATAGCATTTCACTGTGTTATTGAAATAAAAATAAATGAAAAACAAAGTAATACAGTTTATTAGAACTGTGAATATATTTTCTCAAAACTGATGGATAACACAATTTATTTTTTCGTATCATTATAGTGCTTTTATTAAATTGTACACAAAGTAACAATTCAGTTAAATATATATTTCAAATTATTTTACAGCCGTTGCAATAATTTACTTGGTTTTTATCCTAACTATATAACTAATATATAAAACCTGTCAATATTGACTGTATGATGAAAAACATCCATTTTCAATTATAATGAGATATTTCATTTCGAGACAAATATTTCTTTATAAATATGATGAATTGAATGAAGAAAAATTAATAATTGAGACAGATATAAATCGAATTCAATTTACATAAACACTCTACATTTTTTTTTTTTTTTTTAATAGAAATTTCCATTCGTACATGAAATACGCTGATGCAAGCACGTTATATGGAAAGTTCTGAAGTAGTATTGAGTTGAGCTAATTTATCCAATATAAAAAATGAAGACAATTTAGGTCACATGTCTCCCATACGAATTTGTATGTCAAATTCTGTCAAAGAAGATCAGTAAGATGACTTCTCTATCCATCAATTTTTATTTTATAGATTGTTTGACATTTTTCTTTTGAGTTCAGCTATCACGTAATGTGTGCGTTAAAGATTATAAAGTTTTACAATGTTTTCTTAGTGCGTGTTAGGGATGAATTCAGCCAGCATCATCGAAAAGTTTTCCATCATTGCTTTTGACAGCTTACCATAAAAAGAAAGGTTTTAGCTATCAAGATAAATAATTAAAAAGCTTTCTGAGACAGTGGGAGATATTGACTATAATTATACTATTAAACACATGCATATGTATGTAAAGCCTAGAATGTAATAATTAAGTTAGAGTGAGTTCATTAAAGCACTAATAGTGTTACTAATGAATTATTTTTGCTTTCTTTATTTTTATGATTGCAAATTATTTATTTGTTATTGTGTTTCGCCTTTACATTTCAGATTTTTTAAGCAGACTTACGATTGTTTATAATCGACTGAAACAAAAAAAAATGCTTATATATTGAAACAGATAAATAGCATTTTAATATAAATCTTAAATTATATGCTTTATCAAACATAAAATTTAAAATTAATTAGTTTAAAATAAAATGTTTAAATAAGTGCATTGTAGTAAATTGTTGAAATAAAGGAACCATTTTGTTAAAAGGAATATCAAATTCTTTTCATCTAAAGTTACTGAAAAAAAATTACTTTATATATATACAGTAATTAGTAAATATGTTTTATGCACGTTTTTCTTAGAACTCACAGTCTACAGCTTACCCAACAGAACAGCGTCTCTTTAAAGCGTACTAGACACATTAATTAAATCTATTAGTACATAATTGATGCTGCCAAATGAAAGCATAGGTACAATAAAAATAAGACGAGTGTGGTTGCGTAAGCTGGAGAGCTCGAGAAACTTACAGCCGTCGCCAACAGGGTCACTGTAGTCGAAATTCGGTTACCAGTAACCACTGATTATACGAGAGTGTCCTATCTGTATAATAGTCTGTGGTGTACACTACTAACTCATTGGAATTTTAAGACCAGATTCAGTAATGGAGACAGATCCTGCTAAATTCGTAATGTGGAACGAATATGAATTTTGTTTATTAAAATTTAGATCTGAATGCTTCCATATATTCATAAGAAACTTTTTCTTTTTCAAATTTTTTATTAAAAAAAAAAAAAAAAAAAAAAAAAAAAAAAAAAGCCTCTTTTGGTAATGACACGCATAATGCAAGTAAATATCTGAAAGAAAAACTAGTCTTCTTATTTATAAGATTATCACACAAAGTAATTGTTAGCAAAGTAAAATGTTTAGCAAATTAAGACCGATTTTCAATAAAGCAATGTGTTATTGAAGCGGGTTTTTTTTTTTTTTTTTTTTTTTTTTTTAGTTTGATCGCTGATTTTTATCATCAATTTACTTTTTTATAAACAGCATAAAACCTAAGATCATGACTCGACAAATATTTATTTTTTGCAAAACAGTATTAATTGCACACCTTTTAAATACGAATTGTTACTAGCTCTTCAATAATTTTGCTGCCGACTGTATTTGTTTTCAATTTATGATACAAGTTTACATATTTTATCGTTTCTCGATCGAATTAATAAAACAGAAAATACTTTTTGTTAATTAAACGTATATTTTCAATTAGTTCACATTTTACAACGCCTTTTCTGAAGAAATCTAAAGGTGTCCACTGATGGTGCATTTTCAGGAGTTTTCTGGAGAATTAACTTTACAAAACTGATTCAATTAGTATTTCCCGCAGTACAGTCATGTGCAGAAAGAGTTGAGGTATCGAACACATGGTTATAGTTACACATGGTTATAGTTTGTTGTTCGTTTACGTCACCTTTGCATGGCTAGCGGTGAACATTTTGAACAGATTTTGCGTTGATTCTATGGACTACTTGAGGAAGAACTGCTTTTATTTTATTTTCCATAACCGTTTACAGTGTACAGCGCCAACTGCTGGCAAATTTTGTTACTATTTTGAAAATTGTATCAAATTTTTACAGCTTTCGTAATAAATATACAGTTTGCCTCATCCCTCTATTGTCCAATTATGTTATAAATTTCTTTGCAATTCGCTTAAATATAAATAACTATACGTCCGTAAACTTTTTATTATAAAAAGCATTCAACAAAGTGCATGGAAAATTTTTAGCACCAGGGTTCCCTGGATGTATTTTTCGCAACATAAAAAAGTATCTGTGCTATTTGCTTATTGGTCCCGTTTAATAGACAAGCCCTTGAAATTAAATAAACAAAGCAAAATCTATAAAAATAATTAAAAACTAAAAATAACATAAATTAATTTAATGCTAAAAAGAAGAATATAAAAAGATTAAAAAAAAAATAAGTATAACCATTTTATTATTATTATTACCAGGGGTAGTACTACTCCTCGCCCTTTTTTCAGGACATTTTCATGGATGAGCAATTTCTGCCTTTATTGGTACCACTAATTTCACATAGAAATCTTTAACGTATTTTTATAGACATGTATTGTAATTAACCTTTTGCTAGCCCTAACGCTCTAGAGCGTTTCGAGTGAAAACTACTAGCAGTGCTGCCAAATTTAGGGACTCTTTTATTCGACTATCACCAATAATTTTGAGAAATAATGTTTGATATATACATAATGGATGAATAACTTTTGAAATGATTCGGTAACCGTTACAGTTAACTTAGTAATAGATATTGATTTAAAAAGTTCCTAAATTTGGAAACACTGACTAGAGGAGTAAAATTGACGACTTGTCTCTCTGACGCCATTCGACGTCATGATGATGATTTTTTTAAATTTAACCTATAGAAGTCATAATTTAGCCCACAAATAATGGAACATAGCCAATCATAGTACAGCTTTTTTCCACAAACAGTGGAAGCTCCGCCTCGTTCTAGTCGTCCATTAAACACGACCGGCAAATGTTAAATAGAATAGAGATTATTGTATAAAAATAGTGGTAGCAAAAGAAAAGACGAAAATATCTCATTCCTGAAAGTGTCCTAAAAAAAGGACAAGGAAAGTGTCTTATCATATTTAATCACGACACACTTCTGTAGAAATATGGTAAAGAATTATGTATAAAAATAATGGCAGGAAAAAAGAAAAAAAAGAGGGGAAATTTCTCATTCCTGAAAGTGTCCTGAAAAAGTGTGGAAAACATGACTCCTGATTTATATACACTAACTTTTCATTGAAGACCGTGTATTTTCAATTTTAAACATTTTATCAAATAGTTAGAAAATACTTAACAAATATCATGAAGTTTCAGAGTTGTAAAGAACATATTACATCTCGTGTATTTTAGTGAATTTTGTCCAAAGTGAAATAGGGGAGCAGTAACAAACTAAACAATAAAATTAATGTTTTTGATTACCCTGTAAATAATAATGCTTGAAATTCATGGTTATAGTTGTAGGAGTAGAATGCGATTATGAGGCTACTTTTATTTATCTGTACTTATTTGTATCTGAATAGTGTGTATATTCATTGAGATATAAAGGTTTCATTCAAAATTTAAAAATTTCTCGTTTTGTGCTTATAACTTTCAGGGTATTCAGCCCATTCCAATGCCATTTTTGAAAAACTTGGCATAAATTAAACGCAATATTTGAATCAGAACATAAAGTATTAAATAGCTGATGGAATAGGATAGTTTTACTTAATATCGCTTCGCATGTACAATCGTTAGCAAAATTTATGTCGCATAATTTATTAGCTAAATGTATAGAACTTTTTTTAAGAAAACCCCAAGCAAATGTCGTGAAAATTTACCGTTCATAGAGTGAAGTTAATTTCAGTTCCTCAAAAAAAGAAAAAAATGGGGGGAGGGGTGCAAAAATATAGAGGCGTTTATTCGTATTTATTTTCAATAAACGCGTACTAAATTACCAATAATGAAATAAAAATAAAAATTTCGCAAAGAAAACATAATTTTTTTAATCTGCTAATATTGAGAATTTAAATGCTCTGTAAAAAATTTCGATAAACTTACTTTAATATTTATCCAGATCTCTATAAATTTATAACAGTTTTCAGAACGAAAAAAAAGCCTAGATTATCAATTTTTATTGCAAACTTTTTTTAACGTTCTATTTCTCAGTAAACATTATGAATCAATGTTTCTGCTTAAAAAAAAAAAAAAAAAAAAAAAAAAAAAATCTAATAGACTTTAGCTGATTATTGTTCCAAATAATCCTTACCATAAGAATGGCATTTTATAAAACCGATTTGTTATCATACATTTCTGCTCAATTTTACATAAGAATTAAAATAAATAATGTAGTTTTCTACTGTAATTTCAAACAGTCGAAATTAACTTCAGAAATGTATAAATTTTGTTTCCTTAAGCAATGCAAGAAATCTTTAAGCAATAACAGGAATAATTAAGAATTTGAGGATTTTCATGTTTTTTTTTTTTTTTTTTTTTTTCATAGTTTTCAGACTTTGGATTATTAAGTTTTAATAACAGCTAAAAAGGCATTTTAAAAAAATTGCCTAGCTTCACTTGACGAATTTCTTTTTTAAATCCTTGAAAGGCAAAGAATTTTGCACATTTAAAATCAAATGCCTCCAGAATTTACGAACACGGTTTGAAGAAATGAAATAATATAACCTTTACCGCTAAGTTAAAAAAGTAAAACTTTGTTAATTTTTATTGGGATGAATTTTTTAAATTGGGAATTTAAATTAGCTGGTATAAAATATATAACACCGTTCATCGATGGGCTAATTCTACTTATATTTAATTTTTACTCGGAAAATTATCTCGATTTAAATGAATATTTATCTATCGAAAACGCATAACTTTTAAATTTGTTATGTCTTGTGATATTATTTGAAATAATTCTTTTTGTTTTATAATATATCTTGAGTATTTTACTGATTGTTGCATTGGTTTAACCCAAGTCAAACTCATACATTATTTTACGTAAATTGTTGCACTCCAAACTGACAATCTTCAATTTATTAACAGTTTTGTTCGAACAGCAGTCTGGATTTATTTATCACACGATTTGTATGTATTAGCTCCAGTATTTCCGAAAAGTAATTCTTTCTAGTAATTTTCGAGTATTGAATAACACTAATTTTATCTTATAGTATATGGTACGAATTTTAAATAAAAAACAAAAGGATTTAAAAAAAGAAATCATTAAATTGTTACAATATTTCATCAATCATAATTATAGGTGTTTAATTTCCCTTCTGCAAATTCAATTTCTTGATAATCTATGAAGTTTAGCGTCATCCATCATGTGTTATATATTTGTATTAATAATTGCTTCTGTATCATTTCGCTTTAAATTTTGTTTGTGAATAAATCTACGCACTTTAAATAATAATATACTTATTTCTACAGAATGCATTTTTCATCTGTGATAGATTCTCCACTACTTTGGTGGGACCGGTAATAGGTAATTGGTATGATCGTGTTTTATGGGTGCAAAAGGTGTTCTCCAAAGGGTGTTCGCTCGAGTAAATTGCCGGAGATTATTAACAGCTCTTGAAACAGATCACCGCCCTGATGTATGTATTAAGTAAATATGTATGTATAACAATTCATATGAACATGCATCCGATGAGCAATCTATTGTTGAAAAAAAAAAAGGGATATTCCTTTCTTGAATTTCAGGTCACGATAGGTGCGGTCACATATTCTTCTTGAGAAGAGTTGATGTTGGGAACTGGAACAGTTTGCTCTTAGGGTTCCACCTTATTGCACATGCGGGTTTGATTAAAGATTTTTTGATGGCTTTCTTTCCTGAAATATCATAACTCAAAGAATTATTTTGTATCAAATCGCAAACATAAAAACACATGTTACGTTACGTAGTAGAGTCGGAGGAAAGGAGGAAAGGAATTGGTTATTTTCCGCTTTTATAAACTTTTTATAATAAAAATTACAGAAAATTCAATCAAACTCATGAAGAACAATACATTTATTTTAAAAAAAAAAAATTAGTTGCGTACGGAAAACTGATACCTGTCATTTCTCTCTCAATTTCTGAATGTATCCAGTTCACAAAAAAGCCTCTTGATTAAAATCTCGAATTTTTCAGCTCTCTATTGTAGAATTTTTAAAATATACATATAATTGAATAATTTATGATTTTATAATTAAAATTTTTTTACATAAAATAAGTATTTAATATTCAATACGGAATTGGTAAAATTTGACACTCTACGAATTATTTTTTCTATCGTTTTGGATTAATTTTAAAATAGATGATTAGCAATAATTTATTTCTGGTACTTTTATAAATGCCATACGTAGTTTCTGATTGTACTTATATTTTTAAAGCTCTCACGTGGAATTCATTATTCATATATTTTTTTCTTTTAATTATCTTAAGGAAATTTATTTTTAAAGAATCATCTAATGTTCTAGTTTATAGTACACTATTTATCACTTAAATTCAAATAATATAAAATATAGTAAGAGTGATTATGTGCGTAAAGTTTACAATTTCTAAAATTTAACTGAAGATGCATATATTTGAATCACATAAACTAGATTATAAATAAATAAAATAAATATGAAAAGAATATTTAAGTGTATTTACTGGCTCTCACGATCTTTAACTTTGCATAACATTAATTTTAAATAGTAATTTTAGTTATGAAATTAGCACATATATTTGAAAAAAGTACTTTTAAAGAATATTAAGGCCCTTAAAAAAGGCGAGTCAGTGAAAACCCTCGTGCATGTAAAAATTATTTATAAAAAAATTTTAGAAATTTAATTGCGTTAGAAATAAGAATGAATACTTAATTTATTAAAAATTAGGGATTTTTTGAACTTTCATAAATTAAGAGAGTTACAAGTCGTTATATAAAAGGGCGATAGTTCATGATTTCCCCCCCCCCATATTTCCACCAGTATTTTTCCCCCTAGTAATCTTTTTTCGTGTGTTTTCGCGATTAAGTAATTATACAAAGAGAATGCTGCAAAAAATAGGGGGGGTGGGTGGGGGTCGGAATTCTGTCGACACTCAAATACATAAAATTTGTTATTTGTCTATCTTATTTTATTTTTTATTTATTTTTTTTTTAACAATATAAATTTTTAAATAATTACAAATGACAATCGCGTAATTCATAATATGTCTAAAATTTAATAATTAAAAATAAAGTGAAGTGAATAACTGACTGTGAAAATAAATGAATGGATTACAGATAGATATGAATATTAATTATTAACGAGGATTCTATTTAAATAAAATTGTTTGAAGAATTATGGAAAAATATTAACAAATCACAACAACAACAAAGTTTATTTAAAGTAACATTTTGGAAAATCGAAGAATTCGTAGTTCTTTGCCATTTAGATTTAGATGGTTTGTTTTTATATGAAAAGTTTTTTTTTTTTTTTTTTTTTGTAGACACTTGTGATATTTTACTGGAGAAATATTCAGTGAACAAACTATCAACCCCATTTACATGTGTACTGTAGTATCCTGTTTTACTATTATGGTGTTTAAAAATTCCATTATTTTCAAGATTCAAAATATAAAGTTTTCACATTTAAAACTTATATTTACTTTTAAGCTTTTTTTTTTTTTTTTTTTTGAAAAGTAATATAATCACTCTTATTCTTGAATATTAAAAGCATAAAACTGATAACAATAAAAGTTACAACGATACTTTTAACAAACCTTTTACATAAAAATTACCAAATTAACTTATGAAAAACCACTTATTTAAAAAGAAAAAGTTCATTCTCAAAAGATGCTGCAAATTTAAACCTTCAAAATGTACAGTAATTGTCTTTTAATTGTCTTTGACTTAAAATTTGCTTTAATTAATTAAATTTATTAGAATCCATACTTATTAACTACTTTCTATTCTTGTTAAAATATTCAAAAACGTTTATTCAAAAGTAACTTATTAAAATAATGTTTCTGATTTTTTTTTTTTTCATAAAATAAACCCTTTTCTGCTTATATGTATTATACAGCAGTTAATAAGTGTTGTATAATATAATTGTAGTGTAAGTTTCAATAATTTTTAAATAAATAAAATTATTAATTAATATATGTCCGTTTTGTTACTCATGTTCAAATCAAACAGTGCATTATTTCTTGTTAACAAAAGTTTAATATGTACTCCTTTTTCTATTGTATCAATTTTATTTTAAAACACGTTTGACGCGAACAAATAGAAATACGATAATATCATTTAACAAGTTTTACACATATCACACTGATAAGTAACATTGTTTTAACTTGAGAAATGGATAAATAGCTTATTTAACTTCAATTGGAGGTTTACCTCTTTACATCATTATGCATTTTACACATAAACACTTCATATAGATTTAGTATATAAAGAGATACAGTATAGAATATCGCATGAAAAAATGCAATACCATATTCATAAAAAATAATATGAGGAATAAGATTTTTTTGTCATGTAGTACACGTTTTTTTTTTTTTTTTTTTTTTTTTTTTTTACTCCGGTTATTTTGGGGATGTCATGTCATCCCACGAACAGGTTAAGAATATCCTAGGAAAAGATGTACTGTATGGTACATTCCGCAATTTTAAGAGAAGCGGAAAGAGTTTCTATTTTTAATGACAAACTCTCTTCAATAGTAACACATCCTTATATCCTGTCTTGGTTCTGTTTTATATCATACATATTTTTTAATTATTTTCATGCATTTTTAAGTGTGTGTTATTATTTTGTCGCTCCTTTTCACAACAGTACTTTTTTAAAGAATATTATGGGATTAAAGCCTTCAAGAAAAATTTCTGTTTGAAAATAGTGGTAAAAAAAAGCTTGTAAAAATGTAGAAACGCTTCGATCCCTAACATTTCTAAAGATTCCGTAATGAAATTATTTAACAATAAACTTTATGAAAGGATTAAATCATCAATAACAAAAACGATGAATTGGAAACCAGTTGAGTATGATGAAACGAATTAAAATACACACTTCTCGATGAAGTAATGATTTTAATGGCCTTTCTTGCCAGAAAATTATGCCCGAATTCCTTCAACTTAACAAGAAAATCGGTTTGTAATTTTATATGGTAAAATTTTAATTCTTTAATACGAAAAATGTTCTTCTGTCATATTCTTGTAAGAAGGCGTTCACGCGGAAGTTTGGCGTGTTCGTGATTTACCTGTTAAGAAACAATACAATTTTTGAAGGCCAAAATCCGCCCAAATAGTCATCAAGGTTTAGTTTTTTTTTCCGCTAATATTTAGCGTCAGCAAAATTTAAAACTAGAGTTACGTAATTACGGAAGTATTTACTTTATTTTATAAAGATTATGAAGGATAAAAATTATCTGAACGTAGATATCAAGTACAATAAGTTTTGTACTAAGAAAGAGTTTTCAAAATTAATTAACACTGTGAAGAATTCAGAAGTTTTTTTGTATTTTTGCAAGAATCATTAATAAAGATTTTACATGAGAATATATAATTAATATATTATAAATATTCATATATTTAGCTTTTTTTTAACTTTCTCTTTCAGGGTAAAATATAGGAAATTTTCAAGTTATTTATGCACAGTGGTTAATTAAACTTCGGCTATAATAATAGTCTGCATTTAAATTGGGCGAGTGAATTACTATGAAATTTGTTACATGACCGACTCAAGAGATTCGCTCAAGGAATTAAGCAAAATTTGTTTAGTTCAAGACATGTTCACTAGATAGCACTTTGCATGGAAAAATAGAGAATTTAACAAATTGCTCGATCCATATGTGATCAAAAAATAATAAATGTTCATATTGTTTATGTATATGAATTTAGTACTTTCCTTTGCGTACTGGGGCAGTGGTAGTTTGGTTGATAGAACTTCAAGCTCATAATCGGAGAATTGCGGGTTTAATTCTCGAGACAGCATAAATGACCGTCATATACGTTAATGGTAACTGGTGTACGTAAAATCCGTCGTGGCTGTAATATCTACCATGTTCCGTAGAAATAATACCTCAAACGTTACTGAACCTAAAGGACCTTCTACAGAGGATTAAATGTGTGATGGCATGTCTCCAGTCCACCCGTAGAATGAATAGCAGACAGTCGCTAATTGCCCAATGCTTAGCTCCCGTGCGACTTTAAACCCAACTCAATCTCAAACTTTGCTTTCCGTTTTCCATGAAAATTGTCACATAGTGGACGACATTGAACTGTTTGCCTTTTTTATTTCTTGTGAAATTCTAATGAATTGTTTAAGTACTAAATTTAGTGGCTATTCATTCGCCGGAGGTTTCATGATGTAGTTTATAGTGTAGTTTCAGGATGTAGTTTATAGTGGAAATTTATTTATAACCTCTCTCTCTCTCTCTCTCTCTCTCTCTATATCTATCTATCTATGTATATACCTATATATATATATATATATATATATATATATATGCCGCCTGCCTCCTTCCTCTCTATCTTATGATTCTTAAATTATTTTTTCATAAATTTTGATAAAGTTTATGGTTTTAAGTTAAGATTTGTTGTGTTACTTTATTTATTCGTTTGTTTTGCAGGCTGTTAACTAATAAATCTGGTTTCTTTACATTAGTGTATTTCATCCACTGATAAAAATTATTTTAATCTTATTGGTCATCGGTGTTTCAGTGATCTTGTATCCGTTTCTTGGCTTCTAGTATGCTTACTTAATCATCATTATTATATATATATATATATCTGTACTGATAAGTATAAAGGATTTAAGTCCATATTCTTGATTTTTCAGGAGACGAAAAATAAAGTTAAAAAAATTCTGTATAAAAACTTATCAGTTCAATACAGTTTTAACAAGGATATTATCATATTATACAATTTTGTGAATAAACTACATACATTTAATTTTGAAGTTTGTTTATTTTTAACAGATTTATATAGTTTTGAAAAAATGCTTGCGGGACTTAAATCTTTTGTATCACTCAACCCAGGACTTAACTCTTTTTTACCACTTTGACTTGTACGTTTATTTAAAAATATGATTATACTGACAGTCCAAATACTTGGCTGCAGCATTAAGAAATACTGGATTTATGACCTCAGTGGATGTTCAAAAGATTTTAAACCTAATAAAAATAAGGGCTTATCAATTCTAAATTCCTCAACATATTGATTCATGACTTTAATAAGATACATGAACAAAGTGGTGCAGGATTACCAAATGCTTTCATCTTAGAAATCTAAGATTAAGGAAAGGTTATTAGGTAAGGGGTTAATCCATGATAAATCCAAGTTAGTGAATTATGAACGATCAACATTATTGAAAGAATTTATTACCTCAAACAAGGAATTGAATACAATATTATAGACTATCATATTAAAAATAGGAATTATTACACAATTATTGAAAATTAATGTTCAAAAACCTCCAATGTCTATGAAGTAATTAAATAACGATAATATGCACTTGATAACATATACCAAATAAAAAAATATCTGATGTACAATACTACTCAAGTGCTGGATAGAGTGCAGCTGTTATTCTTCTTAAGAAAAAGAAGAAATCACAAAAGGTATTCATACAAAGAAAAGCCATAAAAAGTATATTACTGATTCACAATCGATTTACGACCCTGTTTAAAACTAGCAGTCAATGACCACAGAGATGGAACTTCAGGCTCCCGCCACTGAATAAGGAGAAATATACCATGAGATCTGGAAGCAAGAGGATTGGAGAAGAAAAAACCCAATACAAAAAGCAGAAGGATCCAATAAAGTAAAGAAACCGAATAAGAAATTATAAAAAACGAGACCTCCTACAAAAATGATAATGAGAAGGCCCCAAGAGAAAAAAACTAAGAAAAACTCTTTCGCAGATGGTCTCGAATTTTTCTGGAGATGATTGTTTGTTTTCTCTCCCTGCTAGATGGTATTTTGCCTATACTTTCTAAAGGTTGCAGATGGGCCAATTTTACTGCTCTTAAAGCTATGCGTATTGTATTTTTGCAGAGGGCCCAGCTTTGGCCTCAATTAATAACAATTAATAACTAAAAAAAATTTAGTACTCGATTTTCAAATGTTGTGTGATTGTGCTACACTGTGCCTGCAAGAGGATTACTATGTCGCACCGGTCCTGTGTTTGCATATTATACAAAGTTTGTGCCTGCCTCCCCCATAAACTGGTGACGGTGAGAAAGTATACATTAATTTATTTGGTCAGTCAGTCTAATTAAAATTGTAAAATGTGTTTATTTTTGGAGAAACATATCTATCCCGAAATCTCTGCACTCATCTCTTAAATTTATGATTGATCAGTCTTTTAATATAAACTATGTGAAATCTTAATTGATTATTCTTAATAAAGAAATTAATTAAATAGATTGGATTGATCTCATTTAATAATAATAATTTTGTCTTCCCTTTCAGGTTTAACTAATTTATTTAAATGAATTTTTTGGGAGGCATTTCACAACGCATGCCTGAATATCAATTTGACATTCAAAATGTGTTGTTATCTAAGCTTTGTAAGGTTGGTGTGTAGTGGAGTTCTTTCCGACGTCTGGCTATGCTAAAATTTAGGGCTTAGTGCCTGGGTTGATAGTTCAGATCTTTGTTGATATTGTTTGATAGTTCAGATCTATTGCTGTTGAAATTAATTAGTTTCATGTGTGTGGATGTGCGGTGGTGTTAGATATAGTGAATGGAAAAGTTATCCGGCTGGGAAGCCACCGGATTAGTTGGAGTTCACGTCAGCATAGCACTGCAACGAAGAAAGCAAGTTGCGGAGCGCGAGTGAATACGGGGAGGTTTTAGAGTTGTCAAATGAAGTGAGTGACGTTGATGAAGATTAAATATAAATATGAATGTGTGTGGTGAAGTAAGGAAGTGTGGTGTAGAGGTGAAGTAGGATAGAATTGTTCTTAGGGTGAGCTTAAGTTTCTGAGATCGGTGAATGTTGTGCTGGTCTTGAAGGAGTTGTATTAAAGTGTAGTGCTAGGCGGATACAGGGAATCCTATCGCCTTAGTCTACCCCGGAGAGGGATCGTGGATCACTGAGAGCAGTCATCATCTTTCGATATTATCTACTGTTGGTGAGATTTCTGTCTGAATTTATTTAAATTATTTATTGAAGTTATCCTTCTAAAGTAATTTAAGATTTTTATATTGAGTTTAGCCCAAACATCCCCCTTGAACTTAAGCTCTAATAAATTTTATTTGTATTTAACTTTGAGTCTTGTGCAATTCTTATTTACTACTTAAGATACTTAAGTTAATCTTTGAGGAATGATGACCACCAATTCCTCGCAGCTTCACATTAAGACCACAGATGGAAGGGTAGTTAGATTATACTTGTCTCTATCCAACATCAAGTTAAACTGATTGAGAGGTAAATCAGTTTAAAAAATGATTAGATATTTTTGTTTTTTACCTCTAGAAGCTGTTGTTATAAAATTTCATTGTCCTTTTTTGTTATAAAGCTTTTGAAGATTAGAAGAATATAAATCATAATAAACGATATACTGTAGTTGAAAATAGTTAATAATAATAATGTGATGATAAACAAATAATAATAATAATAATAATAATAGATTAAAAAACAAAATAATAGATTAATATATATATATATATATATATATGTATGCATCACCTTATTAAATGGCAACAAAATACGTCATTAATAATCCACAAGCAAAACACTAAAGTTAAAACCCACTGTAAAAAATAGTTCCTTAAAAATGAACTAAATTGTGTCAAAATAGCTCTGAAACAATATATACTTAAATTTGAAAAAACCATGTACTCATTTTTGAGTATATTTACAAATTCAAAAATAGGGTTGACCAATAAGAATCCCAATATCCACATGTTTGACATGTCAATATACTCAAAAATGAGTACATGGGTTTTTTAATTTAAGTATATATTGTTTCGGAGCTATTTTGAGACAATTTAGCTCATTTTTAAGAAAACATTTTTAACAGTGCACAAAATACAAAGCATTAGGATTATTAGAATATTGACCATCACAATATTATATTCGTGTTTCCTTCCACTGAATCATGGGTCATGGTAATTAATGGTCATTTTCATTAGTATCACTAAATTCTAAGTCAGGGTCAATGTTCTCTGTGCCAGCTGATGTTCATAAAGTTTTGTAGAAGTCATGGAATACTGGAGGCACAAGAGGAAGCAAAGTAAGTTGATCTCTCTTCTTCTCCACTGAGATTGGAACAGATTTGTTATACCGTTTTTGAATCTGGGTAATTCGGAGATTTGTTTTGCCTCGTCGAAGAAAACTGATTTTGTTTTAAGTGCACTGTTGTAAATCAAAAACTAAACACAGTTTTGAGGTATCAGTTTTGACTTCTGCTTTGTCAAGTTTTTTCTGTTTATAGGCTTTCTCTGATGTTAAATGTAGTAAATTATTTATAGATAATAAATTTCAATTGAAAAGTGGGTAAATTTTTTATAAATACCAGTTCTATATTTATAAATTAAAGCATAAAATACAATAATAAGCTTATCAATACCAGTTCTATATTTATAAATTAAAGCATAAAATACAATAATAAGCTTATCAATACCAGTTCTATATTTATAAATTAAAACATAAAATACAATAACAAGCTTACCAATACCAGTTCTATATTTATAAATTAAAGCATAAAATACATTAAGAAACAATTGAATAATTATAATCTCATTATTGCATTTGATTAAAACCTGTTGACCACCAAGTGGCACAGCGCAAAAAGAGAAAAGTGGACTTAAATCCTTTATACCAAAAACTAATCAGAAGACTCGATCAGGAAAAAGGGATTAAGTTGACTTATACCCTTTATACCATTCGAGTGATTGTCAACCTTCATTTTATAAAGGGAAGAAATTGACTTAAACCTTTTATACCAAACATGAATGCTAAATTTCTGACTTGAATCTTTTTTACCAATGGATTTTCTCAAAGATTAAATGACATGGGCTTAAATCCTTTATACCAATCGATGGAGAATTTTTTTCTCCGTCTGACTATGTACTTAACTCAAAATCGACATTTTTGGTCTTAAATCCTTTATACTTATCAGTACAGATATAATGTTGCATTTGTCGATAATAAATATATATTTTACAGCAAAAATAATAATATAGGATAACTTAAGTATCAGGGGAAGAAAACTTATAAGGACATTTTAATATAACACTTTAAGGGCATTTTTTGGCTAGATTTTGTAAAATGATCTTAATTTTAGAAGCTATGATAATAACTATTACTAACCTTTGATTAATGCGCTAAAAGAACAAAGATATATATATATATAAACATAAATCATAAATAAAAACAAATCATCCCTGAAATTTTTAACGACTTCGGTAACACACTGCTTAATTTTAAAAAAATCTCAATCTATAAATAGCATTTTAATCATCAGCTCCTAGTGTGATATTCTTATAAATACTAAAACGTTCCAATCTTTCCTTCAAATAATTGTTTGAATATTGCTTATCATTTCAAAGAAATTAAAATATCTTCTAGAATTTTGAAAGAAGTAACCTCTTATGAACATACTGAATGATTTCGACTAAATTTTTAATAAAATAAATTATTTGCTCCAAATTCCTGATTTGGGAGAATACTAAGCTTTTTTCACATTTTAATCTAGCCTTAAAAGTCAAATGATCCTTTAGGGGACAAGGCTGTCCAATACTGATCACGATCACAATTTGTGGTACCATTAATAGACACCCATAAAAATACTATATGTTAATACAAAATTAAAATTTTAGTACAAGAAACGAGAATTCTACATAATTATTTTAGTTGTATGAGAGCAGAAGATGCATAAAATAAGTTCAAAATAAACAGAAGCAAATTAAACAAAAAAAAATTGTATTTTTTGTTTGCTTTGTAATTTTGCAAATTTCGTAATTTTCTGTATTCAAAAATTACAAAAGAATAATAATAATAATAATAAATAAATAAATAAATAAATAAAAAACAGCAAAGTGGAAGAAGGTGCAACTTTTTTCAGTCAAACATAAAATTCATGGCTGTACATGTTTATAATTCAAGACATAACATTAATAGTAGAGGCGTGTAATACCAACCTTGAATGTTGTTTGAACCTTTGCAAATATTAGAAAACTTGTTTTAAGAGTTTAAATTTAAAAGTGCCCATTACTGATGGTGGTTTCACTACAGGTGATTTCACTCTAATTAGAGTAAAAAGACCAATAAAGTTGAAATCTAACAACATAATGTGCACGAACACGTAATAATGACTTTGAATAAAACTAGTGTTTCAATTTTTGCCAGAATTTTAGATTGCATTTCTCATTTTTGTAAGCTTTATTTATTGGATATTTCACGTGCCAATGAAGCTTTCGAATTTAAAATTCCTTTTTGGCCGGCAAAGATTAAGCTCCCTAAAATTTGTTTATTTGGTTACAATATTGAATAAACAAAAACTATCGTATTTTACAAATAGTGTCTAATATGAGACAATACCTTTCAGATATCTATTAGAATTCCTGTAACAGGATAGAGACTGAAAAGGCATTTTAGCAAAAATCAAATTTGAAATAATCTATTTTTCACATAAGTCAAATCTTAGTCTCTTTTGTTATTTATTTGTTTAAAGAGATCTTCCCCTCCAATTTTTATTCTTAAATGTTGATCTTAGATATATATTGTAAATTCCAAAGTTTCGTATAAATAGGTGTAGAAATCGACAAAAATTAGTTAAAATTTCAGCAGATTCAAATACAGTAATTATAATATTTAAACTTTTTTGGCACCGTACAATATATTAATGCGTAGTAAGTAAATTGTACGCCGTACTCTAGTTAGGTGGTATACAACATTTCAGTGTTTTATTATAAAATTTTCGGAGATACGACAAAGACAAAAAATCTCGCTTAACCAAAGTATGTTTAAAAAATAAAATTACGCAATCATCTTGAAAATGAAACAAAAAAAACACGAAAAATATGTTGAAAATACGCATTCTCATAAAAAAAGTTGAGATCTTTTTATCCGTAAAATTTTTATGAAAAGTAAGATTAAGAAAAAAAAATATTTTAGCTGTAATGTTTAAAATCACACGATAAATTTCCAACACAAAATAAGTAAGAATTTGTTTTTTAATAAATTAAATAAAATTACGCTCAAAAGCTTAATTTTTCAAAAACTTTAATGTATATAAGGAAAATATGAAAAGTATACGGAATAGAATTTCATTGGTGACTCATATAAAAAAAAATTGCTTCACTTCTGTTTTCATTCTACACATCTTGGCACATCCTAGTTCGATTCAAAGCTAATTGAAGGCAGTCATTCTACTCTTTAGCTCCAAAACTTCATGGCTAAGTTTGGCAAATATTATTTTCTTGACACGTCTTGTTATTGTTATGCTAACACAGCTGTGCTGGGATCATCTAATCGGCCTGGCATGGCAGGGTTATTCAAAGCTTTTTAATAACATGGGCGGGGAAAAACTTATATTTGAATCAAAGTCAGTTGGTAGTAATATTTTTACTCTTTTTCAAAGAAGATTAAATTGTTTAGAGAAGAAGATTGAATAGGAACTGGAAGGTATCATTTGAAATGAATTGTTACAGCCTACATTGAAAAAGATTTAAGCCGCGTATAATAAACTAAAGCCTGCTATTTAAAATTTTTAGAAATGGAGGAAACTAAACATGATGTCATTCTGCTTAAAATTTATTTTACGAATGAATCAAACGTTTTTATATGATTAAATGATTTCGATTAATTTTAGCTAAAAGTAAAGTTATAGATATTAGAAAATAGTTATAAAATATATAATATTTCAAGAAAAAGAAAACATTTTACAAACAGATATCATTAAAAAAATAAGATAAAAAAATTTCAAAAATACAGAAAATCACACATATCTAGAATAGTAAATTACAAAACAAGATATCTCTTCATTAATAATACAACGATTGTGTTTATATATATGTATATATTTTCCCCTTAATCTTTAGAGCATAATTTTATGTTGAAATCATTTTATTGATAACATATAATCATGACATATTGAAGATTTTTGGACTAGAAAGAATTATTATATCAATTATATTGAGAATAACGGTATTATAAAAGTAATAATTGCATAATACATTTGTAGACTTTTAAAATTTAATTTGTTATTCATGTCATGTTTATTTTTAAAATGTTATTATTATTATTATTATTATTATTATTATTATTATTTTATGTAAAAATATATATAAAATATTTGTTTAATTTATTTAAAGCATGTTGCGATTTTTTTTTTCTAATTTTTGAAATATTTTGTATATCTGAATCCGTTAATTATGTACCTTTGTGCTAAATAATTCAGTTTACGGTGTTCTCAAATTTCTTTATTATACTTTTACACGTGATGATTTTTTTCTACGCCATGTCAATTACGCATCATTAAAACATTCTTTTTTTCTTCATTTGTTTCTTTCTTCTTTTTTCTCATCAAAGAAAAAAGCTTTACTCGAAAATAGTTCAGAACATTATATATATAAATACATATATTTTAGAACTTTTACAGAATGATATTAAAATATACAGGAAGTATATAAATTGAATTTACATTTAATGAATTAATATTACATTTATATAATATAAATAATCATACGCTTTTTGAAATAGCACTAATAGAGCAGTCTCATTTTAAATATTTTTACACCTTTAAGCTAATTAGTTTGAACCTTCGGCTATTATTTGCATTCATATATTGTACTTTGCCGCTAAGACCTTATTTCTAATGTTTGAAAGAGCCTAACTTCATTTAAGACTGCCACTGGCGAAAATTGGTAAAAATCCATCTTTCACGCATATATGAAGATGATTAAGTTGAGGCATTCGGAGGCAAGTTAATCAAAAAACCGTGTTAAGTTCATAAAGGGTGATTTCAACCGGGTTAAAAGAAGGGTCCGTTAACCCTTGCATGTTTCACTTCATCCCTTTTGATGCAATTTAAAAGCATTCCTTCATTTGTTCGATGAATAGCACACAACTAGGGATATTTTTGAGACCTTTGATCTTTTGGGTTCAAAATGTTCGTTTTGTGACGTTGATGAATCTGTTGGTATACAGTTGCCCCTGCAGTTTGAGCTCAAATTCTTCATTCCCGACATTTCTTGATGGAGATGTTACGTTATGCATGAGAACTTTATTAATCATAGATGGTTGACTTCCCGTCACAAGAACCAGAAAACTCTAAAACAACGGTGAAAAATGGTTTGAGTATACACCTGATGGGCTGCGGATTTGAGTTTAAATAGAATGATATTACTCCCTGCAAGCTTGTCGCTAGGGTGTGAAGGGAAGAAGATAAAAATTTAAAGTGACGAAGAAAACGATTTCATTTCTTCTTATATGAACGACGCAAAATGTGTATGATCGGTAATATATCATTCTTGTCATTTTTATGTAAGTATATCCGCCTATATTTAAAGAAATCCGATTATAAGAAACATCATCTTTGAAATATAGCAAGAAACGATAAAGTTGATATGACATTAAAAAAATATCTTTTTCATTTGTTAAAGGTCTTCTAAAGGGGATTTTTATTATTATTATTATTATTATTACTATTCGTGAATTTTTTTCTTAACCAGTCATTCTTCAGGCAATCATGGATATTGCTAGTGAGATTGAATAGTTTTCTTATTGTAAAAAGAAATGTAAATATCTAAATAAGTTTTAGCATTATTACAACCCTGTGGAAAGGCTGGGCATCTTACGCTTCGTTCCATGCAAAAAAAAAAAAAAAAAAAAAACTGTTTCTAAAGCATTAAATCCATTTCCTCGTTGACAAATACCAATAAAACAAATATCAAAACATGTAAATTCAACAAACAAACAACGTTTATTACTCGATATATTAGCCTTGAATTAATGTGGTTGGATTAAAAAAAAAAAAAAAATCAGTGCTCCATATTTTTATTGACATATTTTACATTTATATTTTATCATTGTGTTCACAATTTAAAAGGGAAGATAATTCAAATTTGTTGTTTACAAGTTAAATCGTTTAATTACCTAAATAAGCATATCTCAAAATTATTCCTAAAATTACATTAAAAAATATGAGTAATTATAGTCTCAAAAAATTTATTATCGCGTGATTTTTTTTTTTTTTTTTTTTTTTTTTAATATTCCATTGCATTAATACGAAATGCGTTTGATTTTCTCCACTGGCAATAAAAAGAAAGTGAACTGCATTGATGAATGTCTGAACACTTTCCATCCATAACGAGATCATGATTGTAATAGATGAAAAATAGTTTCGTAAATTAGCCACGCGCTATTCCAATAACATCAGAAGACACATTGGTAACAGGTTAAATGCCATATAGACACTGCATGTAGAATCGTAAGCTGAACATCGTGACCTTCAAGAATATATGAATGAGGTGATTTGGTATGGCACGAATGGTGAAATGATGATTATGAAATGTACCTTTTTTTTTTCTCCCCATAATATCCAACATCAAGCAAAAAATAGAATCGGTAAGTGAATAAGCCTTTTGACAAAACCATTTATCAAATAGTTGTGCTAGGTTATTTAATTTTATTTAATTTTGTTATTTTCGCTTGAAGTTTTCATACTCTATCTTATGCATGAAAAGCAAACAGTCACGCTGAATAAAACTGTTTAAGAAATGCTTTAGAAATAAGATTCAGCATCATAAATTAAAGTTATAAAATATAAAAATATATTTAGTAAGTAATGAGTAAAAGATCTCTTATTAATATTAGATATGGTCACTATGTTTTTTAGAATCTAAATTCCTTGTATTCTTAATTGATTATCATAGCTACCAACGGTTCCGATTTTTGGATACCAGTCTTTTTTTTTTTTTTTTTTTTTTTTTAATAGAAATGTCCACATTATTTAAAAAAAAACGGTCGGAAACTATGATAATCGGTCAACAAGACAAGAAATTTAGCTTATGAAAACACGGTGGCAAAATCAAATATTTCTCTCAGATTCATAGGTGCCAAATTGTACGGTTTTTTAAAACCACTATTTCTTTGTTAAAAAAAAAAAAAAAAAAAAAAAAAAAAAACACCCAAGTTTAATCGCAGGAAACTGCTAAAAAATATATTAAAAATTTCTATTAAATATTTCCGGTAGGAAAAAATTGTACAAGTTGACAGCTATGTATATTAATAAGGTCCTTTCAACATATAGCCCCCCAAAAAATATTAGTTGGCACAGATCTTTTTTACTATTCCTTTTCACTCTTTTTAAGCAGATCCACATTTGAAATGCAGTATTCTTAAATTATTTTGTTAAAAAAAAAAAATCGAAGGAAACGAATTCAGAGAAAAAAAAAAAAAGCGAAAGCGAAAGCAGAGAATTTTGCTCTCTTTCTTTCTAGCTTTAAATCTGTAATTTATAAATGGAAAATGTTTGCCTATGTTATACCTTTTACAGTTACTCTTAAGGCAATGAGTTTCTTTCTTTCTTTTTCTTTCTTTTTTTTTTTTTTTTTGAATGGACCCATATGAGTATTCAAATGAAAAGTATGAAAATATTGTTGCTTTTAACTTACAAAATATATGTTAAATTTTCGATAAAGGCTATAAGAACTGATTTTAACAAAGTACAAAACTTTGTAGAAATGCGGAAGCAAATTTTTTGTTAGCATTGAGGTAACGAAAAGATGTTTATCTAACGACGGTACTTTAAAGCTCCATTAATTTAAAAAGCGTATAAAATCCAATTTATGAAAGATATGTCAAAGATAATTATGATAATAGAACGTATATACTTCACTTTAATCTCACTGCAACGCACTAGACGCTAGATCTAGCCGCATTCGCTACAGAATGGATTTTACAGAGTGTTCTGTTTTTGCTAGGCCTTTTTCACGATCTCACGTGTGTTATAATTAATTACTACATTACTTCAAGATCCTTCATCAAACTTATAAAAAATATAAGAAACGTAAAAAGTAAATACTTGTTACACTTATATATATATATTTACCTCTATATACCAAAGGTACACTAAAATTCCACCGCACAAAATCCTCATTCATTACTATGATGAGGTTATATGCATATTTTTATTGAATATATCTTTTAAAAAATAATACAGGGTTAAAACATGCTTGATCGTTTTTCTAATTTTTGTTAATGGTTTTGTTTCTTTTCATTACGCGAGATAATTTTTCGCCTATAACTGTAATTATCGTTTTATTTTATAGTGATGAATATATGATTTAAAATATAAAAATAATTGGCTTAAAAATAAAATAGGGGAATGAAGAGTTAGGGAAATTTTGCTGAATTATTGCATTTCCTGACGTACAATCCGCAGATTATATAAGCCTTTTTAACATTAGTAAATATAATCGACAGACAAGCAAGAAAACATTATATTTTATAAAATAAAATTTCTGGTGTGAACGAATGACCAGCGTATAAAACGTTTCTGACCAGCGTATAAAACGCAGGTAAGCACGGTAGCTACATACCCTCCTAAAAATAATCTCAAGATTTTCTCTAGAAATATCTGCAGAATATCTTAAGTTATTTGGCCTATTCTTAAGAAAGTTTACAAAATTTCTTTAAAATGTCTTCAAAATTTCTACAGATATTTTATGGAAAAAGATAAATCTTCAGAATAATTTAAAATATTTAAAGAATGTCTTAAGAAGAGTCTTACAGTGTTTAAAGAATGTCTTACCATTTTCTCAAGAATATCTTCGGATTATTTTTAGTGAGGTAAAGTGAAGCAAGTTTTTGTGAAATTAAATTATATTTAAATAAGAAATCTTATTAAAACTAAAATGTAAAAAAAAAAAAAAAGTAATTTCGTTTTAATACGGAAGACTTAAATGTGATATTTAATTTCTAACGTTAAGAAATAATTTATGACATAGGACAATTTGTTATTTTAAAACATGTAATAAACGTAATAAAAAACCTTGATATAAATGTCAATTTGTATTTTGCATCGAAAGATATCTCCTTGCTTCATTTTTTTTTCTTTCTTTTTATCCCTAAACAGCAACTACTTCCATTTTTATAATAAAAACTTTATGTAAGGTGTCTCTGAATTTAATTTATAGTCCAGACCCTAGAGCATATATCTTACTAGACTTATATATCTACCTCTCTTTCTCTTATTGAATTCTAATATTTTAGAAAAGCACAAAATGGATTGAATTGTCCGAAAAATTAAGTATAATTTATTAATAATTGAAAATCATAATATGTTTTAAATATGGTTTTTGCTATATTTAAAAGTTATTTATCGCACATGTAATGAAATAAAATTTCATTTTGTGCCTTTAAAATTTCATTTAATGTTATATTAACACTTTCGCGACCGCATGTTTTTTTTTTTTTTTTTTTTTTTTTTTTTTTTTTTTTGACAACTCCGCCTGTAGGCGTTATTCTTGTATATTACATTACTATAAATCAATGTTTTCCGTATTCATATTTATAATATAAATGAATATACAATACACTTATACTCTTTCTAATCAAAGTATTTGCATTCATAGTGCATTGATTGTACAAATGTGAATATTTGGTATATTGTTAAGAAATAATGTAGCCTACGTAACCTAAAGAAACGCCCACTGGCGGAGATAGATTTTCAAATGACGTGAATTTACGTCAGCGGTCGCGAAAGTGTTAATATTTAAGTAAAATTTAAAAGTATATACTTATGAAATAAGAGTCCTCCTTTGACAAATTTTTATTTGCATCCAAATACATAGCAATACTTCGGCATTTTTCTTGGCGCAACTGGATGGTATGGCGAAAAATCTTTGTCACCTCTTGTCCGAAGAGGAAAGTGACCCCATTAGAGTGCATGACCTTTAAAGGTAAAAACTGAAAAGCACTCATCACGTGATTTAGATGTTGGATATTGCTTCGATGAGAGGAGTAATCAAGTAAGATATGCAGGGTGATCAATTTAAAAGAGTACCCGTTGGTTTTTCTTATTGCCTTTAAATATGACGGATGTGGCAACTATTCTAACACTGAAGTATAATTATTTGAAGCTTGTTTAAGTGTGGGAGGCAATTTCCAACACTGTTGGACTGTTACAACTTTATTTAATAGGTAAAACAGAAATGGAGACACACAATGTTATTTAATCCTGTGATAATTTTATTTATGGAAAACAAAATTTAATTAAATTTTTTTACATTATCATCCCTAAATTACATTTACATTATCATTATCATTTTTACATTATCACTTCATTGGGTTTTCCAGAGATGTCCTGCAAACAGCGATGAATTAAAACAGATAACTGCAGAAATCTCGTCAGTAACATCAACAATGCTGCTGTCAAAAGACTTGGTGCGACGTGTTCATGGTGGATGAAATTAAACCATGAATCGCCACCATTGAAAATGGTGGCGAACATTTTCAATATTTTCTGTAAGGAATGATAATGTAAAAAAATTGAATTGAATTCTGTTTTTCAAACATAAAATTATCATAGGATTAAGCAACACTATGCGTCTCCATTTCTGTTTTACCTCACAAATAAAGTTATTACAGTCCAACAGTGTTAAAAATTGTCTCCCACACTTAAACAAGGTTCAAACAATTATACTTCAGTGTTAGAATAGTTGCCACATCCGTCAGATTTAATGGTAATAAGAAAAACCAACGGGTACTCTTTTAAACTGACCACCCTGTATGATATAAGAGTCAAACTTTAAGGGAAAATAAAATACACATAAAGAATAACCCTTTGTACAGTAAAATGAATAATGAGTAAAAGCTTTGTAAGCAAATTCCATAAATTTCAAAAATTCTAGTTTTGGTACTTTACGGTCTTTGCTTACAAAGTTATCATCTTTAAACACCAGTATTTCGGTGCATTTTACTGCATTAGTAATGTGGAGTCACAATTAGTAATAAAAAGTGTTAGAAGTAAAATAGAAATGCTAAGAAAATGAAAAAAAAAAAAGAGAGAGAGAGAGAGAGAGAGAGAGAATTCTTATTCACAACATTCAGTAAAAGTATTACTTGCAACTATTCGGTAAAACTTTTCGGCAAAACGTCCGACCATAACAGTAATAAAGCGTTAGAAGTGTGGATACATTAATACTACGATCAGTAGAGCGTATAGTGTAACCACGTTTCCTACGCCTAGCAGTGAGGACGAGTCAAAAATCTTGGAGGGTTTCCAAGTTGACCAACAGGTTTGAATTTAGTAAACATCCAGTCATTCGGTATTCCCTTATCGCTTATTTTCTCTCAACGAAAAGCTTGTATCCCCTATTTTACTAGTGGACTCGTTGGATCCGCACTTGCGCAGAGGCTTTCGTGGTCGCAAGAAATGTAGTTAAAGAGTAGCATGTTCTGTTTCTCATCTGCAAGTAGTCAACATCATTTAAATTCGAACGTGATGGAGAAATGTCTAATCTCTAAGAAAGAAGTAATGTACGGTTCTCCAATATGTAATGTTGGAGCAGCACTATGTTTATATTGTAAATCCTTCCCCAATGCAGGTCTTATTATTTTAAGCGCGACAAAACTATTTTTGAGAAAACTATTTCCCAAAAACTTTTTTTCTAGAAAGTTTTAGTGATGTACTAGTATTTCATAGCTGCCAACTTGTACAGTTTTTTACATCACTTTTTCTGAATAAAAACTTTTACTTTATTTGATCGTAGAAAACTTCTAGAAGGTTTATAAAAAACTCTATTTAAAATTTCCGGTAGCAAAAAAACCGTAAAAGATGGCAGCTATGCTATTTAAAAACACAACACTTTTCTAAAATAGTAGTGACAAAATAATAAAACGCACTTAAATATAAATAAATAATATAATAAAATAAAATAAAAAAATAAGGGCCGCTGCAACAACTGCAAATAGAACAATGACGAATCAAAACATTTTTCCGTGGTTATACTACCAGCTTTGTGAGAAAGCCTCATTTTGCAACTAGAAAAACGCAATAAAATGATCTAGTATAATAAAAGTATAATAAAAGTAAGAACGTATTCTGAAAGGCGTTGAAGACAAGCTAAATACTAACTACAAGTTTTGTTGACAAAACAATACATGTGTGTAAACACAATCGATGAAAAAAATTTCACAAATTAAAACATTTTCCACTCCATTTACAGAGTTATACTGGATGCAGATGATTATTTACGTCAATAACATATTTCTGTTGTTTATTTTTTAAACAAAATGCATTGACACAAAGATTCTCTATAAACAAACTTTTCACAGATTATGCTACAAGTGTTGACGTTTTTAATTTCCACAATTCCTTTGTGAGAGTCACGTCTAACCAATATTCAACACGCTTATATATTTTCCAGAGGAGATTCTCTGTTGATGTATTAACACATTGGGAAAGATTCCCTTATAAACCCATCCATTCAACGACATCTACTCAACAGCGCCTCGAATCGTATCTTTTTGGATGAGGTATTATTAATATTACTCAAAAATGTTCCAATTAATGTTCAAAATGCAATATAGTTTCTTTACGATAGAATGTACGATTAGTGGCCGAGGTGTTTTGCTCTCAAAGCTGATGATGTGAGGTTTCCAGTTTGAACCCAAGATGCGTTTGTCGACTAGCAATTTAGGTTTCTGTAGCTTCTTCCGAAACTCGGGCAGGGGTCTTTAGAAAGATCCTCGTCAAAGACATTACAAACAGGCCTAAGCCCATCGTTTTGACAATAAGTCTAAACCCTTGCACTTGCAACAGCATGAGCTCCAGACTAATTAGACATTAATTCGCTTAATTGCCACAGTACGAAATTTGGCCTTTGATATTTGGCCAGTACGTTCACCGGTTTACGAAGTATAAATATTGTGTTATAGGCACATCTCAAAGAACTAATCTACGCAACTTCAATTGACACTAATGAGAACCTAATTTCAAAATTTTCAGACGCTACTGGAACCTTTCGTGAGACATCTAGCACATTCAGAAGGATATGCCAATAACTTAATAAGTTGCCAATTCTGTATCGTTGATGGTGGTGGCTCATTTAAGCGCCTCATGCAATTATGAGTTTAAATAAAAACCCTGTTCCTTTCATGTCTTTACGCCAACACTTTTCATTTTACTTCACAATTTTGTGCAAAATTTGCTTCTTTAAGTTTATTCCATCTTCAAATAAAATTTTCCTATGTGTTTAGGGACACTTTCTAAAAAGAGTGGCGAAAAGTTTATTATTTTGGATAGCAACTCCTCACTATGAGTTTCAAAAAATATTTTTTGATATAAAATGCACGAAATTTCTAAACAACCTTCTTATTATATATTAAATTATATATTAAGTAAGCAATATATTAAGTATTTTATTCACGAAGTAAATATTTTAATGATTTGAATTTCTATACACATTTTATATACGAAAAGTGAAAGCTACGAAATGATAACAATAAAACAATTATTATTATTATTATTATTAAATAGAATCCTCCAGATTTTTAATAATTTATGAAATATTATGAAATTCTTGTTTAATAAATGGACAGAATTTCCCCGCGATTTTGTAAAAGACCCCAAAAACTGTTCAATCATGTCTAGTGAGCTAATTGCCAATATTTTTTTTTTTCTTTTCGAGTTAAAAAAGAAAAATAAAAGCCATAAGATTAAAGAGAGTTTTTAACACTTTATAAACAATTATTATTATTATTATTATTTTTTTTTTTTTTGTATGTGTGTGTGTGTTTCCTTTGTTACTTTAGCTATTCTTTTAATATTTATAGCCAAAAATTTTGACTTATGTTTCTCATGCATTATTTATTCGATTTGTTCCTGCTTATACTTATATCTACTATTCAGTGTATGCACTGTAACACATTTTTGTTACGAATAAGAAATTTAAAATAAAATAGTTTGGAGAAAAGTACCCTGCTTACTATAATATAAATATTTAAAACAGGTAATTATTGCTCCTTCAGATGAAGTTATTCAGCACAGATCTATATGAACACTTTTGCTACGTATAAAGCATCTCGTTGTCATGTTAAAATTGCTAATAATAAACATTCAAACATCTCTAATTTTTATTCCGAAGCATTGTTAATAGTACCCGCAATTTTTTCACAGCGCCTTTTTTTGTAGAGTAATTTTCGCCTTTATATAATTATAATTAAATAAGAAGAAAATTACTCTTCAAAAAATTAGTGTGCTAAAAACCCTCTACTAACAAAGCTCTAAGAATAATTTAGAAATGGTGGTATATCTGGTATTAAGAACAGGCGACATGCAGGAGACAAAAAATTACAATGGTATATCGAAGATCTGAGGTTGCTTTCCAATCTAATTTTAAATTTTCTTTACTTCACAATATCTAGAAAATGATATATTACTTTTTTTTTTTTAATACAGCACAATAACCAATTAAGATGCTAGTAAAGGTGATAAATTCAAGGAAGATCAAAAGGTTTTAATGTATGGTCTCTTATTTCATGAATAAATATGCATTAGGCAGGAGATATTAGAGAAGTCATGCATCATTTTGGACATTTTGCTCTAAAAAAAATCACTTGTAATTTTTAGTGAAATTAGAATTCGTATTTGTAAAGGTATTGTATAGAAACAAAACTAATGGTATTTTATTTGATAATTTTTTGTTAATGTTAACCTCATCAAAGTCGTAAAACGTCCTTGAACACCCCCATCGTTAAGTTCTGAAATCGCATTGTTTTTGCGCCTGTGAGCACCATGCCGGTTTTTAAAAATTAAGGGCGAGAGCTTGTACATAAATTAATATCAGACAACGCAATTTTGATTTCCTATTAAATCGGTACTCTTAATTGTTTTTTTCTTTTCTTTAATTATTATTAGCTTATTTATTATCATTATTATTATTTTTATTTATTCATTCATTTATTTATTTATTTTGGGTCATTTCGTAATTTAATTATGCATGTAGCAAAAACGACAAAAATCCTTTTGTCTAATTTTACAATTTCAATGAGGTTTATAATTAAACTTTTGGTAATACTTGTGGAAAGTTTTTCAACTATAAATGTGAATGTGTTATAAATTCATGGAATAAATAAGCTGATTGCTAAATTTAAATCAAACTGTTTGTCATTATAAATACCATAATTTTTCCTTGCATACATCCAAACTTTTTTATGATTGTTGTTTTTAATTTATACTAAATAGTTACTTTATTAGCTATTTTTAACACATTCTTTCAAACATTATAGAAATAATAGACTTGTTAAAGTGCCAAAAAATAAATCGAGGAGAATGCCGAATTAATTACTAAAGTGTTGCAATGAATATTTCCCTTCATATTTCGAGAAAAAAAATTTAATTATTCTCATAATTATAAAAATATTATTCATTAATAATTTTGTAATGTTTTACCATAGCCTCTTAAAGTAGATGCCTGTCGCGTGGCTTGGAAACTTGACAACAGTTCAAGCGGTAGACAGCGCCACCTGGTACAGATTGCGCAACTTTTTTATTCAACCCCACTTTTAAAAATTTTTGGTGGCTGTTGAATAAAAAGTCGTGCCAATGGATACACGTCCCGATCACTTTTTTTTTTTCGCATTCCCGGCACCCTGAATAGCGGCCATTACATTTTTGATGAGTTCAGCCCAGCCACTCTGCCCTATATTTGAGGCCTCCGTAGCGCAAAATTTAAGGAGGACAATGCACGACCGCAAGTTGTCTGCATTGTCCGGACTTTTTTTTGATGCAGAATGTGTTCGACTGTTGGTCGGTCCAGCGCGTTTTTCTGATATCGCATCAATGAAAATGACTGTTTAACCGTTTAATAGCGAATGGCCTGCCACCATTCACCAGTAACTACGGTTGATGAACAGTGGCATCATGTTCAAGCTTCATGAAGTGCTGTACCCGAATATATCATCCAATCGCTGTTCGATTGAATACCTAGGCAGATAAGCGCTGTTATTTCTTCTAGAGTATTTCCTCAGGATGTATTACTCTAAATTTCCTGAAAATTTAATCAATTGTTCTTCCTACTATAATGTATGTGCCCAATAAATATCATACTGATATTTGCATTCCTTCTTGGTGTTTCTTTTTACCTTTGTTAAACCCTAGCCTCCTAAACTAGATGCCTGTCGCGTGGCTAGGAAACTTGGCAACATTTGAAGCGGTAGACAGCGCCACCTGGTACAGATTGCGTGGATTTTTAATTCAACTGTCACCAATAATTTTAAGAAGCGATATATGATATATATAATCGACGTTTTTTCGATTCTATTCTCCTTTTATGTATATCATATCCCACTTTTAAAAATATTTGGTTGCTGTTGAATAAAAAAGTCATGCAATCTGTACCAGGTGGAGCTGTCTACCCCTTCAACTGTTGCCAAGTTTCCGAGCCACGCGGAAGGCATCTAGTTTAGGAGGCTATGATACAATTTAGATGAAATAATGGCTGATGGAATTTTATTTTACAAATGCACTGCTTATTTCCATAATTTTCTAAATTTTGTTTATTTCAAACGATTAATACCATTTTGCTAAAAAGCTATTGGAATTTAAAAACAAAAAAAAAAAAAAAAAGCAATTACAATTCTAGTATTATTTAAATTTAAAGATTCTAGTATAATACAAAGGAACACATCCATCTCTTAATATATTATCCTTAAATTTATGTATTATCCTTAGGGGCTATAAACGCTTCATCGTACATTTAACGTGCAAACACTAAGCAGATTCAGATCCAGATCAATAAAAATTCTTAAGCTGCCGTCTACTGACATCCATCCACGAAGGGTTAAATGTTCACTTTTCTCATAAAGTGGATTTTCATTCAAATAGAGAAAGGGAAAGCGCCGCCCCATGGTTTGAAGCAATTGATATCACCCGACACGGTGCATCCATTAACATTTTCCCGGATTTCACTTCAACTCTTTTAACCCAAATCAAAAATTCCGTGGACGTTCTCTAAAAATCACGTGACGATTGCCCTCTAACACCCAGACATAGAACCTCTTGACATGGAAGGTGACAACCGACGCTGAGCCTCCTTTTGATCTCTGATCTGACGAACAAAATATCGTGCTGATCATCACAAGGATCAAAATCGTGATTCGCTGTGAGATAGGGGTTGGACCAATTTTAGGCTGGGTTAAGATTGTACTCTAACGATGCAACTACATTAACATTTTCTTCTTTTAATCCTGGTGGCATATGGATGTTGATGAGCAATTGAGGATACCCGTCCAGTTGCGAGCTTTTTTGTGTGCTTTTTTTATCTCCCGAAAAGGTGTATTTGTATTTTCTGTCACGTATGTAATCTGTCACGGTGTAACCTTGATAGGGTTGAAAATAAAACACCCATGATGGTGCTTTACTGAATTCCAAAACGTGAATTTAATTTTTTGCATGGGCACTGTTTCATTGGAATCTATGAACTAATTGTTTGAACGTGATGCCTGAGGCATTCCTGTAAGTTAGCGATCACGTTATTAAATGGACGAATAACTTTAGAATATTTTCAAAATAATTTATGGACAGATTCCACAATTTTAATAGATTCCAGTATTCGCTTTAATCATATTAATAACAAAGTCTTGGGTGCATCTAATTTTCTTGAATACTATTATTCTCAAAAAGTCGTGATTAAAAAATAAATAAATAAATAAATAAAATAAAAGCACCTTATATATCTCCCTCATACTGCATTCCTATAACGTGAAAAATGAATATAGCACGGTTGCGAACACTCCGGATTTCTGATTGCCAATAATTTTCAACAGAAATATTCTCTTTATTTAATTTCGAAAACCTGTGATTAAATAATATAAAGATAACTCACTAAAAATAGTGGTTTAAAAAATTCTAAAAACTGGCAGCTCTGTTAAAGGTACGATCCTGAAAAGTTTCCTTTAATGTACTAGTATTTCATTACTCTAGAGCGATTCTTTAGAAAGTGCCGTTTAAAACCATTCTCAACATCAAACAAACGTTTGATGTTGAACGTATCGAATGTACATTTTATAAGACTTCATGTTCTTATTATTATTTCAGTACCGTATATCGAGAACCATAACAGCCAACTTTAAAAAAAATTATTCCGTAATGTTGTTAGTCCCGCCCTTTTTACCACGTCGTAATTTTTGTAAAAAAAAAAAAAAAAAAAAAAAAATCTTCAACACATAGATGATAGGAAGGTATTATGAGAGAAAGGTATTACCATTTACATTTCTTAAAATAACTTTACTTGTTTTTAATAAAAACCCCTAATATCATGATGAGTACGTAGTGTAATTATTTGTAATGAATTGTCGCTTAAGAAAAAGGGTGAAAAAATATTTTTTTATTATAAAAGTTTACTTTAAAAAAAAGTTACAAATGGAGGAATAGTCGGGTAATATGGAATAGGTGGTTTAAACCATCGAAAAACTAATTAGACTTCTTAAAATATAGTTATTTTTAACTATAAAAAGCATATTTTTAAGATTATGTGAAAGCCATTTCTGCTTCGAATCTATTTACAAAAGTCAAAGATATATTCTCCGTTCTCTACTCAGGTACAGTCAAGGTGAGCCCGCAGAGAACAGCAGAAACACTTAATCCAAATTTCTTCTGATTCATCTTCGGAGAATTTTCCGTGACAGAAGATACATTCGGCGTATTTATTTTCTGGTCCTTTAGTTGAATACATGAAGTCAATTTCAGATTATATGAAATACCTAATATTCCATAATACCCGACACGCCATCTTTAAAAATGAACTTTTAAATTAATGGACAAAATATTTTCAGCTAAAAAACGACCAAAGTAAAACAAAATACAATTCTTTGAGCATACATTATGCTTAAAATCAATGTTCAAATGACATGTGTACTAGTAAGTTTAAATGTTTGAAAACTTACCTGCAAAAATCTTGAAAATCACAAAACATACTTTGTTCTATGGAGAATGATACGACAACATGCACTCACTTCTTACTGTATTGCTTCATGGGAATCTTTCTTGAGTAATTCATAGTATTTTGATGAGATAGCAGCACTAATCAGAGCCGAAACCTCGGTATTCCAAATTTCCCGACTATTCCATAATACCCTCTTCTCCTCTAATTACGATTAAACATGAAGAAAATTACTTTAAAAAGATTACGGTGGAAAAAGGGACGAGACTAACAGCATTTCGGAATAAATTTTAAAAGTTGGCAGCTATGGTGATCTTCAGCTGTATAAATGTACAATATTTATTCTTCTTAGAATTGATTCTGTATCATTCCGTTTGGAATGATGTATAAACACTCTGAACAGAAGTGTTTTACAACTATTATCCTGTAGATAAATTCAGAGATTCAGTCATTCGACAGAAACTAAAGATCACTTGAAGAGTATTTGTAAGTTTTGCTTTTTCAAACAAACAATACTAGCGGTAACGATAAATTTAATTGTTATTCGACTGTATCTGCATTGTCTCTTCCTGCGGATATTTTAATGGTAGCGATATGCTGGTGAGAATATATACTTTCTTTTTATTAGAAGCTTTTTATATGAAATTGATTTTGTCATCATGTCTTCGTGTCACGCTAATAAACAAGGCGCCTCCATTTTAAAGTAAATATAAGTTGCTCAGTTCCTTGGCTTAGTTGGCTAGAGCGTCACGTTAAAAACGCGATGGTCGAGAGTTCAATTCTTGTTAAGTTTTACAGATAATTAGTAGAAAATGTGTCAACTGATAAGAAGAAAAAAAAAATTGTTGACTACATAGTATTTTAAGACTTTTTTTAAGAAGTTTTTTTTTTTTTTTTTTTTTTTTTATAAGTTATTAGAAAACGCAAAACATTTTAGACATTAAATAAGCTCAAAATAAAAGTAAAAAATACATTAGCAAATATTTTTAGAAGCTTTATATATATATATATATATATATATATATATATATATGAAAAGGATTTGTCATCGCATTTTCTGCCACTCTAAAAAACAAGACAATGCCATTAAAAAAAAAAAAAAAAAAAAGTAAGCAATTCGTTATATCTCTTAATAGTATTTTAAGAATTTTTGAAGAGTTTTTTTTAAGCAGCAGTTTTTTAGATACTAAACAGCACAAAATAAAAAGTTAAGAAAAAATAAATAAATAAATATATTTTTTAATAAGCTTTTTATTGAAATTGAATTTTTGTCATCGTGTCTCTATGCCACTCTGAAAAAGAAGGTGCCTTCACTTTAATGTAAATTTAAACAATCCTTTTCGTCGCTCGTTTTTGCATTTGGTTAGAGCGTCATGGTGATAACGCGTTGTTCGTGGGTTCGTTCCTCGAAAGCCGCTGTGTTACTTTTTTGCAGATAATTAATAGAAACGATGTCAATTGATAAAAGAAAATCTTTCATGTCTACACAGAATCCTGAAGATTATATATATATATATATATATATATTTAAGAAGCTTTTTCTTTTTAAGTTACTAAAACGCATAAAATAAAAATTTCAGTAAAAATAAAAATAAATAAATTAAATAAATAAATAAAATAAATAAAAATAACACTGAAAGTTTTTTATTGTTGTGAAGCCCTAAAAAGCCTAAAATAAAAATTTATTCTTGCAGAAACATATTATAAAATCATAAAAGTTTCAACAACAAGAAATTTTTCAAGAAAAATATAGATATTTCAATTTTGCAAAAGATGAAAATTTTTAAATATTCCAAATATTTCAAAAAGCATTCAAAAACAATATCCTTTTTGTGTAAGTTTTTCTTAGATTTTTCTAGAATGTTCTATGACTTTTCTTGACTGTTCTTAGACTTTTGGTTAGAGCGTCATGCTAATAACTAGATGGTCCCGGATTCGATTCTCGAAAAACGATATCGTATTTTTTTGCAGATAACTAATAGAAAAAATGTCAATTGATAAAAGAAAATCTTTCGTTGTCTACACAATATCCTCAGAAATTTTTATTATTTTTTTTAAGAAGTTTTTTCTTTTCTTTTTTTTTTTTTTTTGTAACTAAAATGCATAAAATAAAATTTAAGTAAAAAATAATTTTTTTTAACGTTAGAAGTTTTTTTTTTTTTTTTTTATTTTTTTTTTTTTTTTTTTATTGTGAAGCCCTAAAAAGCACAAAACAAAAATTTATTCTGGCAAAGACATGCTACAAAAATGAAAATTTCAACACTAAGAAAATTTTAGAGAAAAATGTAGGTATTTCCCTTTTGCAAGAGATGAAAAATTTTTAATGTTCAAAATATTTTTAAAAGCTTTCGAGACATTTGAAATTTGTTGCTAAAGATTGATTATACAAAAACTAATAACTAAGTCTCGAAAGCTTTTAAAAATATTTTGAACATTAAAAACTTTTCATCTCTTGCAAAAGGGAAATACCTATATTTTTCTCTAAAATTTTCTTAGTGTTGAAACTTTCATTTCTTTGTAGCATGTCTTTGCCAGAATAAATTTTTGTTTTATGCTTTTTAGGGCTTCACAATAAAAAGCTTCTAACGTTAAAAAATGATTTTTTTACTTAAATTTTATTCACTTTCAATCTTTAAATTTATAATGATTGTAATAAGCGTATGAAAGTAATGGTGATATTTTTATGTTTTTAAATACTCTTATAAATTCGAACATAAGAAATTAATAACTTGCATTTCAGAAATCTGAGAACTATAAAAGGTAACTAAAATTACATTTTCAAGTTTTAGCCAAACATCGCATTCAAACTACGCGTAATACTACATTAAGAAAAGTATGATTTTGTTTTCGGTGAAAAATTGATTATTAAACAAAACAGACTACAAATTTCGAACCAAAAAAGATCTAAAAAATAAATATTCGCAAAAATTTTACGAAATACAAAATAAGATTTTTTATTATAATTTAATAATATGTACTTCAATCATGCCAATAATTCACTAAGCAAACAATCTCATTTAAATAATTTTGAAGTGAAAAGATTTTGAATAAAAAAATGAGTGTCGTGTTAGTTGCGAACGTGCTTTTTCCGAACAAGAGGAATATCGTGCATTTTCCGAACGGAACGCCTGTTAACTTCACTTCCACCCTTTTCCCGAGAAACAGACAATAGACTGTACTGCTATCGGCCCAGAGAGCACAGTTCACCTCCCTATTCGATTAAGGGGAGTAACTGTTTTTGTTAGAAGCTGTCAGGAAGAGGAACGATTAATTCTGACTGCAAAAACTCGGATTTATTTGGGTTTTATATTTGAGTATGTCCCCTCTCTGGTTATAGATAAACTGATAGCGGAAGTAATAGAACTATTTGAGCTTTTAATTGAAAAATCTATTTCTAAATATATATATATATATATATATATATATATATATATATATATATATAAACTTTTATGAGTGATTATAAAGAAAAACTGGTTTTAAAGTATTTAATGAAATATTCAAAGTAAAATAATAATAATAATAATAATAATAATAATAATAATAATAATTTATTTATTAAAAATATAATTTTTAACAAATTAATTAGGTGCGATTGCTTAATTGGACTTTCAGTTTAAAAGTTTGTTTAAGTATCCAAGCGGTTCTCGATGCTAGTAGACTGTAAGTGTCAGGTTCGATCCCAAAGTCGCGTTCATCGACCTAGTTGTTGGGAGTTTTTCGTGGATTTCTACGAAACTTGCGGAAGTACAGGCTAGGCCCCTTAGGATTCCCCAACCCCACCCCGGAAAGCATTTCACTCAGGCGTAAGACATTCGTGTTTTCAATCGGCTTTAACACTTACACAATCAACACAAAGATATTTTTTAATATAAAATATATTTTTTTCTAAAAACGATTATATATAAATATATATAAGAAAAAAATCTGATTAAAAAAACATTTATAGCAATGTATTTTAATTATTAAAGATATAAGTTTTAATAATTAAATTAGTTGAGATTGCTTAATACTATTGTTTGGGCATTTAAATAAAATTCTATTTCAAAATATTATTAAACATAACAAGATTTTTTTTACTATCATTGATCATAGAAATAAGGAGCTAATTAAAATTATTTAATTTAACAGATCTAAATGAAAAACTAATTTAATTATTAAAAATATACATTTTAATAAAAAAATAAATTGATGAGATTGCTTGATTATTAATGTTTGGGTTTTAATTTTAAAGTTTATCCTAAAATATTTTTAATACAAAAAAAAAAAAAAAAAAAAATTCTAAGAATGTTGTTTTTTCTAAGAAAAGTTGTTCATTTTATCAGTAGTTCACGCTGTCAGTAACTAATCTTCATATAACTAAATTAATCTTCATTTTCACGGTGAAAATAATTAATGTTAAAGGTAATTCACGTTAAGCGTCTTGACATTAACGAGATTCGACTGTATTTTAAATTAAAACATTTTATTAAATGAATTTTAATTTTTTTTAATAGGTATTTTTAGAAAAAAAAAATCTTTTTATATTAAAAATATTTTAAGATAAACTTCAAATTTAAAATCCCAAACATTAATATTCAATCAATCTTGTTACTTTTTTTTAAATAAAATGTATATTTTTAAGAATTAAATTAGATTTTCAATTAAATAATTTTAAATAGCTCCTTATTTTTATGATCAATTATAGAAAAAAAAACTTTCTATGTTTAAGAACATTTTGAAGTAGTATTTTTATTTAAACACCCAAACAATAGTATTAAACAATCACACCTTATTTAATAGTTAAAAATTATATTTTTAATAAATAAATTAGGTTTTTTTATTATTATTATTATTATAATTATGAAAATTAAGCATATTTGGCAATTTAGCGCTGTTAGACGATACGTTTGCTAGCACCGAGATTGCCGTGTACGAACAGAACCGTGTTTTGCTTTTCCGCCAAGTACTCAAAATCAATCGCCTAGCTGTGTGAAATCGCCAAATCTGCTTAATTTTGAAAAAAATTGTAGTCGCTGTATATAATTTCAGCCGATAATGTTTTCCTTTTCTGGTGTTTTATGAAGAATAGCGTCAAATACTTTTTTCAATACTTTTTGAAGATGACACCTTTTGAATGTTTCCTTGTTAGAATATTTCATTAAATACTTTTTCATTAGGTTTTCTTTATAATCATTCTTATAGATATATAAACTTTTATTATTAAAAGTATTTTAAAACAGATTTATTATTATCATTATTATTAAAACCCGAAACAATAGTATTAAGTAATCTCAACTAATTTGTTAGAAATATATTTTTTATTGGTTAAGTTAGTTTTCTAAAAAAATTTTTAACTTATTTTTATTCATTTATTTATTTATTTTGCTTTTAATCATTTACAGAAAAAAAATTAAAGTATTTAAAAATAGATTTTTCAATTAAAAGGTCTAATAGTTCTAATGAACAAATTAGTTTAAGCATTAAAAATTTTCACTTTTTATAAATAAAGTAGTACTTAATATTTAATTTTTTTTTTCTATAATCTTTCACTGAAATATATATATATATATATACACACACCAAAAAAAAAAAAAAAAAAAAAAAAAAAAAAAGAATTTTGACACAAATTAAAAACATCCATATATGTTCATCCACACATACAACAAGCAGTAATCGTGTTTAAAACTTAGCAGAAATTTAAAATGTCTTCAAAAAATTAGAGATTGCCTAAAAACTGTTCGTTCACTTCCGCTATCCGTTTATATTGAACGAAAGAGGGGGCATACTCAAATAAAAATGAGAATGATGGACAGGGGGACCGTGCTCTCAGAGATGATCTCCCCCCCCCCTTATCTTCCAGTATGCGGAGGGAATGAGCTGTCATGTGTAAGATGTGTTCGCAGAAAGCACGTTCGGAAGTAGCACGTAAACAAATAATGATATGAGAATAAAATGAAAAATCAAAATGAAAAAAATAAATTTTACCATTGTATGTCTATTTGATTAAGAGAAGCAAAAACTTATTGCAAATTTCCATAATTTTTCTATATTAGTAAGATTGTATACCTATTCTCCAAACATTTATTGCTGATAAAAGGCTGATATTTAATATTTCACTAAACATTAACGTTCGGTTGGCTGACTTAGTACTTGCTGTAAAACTTAATATATATGACAATCATAAAAAAAAAAAAAAAAAAAAAAAAAAAAAAAAAAAACATTTATCAAAAATAATTTGACGTATTTGTGATAGCTACAACAATAACGAGCACCGTTATTGTAATTTGAATTCTTTTTGTAAAATGCTCGGTTTAAAATTCACTTTCTTCAGAAATAAATTAAAACAAAACAAAATTTATCAAATTTTGCAATTAAATGAAAAATGGCTTTATTTATACAGTGGGTGTTCAAATTATTAGTTTTTTTTTTTTCTTTTTTTTTTTAACGTTCTTTTGATTATCCAAAATAGTACTAGATGAAATGACCTGAAATTTCATAAATGCAAACATTTAAAAACTCATATTTTCCACTACCGATTTAGTGAGATGCAATTATCGGACAAACCACATATTGAAGAAGCGCGAAAATATTTTGGATCACCCTGTATCATAAAAAGCTACAAATGACTTGTAACTTGAATACTCTGTTGCACATACTATGTACAACATTTGTAGGTTTTGATGCGGAAATTGCGCAATTACCTAGGCAGATATAAATAGTTGTTCAAAAATTGCTAATTATTTGGACAACTTTTTTGCTTATAACTAGAACATATTTCCATAAAATTTTACAAAACTTGCAGAAAAAAATGACAAAACATTAGAGAAACATTATTTTGAAACATAAAATTCACACATGCAATATTCGTTGAGATATGAGCATTTTTAGTAAATATTATTTTACTGCGCATGCGTGAAAGATAAAAAGATTTTTATTGCATAGGTTGAAAGCTAGATATATTGAACAACTTTTGTCAAAAGCTCATTTGAATAGAGTAAAAATTAAGCAAATTTTCGGTAAAAGAATGAGCTACATTTTAGGTGTTTTCCAGAGTTGAAATTTCAAAATGATTTTTATCTATGCTGCGTATTTAATTTGAAGATCCAGTTATATCAATCACATTGCAAAAGTTCTTTTTGTGAAAACCCCCTTATGAACACAAAAATCACAGTAAATAAGTAAAAATATGTCAAAATCACAAGCCTATAAAGGGCTTTTCACAAAAAAGAATTTTGCAATGTGGTTAAAGCAATTGGATCTTCAAATTAAATACACAGCATGGGTAAAACCCCTTACGAAATTTCAACCCTGGAAAATACCAAAAAGCTAGGTCATCCTTTTGACGTCAATTTGTTTAATTTTTACTATATTCAATATATCTAGTTTTCAACGTATTCAATAAAAAAATTTCTATCTTTTGCGCATGCGCAATAAAACAATATTTACTACTATAAAATATAAATGCTCATATCTCAGCGATTATAACACGTGATAATTTTATGTTTCAGAATAACGTTTCTCTAATGTTTTCTCAAATTTTCTGTAAATTTTGTAAAGTTTCATGGAAATCTGTTCTAGTTACAAGTAAAAAAGTTTTCAAAAAAATTATATATGCCTAAATCATTGCGCAATTTCCACAATAAAGCATATAAATATTTTACATAGTATGTGCAACAATGTGTTAAAGTTACAAGTCATTTATAGCTTTTTATGATACAGGGTAATCCAAAGTATGTGCACTTTTCTTCAATCTGTGGTTGGTTCCCTAATTGCACTCTGAACTAAACCGATAGTGGAAAATGTGAGTTTTAAATGCTCTATGCATGCCTGACATTTCAAACTATTTCGTTTAGTATTTGTTTTAGAAAAAAAAAAAAAATCAGTTATTTTACAATCGCAATATTTATACAATAGCAAAATCAAGGACACTCAATGATACGTAAAAACTATCAAAGAGGATTCAATTGCAAATTATTTTTTCTTTATATTAATGAAATAAGTTTAAAACCTGTTCCTATATAATACATTTTAAGCATTTCTCAACTTGAATAAAGAATTTTGTTGCCAGAAAACAATTGAAAATCTGCAAAATAGTACAAATATAAATTTTAGCTGAAGCAATAGGATTTATATTTGGAGTTATTCTTCATTTAAATTGAAAACTTACTGTTGAGGGATAGTATAAAAGTAAAACATTTTTATAGTATGGCTCAGTTAAAACATAAATTTTATTAATGGAATTGACACCATTACTTTAACTAGCGATAGGGAAAAAATCAATTTTCATATGGAAATTGGCTTTTCATATTATATTTTTCGGATTATCACAGTTTGTCAATTTTTATTTATTGAGTTATATAATTAATAAAAATATGTTTATAAAGTCTAATAGTTTGAAATTTTTAAGAGTAAGTAAATAGCTACCGTAAATCAGCACATGTCTCTTTAAGCCGTAGATCTCGGCCTAAAGTAAGCCTCAGTCAAACAAAAAAAAAAAAAAAGAGAGAGAGAGAGAGAGCAAAATGACACACAAAACTCAAACCCAAATTTTAATCGACATATTGTTTTATGACACGTTCCTATAATTACTTAACATGGATAAAAGTTTTATTGAAACTTCGAAAAAAATTCGCTTTTTGTACAGAATTTTTGGAAAACCTTCATTTTAGATGGTGTAATTTGAAAGTTGAGTAAGAAAAGGTACATAATTTTATAAAAGCAATTAAAAATTTCTGGAGGATTCACATTCAAGAATTACAAAATTCTAATTTTTTTTTTATATACATCCAAACAAAATTATCCAATGAGTAAAATGTACCCTATACCATAATGAAATGATATAAAAAAATCTCAGCCTTCTATCCAAAATTCTCAGAAATGTGATAAGACAGAAAAACGGAATTTAATCATTTTCCAATGTGGGTACCTAAGGTCTCGTATGACGAAAACTATACTAGGAGCATATTTGAGAGGATATACATACACAAACTAAGAGTGGAAACAATGATAATGTAAATAAGCATATTCATGTTTTAATTTGCGTCTAATCAATTAACAACATTTTTTAAACATATGTCTACAACTTTCTGTTAATTAGAAGGCCTTTTTGTAAATTCTGAAATTTTGTACATCACCTAATTAGGCTACAGGGTATGTTTTAAAAAAGAAATCTTTTAAAAACATTTATGAAATCACATAAATTCCATGACACATGCTTTTAATGTGGTTCGGAATTGATTTTCTATCGAAATGTGCAGTCACCAATTAAGATGTTCATGTTAATGTGTATTTCGTAACACATTCGAGATTTGCGGTATATTTTCTCTATAAAGCACAAAAAGAATTTAGAGTTCTCAAAACGTGTGTTGCTTTGATAATACGACTGTTTTGACCTGACCTTCCTCCCACAAGTTGCACTTGAAAATGGTTTGGATTCCATGTTCTTATATCTGTAATGAAAAAAATATTGACATTCTAACCACGTGTTTATGTGTATTTGTAAGAGGGGGCAGAGAGCAGTTTCTATCGAAAGGTTAGTAACTTTTACTAAGTGTATAAGTGCATTCAATGTTGGTCTTTAATAGCTGAAATACATGCGCAAAATCGAAATATTCCCCTTATCATTCTTTCATCACTCAACTAAAAAATAAAATCTTTAAAATAATTTGTGTGCACGCTTTTTCAAGTGATGTTTTTAATAAATATGTCAATATGACTATATATTTTAAAAAATGAAAACGAACTGTTTAAAAATAAATAAACAAATAAATAAAAAGCAAAACAAAAATAAATAGGTACGCAAAAAAAGTTATTTGTGTGCCAAATTTAAATCCATGTTTGTATAATGTATTTTAAATACAAAAGTTTATCAATGCATATTGCTGTGTTTTCTTTTTAAAGTGTATACATAAAGATAAAAATGACCAAACAAGTACAATTCTATTAATTTACTTCATTATTCTATAATTCCTATAAGTTCACTCCGTATTATCTTTTAAAAATTGATAAATTAATTTCAGAAATGACTAATAGACATATAGCTTATCAAAAGTAAGTAAATAAATAAAATAAAATAATATAATAAATAATAAAATAAAATAGAGAAATTTTTTATTTGAAGCATATATATGTACACCTAATTACGTTTAAATAAGAAAATTAATAAATAAATTCGTAAAAGCACTATAAACTACAAAACTTACAACAGTTGTTTTGGGTCAAAATAATAGCACTCATCAGATGAGAAGGCATGAGCATATCATCGAAGTAGCAAGGTGCACTTGCGCCTAAAATTTAGAATGACTTCTGAATAAGGGTTCCACTGAAAGATCATTTGTTAAATTTCAGAATACTTCAACTATTAATAGAAAAGAGAAGGAACAAAAGTTTAAAAATCGATTAAAATAAGGATAAAATGCTGAAAAAAGTTTGTATAAAAATATATTAAATATTTAGTTTGAGCATTAAATCAATGAACATAAAAAGATTAAATATAAAAATAAAATGTGATTTTCAAATTAAAAATAAAGATTCTATTTCCCTCTAAGTACTGTCTTTGGCAAAGTGTATTTAATAACTTATAAGCATTAAATAAAGCAACAGTTTTTCATTTGACAAAATTTGTCAGATATTCTAAATAAAAATATTTAAAAAATATATAAAACATCCTTTTCTAAATTTATTTTAAGTTGTTGTTATGAATAATAGACTTCCTACACACACACACATGCATACATATTGATATACAGGGTGTTCAAAAACCTTGACTTCCGTTTTAATTCCTCAATTTTTTTCTTAGATACACATATCAAATTACATAGATGTGGAGGGAAACGTAATTTTAAAAATCCATGTAAGAATTACAAAATTAAATTTTTTATAAGGTCACAATGCAAAAAAATCCAACAAGTATAAAGTGCCTTATATCCTAATAAGTTTATGTACAAAATTTCAGCATTGCATCACCAATCCTGGAAATATGTTTAAAAAAGTTCTTTTATTGCTTAATTGTAAATTAAAATATAAATTATTTATTTATATTCGTTGTTATTTTTTTCACTTGTAATTTGTGTAGAACATTGAAACTGGATCTGAATTTCTTTATTCTTCTTGAAATATTACTTTCAAAAATGAAATTTGTATAAAGCTTTTATTTATTTATTTATTTGATTGGGGAGATTGTCATATCTTGGAGACTCTTTAATGTACAATTCTGAAATTTTACAGATGAACTTATTAGAGTACTAAGTACAATTTCCTAATTCGGATAATTATTAAATGGAGCCTTATTTTGAAATTCTTGAAATTGAGTCGACTAACTTTTTTACGCAGTTTTGCAATCTATCGTTTTCATCTAAATTGAATATTTTAAAAATTGAAGTTCGATGAGAGATTTTTCTTTGAATTATATTTTAATATTGTAATACTGCATAAAACATAATGAAATTATCAAACATTACCATATTCGCAAAAGAGTATTTTATATTAAAAAAAAATCTCTTCTTTTCTGCAAACAAATATTTTTCCAAGTTAATAATTACAGCAGGATTAAAAACGAGATAATTTCTTCTCTCTTTTTTTTATGAACTTCAGTATGGTTTCCCAATTTCCGAATTTCAGTTCATGATTATACTCACACTGACCAATGAATTAGAAGACTGCGAGTGTTTCAAGAATTGCTGCCTAGTGGCGTAAATATGCAAAACCTGTTATCATGGTGTACGGAATGTTGTGCTGGTATAGAAATGGTCCCCTGGTGTTACTTGAAGATAAACAAAAAAAAAAATTAAAATAAAATAAAATAAAAATAAATAAATAAAACATGCAGTACCTGGACATGTTGACAGATCAAGTGCATCCTGCAATGTTGCATTTTTACTCCGAAGGCGACGGATACTTCATGGACAATAATGAAACTATACATGGTGCAAGAATTGTTCGAGATTGGATGAATGAACATCAGTCTGACTTCCAGCAGCTTCTCTGATCACTTAAATGCACGGATCTTAATCCTATAGAAAATGTTTGGGACATGTCGGAAAAGCCTATCCGATAGCAATCTCCTCTTCCATCTAATTTACAGAACTTTCAAAGTCTGTAGTGAATGCATGATAATCTCTTGACGTAAATGCACTCCAGAAGCTTGTAAAATCGGATGCTCTCACGAATGCGGGCTATTATCCGTGCAAAATCAGGTCCAATGTACAAAAGAATGTTAAATAAAATATTAATCTAAGGTTTCTAATTCACTAGCCAGTGCGTGTAGTTGAAAAGTAGAGTAATTCAGTAATGTAATTAGAATTTTACCTACTACAAAAGCTCTGCGCTGAATATTTGGCTGTACATTTAGTGTATAGATATAAACAAGTACAATGTAGCCGAATTCGAGAAGGGCAGGATGCCCCAGAAGGGCTGCACAAACTTTGCACAGACAGATTCCTCGCTTGCAGTATATACAAAATGCTCAAACAACTATATCTCTATGACAAACAGTTTTCCAGTAAAATGCGAAATAAAACATGTGACGTCATGTACGGTGCAAAAAGAAAAAAAGTCTGCATAGCTGTTTTTTTTTTTTTCCTTCTTTTTTTTATTGCCTCTTGTACGCTTTTTTTAACCCCACATTTTCTATGTAAAAATTTTCAGCCTATTTAATTTTAGAAATCTAATAACTTTCAATAACGACCAATCTAATAATGTTCGTATTATAATATATTTCGTTCGTGAATATTGCGACACGTACTTAATCTTACTAAACTTACATTGAACGATACCACCCATTGTATGTCTCGATATGCGCGTATGACATTCTGAACATTTTCCTATGTAAGCATATGAAAATATCGATATTAATGTTTCCAATCAAGTTTTTCCGTTAACGCAAATGACGTCAATATTTCGTTTGCTTTTTTCTTAAAAATAATTTGTTGTAGATATATAATTCTGTGGGCATTTTGATTGTACCCTGAAAATATTTTTGATGTAGAAATCACGTATATTTTTAAAATTTCCTGTTTAATTTTAACTGAAATCTATTTTAACGTTTTATATAATAATTTACTCGTATATTCAATATTAATCTTTAATAACCATTAAATTCGTTCTCCATCAATAAAAGAAAAACGAATAAATGTAAAAGAAAATCTCTCTGCAAGCAAAATCATATGATATCATTTCGGTTTCTAAAGAATGCCACATGGCTTATTTCACTCCTGTGTTCTTCCTAAATCAAAGTCTAACTGCTAACGTAATTTTAAATAGTTAGTCAAAATTATCTTCGTACAGAATTAAAATTATAACTCTTTTCTAAGCATCTATCGTCCGCGGTTTCTCAGCTCTGTAACTAATGTTTGGTAAAATTCAATGTTTAATATATTTGACAATCCTGCTCTGTGTATTCAAAAGTATTAACTTGATTAGAGTACGACGTATCTGAAAAATTGTTACATTTGATATGTTCTTGTGGCGGTAAAATTAAAAGCTAAAATATTCGCTGAAATTGGCAAAAAACTTATTAATTTATTCCTGTTCTATCGCCCTGTAAACATGGGGAAAATATTATTTTAGTGTACTGTAAAGCACCACCTCATTCTCCATAACTCTCATCCAGCATCTACAGACCAATAAAGTGATTAAAATCAGCCCTGCTTTTTACTTTCCATTCATTACTGCGCCATTAATGTTTTTCCTTTCAGTCCTCTAGATACACTGCTCTGGAAAAAAAAATCGAGATCTGATACCATTCTTGCTGATTCTTATGTAAAATGACTTCCTGAATCCAAATATGACTCCCATTTTGCCCAGTCACCCACCGTATTCTACGTCCACACCCTCTCCCTCAATTTATTTCCCTGTTCGACAATTTTATGACCATGAATTTGATTTGAAGGATGAAAAATAATTAATTTAACACCTAAAAACAAAAAATATATATATACCGGGTGATCCAAAAGTCAGGACAAACTTTAAAAATGAATAATTCGAAAGCAAATCAAGATACAAAGATACGGTTTGCACCAAACGGATGAAAAAGAAACCGGGTTTTGTGTGGCAAAGGAAAAAAATAAGTTCTGTTGGCGACAAACAGATGGCGCTATAGTGTTTTATTTCACCAAAAGATGGTTTACAAATGAAAAAAAATGTTGACAACTTACAAGTCAGCTTAATTATAGTTAATTAGTACTACTACAGTAACTGTTCAATGTCCATCATTCAGAAGTACAGCTGTGAGATGATTCACCACATAGTTCACAGCATTTAGTAGCATTTCTTGCGTTATGGCAGACACATTTCGGCGAATGGCATCTTTCAGTGCTGCTAGTAATGCCGGTTGGTCGCGGTACACTTTTGACTTCCAAGAATCCCCACAGCCAAAAGTCACAGGGTGTCAGATCGGGAGATCTTGGAGGCCATGCGTGATTAAAGTAGCGACTGAGAATGCGATATTTCGATGAATATAAGCTTCGACTACCATTACCTGCTGTAGTTGTTCCTTTTCATATCGTTTGTTGCTTTGCATAATCCTACATCAGAAATACGACAGCGCCATCTGTTGGTCGCCAACATAACTATTTTTTTCTTTGCCACACAAAACCCGGCTTCTTTTCCATCCGTTTGGTGCAAACCATATCTTTGTATCTTGATTCGTTTTCGAATTATTCATTTTTAAAGTTTGTCCTGACTTTTGGATCACTCGGTATATGAAGTTTAAAAAATAACATTAATAACAGATTAAAAAAATGTAAGATATGTAATGCATAATTTCAGTGGCAAATCCCCCCCCCCCCAAAAAAAAAAAAAAAAAAAAAAAATATGCCCTTGTCTCAAATGTCCATGTTTTAGAATTTTGCAACTCTGTAGCCCCTCAGAAGATATTTAACTGTTAAAATAATCCTCCCCTCTTCCAAAAATCAAACATATAGCCATGAAATCACCGAAAAATGATAAAAATAGGGGGCCAGTTCTAAAAAACGGGGGGGTGATAGCGCAAAATGGGCGTCATATTGGGATTCTGGAGCTCATTTTACATATGAATATGCTAGAATGGTATCAGAGGCAATTTTCATGACGAACAGTGATATCAACGAATCTGATTTCGAGGCAATTTTTCTTAAATTTATTCAACGCAACTTTTACGGCCCTTTAGAAAATTAATGACTGGTTTATTTTTCCGAACACACTATCTTTAAAATATTGCTTAAAATTATAAATAAAAATTATATGAAATATCTATAACAATATGAAAAACCTATAAATTAATACTTTAATTATAATTAGTTAAAAATAAAATGCTTAAATCATCTATATGTAAAAGCTGATTGCTTGCTTGTCCGGATTTTTAGTTCGCTATACAAAACTGTATCGTTCAACCGACAGCGTTGAAATGTGGCACACTTTTCAACGAAAAAATCTAGCTAACGCCGCATTTTTTAGCTCATTCGGATAACTGGATCAAAAGATATTAAATAAAAACAAAATGGATTCAAAAGAAATAAGTATTTGATGCCAAAATAAGGAAATAAAATATACGTTTATATCCCCCCCCCCCCGCCCCAGAGATAAAATAAAATTTATATGTTAATAGGCAAGCATGAAATTTGTAGTACACATTTAACATATTAATTATGGGAGTAGATGGTTGAAAATGGTACCAGGTATGGTTAGCCAGATTTGCAGAATACAAAAATTATTTCTTTACAATGTCAAGATGGTATTTAAAAATACTTTTATTTTTTATGCATTTTCATTTAAATTATACCCATAATCTTTTTTATTTAAAATTTCTTTCATTTCAATCTTCTGCGTTCCTACAGCAACGGCTTGAAATTTTATACCATTGAACATATACATATTAAAAAAGGATTTGATTTATGGAAATTCTTTTTTTCTTTCTTTCTTTCTTTCTTTTTTCTTTCTTCTTCTTTTTCTTTTTTCTTTTTTTTTTCTTTTTTTTTAACGATTTACGTCAGCTTAAATTTTAAGAGATATTAGCTGTACGATAAATTTCATGTTTTTGCATTAATATGTAAATAATATATTAGCTCGTGATTCAGCCTATTTTTGTGGCTTTATTTTACCGTATTTATTTTTTATTTGTCTTGCAGCAGAAGTGAGTTCAATTTCATTTATTTTCAAACTGCTGTAGACATATTGTTTCGATATTAAAAGTATTCTTTTCTGTTGAAATGCTCAGACAAAAACTTTAATCAGTCGGATTGAGGCAAATCGAATTAAATAGATAAAGAAGTTCATACTGATATGAATCATCATGTAAATAAAAATGATAATAATGCTTTATTTATTTATTTATTTATTTATTTAAGTGTAGATTTAATTGCTGCGAATATTGTTTACAAAAAAATGTTGCTTTTTTGTATTTATTATTCAAATGCTCATATATATATATATATATATATATAAAACTGGTCGAGTTTCGACAACTGGGCGATACAAATATTTTTAATTTCGCGTGAATAATAATAAAAATGAAAGGAAAAAAGATAGTTACGCTACAAAAATTTGTGCATTTTTTTAAATCAGGAATTTGCGCGTGGATAAATAATTTTATAGAGATATTTCATTAGCTTAAATTTTTCATATAAGTAAGTAGTACGTTTCTTTCGTACAGTGAAACAATATTTTTCTTTTTTATTGATAGTTTAGATCTAATTTATGAGGTTCTTTTATGTTCTCACTTTAACTGTAAATTGTCATAATTTGGATTTTATTAAGATTTTTTTTTTTTTTTTTTTTTTTTTTTTAATGGAACAGCTTTAGTATCGGACTCCTTTGGCAAAACTTGAAATTTTGCATCGAAGTAGCTCGGACGTTTCTCGCCATGACCTTCAGTTACGCAATTGTGATAGTCATTTCAATTCATCACAAAAATATATAAAGTCGCCAAGGGCTTCCCATACTAAAACTGTATCTTTTGTATTTATTTATTTATAATATTTTCTATGAAAGACTTCGGGAAATGTTTCATACATTTTTCTTTCCATTTTACACTTTCGTTCAATTCTTTCATTGATTTAACCTGGGCAGCGTTGGGTAGACCTGCTAGTTTACCATAAAAAGAGTTTAAAAGAAAAAGTTTGAAAAAAAATTCTGTTTTCAAATTTGTTGACTATGAATAACTGTACTAGTGTTGCAGTTTACAAGACTCACTTCTTTATTTTATTTTATTTTATTTTATTTTTTTATTTTTTTAAGCACTAGGAAACAAGTCCTCCCTTCTGCATTCTGTTATAATTTTTACTTTTTAGATGCATTTTAAAGTTATACATATTTTTCAAAGTGGTGAACTCGCAAGAACTTTGCGTACGGAAACGTTCGTAACTCTGTAACGATTTGAGGTATTTAAAAAATTCAATAAGTCCCTGACTTGTGAAAATTTTAATTATATGAATATTTGCACATTTTTGAGAAGAACTGAACAGCAATTCATTCTATTGCGTACAATTTTTGAATTTACGCAATACTTGTTTAGGGTTTTCATGTAAATTGCTCAATACTTTTGGCTATTAAATTAAGAAAAGGAATGTTTCTAAAGCTTGTACATGCACAGTTAAAAAATATTTAATAAAAATTCTCATACTTTCTTAGATATTTAATATTCTTGCATTCTGTGTCTTGCAACTGTGTCAAGTTTCCTAAAAGTGGCTTTGCACTAGGATTAATAACTTGCGTGTAATAGTAATTTTTTTTTCTTTTTTTTCTTTTAACATTTTTTAAAGAAACCATTATATCTCTATGAATGTATGTGGTAGCCTCATAAAACTTTATAGAGATATATAGAAGAAGCCTCATAATACTGTGCTAGAAGCAGAACGCATTTCAAGCATTATATATTACAGGATGATTCCAAACATTTTCATTTTTCTGTGATATTTCACTGGTCTTCCTTTTACTTTCCGGTTAAAATTTCACGGAAACATATGAAGTGTAATATGTTCTTCACTCTCCTAAAGTTTCAAGATGATTCGTCTGGTAGTTTTTGACATATTTGACAAAACGTCTGAAATAGCAAGTGTCCGGTCATTTGTGCAAAGGCAATGTTTAAGTGTATAGTTAGCCGATGTTAAACTTCCCGAAACCAGGAAGCATATAGAACCACAAAACACTCTTCTTTTTCTTCTTCTTTTTTTTTTTTTTTTTTGCGTGTGTGTGTTTGTGTGGCGTTTAATTAAATCATAAAACATCTCGGATTTTTTTTTTTTTTTTTTTTTTATGTGAATTAGTTGTAATTTAGGCCTAAAATCTGACAGAACTTTAAGTAAAATAGCAATTGAGCAAAATAAGGTCAGAATTGAGCTATGCCAAAACCTTGTTACACATACCCCACTTCATCATACATATTTTTAAAATATCACATTAAATGTTATTATCTAAATATGCAATTTTTATAGGAATATATAGTTAGAGTGTTTTATTATAACGTAAGTGGAGTTGTGGCTTAGACTTTCAGCACCTCTACGATTAAAGTTGTAGGGAAGGTTAGTAGAACATCATTCGATTAATAGGGAAGGCATCAATCGATATTACATTTTCCATAAGTTACTTTTTAACATTCCGGTTAATTATAATTTTTGTTTTTTTTAATTGTAAATCTGTTCCTTGATTTACGCTTAGAAAGCAATGTTTAGAAAGCTATTCTTTGATATTTACCTTTAGGAGGTATTGCTTGTAGAGAAGAAAATACGAGTATAGTGTAACCACGTTTCCTACGCCTAGCAGTGAGGACGAGTCGAAAATCTTGGAGGGTTTCCAAGTTGACCAACAGGTTTGAATTTAGTAAGCATCCAGTCATTCGGTATTCCCTTATCGCTTATTTTCTCTCAACGAAAAGCTTGTCTCACCTATTTTACTAGTGGACTCGTTGAATCCGCACATGCGCAGAGGCTTCCATGGTCGCAAGAAATGTAGTTAAAGAGTATTTAATTATTTCTACATCTGTAAAAAAAAGAAAAAAAAAAATGATATTTATATCATTTATCTTTTCGCATGCTTTGCTTCTTTAGCTGGCCTTGTTTTCGTTGAAGTGAGATGCAAATAGATTTATTCAATTGCAGAATCAGCAGAAATAAATTAATATTTAATGCAAAATCATTTCGATCAAAGCATACTAGAAAACAAATACTAGAAATACTTCGTCACAGCGTACCAGTTGATTATTATTCAAATTTTAAATTACTTAATAGTCAAATATTTCAATCCCAAATATTCTATTAATGGTAAAGTCTGTGGTTTTTAATAATCGTAATTTTGTCAGCAATGTAATTTTTTTTTTTTTTTTTTTTTTTAAATCTGAAATTACTGTTTTGCTTCTTATTTTAATTGTGTTTTATTTTTAGATCTTGCTCCCAGTATAATTAACGTAAAATGTCATTTTATTTTTTAAAACATTTTATTTTCTACAAATATGCCTAAGGAATGTATAGAATTTGATTACTTAAACCATATCTACCAAATTTTCCTTTTTTCCAGAAGACTTCATATCAAATTTTCTATAACAATTTTTACTTTATTCAATTGTAGAAAATACAGTGTGGAACAAAAAAAAAAAAAAAAAAAAAAAAAAAAAAGCCACGCTGGGGAAAATTGACTTATACCTTTTGCGTTTGTAATAACTTCAAAACTAATGATTGAAACAAGTAATGTTTGCATAAGACCAAAGGTATAAAATTATACGTATGTAAATTTTTCATTTAGTAATTCACTTTATTACACTCTACAAGGTACTTAATAAAAATCTACATAAAAGTTTCTTTTCAAATGTAATATAATAAACATATACTTTGTATTCTATTATAATTCATAACATGAAATAAGCACGTTATAGTTTAATGCATGATATAAAACTATTTATTTGTTAGATCTAAACGATTACTTTTTAAAAATATGTATTATGCATTGGGTAATTCCACCTTTATATGGAATTAATACTTTAATGCGCAATGACATAGTGTTGTATAGTTTTTTTAACATGAGCCTCAGAAATTTCACTGTGCCAAAAATCATAATTACTTTTTACTAGTTCTTGCAGAGTAGTAGGCTACGAATTTCGAATCCCCACCCCTCTTTATAGACTAAACATTTTCGAGCGGATTGAGAGTAGGACTATTTCCAGGTCTAGTAAAGAAGAAATTCTACGATATTCTTTGTGAAATTTTAACTTAGGGTGAAAATAGTTATGATTGCTCACAGAATTATAAGTACTCATGGGAATGGATAGGCAATTTTAACAATTTGAATCAAATAAACGTACCACAGACGCCGTTTAGCAAGGTGCATTATCATCTTGAAATGCTGATTGTGGAAAAGTCTGAGATACCTCCAAAATAATCGGCCAGGCACCAATTTTATAAAGGCCGTATTTCATTTCGAGTTAATTGATCCCTTGAGCATGAAAATTTGCCCGACTTCTTGAAAAGTTATTCACCACGATAGCATAATTTACGGAGAATGTGTCGCTGTTTTAAGAGTGCAATTCTTACTAAGTTGGTCACACCTTCATCATCAGACCTGCTTGTTTCTGTCAGCTCGAAATAAGTTAAACTTGACTCATCAGATAGAGCAACTTCAGCCTAATAATTAACTGATCATTTTTTAATTTTTTTAGCCCACTGAAATCTTCCTTTCTTAATTCTTTTCGTTAAGAATGGATTTTTTTTTTTCAAATTTTCTGGCATTTTAACGTTCTTTATTTCATCGTTGTTGCACTGTATTTAAAGAAATTATGTTGCTAAACACTTTTTCTGAATTCCTTCTATGATTTAAATGTAATATAAACCAATTTTTTAAGCACTAGCTTTTTAACTTTGGTCATCTCGCTTCGATGAGCAACGACACCACCTAGAGCCAAATTTCCAGTTTAAACAACCAAAAAATTTTACATCTTGTTAAAAACACCTCACCAATATTTCGTTAACATCTCGCGTATTAAAATATTTTTTGATTTTTATTCTAAAATTAATACTTTTTGTAGTATCGTTAATTTCCTTGTCCTTGCCATTTTTTAAATACGTTCTAAAATTACAATTTTCCTAACAATTGCATTTTGTCTTTAGTACTTGGCTCAATTTTAAATTGCACGTGGAGGTCAACGTTAAGAAATCTGTTGTAAAATTTGCTTTTAAAACAATAAAATTGGCGGTTGCAGAAAAGGAAATAAAAAATATTTAAATGCGGCTTTTTTTTTTTTTTTTTTCTCAAGCATTAAATATGACAGATTTCATTTTTATACGCTTTTATTTAACTTGTTATGTTGTTTATTTACAGGTGAAATGTTGGTTATTTATGTGTGGTGGTAAAATTTAAGAAAATTTCCCTGTCATCTGATTGAACTGAAATTTTGTATTCAAGCAGCAATGGGTCTTAGGGAGGGGCTAATAGATATAGGCCCAAACTTTAGTTTTTTTTTTTTTTTTTTTTTTTTTTTAAGACACTTTCTATCTGATTGAGCTGGAGTTTTGCATGCATATATGTTATCCACATCTGCTGAATTTTGAAACAAAAGCGTGTTTTTTATTTCTTTTTAATTTATGTATTATTTAAAATAGTGCAGATAAATCTGATTTAAAAACTCGAAATATTGGCAGCTTTGCTTAAACCATTAAAATTGGTGTATTAAATAATTTATTTTGCATAAGATACAAAATAAGCTTTTTGTTGTTCCAAATATTCGGGTGCTGTAAAATCTAGATCGATTGACAGCTATTTACCTCCATTCATTTCATGAAGAAAGGATTAATGCTACATTAAATAGACATTAGATTAAGTTGCACATTTCCAACAGACTGTCACTAGCGCTTTTCATTTTTCTTACATTCAGGATTAAAAGGTGGAAGATGTCAAAACTGTGACGTAACAAACATGCTGTTTCTGTCTTGTTCTTTGCGCACGCTTTTGTAGATTTATATTTTTACATAAAATTTTCGATTTGAAAACTTTGATTTATTAATCATTCACTTTGATCACATTGCAGTTGATGTATTCTTACTTAATGAAATATTGCAACTTTTTATATCATTTAACTACATCTAATAAAAGGAAAAGCTATAAAAAATATTGGACTTCTTTTTTAATTGTCTGATCTTTGAATATTTAATTATTGTTAAGAAAATCCATTAAATATCAAGAATGTTCTCATTTTACAGTTTCAATGCTTGTTATTGTTATAATTCGTAGATTTCAAAGCGATAAAAGAACATTTTATAAAAAACATATTTGCGCTACCTTTTGACATATATCGAAATTTATTATGTATAATTACGAAATAAAGATGTGGCACCTAAGGTTTAGTTTGCACCAAGTTAAAAGTTTTTAAAAAAATTTTATTTAATTGACATAAAATAAAAAGGTTAATTTATTGATTTAAAAGTTTTACTGCTTATGTTTTTTGTGGTTGTGTAAGATAAGGCCGATTGATTACGCTAGGATTCTAGGCCTATAGGTGGTATTCCTTCCGTGGGGGGTCTTTTTAATGGGTCCTAGGCCGTAATTTCGCGAGTTTCGTGGAAAACAACGGAGAACCCCGAGCGGTTAGATCGAACCTGGCACTTCCCGTCTTTTAGCTTTCAGCGCAGAGCCACGCGGTCACTGGTAGGACTTCAATGCTCAGGGGTGGCAGACTACTTAACCTCAGACTGTTTTATCTTGAATAAATATTTTATTTTTTCGAGTATATTAAATATTTTTTAGATAAGTACTTTCGACACAAACATCTGGAAAAAAAACTCTCAACTCCAATTCAAAATTTGTTTTTGAATTTTAACTCACGTTCTATCAACCGAATGAACTGAAGTTTTGCATAAATGTTATATTATCCACGTACGTGAATTGGAGATTTTACTACATTTTGAGATAAGAGCATGTTTTTAATTTAATTTATTAACCCCGTAACAGCCCCGTTCGTCTCGTTATGCGTTAACTGCCCCGGGCGTATATATACGTCTTGCTGAATGTACGATCCCTTGTGTTACGCTGCTACCAGTGAAACTAGTCTCACGAATTTGGAATGCAATTAAATGACCATGGTAGTGTTTTCGAAGGATTTACTTATTTCAGATAGAATGGGGAGTGAGAGGAATCGGAAAAGGAATGTTTCTGGAACATTGAATGCATAACTACATGCGCCTGTGTAAAAAATGGTGGCACTGGGAACCTAATCTCGTAATTTTTCTTCGGCAGCTAAGGGGTTAATTGTTAAAAGTAATGTGGCAATAAAGTATTTATATACAAAAGTAACAATATTTCTCGATATATTAAAAACTCTTTGTAATATGCCTGTTTCATGTCGGAATAATCTTGATCAATCAAAAATCCCTAGATGGAATAGATCAATGAATTTGCTGTTTGAGTTATATTTCTATACATTCTAGACAAATAAAGTTCTGCTAAAAATTTCGTTTTGTTTTACTTGATTATATACGATTAAAAAAAAAATTATCATTTTATATGTCTCTGATTTCACTATTCTTTCTGACACTTCTGGGTTATATTTTATTTTATTTTTATTATTTTATTCTATTTTTTTTATTCTGATAAATCATTTAATTTGTATAAATCATTTAAAATGTAAAACTGTATCGCAGTTAATGTCGAAAAAAAAAATCCTATAATATAATAAACATTCATTTTTTGGTAACATTGTTTAATCTCCAGCACTTATCAGTTTATAAGAATATTAAATGTGAATACATTCTAGACAAATAAAGTTCTGCTAAAAATTTCGTTTTGTTTTACTTGATTATATACGATTAAAAAAAAATTATCATTTTATATGTCTCTGATTTCACTATTCTTTCTGACACTTCTGGGTTATATTTTATTTTATTTTTATTATTTTATTCTATTTTTTTTTATTCTGATAAATCATTTAATTTGTATAAATCATTTAAAATGTAAAACTGTATCGCAGTTAATGTCGAAAAAAAAAATCCTATAATATAATAAACATTCATTTTTTGGTAACATTGTTTAATCTCCAGCACTTATCAGTTTATAAGAATATTAAATGTGAATGTGGATATAATTTGTATTAAGAGTGTGGAAAGGGTGGGAAGGCTGCAAGTTTTTACAAAATAAAACACGTAAATAAAACTTACTGTATAAAAGGTATACACATGATGACGTATGTAATATGAAAAATTTGTTAAGTAATATAAGTGTCTGAACTTTAAAATGTCTGAATTTCTAAGTGCCTAAATGGTAAAATGTCTGAATTTTTGTGTGTCTAAACTGTAATAAGTCTTAATTTAAGACATATCAACCTTATTCAGACATTTATCTCAGCTCATTTATAAAAAAAGACATTTATGTGTCTTAATTTTAGAAGACAGCACACGCGTCTAAAATTTTGCATTCTTAAGTGTTTCAAACATTTATGTGTCTGATTTGTATTTCAGACACATTTCTGTCCGAATTTAAGACGCTTCTATTTACAGTGATGGAGAATCCAAATCTTTAATTAAAAAAAAAAAAAAAAAAAAAAAAAAAAAAAAAAAAAAAAGAGGCCCCCATTTAAAACATTTAAGTTGCCCTCGCCTACCTCCAAAGAGTAATTTTCATTTTTTTAATCATTGGATAACTTTATTAAAAATATTGAATGCATATTTCATTATATTTTGATCCGATGTGTACTTCTCGAAGTACTTAACAGGTGCCATATTTTTATTTCACACTGTTTATGAAAAAAACTGGATCATTGTATTATGCTACATATCACTGTTATATAATTGTTTTCCTATTTTTATTTATAATCATGAAGTAGATATCTTTATAAAAAGTGTTATTACATAAATACTCTTATATTTTCCTTTTTTTTTTTTTTTTTTTTTTTTTACAATACTGTAAAGTATTACTTGAAAAGGATTACTTTTTGATTTTGGGTGCTTTTAATTCTCTGTTGCTCTCACTTTCTCTCTCTTTCAATTACTTTTTCCGTCGTATTTTTGAATTGCCTGATATAACTTTTTTAAATTATATTTCACAAAGAGTGAAGCTTCGAGCCGCTTAAAAAAATTTAAACCAAATTTTAACCTAAGATGATATTCTAGTGATATCCTAGGCCAACACGAGCAATTAGAAAAATGAAGTTCTATGATTATTATTATTATTATTATTATTATTATACATTGATTTTTATTTTTGTGTTTGTCTGTTCTTTATATTTCTTGTGGTTTACACCTGTCCCGTGTAGAGGTTTCAAACAAGCTAGAGGCTTTAAGGAAGTTTTTTTAAACAAATAAAGTATAGCGAATTATTAAATTTGTATAAAAAGCTGTATGTTTTGAAAAAAATTAAAATAAAAATAATAAAAATAAATAATTACATAGAAATTAATTTATGTATATATATATATATATATATATATATATTTCATCATATTGATATTCTTAATAATTGTCGAACTATTATTTTTACGAAGGATCCTTCCTTTTCCTTTTTAGAAACTTTTTATTGAAATTAGATTTTATCATCGCGTCTTCGTGTCACGTTAAAAAACAAGACGCCTCCACTTTAAAATAAATGTAAGGAATACCTTTTGTTGCTCGTTTGCTCGGTTGGTTAGAACGCCATGTTGATAACGCAATGATCGTGAGTTTGATCCTTGAAGGGCAGATGTAATTTTTGCAGATAATTAATAGAAAAGAAATGTAATGAAAGTAAAAGAAAATGTTTCATCGTCTACACAGTTTCCTAAGAACTTTTGAATAGTTTTTTTTTTTTTTTTTTTTTTTTTTTTTTTTTTTAAGAAAGTTTATTTTAGTTACTAAAAGCCATAAAATAAAAATTTAAGTAAAAAAACAAAATAAAATAAATAAATAAAAATAATTTTTTTAGAAGCTTTTTATTAAAATTGAATTTTTGTCATCGTGCGTTAGTGTAACGCTAAAAAACAAGGCACCTTCAGTTTAATGTAAAGGTAAGCAAATTTTTTGTCGTAGCTTGTTAGCTCAGTTGGTTAGAGAGAAATTTTGATAACGCGGTGTTCATGGGTTCGATCCTCGAAGGGCTGATATCTTACTTTTTTACGGATAATTAATAGAAAAGATTTCAATTGATAAAAGAAAATCTTTCATTGTCTACACAGAATTCTAAAGAATTTTTATCTTTTTAAGACTTTTTTTTATAGTTGCTAATAAGCACAAAATAAAAATTTAAACAAAAAAATAATAATAATAACACTAGAAGCTTTTTATTGTTGAGCTATAAAAAACATAAAATAAAAATTTACTTTTGCAAAAAACATGCTATTACAAAAAATAAATATAAGTTTCAGCAATAAGAAAATTTTAAAGAACAATATAGATATTTCACTTTTGCAAGAGATGAAAATTATTTTAAATATTCAGAATATTTAAAAAAAAAACATTAGAAACCAATATTCTTAATCATTAACTTTTGTATAAGTATTTAGGATTTCCTAGCATGTTGTATGACTTTTCTTGACTGTTATTTGGCTTGTGGTTAGAGCGTCATGCTGATAACGCGATGGTCGTGGGTTCAATGCTTCAAGGGCCGATGCGTTAATTTTTGCAAATAGTTAATAGAAAAAATTTCAATTGATAAAAGAAAAATTCTCAGTGTCTACGCAATATACTAAGAATTTTCGATTAGTTCTTTTAGAAGTTTTTTTTTTTCCCTAATTGAAGGCACAAAAAAATTTAAGTAAAAAAAGTTATTTTTTAACATTAGAAACTTTTTATTGTGGAGTCCTAAAAAGCCTAAAATAGAAGTTTATTCTTGAAAAGACATGTTATAAACAAATCTTTCAACAATAAGAAAAATATAGAGAAATATATAGATATTTCCCTTTTTCTAGCGATGAAAATATTTTAAATAATATTTTAAAAAGCTTTCGAGATCTTTTTAATTTATGGCTTAACGAATACTGTTACAAAAACTAATAACTAAGAATATTGGTCTCGAATGCTTTTTAAATATTTTGAATATTTAAAAATTTTCATCTCCTGAAAAAGTGAAATATCTATATTTTTCTCTACAATTTTCTTATTATTGAAAGATTTCTTTATAGCATATCTTTCCAAGAATAAACTTTTTTTTTTGGCTTTTTAGGACTCCACAATAAAAAGCTTCTAATGTTAGAAAAATGCTTTTTTACTTAAATTTTTATTTTAAGTTGCGGACACTTTTCTACAATATTTTAGATATTCACAAACTAATATCAGATTTTTCTAGAGAATTAGAATCAATCTGTTCTTTTCTTCTTTTTTTACAAAGGAACAGGTCATTAAACTTTGTTTTATTTTGGAACTGAAATTCCGTATTAATGTTGATGTTGGGATTAAGGCCAACTGAGTAGGCTAGAATCCTAGGCCTGGGTATCAACCCATCCGTGGGGATGGGATCTTTCTCAGGCGGCATAACAAGATTTTGAAACTCAGTGTAACTAACATTATAAAATGTAGTTTATTTATTACAAATCTTATAGTACAATAGTTTATTCCTCTTAGCCTTCTGTATGAGTAATTAAATCTTTTAAGTCGAATTCATTTTGAAGAGAAATTATACTTTCTTTAATTCTGCTTCAGTGAATAAAAAAAAAAATTGTATGTCTTGTAAATTGGCTTTAGAATGGCAGAGTTGATGCTTATTTCTCTTGTTTAAACGTTACGTAAATTTATTTTCAATTATATTTTTATCACGGGTCAAAGTTAGTATTCTATATCGTCTTTTCTCACATTTACACCATTACTTTTTCATAAGTAGATTTTGATAGTACTTCTGGAGTACAGCAGATGAAATTGTTGCTTATGGTTTTGAAGTCTCATGCAGTGAAATCTAAATTTCAATTTTTCAGTCACAAAAGTGACCGTCTTCTGTGAAAACAGTTTTAAATGATAGATAAATTTTCGTTTTACTAAAAAAAAAGTATTGTAAACAAAAAATCACGAACCCTATATTAAATAAACTTATTAAATAGTGAAGAAATTGTTGTTTGTCCTAGATTTTCAGTCATCCAGTTATTGAATGCCACCAATTTTTAGTTTCTAAATTTCCCTATTATTAAAATGTGTAGATGCAATCTATGAGAGGGGGGGGGGGGGGTATTAGAAAGTCTTTTTCCTTTTTCATGAATTACATTATTGATATTACAAGGAGTTACATGATTATCCATTACTATAAGAATTGCGTCATTTCTGTACATATTGAATGATTTCAAGTATGTTAAAAAAAAATTTATAAGTTAATCAGCTGTCACCTATCAACTACTGAAATTTACAAATTGTAAACCCACACTTGAAACTGGTGCTTCATGAATAAAGTTCATCGAATTCGAGCTCTCGGAAATACAAGATCATCGTAATTAAATTTGGACTATTCATACACACAGAAAAATAAGTTGGTCACAGTGGCCTGGCAAAATGCTCAACTGACAATACAGAATTGACTAACCAAAATAGCTGACTAGCCAAAAAGTGTACTTGCTGAACTAGTTTCCAAAACTGAAAAGTGTACTTGCTGAACTAGTCACCGAAACTAAAAAGTGTACTTGCTGAACTAGTCACCAAAACTGAAAAGTGTACTGGCTGAACTAGTCTCCAAAACTAAAAAGTGTACTTGCTGAACTAGTCACCAAAACACTTCTCCAGACTAGGAAGGTTAATATTATCAGACAAAGAAGGCTAGTCGACAATCATAATTATCTGACCAGGAAGGTTAGTCAACAACCGCAGTTACCAGACAAGGCAAGTTAGTCCGAATCTACACTTGATTAAGAAAGTTAGTCAACAGATCACAGGTATTCTTCCATTACCCGACTACAGTAGGTAATGGAAGTATTGTATTCGGTCTAAAAATTCAAATTCGAGTTTTTGCTTGATTTACACGTTTTAAGGTCTCTTGAGTCCAAAACAGTAGTTTTTGGCAATTGGTCAGTGTGTGTGTGTATGTATGTATGTATGTATGTGCGAAATTTTCTGGTTATCATATCTCCTAAACTAATAAAGATAGAACTACAAAACTTCAGAATCGAGACAGGTCTGCTGTACAGATGAATTTTCCAAATGTTGGTAAAAATTGAAAACCCGGAAGTGGGACATCGGAAACCAGAAGTGGGGCCGTAAGTCCGTATTTCAAAAATGGCTCCAACGATTTTCTTCAAAGTTGCCATATAAACACTCCATTAGATGTCCTTTCGAATGATATAGTTGGTTAGTCCAGGAAAATTGATAGGCGCCCTATATAAATAGCTTAATTTCAGGTCTCGCAAGTGCGTTCCTTTAAAAACGGCTCTAAGGAATATTTTCAAACTCGCCATATTAACTCTCTTTTATATATGCTTTTGTATGTAATTATTGTTTTCCGGTCAATAATTGAGTATGCCAAGTTTTGGTAAAAGTTGGTATCTCAAAAACGGCTCTAACGATTTTCTTGAAAATTGTTACATAAATCCATTTTAGATATCCTTTCTCATGTATTACGTAGTTATTACAGGAAAAATAACAGTCATCCTGATTAGGTAGGTCAGTTTTAGATCTCGGAAATTGGTGTTTGAAAAAATAACTATATCATCCCCCCCCCCTTATATTTTAAATCGCTATGTAAATTCTGTTTTACGCACACACACACATACATATATACTAGCTTTCTCCTATAGAAAATTTATTTTGTGTCTACTTCGCTAGGTCAATTTTATGTTTTCGCTGACCACATTATTTCTAAAAAATGCATATAATACGTGTAATAGTGGGTAATAGAAGTCGTGTGGTTGTTTCACATCGGATTTTTTTTAGATAAAGTGATCACGGGATGTAAAAGTGACTTAAAGAAGTAGAAACCTAAATTTTTTCCAGTAAGAGTAATTTTATAAACATGTAAAGACATACAAAACGAAGCTTACGTATAGCGAGGTAAAAAATAAGAAAAAAAAATGGTAGTTATTTTTTGAAACACCAATTTTCGAGATCTAAAACTGGCCTACCTAAGCAGGATGACTGTTAATTTTCCTGCAATAACCACGTAATGCATGAGAAAGGATATCTAACATTGGTTTATATGTAACAATTTTCAAGAAAATCGTTAGAGCCGCTTTTGAAATAACAACTTTTATCAAAACGCAATTATTGACCGGTTGGTTGGTTGGTTGGAGGATTAAGGCCGATTGACTCCTTATGTGTCCTAGGCCTACAGGGGGAATGCCCTCCGTGGGGGTCTTTCTAAGGGGTCCTAGCCCGTATTTACGCGAGTTTCGGAGGAAACCACGGAAAACTCCGAACGGCTAGGTCGATGAGCGCGACCTGGGATCGAACCCGGCACCTCCCATCTACCAGCTTTGAGCGCAGAACCGCTCGGCCGCTGGTGGGCCTCAATTATTGACCGGAAAACAATAATTACATACAAGAGGATATTTAAAAGTGAGCTAATATGGCGAGTTTGAAAAAATTCCGTACAGACGTTTTTAAAGGAACGCGCTTGCGAGACCTGAAATTGAGCTATTTATACAGGACGCCTATCAATTTTCCTGAACTAACATCTAATAGAATGTTTATATAGCAAATTTGAAGAAAATCGTTAGTGTCGTTTTAGAAATACGGACTTACGGGCCCCACTTCCGGTTTTTCAATTTTTACCACCATTTGGAAAATTCATCTGTACACCAGACCTGTCTCGATTCTGAAGTTTTGTAGTTCTATCTTTATTAGTTTTGGAGATGTGATAGCCAGAAGATTCCACACATACACACTGAACAATTGCCAAAAACCACTTTTTTGGACTCAGGGGACCTTAAAACGTGTAAATCAGGTGAAATCTCGATACCTAATTTTCGGACCGAATACAATACTTCCATCGGTAGTAAGGTGATGGAAGTAAAAAACCCAAAAAAATTTCAGTTTATTTTGATATAATTAAAATCAGTATTGTAATTTTTACACATACATTTAATAAGCCTCATTTCATTATTATATTTATTCTCTGCTTATTTTCCTCTATATATTTTACAGGAAAATTGCTCAATTTTACATTTTTCTTGTAAGTTCCTAAAAACAGTAGGCCAGTAGAAATAGCCAAAAAACAGTAGACTACTGGTAAAAACAGTAGAGTTGGGAAGTATGCAGATTAATAAAAATTTTAATTGGTTAAAATCCTTCATATTTTATGAGGAATAAGAGGTTCATACTTGTTTGCAGAGGTTTTTGCAAAAGCATTGTTATTAGCCTTAACCTCTTTACTTTTGTAATTGTTTACTCCCCCCCCCCCTCTTTCAGGTGTTCAACCTTGAAAACAAATTTAAAGAATTTTTCTGAAAAATATTACTTGTCCATCAATTGGAATAAAATACTTATAGCTGCCAACTTTTTCAATTTATTCCGGAATGTTGTTAACATTCGCCCTTTTCTTCATACCATATTCTCTCTAGAATAGCTTTCTTTAGCATGTAATTACAATTAAATATGAAGAAAATTACTCTTCAAAGAATATGATTTGAAGATAGGGCGATACTAACAACTTTCCGGAATCAATTAAAAAAGTTAGCAGCTATGAATATTGGAAATTTAACAAACTACTGAAACAAAGAATTTGCTAGTTTAATCATTCTTCTCTACATCTATTTATCATTAACGCACGCATTTATACAACACCCTTTTATCAAGGCATTCCAAGAGGATTGTGGCGCCATATGATTTAGTCCACTTTTTATGCACATCCTCATATATAGATTTAGAAATATATATATATTTTTTTTTCTCCTCGGTGCTTTCGTTTTATACGCAGTGATTACAAAAATAAATGTAAACTTTTTTTTTTTAAGTTCCTTTTTTTAATATTACCCATTTCATTCCCAATTTTTTAATGGATTTTTTCCACCTGATTAAAATTACAGATAAGTACGTGATACAATGTGCTTTAACAATTGATATAGACAATATAAGCAATATATACGGTATAGACGATACAATGTACTTAACTATAAATAACATCGAACTCCAAACTTCAGGTTATTTAAAATTTTAAAATCATAAATATTAATGATATAATTTTTTTTTTTCAAGGTGAGGGTGGACATAAAATTTGCATTAAAAACACTTCAACATATATAACAAGATTTTTTTTTTTTAATCATCTCTGTAAACTTTATGCCCAGAGAAATTTTAATATATATAACAATAATCTATAAGTATTTGATCATCAAAAATAACTCTCACTAACCGGATAACATTACTTTCAACATTCTTTAGCCCATTTTCAACCCATTAAATGTCTTATTTAAATAAGATTTCTCCTTCATTAAAACTAAGTAATTAAAATAATACATAATAGACAAAAATCAAGATAAAAATAATTTTATTGAAAATTATAAATGTTTCATATACATGAAGAAGATTTCTCCATAATTTACATAAAAATTAATCATAATAATAATATAAAAGCACAAATATAATTAGGTAATAAAATATAATTTTTTTATGCCTAGGCTTTTGCAATACCTCTCAGTTTTTTGTTAGTAATTATTTGGTAAGTTTTTCAATTATTTACGGATCCAAATAGCTCTCCATGATGGCAAGCCACTGAAAATTGTAGGAATAGCACCATCTTTAACAATTGGTTTATTTCTTGGGACTTGATATAACTTTCCTTCTTTTTCATCAAAATATGTTATTGATTGTATAATTCCATCCTGTTTAAAATGGAGCTCACAAACCTTTAAAAAAAAAAAAAAAAAAAAGACATCAGGACATCACAAAGAAATGCGTTATATGAGGTGTAAATTTCACCTCATTGCATAGGTTGCATTCAATTAGGAAGTTGCATATATCATAGATGGCTTCATTGGAAACCAAATAAATCAATGAGGAGACGAAATATTCTATCAAAACCTTTCTTAATCTATGCATAAATTATATATATATATATATATATATATTTGTGTGTGTGTGTGTGCGCGAAAACAGGGTAGTTTGGAATCACCTAGCAGAGGCCTTCATCCTGCAGTGGATTGATAGAGGCTGAAATTGATAATGATGATATATATATTCATAACACCATACCTTAAAATTCGTATGATTACTTAAGAAAAGCACGCACAAGATTTTTTTAAAAATCGATTTGGTTTTATTGATTTTTTTAAATTGAATTATTACATTTTTTTATGAATATATCCCTGTTAGAAAACTATTGTTAAGCATATTTGAAAGTTGACAACCATATTATAAATGCTATCGCTGTATAGCAGCGCCACCTGTCGAGCGATTGACACCAAAATTTGATAAGCACTAATTTAGGTCAAGGTGCATCTACATATAAATTTATATGTAATTCTGAACAGTAGTTCCGTAGATACAGTTGCCACAAGATGTTTGTCACACACACATACACACACAGATGGACACACAGTTATTTTCTAAAAATGGTCAAATCGAGGTCTAACCTCTCAAAACTTGTAAATCCGTCGAAAACCGGAAGTCGAAAATTTTTACGAATACAATACTTTCTTTCTTCTGTTGAACATAGAAGAAATAATAATAATAATAATAATAAAATAAATAAGAAGTAATTACTAATTGTATTGTGTTAAAAATTAAAAAAATCTAAAAAAAAAAAAAAAAAAATGATTAATAATAATGATTAAACACTTATGTGAGTTGCGAACTTAGAGATTGCCAAGGTCAGTGTCAGTAGTTCATTAATTAATGCTTATATTCTGAAAAAAAAAAAAAAAAAAAAAAAAAAAAAAGTATCTTTATTTATTGCATTTGTTCGACGGGAATGTTTATTTACTATAATAATTTGGTGAGCACGGATATATGATTCGCAATTAAACATCTGCATTTATTTTTTCTAGTGAAGACGATAAAGAATGTTATTATTATATGCCTTGATGGAATCCGTTTCCTAAATGTATTTATTTTACATGACTTTTTACTTTCTTCTGTATTCAATAGAAGAAAGTATCGCAATCGTAAAAATTTTCAACTTCTGATTTTCAATGGATTTACACGTTTTGAGGGCTCCAGAACACGATTTGACCATTCTTAGAACATACGTGTCTGTGTGTGTGTGTCATAAAAATTTTGTGGCGACGTATCTCAGGAACTACTATAGATAAGTGCATATAAATTTATATGCAGATGTACCGTGGTCTAAGTTAGTGCCTATCAACTTTTGGTCTCATTTGTTCAACAAGTGGCGCTGCTAGACCGCGATTTTCACAATTTCAGAAAAGGCTATATCTCAGAACTACTAAACGAATTTTCATATAAATTTATATGCAGATAAACTTTGACATAAGTTAGTGCCCACCAACACTTTTTGTCAATTGCTCAACAGGTGGTGCTGCTATACGTCGACTTTCGCATTTTCAGGGAAGGCTGTATCTCAGGTTCTGTTGTGTATAATCAAACAAAACTTGACACGTATCAACGTAGCCATTATATGACATTACGCAGATTCAATTTGGATGCATATCAGCCAATAAGTGGCACTGCTATACTGCAATTTTCTCTGAGAACAGATGGCTATATCTCAACTTCTATGACATATAACTGTACAAAACCTGATATATGAGGTAACCATTATGAAGAAGCATTTTTTAAGACTTTATTTATAAAGAATTAAACTGTCTTTCTTTTCTTATATTTAGTGTTAGCTATTTATAAAATGAAATTATCTGCATTCATTATGGTAGATAATTTTAATGAATAATAGTTTTAAGAAAATATTTTTACTGGGCGAATTCCTATAGGAAAATATAGAAGAAAGTTTTGCGGTGGTCACAACATAATAGCTTTAAATGAAATCACGACAAGTATTTCCTCTATATTTGCTGTGTATACAAGTATAAATGGAGGAAAATTCAAAATTTTGTTCACATAAAAGCGAGATTGAATTTTATTAAAAATAAAAGTATTTAAAAAGACAACAACAAAAAAAAGTATGTTGTGGCCATCACAAGCCTTTCTTTTTATATTTTCTAATACAAATTCGCTCAGTACAAATAATTTATTAAAGCTCTTATTTATTTAAATTACCTACCATACTGAATGCCGACGATTTTCATCTTAGAGAAAAATTACATTAAAAGTACAAAGAAAAACAGCTTTATTATCTATAAATAATATATTAAAAAATGCGTTTTCATAATGGTTATCTCACATATCAAATTTTGTACAGTTATACACCATAGAAGTTGAGATATAGCTTTTCCGTTCTCGGGAAAAATTGCAGTACAGCAGCGCCACCTATTAGCCGACATGCATCCAAATTGAATCAGCATGTCTGATAATGGTTTTTTTCACGTATCATTTTTTTTTTTTTTCATTATACGCAATAGAACCTGAGATACCTCTTTTCCTTAAATTATGGAAATCACTGTATAGCACCGTCACCAATTGAATTATTGATACCAAAAGTGGATGGACAATAATTTATCTCGAGGTACATCCATATATAAATTTATGTGCAATTTTGTGTAGTAGTTCCTGAGATATAGCCTTCCCTTCAATTATGAAAATCACAGTATAGCAGCGCCATCTTTTGAGAAATTGACATAAAAAGTTGATAAGGACTAGGTTATGTCAAGGTGCATCTACATATCAATTTATATGCAATTCTCTGCAGTAGTTCCTGAGATATAGCATTCCCTTAAATTGTGGAAATCGCTAGAGAACCTGTATAATATAGGTTCATAATATATGGTCTCTAGAAATCGCTGTATAGTAGCGCTATCTCTTGATCGATGGGCACCAAAAGTTGATAGGCACTAATTTATGTCAAAGTGCATTTACAAATAAATTTACATGCAATTATGTGCAGTAGTTCCAGAGTTGCAGTCCCCACAAAATTTTTGTCACACACACACAGAGGCATATCTAATATTTTCTAAAAATAGTCAAATCGTGTTCTGGAACTTTCAATCTTCTTAAGTCGATAATTTATATTGAAAATAGAATAAAGTAAAATAAATAAATAAACTGTAAATTGCGAAATCTTTTCAATTTCCAGGATGTAAATACGATGTTATACTGTATTTCTTTAATTTATATATTAATAACAGTCAAGAACAATTTATAATACTTTTCTAATTTTCATACAATTTCTACAAAAGATACAATATTAGTTTCGTTGAAGAAAAGAAAACAGATTCAGATACAAATACGGATCTGTTTTTCTGGCGGATATCCGCGGATACGAATAGGGAGCTCCGATACATGTCTAGCATGTATATAATGTTTAAATTAGTTATAGAGTTATAAATATGCCTATAAATTTAGGTTTATAATTGTAAAAAATATTTTGCAAGGTGAGCAGTACGACAGCTGTGAATTGCAGTCGTAGATCGAATGTGCGCTATCGAAAATAAACAAACACAGAGAGAAAAAACCCAGAGGAAAAAAAAAAAAAAAAGGCTGATCTTCTGTCTGTTGTTTCAGAAGTAAATGAAAAAAAGGTTTATCAATTATTCGCACCACAAAACTGGCGTTGCAAAATAATACTTACAAAACTTTGAATAAACAACATAAAATTCAAAATTTTCGCAAAAATTGTTTCGGGTCGAAAAAGCACACGACCCTTTGTCAGGCGACACGGGTACAGCAGTCAAAGCCGTGCATTACCCCTTTGACTGCCGTACTCGTACCTACTTTGGTCGCCTGACGAAGGGTCGTGTGCTCTTTCGACCCGAAACAATTGTTGCGAGATTTTTTATTTTTATGGTGTTTATTCAAAGTTTTGTAAGTATTATAATATTCATGCCCACTTAAATAAATTATTTTATATTACTTGTTGTAAATTATAAAAAAAAAGTTTTATTGTTAAATTGGAAATGTTTAAGTTATTTATACCATTAATGATAAAGTATATACACCTTTACCGTGTCTTGATACTATTGTGGGGAAAAAATGTTACGTATTAACCACACAATTAACGCAAAAGTGGAGTAAAATGAATTAAAAAAAAATTCTGGGGGAACTACATTTGACAATTTATAAGTAAATAATTCATAATTACCAGTTGCAAATTACTAACATATATTTAAGTCACTATATTTAAAATTAGTATATGCTGTAGCCATTACAAAATTTTCTTCTATTATTATTTAATATAATAGCACCATATATCTGTTACAATGCACAAATTAATCAACACAGTTTCTCACAATAATGATTTTACAAACTAATTTAACAAATAGATGCTGAGATACTAGAACTATCTGGAAATTTATAAAGAGTAATAGTAGCGCGGCACATCATCTGATGTACACCCAAATTGATTCGGCATAGTATTTAAAAAGCTAGTTTGGCATAGTTTTTGGATGCATAACATACACTTTACATACCAAATTCGGTGCATATACTATACATATCATAGAAGCTTTCCTATAAATAGAGAAATTTGCACCATGCCAACGTCACCTGTCGACCGATATGCGTCCAAATTAAATCAGCATAATAGTTCATAATGGCTGTTGCACATATCTAGTTTAGCGCATTTATATATCACAGAAGCTCAGTTACAGCATTTTCTTAAATGTGGAAAATTGCAACATACTGGCATTACCTGATGACCGATACGCACCTAAGTTGAATAAACATAGTCTTTTACAATCGACTATTTGAACATTAAGTTATGTGAAGTTTTACACAATAGAAGCTAAGATATAGTCTTTCCTTAATTGTGGGAATTTTCAGCATAGTAGCGCCATTTCTCAGATAATATGTACCAAGAGCTATTCAGCACGAATTTGTGCCAAAGTGCATCCAATTATAAACTTTTGTTTTGTACAATTCTGTTCATTATTTTGTGAGATACAGCACCCAAAACATAAAATTTTGATTATACACAGACAGACATCTCCTAAAAATGGTTTAATCGAGTTTAAGGAAATCTCAAATTTTTAAATGCACCAAAAGCCAGAAAGAGAAAAAATTCAAAAATCCAATACTTCATTCTTATATATATAGAAGAAAATAAAAATGAGTTTTAAGCTATTGTAGAAATAGAGTATATAACTAAATGTTTGCAATCGATTACTTAATTTACAGAGCATAGTTAAAAGAAAAAAAGTTGTTTAAATTGAAATACCAAATAGTTTTTAAATTTAAATGGGTTAAGAATGAAACAAATAACATGCAATTAAGTACATATTTTTAACAAGATATCTTTTGTTTATCACGAATACTTAATATGCTGCGCATGAACAATTAGATTTTGAATCGAGAATACAGTATCTAATAATTTAAACTCATATTATTTTTGATTAAATTTGTTTTGAAAAAAAAATATATATACATATATGATATCAAATTTTTAATAACTAAAAATATCAACCTTTTATTACAATCATCAATCATTTGAATGAAATAAGTAACATGAAGTTGAATAAATATATATATATATATATATATATATATATTTACCAAGATATTTATTATTTGTCGCTAATAGTTAATATTGTATACAAGAACAATTTGACTTTAAATTGAAAACAGAATATAGTATGCAATATTAAATTCATATTATTTTTGCTAAAAGTTGTTTTGAAAAAAAAAAGGGTATCAAACATTTAATAATAAAAAAGTCATTTTTTTATTACATACTATTATCAACCATTTGCCAAAATTATTTAAATTAAAAAAATTATTTATTACAGGAATTAAAAAAAAAATAATAAATAAATAAATAAAACAACAGATAAACGAGAAGCCTTTAAATTTTTTTAATTTATCTCATTAAAAAGTTTAAATATAAAAAAAAAGTATTAATATTATTTTTTATTGTTCTAAGATAGATATAATGTTGCAAACGATAATTTAAAAAACATACCTTAAAATTCGGAGTTCTTTCAAAATCCCCATGGATAGCATTTTTCTATATCTTTCTTAAATTGACGTCCTTTGGAAATCCAAATACCTTCTGAACCATCTTTAGGGAAAAATAAATCATTACTATTCTGTGTATAAAAATATTAATATGAGCTTAATATTAAAAGTGTATGTAAACAACTATAGCTTAGACAAATTAAATATACTTATTTTTATAATAGAACGATACGTAAAACTAGATTTAAAATAACGTGTTTTAAATTTTATACATTTTAAACAACTTTATAAATTAGAACCAATTCTAAATACGATTCAGATTGTTAGAAGATTGCCGAAGCTTTAGAATTCTACAAATTTACAATTTACTATTCTAACAAAGCTTACAATAAAATAAAGTATTTAGCACTTACTTTTGGCTGTAAACTCGATTCGCTGATTCTGATTACTAAAAAATCTCTCGTTCTCTTTCTAAAATGAAAAGCACTCCAACGGCAATTGCACTATCCCGCCAAATGCAATGAGTTTGTTTATTTTTCGATTTCGGTTGACTAACTCAAGTTGTCAGAAGGACACAAAAAATAAATAAACAAATAAAAAAAAAAAAATTAAAGAAAAAAAAATAATAATGCTGAGCTTTTGGACTAGCCAAAAAAATTTTTCTTAGTCAATTGACAAAATAGGAATAATTTATTTTTATTCTTTCATCTGACTAACCGGTCAAATTTGAGGAAAATGAAAACTGTACCTGGGAAATTAGTCATCTGACAAGTTTTAGAGCCAAAACGGATCATCAGACGAAACACATTAAAGATACATAGTAAAATAAAACGACTTTTATGTCTCATGACTAAATGGGATTGTCATGAAGTGTTTTGATTGTTTAAAATTTTGCCTAATTTTGTGCAAATTTGTCAATGTACTTGACAAACGTTTGGTGTCACAAAGATGGCACGTCTCTTGACAAGTTTCGATTTTTCATTTTTCTGTGTGTAGCTCTATGAAGCTATGACTCAAATGCAGATTAAGCCGAAATTTTGTAGATAGATATTTCAAAATTACACTAGGTAATACAGTCAGAAAGCTTGAAAAGATTTATAATAAATAACTATGGTCGATTTTAACGTTTTTAAACAATATAGTATTTAAAACTGTTATTTTTACATTTTGCAGCTTTGTGAGAGTGTAAAAAATGATAATTATGGCACTGCAAGTGAAGTACCGCATAACGTTGCATGTGCAGAAAGAAGGGCGATCAGCTGTTGAATACACTATTAATCGGCTGCACATTTTACAACGAAATTATTGAGCTCACACTGAACACTCTGCTTTACATAGATAAACAATTTCTAGCAAATGAGTCTGTAATAAATAAAAATGTTTCTATTGGAATTAGTAGCTTGTTTGTATTTCGATGCAATGCGCCACCAAGCGGATTTTTTTTTTTTTTTTTTTTTTTTTTTTTCGATTCTTTTAGCGCATCCTTTGTACTGTCTATCTAGAAATTTTTTACTCAATTCGGATTTTTAGTTACGGATACAGAGTGCTCTAAATAGGCCAAGTTTAATCGCGATCACACTGTTTAAACACTGAAGAAAATGTATTTGCAATAAAGTAGCTATGATTTAATATATATATTTTTTTAATTTGACTTAGATAAACAGCTTATACAAGCTTTAACTAAACCATTTATAAAGTGAGTGACAATTGGAATCTATTCTTCTATATTTTATTAAGAGAAATGATTTTTTTTCCGCAGAAAATGGATGTAGCTGTAATGCTACATTTTAGCTATTAATGCAGAATTTTACTTATTAAATCTTAATCCTTGTTGTAAACTTATATTCTCAGGTTCTTATAAGGAAAATCTAGTAGTATGATATTTCTTATATATATTGAAAACCTTTTCAAACATTGCAGGAGAGAAAACCAAGTATCACATGAAGAACTAAAAAAAACATGAATAAAGATTACTGAAAATTGATCATCCTGATATTAAAACATGCAACATCATTACTTTTTAAGGACTGTCGTGCTGTATGCAATTTACTAAACATTTACAGCACTCTATGCCCAATATAATCCATAAGACATGAAAATAATTTAACACTCAAAGAGAAAGAGGAAAAAATCAAGTGAGAAACATGCTTTTATATCAAAAGTCGCCAATATTACTGAATAAACAAATTTATTCCCTAGATTAAATAATAAAACCAAACTTGTTACTCACTCTACAACTGCAAAACATGCCGAAAACAGTTCAAACGTACAACCACAGCCATGAGGCTGAATATAGTTAAATGTACAGTAAATTAGAGAGTCGTATTTATCTACTAAACTATTAAGTAAATAAAATTTAGTCTAAATTGTTTCTGATAATATTAATGACTAATAATTTTTTATAATAATCTTTATTAAACGCCTGTAGTGCATACCTTTGAAAGAATAATAAAAAGATTGCTTTATAGAAAAAGTGGTATTTAAAATAATGATTGCTGAAAACCCAGCTAAATGTATGTTTAATTTTTTTTTCAAAAGATTTATTTCAACTCTATTTTCTTTTTTGTATTTTTTTTTCTGTTTATATTTAGCTGACAGAAATCAGTTACTTATTTTAGAAGCTTTTGAGAGGTTTTTTTTTTTTTTTTTTCCTTCTCTTTTCATTCATTCATAGAACGTTCAAATTCAGCCAGTTATCCTACATATTTTAAAAACAGAATTCACTACAAATTCATGTCAAGTTGTAAAGTTTATAATTGAATATTTTTTCTTTCAAAAATGTGGAAAAGTTTGACATTTCCTCTTCGATTTATGATTACATTAACAGTTTTAAGACTGATTCTTGCTGGCACCTTAATACAAAGTTAAATATATTCATAACTTAACAAATATGCCGAAACTGTTCGTAAAATACTCACGAAATGAATTAATACGATATTTTTTGTTAGGGTGGTATTCATAAAATACACAGAACGTTCATGTCAAAAAGGTCTTTCTTCATGCACAAGAATCTTGTTTATGACATGGATGAAAACTTGCTACTTTAAAAAATTAATACGGGATAAAATTTGAATAAGTATTAACTTCAAAATATGTGACGCAGGTACGAATAGGAGGAATAATGTTATTAAATTCATTATTCCCTTAAAGGAAAATAATTTCTTTATTTTGAAAAATTAAATGCGTTTAATGCATGATTTAAAACAATGGTGCACAAAGTTACACTCATACATAGTTTGGTTGTCTAAAGATTAATTTTTAATTACTTGAGAGTTAATTTAATTATTTTTATATTATTACTACCATTTAACTCTTTAGTGCACAGAATTTTATTTTACTCACAAACACAAAATTATTTATATTTATAAAGTGAGGAATGCTATTAAAACAGAAAACAATTTTTTAAATATGGTATATAATATATCATATAATCTTTAAATAAAAATATTTGAACTAAAATATTAAATGTTAGAAAAATTAACCAGCTTGAATATGGAGTATGTATTCTACACCATTATGCTCTAAAGAGTTAAGGAGTACAATCTAATACTTTCATCTAACATTTTGTTAGTAACAAATTTCGTAGATTCATAAAGGTATTATTTTCGATTTTTTAACCTTTTGAGGCACAAAATACGCTCATTTAATATCGACTGCCATCAGAAATTACAATGAAAGTTAAAAGAAATAAATTCTTTTTCTGCGCTAAATTTTAACAGCGAAATTTTGTTAGTAAATTACGGGATGAATCTTTGCAGTTGGGAATAAAAACTAGGTGGTATATACAATATATACCACCATGCTTCAAAGGATTAATTATATTATACTATTAGCAGCCTTTGCCTGCTTCACTGGTTGCTATTTTTAAACGAATTTTCATAAAATTCGAATCACTATTTTTTATATCACTTTATATATATATATATAAAAAAAATGAAAATAAAAATAAATAAAACAAAATCAATTGAAACCGCTCTGAACCTCTATTCGGGTAACCGCTGCCTAAGGAAGCGTCATTCCCAACCCCCTACATCAAATCCAGGTTTCCACTACCTGCAGCAATGTTTTTCCCGGGCACTTCAATTCGGATATTTGTTGGACGAATGGTGGATCTGCTATTATTCAAGAACTACGACTTTGAAAATGTTTGTATCTTAGCATCTATTAAACATTTTAGTTTTGGACCATGTATTTTATAGCCCTCTCTCTTTCTACTATATTACCATTTGATTACAATTTGACCAATGCAATAAATAAATAAAAAAATAAAATAAAATAAAAAGACTTCCATTTCAAAGGAATTAAATAAATAAATTTTAATTAAAAGTAAATTTTAATAAGTTTAATCTTTTCTATTATACACTGGTGGGAGAAGCCTGAGGACGGATGATAATAGTTAAGCTAGCTAGATGTTTTTCGAATATCTAAACAGATACTTCATAGATACTCTTGAAACTTTAGGGGTAAAAAGAACATGCTATATCACATATGTTCCAGTGAAAGTTTTACCCCGAGAAAAGGCTAAATGAGAATCACCCATAAATCAACCAAATATATATAATGTTTGGAATCACTCAGTAAATTAATGCTTGAAATGAAATGCAGCTATGCCTTCTGGGCATGCACTTATCATTTTACTAGGATCTTTCAAATTCATAAGAATTACGAATAAAAAAGGTAGCAATTCTCAACCATCTAAACAAAATACCTTCACACTTCGGGAAACACTGAGGATTTCAAGATAAATTTAGTTGAAACGCGAAAATAAAAATTGCACGCGGTGAGGATAAACTATTGAAAACAAATGTGTTTTATATAATATTGAAGAATTACAACAAAATATAAAGAAATTAGAAAGTACACGTATAATAGATATCATGCATGTTAAAATATGAAAATTTTTACGAATTCCTTTCTTTCTTTTAACTTATTTTTATCGTTACTTCCATTTATGGTGGCTTAAATGATGTTTTCAATTAGTATTGGTTTAATGATATTCAGTAAAAACATTTCTTGTGCTTACATAAAATTTATTATTTAAATTTTATTTTAAAAAACTGATTTCATTTTTTTAAATCCTGAAAAAGAAAACGGAAGATCATGAACTTGTATTGTCGAAAGCGAGAAAATATTTCAGATAATCTTTCATAAAATTAAGTATTATATTTTATTCATATATTGTTCTGATTTGTTCCTTTTGGTAGAAATTCTTATAAATTAAAGTTATCTGTTAAATTATATTTTTCTTTTTATTAGTGATGCACCTTTTTAAAAACGCAAAACTGGATTATTTAAAAATATTTTTCTTAATACTCAAAATAATGTGTGTGGTTTATTAATTTATTTTAAAATGCATTTTATACAATCTGTTAATCTATTATAAAATCTTCATATTTTTTTTTTACAAAAATGATTGACAGCATTCAGGATGAAAGGATTCTGCATTTTCGGAATTACTATTCTTATTTAGAAATATTTCGAGTATTTTTATATTAATATTTTTATGATTAAATAGATTATGGATTAATAATAATAATAATAATAATAATAATAATAAATAGTGTGGGAAGAGTTTCGTAAAAAGCAGAACTCTCAGTCCTGATAGCCTTAAAATACAGGTAAGCAACATAACATGTAAAAGCAAAAATTTTTAGGAAAATTTATTTAAATTTATAGCTGAATATAACTTGGGAAATTTGCATATCAATTTAATGTATATTTACCCTATCTTTATATGAAATGCTTTCTAAAACATTTCTATTTTTTTTTTTTTTTTTTCATAAAATATTAATACTTGATTAAACAGTTATTATTTCACTTTCCAATTAGGATGATTTTGAATGCGTTTAAGAAATATATATGTAAAATAATATTATATTTATTAAAATAGCAGTTTATATGTATATAAATGTTTAGCAAATTAAAGTTATTATTAGCTACATTTTTGCAAGCTATTTATTTTCCTTATTTTTGAATAAGTTAGGGGAGAATTTGGGAAGACGCCATAGTTTTTGTTTAATGTTTCAGTAAAATCCCATTCTCTCTGTGGTTCTATTTGTTATTTATTGATTTCTTGTGAAAATTTATACTTTTAAATACATATTGAAAATATATTTAACTTCAAAAATATTTAAAAATACTTTCAAATAAAAGTTTTCCTTGACGCTTTAGTTTCCGCATTTTACCACAATCTTCGGGTTAGATGGCTTATGGGCAGTGGCTTCGCGTGAATGACGTTTTTGGTCATCTGTATGCGAGTGGCTGCAAACAGTGCATTGTAATGGTATATGTATTTATCTTATTGGATGATTCGTCTTTTTTATAGAGCAACGTACGTATGACGGCATTCCAACAGTCAATCAGATGAATGAACTTTCCATTATAACGGACTGTTTCTAACCACATATATGGAGATGACCGAAAAGTCATTCACGCGACGCAACTGCTTATTGGATTTCAATACAAAATTCACATTTTTATGTAGCATTATATATTTATTTTAAAACACGTGATTGACATAGATAAAACAAACAAAATATTATTTTTTATTATTTAATGTTTTGCTAAAATTAATGTTCACATGTGGCTTAAAACAACAACGAAGACGACCTAGAATCTTTCTTCAATGTAAAACTACCGGCATATTACCTTAAACATTTTTCCTCGTCTTACCCAAACATCCTACCCTTTCACCAAGACATAAGTCCGTTTATTAACTTACAAAAATGGGAAACTGGTCCCCTTTATAGGTAAAAGTGGTGCGAAATAAAGGCGGGGCTAAAAATATTCCGGAATAAATTAAAATATTAGTAGCTGTGCCTACATCCCCTGCGCATAAAAGAACTACGTGGCACAGCATCTTGCGGCATCTAACCCACAACTTAACCTATCTTACAAAACATTTCTGCAAGAATGAAATGCACTTAAAAAGTTTTTTTAAAAAAATCTCGAGACTTCTTTTTTTTTTTTTTTTTAATTTAGCGGTTTACACTCTATAGCTATTAAATTGTTCTCAGCCTAATTGAAACAGAATGTTAATTTTTCAATGTGCAAAGGCGTAACAGTTTTAACCCTTTATATCATGCTGTTACATATCTGTAACATACACAAATGTCAATCTCAATTCCACATTAAGTTTTGAAAAGGGATTTTATTGATTGTTGCCCTCCTGATAATATAAATAGTTTATAAATTTCTTAACAGATGATGATACTATGTAATGTTTTTATAAAAAACGTTAATTACTCATGAAAAAAAGACTCTGACATGAACATTTGAACATATAAAATGTAAATGTTTTCCACAAACATGGTTTCCATGTAAGAAATATGCCGTGGGCTTTCGTTGTAACAAAAATAAAAATTCTTTTAAAAATTTCCATATGAACTGAAATTTTTAATAATTCGAACTTTTTTATGCTATTTTGTATGATGTTTTAGACATGTACCAAGCACTTCTTGTGAAAAAAATGTTTAATTTTTGTATTATATTTTTTGAAAATATTTTTACATGTCTCAAATAATTTAAGGGTAAATATTATTTGAGGGTAAATATTTTTTAAATCGAAATTGAAAATCTATAAAGAGTTAAGCAGCAAAAAAGTAATATAACTATTAAAGACAGAAATTAGAACTTGAACAATATTCATTATCGTGCAAATCCTAAAGTGATTTTTATTTCATTAGAGAAAGTCAATGCATACGATCAAGGTTTTTAACTCTTATTATAATTTTCCTAAAGACACAATTGCAATGAGATACCGTAATTATATCAAAGACTTATTTGGTGTTCAAAAATAAATAAATAAATAAATAACTTATTAAAACGAATGTTTTAAATATACTATTTATGCATATAAAAAATAATGCTTAAACCTAATGCATATAGCTGATGTTAAGTGGGTTTTACCTCGCATTAGAGCTACGCACTGGGCAATTTGTGATGATCTTAAATCTAATGCAATACAACTTTTGACGACTCTTTGCGGTACTATATCGCCGCATTTTTAGGCCAATTCTATAAAGCTTTTAAAGAATTGAAAGTTGATATAACTCATTGAAGCATTCTTCTTCATATTAAATTGCACCTTATTAAAAAACTTTTTTTTAATATTTATAATTTGTCACAAATATTGCACAAGTACCAATCTAATTCTTTAATCAGATTTATCACCAGTAGACCTGTTAACTATGCTAGTTCATCCGTAATGGTATTAAGTCCCGACTTTTTTTCACACCAAAATAGTTGTAGAGCAATAGTCTTCTTATTTAATCATGAGAACTTATTGCTGAATATTACTCTACAACTATTCTGGTGTGAAAAAAATGCGGGACCTAATACCATTACGGATAAACTAGGATAGTTAGCTGGTGTACACCAGGATTCTTTAAAGATAAGTGTCACATATATTATGCCAATTAAATAAATTGAAAACAATTACAAAAAAAATCCGGTATTAAGTCTTCCCTGAAAAATAGGAGACTTGGCACCAATGGTATTGTTTCTAAGTTATAAATACTCAAGAAATTAGCATTTGTAATATAAAATGATTTATTGATTAATATAGTTGTATATCGTCATTCTATCTTATAATTATACTTTGCGCTCATATTTCAAAAGAGGTATACACTCACAAAATCTTTGAAAAATAATTTAATTTTTGTGAGATTCTAAAGTAATTTCTTATTTTAAAAAAATACAACAGGCATGTAAAGGACACATTTGCCAACATCTTAATTTACTCCGGAGCATTTTTAGCCCCGGCTTTATTTTATACCATTCTTTTCTAGGAATAATTTTTTCTCATTTTATCCTAACTATATATTGGAGAAATTTATTCTACAAATAAAGTGGTGCGAAATAAGGGCGGGGCTAAAAATACTCCGGGATAAATTAACCCTTTGCGCTCGGCAAATTTTCAGTAAGACACGCCTTTTGGCGTTCCTTTAAAACGTCACACGTATAGTTTCCAACTTACTACCTTTTGGCTACCGAAAAATTGTAATTATTTGTTTTATTTTACTTCATCATTAAATAAAATAAATCTTTCTGTTAAAATTTTCCGGTAGCCAAACGGTAGCCTATAGTTACACGTTTTAGAAAAATAACATTTCATTTGCAGAGGCGTGGCTCAATTTTTTAATGTCCCTTCAGAAGGGACATACGAGCGATAAGGGTTAAATTGTTGACAACTATGATTCAATTATTTTCTTTCCCCCTTAAACGGGGATGAAAGTTTTCCGACTTTCAGCGGAACTCTTCCACCAGAAATTTTTTACAATAATCTGTATCCTATTTAATCAAAGGATGTTAGAGTAAAAATACGCTCATCTTTTCTAAATAAAAATAGTGGTGCCGATAACGATAACCACTTTCATCCGTGCTTAAACGTCTCAAAGCAATGGTTGAGAGTAATTATATTTTATTTTCTAATATCGAAACAATTATCGCTCACATAAAAAACAGCTAAATTTGTAATATTTGGTGTACTGTTACAGTATTATTTTCTCTGATGAAGAAAAAAGCTGGAAATTTTAATTACTCAAACGCTTCCAGTAATACAATTCGTGACGTTTCTAATTTTACTGTATTATTGCTCTCAATTTTATTCCGATATCTCTATAGACTAAAAATATCGGAAATATTCGTATAAAAATAACATTTCAGGAAAGAATTTCCGACTGCTAATTTTCGCAGCAGCAAAAAGTTTTGGAAACTCGTGTCAACAACAGTTTAAATTCTATGGTCTTTTATATTTATTTAAACTTAACCTTGGCTTTTATTAGTCGTTCGAGTTTGTTATTGCAAGCGAGGGCCGAATTGGACCGACTGGGGTGTTACGAATTAACCTCGGCAGCATCAACCCGACCCCAATAATGCATCCATCTCTGAACTAAAGCTCTCTCCGTTAACCTTTTCGAATCACGTTTTGACAAATCAGCAGATGCCGTGGTCCTCATTTCTCATCGCATTCTTAGAAAATGGCGTCCTACTGAGAAATGGTAAACGCGAGATAGATGCGCTGTGAAATCATGGGTATGTTTACCTGTATTCATATTAACATATGCACGTTTAGCATGAGCTCTTTCTGTGTCACACATGTAAGTAAGAATAATGCACATTATAACAACAATATGTTTTAAGTATATGTAGTTTTCACTATGAAAATAACGTCTTATGTGGGCGGAATTCTTAAAAAGAGATGACCATTTTAATTTGATATATGCAGGCGGTATTGACTGGAGCGGTTTATTTAAAAGGAAACTTTTTTAATGCATTCCAGATTTGAAATGTCTTCTTTTTGAAACTTGATATCTTTAAAAATATAAAATATAGCATCTATAAATATTGTTTTATAGGCAGAATAGGATACCGAATGCTATTTTTCAAGAACGGTTATTTACGAAAATAAATGCTTGAATTGAAAAACGTATACTAAATTTGATTTTATACAGAAGATTTACGGGAATATTATAATATTTCTTTACGCAAATTTAAAATTTATTACTATATTTTTAGAATAAAGTAAACAGTATAAGTGGTGTATATAATGGGCAACACGCATAGGTAATACAGTGGTGCGAAGTTATTACGGATTTTTCTTAACTTTATAACGGATTATTTTATTAGTAATCTTTGTAATATTTATCTGATTAAAGAAGACAAAGAAAGCTACATACACTGGCGATAGGGAGCCTATATAGAGACCCTATAGGACCCTATATCTCTATCAAGGGTCCCTAACTGGCGAGAGATTGTAGCGCCAAAAACTTCGAAGTAGTCGACGTGAGAATTACTGATCAAATACGTATTAAATCGTAGCCCCGCCCCGTTAACTGAGGAAAATGTTATGCATCCAATTTATTTCCTTTTAATATAGTGTGTCGTAAATCCTAAACAAACGACCTTTGAATGTTTTATTTTTATTTTCATAGTACAAACGGAAGAAGAAAAACCTTCCAAAAATTTAAATGCAACAAAATTAGAAAACATTCTTATGCAACTACAATGCATTTATTTAAAATAATATTATTTCAACTGAATATAATAATATTAAATATATAAATATGACTTTTAAAATATTAATAAATTTAAATTTCAAATATATGCAAAATGTCTAAACAATATGTGAATACCAAAAACAAATTTTAGGATATTATACAATGTTTTTCTCGTAACTAACAATACAATTTGAAAATGCTAAACACATGTAATAGGAAAAATATTACCTTTATTATATTATTTCTCCATCATCACTGAACCTAAATGCAGCAAGTAATCATTTCAAAACATATAAAAATATTATTATTTCATGCCTTAAAAATGCTACCAGCTATATTAAATTTTGCAAATTTTTACATCTTTCAAGTTAAATTAAGAATAACATCTTAATTAACATCTTTCAGATTAAATAACTAGAAAAATATTCTTCAATAAATGTGGTGTTAAAAAAAAGGCGGGTACTAACAACGCTCTAGTATAAATCAAATTACTGGCATGTCTGGCATATTAAAAAAAAAAATTACCTTTATTCTAGCTGTTTATTCATCAATGCATAATCCAGCGAGCAGTCGTCTTAAAGGTATAAAATTAATAGCATTTTACTACCTAGCTTAAGTTATCAGATTCCAAGCCTCTTTATCCTAAAATAATAAATACAGAACAGGTAAATAATAAATGCATATATTAAATATATACATGCATAAATTTTAAGTTAAAATAAATAGCAAATACAAATTTAAAATATGCAAATAAAGGCTTAATTCCTTAACGATCTCGTAATTTTCAAGGAAACGGGAAAAAAAAAATGAGCTCATTTCTTATTAAAGAAAATTGTATAAAATAAAGTGTGTGTATAATAAATGTATTCATTTTTAATTTTTGAAATTTTTTTAGCTTGAAGTCAAGAAAATTTAATTTTGCAGGAAAAAAAAAAAAAAAAAAAAAAAAAAACAGAATTGTTATGACTGAACGTTTGTTATGCAGTAGGCATAGAAAAAGAAAAAGATATGTGTTTTAAACATTAAAAAAGAATTTTATGTATAATAAACTTTTCTCAGATTCGTTATCAAAACTTTCACAAAGATCATTTATTTCCGAATCACTTTCAGATGCATTTATACTAAAATTAGAATCCGAGTTACTTTGTGACTCTGACTCCATAACGTACACACACACACATACAGAAAAAAAAAAAAAAAAAAAGTATTTTACTACAGAGCACAAAATTACGTGTATTCAAAAGTCTAACTTATCTAAGATTATAAAATAAGTATTACAAATATTTAAAACTGGATAGTGCTAACGTCTATTTTAAAGTAAACCATCTGTTTACAATGAGATTTGAAACAGTCTGCTAGAGTTTAAAATATGAAATGAAAAGTTTTATGGGTATCAGAAATGGTTTGTTTTTAAATCTTTTCAGTGTATTACTTTTGCAGAGCTGTCAACATTTTTAACTTTTAAATCAGAATTGACACCAGTATTTTTAAATGGAAAATGTTATATATATTTTCGACGATTAATATTACCGAAAACAGTTATAAAAATTTTCCGGTTTGAAATCTCCATTGAAAAACGGGAAACTTGGCACCTATGCTTTTGAATACTCCAAATCCTCCTTTTGAATACTCCAAATACCACCTATGCTTTTGAATACTCCTCTCGTGCCCGGAAATATCACGGGCACGAGAAATAGAGGGCGAAACCTCACGCAGTCATTTTCACGGGAGCGAATGTTTTAGAACATTTGAACAAACTATTCAACTAGTATTTACTTGTATAATTAAAAATTATAAATATTTGCTTAAAAAAAAATACTTACTTTTATTTAACTCTATTTATCCATCAACGACATCAAGGCAAAATCGAGCAAACAGTCATCTTAAAGGTATAAAAATAGTAATATTTAATTCCTTAAAATATGCTACCAGCTAGATTAAATACTCTGATGATTTTTCAGAATTGTAAAATTCTTTAAAGTTATGTTAATACATAAAAATGTCTTGTGACATATCCATAGATCAATATCACAATAATTACTTAGCCGTGCCATAAGTTCTAATTCAAAAATTTGAGATCGTCAGCTGGGACTCAAATGCAGAAAACGATTTTAAATTTCGTCATTGGAGATCGTCTGCAACATTTCTAAAAACATTGAAATCTTTCAAGCATTTTTTTTTCAGTAGGCTTAATATAGCACTAGAGCTACTCGCTGAACAATTTGCGGCAGTCTAGGATTCACCTTAAATAGGCCATCATAATTTTGATCGGAGGAGATGGCTATCCCGCTTCGATAAAACCCAGAGGTAGTATATTTAACACATTGAGTGTCAAGCGAATTTATAAGGAAATCCCCGTCAGGCCAAATAAAAAATACTTAAAACAATGGAATTTAAAATAATGGGATTAAAAATATGATTTTTAAATTTTAAATCTTGTTTATATTGTCAGTTACTGGCAAATTTCGCGGCCTAAATTGAAAGTTTAGTGTCAGTCACCGGTGACTGACGCGGTCTTAATAGAAAGTTCTGCGTCAGCCCCCGGTGACTGACGCGGTCAGAACCGGTGTTGCCAGATGGTCAACAGCAAATTTCCTCAAACAGGCTTTCAAATTTCTCCAAATCAGGTTTTTTTTTTTTTTACAAAAAAATCCCCAATTCAAGTTCTACTAAAAAAGTAACTTTTTTTTTTTTTAACTTTTTAAAATATTTAACAGTTTTAAGCCCAAATTTTTCCGCAAATGAAGCTTATTTTTGAAAAAGTCCCCATCTACAGAAGAAAAACTTTTTTGTACACTAGTTATAAGAAAATTTTAAACCTGCATAAAGTACTTTAGTGCTGAGGATGTACGTAGGATTTACTTTCATCCTCAGGATATCCTGAGGATGTCTTAGGAAGAAAGGGTACCTTCTAAAAGATCCTATTCGTAGGAACAAATCCCTATAGTTGGCAATGCTGTAAACTTATCAGGTAGACTAGTTTAAGACAAAAAAGTAAAAAAATTCCTCAGATTTCTCCCCGAAAATTTTAGAAAACCCCTCGAAATTCCTCACAAGCATTCGGTCCCCAAAAGAGTCCCCTGAAGTCCCAAAAATCCCCAATCTGGCAACATTGGTCTCAACCACCGAATAGTGATAGAAGTATGTACGGATTCCCTATACTAGAAAAATTCCGCGAACATCACTGCTGTTTTTGTGCCTTCTTTTGGCAATATATCGCTTTCTTGGCAACTAGTTCTTGGGATTTTGCATGTTTTAAATGGTTTGTTCCTCTTATCACCAAAACTCCAAAGAAAAGTCAAACAGAACAGCTTTCAACCAATAACAAGGATTAGATTACTTGTTTTTCATTTCAGCTAGTGTAGGTTGTGGTTTGTGTTTAATATACACCCAATCGAAATATAAAACAGCGATAACAAAGGTGGAGTAAACTTGCTTTGGTAGAAGTGGAATGTCGGTTTGGCGGTAGAAAAATTGGTTTGGCGAATGAATTGGTGGAATGGTGGAGATATGATGTTCGGTATCAAAAAGGTTACTAGTCCGGGGTCTACTCTAATATCTTGACAATGGTCTGACCAACATGAAGGACATATAATCCACGGCAGATTTTACGTCAATCATGATTTTTTCAGAGGAAAAGTGCAAAAATGTAATTAAAAATCTGACTTTGTATCTGGGACATAATGTACATTTATTTATTTCCTTCCGTGAGTATGTCCAAGTGAATATTAATTAAGAAAACATGAAATTCAGAGTACAAATATTTCAACAATGTACAAACTGCATACTAATAGAAATAATTTTTGTATATTTCTGGAAACCACTCTTTCAATTGTTGTCGGAATGTTTTTGTTTTTAACAAAAGAAGAAGAATTTTCTATGTACTTATTCACATTTGTCTCAAACTAATTCCTTTAATCCTAGATAACTAAATATACGTCTAATAGACTACCAACCCCTGCCAGATTTGCGAATTCGAGATGTTCCCATTGCCCTCACACAACCTCACTCACACACAGTACCTTCATAACTAGTAAAATTCGAAGGTGATAATCACAGCTGTGCACTTGTTACCTTTCGAGATTTGCTGTTATCGTCGTCTAACGGTCGAATGTTTAGTGATCATCAAAATAAATATTTAAGATATTTTGAATATTGAAAAGCCCACAGAAGGCACGACAAAAAAAAAAAAGTTATTTAATAACAATAATAAGAAGAAAAAAAAAAGTATTATATTTCTACTTTGGAGAGTAAGCTCCGCATTTTCCCGCTTCTCTAAAACGCTATCTTATTTCACAAAATAATTTGACATAGCCTTCGTTAAATAATTAAAATTTTGTTCTTAGCAATAGATGAGGTAAATGAGGTGATAGAAGAAGGCCTTTGACGTTTTTACATACTGGCATAAGGACAAAGCCTCCGTTTTTTCAACGGAGACTCCATACCGGAAAGTTTTTATAAATGTTTTCAGTTTATTTAATTTTATTCGTTGAAAATATATGTGATATGTTCCTTTTTAAAAATATTGGTGATAAAACTGATTTAAAAATTAGTAATGTTCGCTGCTATGTACCGGTGTCATATAAAAAGTCAAACACGTATGCGCTAAATATATATTTTTTTTAATTAAAGTATTGTTTCAGAGAAAATTAATCGACAGGCCTCTTTTATTTTGGAAAAATATCATATAACAATCTCCTGCCTACAATGCGTTAGTTTAACAGAAGTACAGTCGGCAACAAAATTATCCGAGCATTAGTAATAATCCCTGTCTAAATAAATTACACTTAATACTGCTTTGTTAAATAAATCCTTATCGAGTCATGTTCTTAGTCAGTCTAAGAACATGATTCGACAAGGATTTATTTAACAAAACAGTTTTAAGTTTACCTTTTTGATATCGAAATTATTGGCTAGTGCTGGGATACTTTTGCTGTCGACTGTAAGTTAATTAATGTAGAAAGTGCCGGAACATTACTTATGCCGTCTAGTTGCAAAATCAGCTATCTCCAAAAAGTAAAATTTTTAGAAAAAGCTGATTTTTTGCCACACTTAGTCAAAATAAGGTAGGAACCAATGTTCTTTAGTTTTATAATCGTTAGGGCAGTATATTTGAAAACACGAAATAAGGTAGCAGGGACACGTGATGGGAGGGGAATGTTCAAATTTTTATTTTGGATTTTTTTTTTTTTTAATATGAATTTATTAATTATTTTCATAATTAAAATTATGTTGTTTAATCGAAAATATGCATGGAATATGTTTGCGTGATTACATTCTATGCATTAAAAAAAAAAAAAAAAAAAAAAAAAAGACAGAAATTTGAATAAGTTTTTGAGAAGATATGAAATAATATTTGTCAAGTTCATTTAACATTAGCATCCTCGGACTTTGACAGCTTATAACTATGAAAAATTGAGAGAATATAAAATAATATCATTTTCCGAGATGGTTTGGTCCAAATAACTAAAAAAATAAAAAATAAATAAAATAATAATAATAATAATAATAAAGAAGTTCATGCCAGTTTTAATATGTATACGGGCCCCTAAGCAAAATCTAAGTATATCATTATAAACTAGACGTTATTACTGATCGATTGATACAGTCGGTAATAAAGGTGTCCGAACACTAGCAAAAATTCCTATGTAAAAATGTAGGCTTCATACCGTTTTGTTAAATGAATCCTTGTCGAATCCTGTTCTTAGTCAGTGTAAGAACTTGATTCGATAAGGATTTATTTAACAAAACCGTATGAAGTGTACTTTTTTTACATAGGAATTTTTGCTAGTGTTCGGACACTTTTTTTACCGACTGTTCCAGCCGAATGTTTGTATGACAATTTTCGTCAAAATTAATCGGGGGTGGAGATTTTTTTTTTTTTTTACTGTACATTAATATATTTCATACATTTACAATGTATTATAATGTAAATTTTTTTTCACCTTACTTTAAACAGTTTTTAAATTGGAAAATTGAAATGGTCAGTTACTAATATGACTATTGTAATTTGCTGGATGCAAGTGTTCAATTACAAACAAAATCTCATTTCGAAACTATTTTTATGAATAATCAGAATTATAAAAAGAAAATAAAGAAATAATTCTTAGTCATTAATGCTCACATATTGATTGGATTTCAGAAGTTTTCCAAAAAATATTGCCAATAAATATATTAGAAAATAAGATAAAATTCTAAGAAATTTCCACTAAATGGTCGATTGCTGGTCAGTTCAAAGACAAAATTTGTCTTTTAGTTTACTTTTATAAAATTTGAATGTTTTTTTCCTTATTACAAAATTATCAAGCAAAGTGCGATTTTATTGAATATAAAAACCATTTTAAAGCAGCCATATTTCTGAGTGAGTGTTTAAACTATTCTGAAAACTATATAAAATTTAAGAATAAATAAGAATAACCACAATTTAAATTTATTGTTAGGGAAATACGTTGGATGTTTTATTGAAATCAAGAAAGTCTTAAAATTAACTTTACTTTGGAAGCTAAATAGGATTTTCTTTTTATCATTATTTTCCTGCAACATAAGGAACCACCCCTCCCCCCCCCTTTTTTTTTTTTTTTTTTTTTTCGCGTGGACCATTAAAAAATAAATAAATAAATAAAATAAAATAAATAAAACTAGTGCCGGATTTTTCAAAATTATATTTATTTTTTTTAGAAATATATTTAATATTTTGAGTGCAATGTGAATTTAAAAAATAAATAAATTGCTTTCTACTTAATAATTTTATTCCTTAATTTAATAAATTTCATAACGTGGGTTCTACAGTGTTGAGTTCTCAGAAGTTAGATTTTATACGAAGCCAATTTTCATAACATTTTAATTAAGTTTTGAAACATGCAACTAATATAAGGTCATTTTTACATACATAATTTTGAGGTATTTTTACTAGTATATTTTTACCGAATTAAAAATTTCTAATATAAAATCTGAATTGTAATATATGAAAACTCTTATATTTCAAAATGGTTTAACAAATTGCATGCATCAGTTTTTTTTTCCCTTGTAGTCTGTATATTATTTATCCTTTACGTATTTATGTAGTTTATTTATGATATAAAACTAATTTTAATTATTTTTAACGATAATCTACCAAGATAATCTACCAAGATCTTTAACGATCTTTAACTTCTAATTAACGATAATCTACCAAGATCTTTAAAAAGTGCTCCGTACAAACTGACGAACTCTTGAGTGTTTTTATTAAATTTTCAGGAAAAATTTTCACAGCCACCATATAATCCATTCCTTCTACTTTGTCCTATATTGAAGATTAACTTCAAGTCAATTACCTGCATTTTAACTCTTATGTTACTCTGAAACTAAAAGATTAATTCCTTATTTTCGTAACATAATTTTTAAGAGTAATGTTTACTTTTCTCTGTTTCATGAGACCTGATTTTTACCAAGCTTTTATGAAATAATCCATTGTAAAATTAGGTCATAATGAGACTTAACTCTAACTAGCTTTAATTTATCAGTGTGAGGGCATTAAAATCTTATTTTTTATCTGATGAATATTTTTCGTTTTTTACCGAGAAAGTACTTCTGATAAAATATGCTACTCAGGTTGACGGTTTAACAAAGAGTAAATGAATTTTAATTCACCTGGATAAGAAATTAAAACTTATTTATTTACAGTAAGAAAAGAAGGAAAACAACATTATCCATAACAGTATTTTTTTTTCTAGCAATAAATATACCCGTTACAAAATTTAGAAATTTTGATCTATAATACTTTAGAAAAATCATAGCGATTTTCAAGTTAAAGAATTTTGTTAAAGATTTGAATTTAAATAATTATTGTCAACAGGATTATAAATTCATATATTGTCAATAGGACTATAAATTGATAAAAATTAATATCTGATTAACACATGCAATTTTTAAAATTGACTTATTTATTCTTTCTAATCAATAAAAATATACCTGATTCTCGTTTATGAAAAAGAAAATTAGACATTCTATGTTCTCTTATAATAATCGTGAACAGAAAAAATCGAAATCTTATTGAAAGGATGAAAATCTTAATTTTCATTATGAATCAAATTACAATAATGTGTATAGTTTCAAATTTCACTGGTGTACAAAATTTAAGCAATAACTTGTTTTCTCGTTTTCTTCTTTTGCGCGTAATTTTTAAACAAATGAACACAAAAAAATAAAATTTGGATGGCATATTCGTTATCATATCATCAATCGAACTTTAATTTTTTAAACTAATAATTATTTAACTTTTCTGAAAAGTAAGTTTTGGAAAAAATGGAAAATTTCACCAATTTTAGAAAAGAAATCTTAATGAAAAATGGTCATAAGGATGCATTACAGACAGGTGAAGATGCACATACATGCATGTGTCAGAATAAAACCAGATTTTTCTTCCTGTATTCACTTTTCTGTTTCTTCTTTTTTCCTCTTTTTTTCGCATGTGAATAACTTTTTAAAAAATATACATACAAACATGAAAATTTGATAAGATGTTCATTATAACATTATTTATCGACATTTTTATTATCATGGTGAAGCTCATAGTTTATAAATTAGTAATTATATTTTTTCAAAAAGTCTGTTATAAAAGTAAACAAAACAAGTGAATACAGAAAAAAAAATTCCGATTTAGTTTGATATTTGAAGGCATGTGCGCCTTCACCTATTTGTAATACATCCTTACCACCATTTTTCCTGAAGTTTTATTTTCTAAAGTTGTTGATTTTTTTTTTTTTTTTTTTTTTTTTTTTTTTTTTTATTGTTTCCAAAGTTTACTTCTGAGAAAAATTAAATAATTATTAGTTTAAAAATTATTGCTTATGCTAAAGTTATATAGAATTCGATTAATGGTATGATAACAAATATGTCATCCAAATTTTATGTTCATATGTTGATTTGTTTAAAAGTTATGTGTAAAAGAAGAAAACGGGAAAGGAAATTTTTCCTTTAATTTTGAACGCCAGTGTATAAGGAAGAAGTGGAATAAGTGTATCTTCGCCTTATAACTCAATTTTCAATCTGAATTCGGACCTAATATCATATCAGTTTGTTTTGACCTATCTTTGTTATGTTTATCCCTAGAAAACCAAATTACACATGAAGCATTAATACTAATAGTTATAAAATTTTGAAAATATTCTTATATTTCCTCCTTCCGACAGAGTGACAATGTCAAACTTTGAAAATTTGTCATTACTGTACTTGTCAAGTAAAAATCTACAGTTTTTTTGTACATAAACTACGTTTTATATATAGATTTTGAATATAACTTCAGATTTGTTCAATTTCTTAAGCTGTTGATTTGCTACTCGTGGTTATATTTGACTAAAAAATTTTGTAATTGGGATAAGTGTAACCAGCGTAGTTTCACTTGTCCAAGTTACCCCAGTTCCATCACAAATATATTTTACTTTATTGCTTCATTTCTGTCTTTTATTTTTAAATCAAATCTAATGTATTGCTCTTTGTTTTAGTTATTGAGGGAGAGTTAAAAAGTTTTAGGCCTTAAATTGGTTGGAAACCCCTTGGTTTGGGGCAAGTGTAACCAAGAAACCAAAAATATTCATTATTTTTTTTTAATGGCACTTTTTAAGAGACAAAAAGCTCAAATAATTTGAAAACTAATTTATTATAATTTATGCCTAAAAAAAATTCCGAACTATAATAGCAAATAAGCAAAATGAAGTCAAATTCGAACTATGCCAAAACGTTGTTACACTTACTCCTAACATCCTTTTCAAGCATCACTAGAAATGCATAGGTGCCAAGTCTCCCGTTTTTCAAGGGAGATTTCAAACGGGAAAATTTTTATAGCTGTTTCCGGTAATATTAATCGTCGAAAATATATATAACATTTTCTATTTAAAAATACTTTGTTAATTCCGATTTAAAAGTTAAAAATGTTGGCAGTTCTGGAAATGTGAATGCCTGATTTTCTACATATCTATTAAAAGGAGTATTTGAAACGTTGAATTTTTTCCAAATAAAGCTTTTGAACAAAAAAGAATGTTATAGTATGAATTTAAGTTCGTTAAAAATTATACTTTTTTTAGTGAACTTATGAATGATGTATGATAGAGTAGCTATTTTATATACTGCCTAAAAAATGCTAATAAGTGCAATATTGTACAAAAATAATTATAACCAATTTGTAAAAAAAAAAAAAAAAAAAAAAAAAGAACTATGTATAAAATTAAAAGAAAAAAAAATCTTTACATCAATTAACACTTTCGCGACCACAAGTTTTGTCTCTCTGAGAGTAAGTTCCGCCTGTGGGCGTTATTATTTCAAGTTACATTATTTCAGAACAAGGTTTTTTATATTCATATTTATATTGGAATTGAATGTACAATATAATTATACTCTTTCTAATCGAAGTTTTTGTATCCATAGTATTTTGATTGTACAGATTTGAATATTGGGAATATTCTTAAGAAATACAGTCATACACAAATTGTAAAAGAAACACCCACAGGGGTGGTTACAGCTTTAGAAATGACGTGAATCTACGTCAGCGGTCCCGAAAGTGTTAAAAGAAAGATTGAATGAACGGATAAACAGCAAAATGATTTTAAGTAAAAATAAGCCGAAGATATCTTCTTGTATACTTGATAAATCGATAGACTTAGAACTCAATTAAAATAATTCAATTCCGCTGAACGCTATTGAGCATGGTTGTGACTTGCGTCAAAAGTAAAGATAAAGGATACATTATCATTACTTTTAACAAGAAATACTTTCACACTTAATTTCTACGATTGAATAAGTTAAAATTTGTTATAAAAAATTTCTGGCATGATTTTTTTTTTTTTTTTTTTTTTTTTTTTTTTTTAAAGATGGAATAAGGGGGGAGATTTGGTAGCTATACATATAAAGATAACTTAAAATATCACATGGATCTATTTTCAAGCAACTTTATTAATTTTAAAACAATATTAAAATTTTATTTTTCGTTGGAATCCTATATCAGATATGCAAAAATTTGTAATCTATCAGCGGGGTATATTCGCCTCTCTGGTCACTATATTTAAATGATTTCTCGAAAATCAATATAACCTAATATAAAATCCTTCCACATAACTTATTTCGACCTTATTTGCAATTGGTAACTCTTCGGCAGAAAAAAATGCTCCCTGCTCTCGCAGTTGTGACCTCGGCGTTTTCCACTACTGGCTCTCCATTAAAAATGTAATGTCAGTCACATAAAGAGATAATTTACTTCCACCAATATTTTCTAACAATAATCACTATCCTATTCAATCATAAAGATGACAGAAAATATGCCGTTAAAATTTCTGTATGGTTATACTGGTGGCAAAAAAAGAGGAAATATTATCCTTTTGAGGGACTGATGTTATCTTCTTCCATAAAATCCCCCAGCAGCGTTTCGCCCTGCCAAGCTAAAACAAACATTACGAAAAACAAAATTTGCAAAGCAGGAAAATACAGTCGGCAGCAAAATTATTCAAGCGCTAGCAATAATTTCTACGTAAAAGAGGATACACTTAATACTGTTTTGTTAAATATATCCTTATCTAATCATGGTCTTAGACTGACTAATTACATGATTCGGCAAGGATTTATTTAACAAAACAGTATTAAGTGAACCTTTTTTAATAGGAATTATTGCTAGTGCTCGAATAGTTTTGCTGCCGACTGTAAAATGGCGAAACACTACAAGTATATATCATGTCGACAGAGCTTCTTGGATTTTCAGCCACCTTTATCTCAGCTCAACGGCCTCCAAGACCTATGATTTTTGCACAACCCTTGAGTATGCCCTCAAGACAAAGCATACCGATTTTTCATAATAGTATCACTATTGTGAGAAATTATGTGTGTATTACCTTCTTTTGCAAGGAAAAGTGAAAAAAAATTTCACACATCATAGCAGCTAAAAATCTAAAGCGCTTTAAATTACTTAAAGAGAATTAAAAAAAAAAAAAAAACTGATGTTTTGTTTAAGAATTTGGCTGTTACTAGAGATTACGCGCTTACTAGTTATAATCCTTTTACAAGGACACACAAAAAAATTCGAATAAGTCGCGGACCTTCACTCTCGAACTTCAGTAAACATACCTAGATACCTTATTTTACTTTTCCCTTTTGGTTACTTTTTTGTTAGACGATTTCCACTTGACTTACTTTCACGGCCCCTGCAAAAAATTACTGAATTATTCTCAAAACATTTAGCTATATTAGAGACAATTTAAAAATACCACAATACATTTAAATAATAAATAATTTTACAATAACTCTAATAACAATTTAAAAAAAAATACCGTAATTTCTAGTAGATACCCCGCAGGTTATATGATCCAGTTTTGCACCAGAAATTTCAACTGATAAACAAATTTATATTTGTACGAGCCCTTCCTTCGAAAAAGTATAGATTTCTCTATTAAATAAAATTTCTGGTGGAGAAATGACACATCTTACCTACGGGTTATCTACCAGAAATTACGGTAATTTAAAATATAATTAATAAGAATAATATTTTAAAATTATTTGTGAATTACATGAACGTACACCACCTCAAACACTTTTCTCCTCACATTGTACTATCGTTGGGTCTTGCCTTGTACACGAGTCACCAGATGCACCAAATGGTATGACAGTCTTCTAATGATAAAGGTCTCACTTTCGGTTATTTACTAAATTTTTCTCTGATTCAATTCTCTTTAATGCCTGGTAACTACTAAAATGCTCGAAAATTCGAGTGAAGTCAATTCACATTTTTAAATACGAAATTTTAAAAACTGTAAATGTTATAAGTAAGCTTAAGTATAGTTGAAAGGAAGAAATACAGTACAAAGTCATTTGATTGTAAATATCAAATAAAATTCCTGCCACACGAATTTTACAGATATATTACACAAATACCCATTACGCATAGGTGTTATATTTATAAATGCACATGCTGCAGAAAGAGGTGATATCTCATACAAAATAAATAAATAAATAAATATAAATAAATAAAAAATACTATTGTAAAAATCACCACGCCCAGCAAAAAATCTTTTGTTCCTTAGGCAACCAAAAAAAGGATTGGTATCAGAATTCTCTGCCGATATTAATTCCTGGGAACTCCAAGCCTTCCTTAATGAAGATGACGTAATGAAGAATAACTTTACATATATTTTTCTAATAAGTTCTTACCGCTTGCTATCTCCCTTGTTAGTTTTTGGCTGCATTATAAAACTATAACACTGCGCTGAAAAAAAAGAAAAAAAGAAAAAAAAGAGCCCTGATACCATTTTTTTGCTGATTCTTATGTAAAATGACCTCCTGAATCCGAATACAGGGATGGAACACGGGCGCAGAATTCATACCGGAATCTGTTTAAGAAATTTCTCCACCTATAATATCGTTGATTCAAGAGGTAGAAAATTTTCTTATATTGATAGTGGTATGAATTCTGCGCCCGTGTTCCATCCCTGCGAATATGACCCCCCATTTTTCCCAATCACCCACCGTTTTCTAGGGATGTCACCTCCTCCTCGAATTTTCGTCAGTGTTCTGTAATTTTATGGCCATGAATTTGATTTGAAGAATGGAAAAGAATTAGTTTAACACTTCACAACAAAAAAATATAATGCATAATAATAATAATTTATTAATAAAATATAATAAATGTAATTCATAATTTCAGCAGCAAGCCCCCCCCCCCTAAATTTTCTCCTTGCTGCAAATGTTCATGTTTTAGAATTTTTCATCTGTATAGGCCTTCAGAAGATATTTTTAACAGTTAAAATAATCCTTTCCCTGCTTATAAATGAATTTATAGCCGTAAAATTACCGAAAACTGATAAAAATAGGGGGGCGTCCCCAAAAATCGGTTTGTGATAGGGTTAAATGGGCGTCATATTCGTATTAAGGAGGTCATTTTACATGAAAAATTTCAAAAATGGAGTTGGGGCCGATTTTCATGCAGAGCAGTGCAATCAGGGACGAAAGAGTTCAGATTTTACTGCCACCAGTATTTCTATAAAAAAAAAATTTACTCTTATTCTTGTAAATTTATTAGTTAGATATGTTTGAAGGAAAATACTGGTGGCAAAAAAAGCGGAACTCTTCATCCCTGTATAATTTAAAGCACTTTTACGACTGGGTGCGTTCCTTATGCAGAAGTTATAATTGCTAAAAATGCTGTTGGTAAACAGAAAAATGTTATTTATACACCTTGCCGTAAAAATATCATATAATTCGTAAATCATCATATAAATACGCCAATCGATTGGTAATAATGTTTAGTTATTAATGCTGTAGTTGCATTTTACACAGGGACTCATCTTCATATTAAAAATCGCATCAACTTCCAAAAGATAACACCCATTTTTGACTCCATATTCAAATTTCTGAGAACAAGACAGTTCGGAAAAAGGTACTATTTATATACTTTTATTTAAGTCTTAATAGAGTTACAGCGGAAATGTATTAGGGGTTAGTCCATATATTTAGAAAAAAAATGAATTTTGATCACGCATAGAATGTAAATTATTCAAATTATTCATTAAGGTTCTAACAGAACAAAAAAAAGAAAAAGAAAAAGAAGGTATTTTTTATTATAAAATAAAATTTAGTTAGATTACTACAGTCTGTTACTAAAGTATCAGAAAACGACATAATTTGTTAAAGCATAGCCTCCTAAACCAGATGCCTTCCGCGTTGCTCATAAACTTAGCGGTAGAGAGCGCCACCTGGTACAGATTGCGCGACTTTTTTATTCAACAGCCACCAAAAATTTTTTTAAGTGGGATTTGATGTACAGTCGGTAAAAAAAGTGTCCGAACACTAGCAAAAATTCCTATGTAAAAAAAGTACGCTTCATACGGTTTTGTTAAATAAATCCTTATCGAATATGTGCTTACACTGACTAAAAACGGGATTCGACAAGGATTCATTTAACAAAACCGTTTGAAGTGTACTTTTTTTACATAGGAATTTTTGCTAGTGTTCGGACACTTTTGTTACCGACTGTAATCCTTTTTCTTCAACAGCCACCAAATATTTTTAAAAGTGGGATATGATATACATAAAAGGCGAATAGAATTGAAGAAACGTCGATTATACTTATCATATATCACTTCTTAAAATTATTGGTGATATTTGAATAAAAAAGAACGCAATCTGTACCAGGTGGCGCTGTCTACCGCTTGAACTTTTTTGCCAAGTTTCCGAGCCACGCGACAGGCATCTAGTTTAGGAAGCTGCGGTTTTAAAGATGTAATAAAAGAAATATTTTAATGAAAATTAAAAACATTCTATGCCAGTACATTAAGGTTTTAAGTTAAATGAAGCAGTCAAAATAAATGAAATTAATTCAGAAAATATTGAATTAATATAAGGAGATATTATATCCTCTACAAGGAGAAATGTATTGTTTTAGGACGAGAAAAAATTTTATTTAAATGGTCTAAACACCAATAACTGCTTCCGACATGACCTAAGGCAAAATCCTCGTGCGTTCTACAGTAAGCAGATGGGAGGTCAAGTCCCCTTGAGCAATTCAAAATAGAATACCTAATCAGACATGAAATTGCCCGTCGTTTGCCAAGAAAATTTCAGCAATGAGAATTTTCTGCCTTTTCTACTACCACTATTTTTAAGCAATAATCTTTATCCTATTTAATCATGACACATGCACACAGAAAAATAAATTGGTCACAGTGACCTGCCAAAATGCTCAGCTGGCAATACAGAATTGACTAACCAAAATAACTGACTAGCCAAAAAGTGTACTTGCTGAACTAGTCTCCAAAACTGGAAAAGTGTACTTGCTGAACTAGTCACCGAAACTGAAAAGTGTACTTGCTGAACTAGTCACCAAAACTGAAAAGTGTACTTGCTGAACTAGTCTCCAAAACTAAAAAGTGTACTTGCTAATCTAGTCACCAAAGCACTACTCCAGACTAGGAAGGTTAATATTATTAGACAAAGAAGGCTAGTCGATAATCATAATTATCTGACCAGGAAGGTTAGTCAACAACCGCAGTTGCCAGACAAGGCAAGTTAGTCAGAATCTGCACTTGATTAAGACGGTTAGTCAGCAGCCAACAGGTATTTTACGAAGCAAGCTAGTCAATTTTCAATGAATATCTGAAGAGGCAGGATAGTCAAGACTATTTACCTGACTAATCTGTCTGGTAATATTTGAAAAGGAAAACTAGTCTCTATTTGACTAAGCTGCCTCATAATATTTGTGGAGGAATTTTAGCCCGAAAAAAAAATATTTGACTAGCCTGTCTCATAATATTTCAGAGAGATTAATCAAAAAAATTTAATAGATTAAAATCCCTCATATTTTATGAGGAAGTGGCCTCATACTTGTTTGCAAGGGCTTTTGAAAAAGCATTGTTATTAGTCTTAACCTCTTTACTTTTGTAATTGTTTAATCCCCCCTCCCCTTTTAAATGTTCAACCTTGAAAAAATCTTTAAAAACTTTTCTGAAAAATATTACTTGTCCATCAACTGGAATAAAATACTCATAGCTGCCAACTTTTTCAATTTATTCCGGAATGTTGTTAACATTCGCCCTTTTCTTCATATAATATTCTTAATAGAATAATTTTCTTTAGCATGTAATTACAATTAAATATGAAGATAATTACTCCTCAAAGAATATGGTTTGAAGATAGGGCGATATACTAACAGCAATCCGGAATCAATTTAAAAAGTTAGCAGCTATGAATACTGGAAATTTAACAAACTACTGAAACAAAGAATTTGCTAGTTTAATCTTTCTTCCCTACCTTTATTCATCATTAACGCACGCATTTATCCAACACTTTTTTATCAAGGCATTCCAAGAGGTTTGTGGCGCCACATGATTTAGTCCACTTTTTATGCACATCCTCATATATGGATTTAGAAATATATATATATATATTTTTTTTTTCATCGGTGCTTTCATTTTATACGCTGTGGTTACAAAAACAAATGTAAACTTTTTTTTTTTTTTTTAAGTTCCTTTTTTTTAATATTTAAGCTACCTGAATATATGTATATATATTTTTAAATAATGGATTTTTTCCACCTGATTAAAATTACAGATAAGTACGACGATACAATGTGCTTTAACAATTGATACAGGCAATATTAACAATATGCACGGTATAGACGATACAATGTACTAAACTATAAATAACATCGAACTCCAAATTTCAGGTTATTTAAAGTTTTAAAATCATAAATATTAATGATATACTTTTTTTTTTTTTTTCAAGGTGAGGGTGGACATAAAATTTGCATTAAAAACACTTTAACATGTATAATAAGAATTTTTATTTTTAATCATCTCTGTAAATTTTATGCACAGAGAAATTTTAATATATAACAATAATTTATAAGTATTTGATCATCCAAAATAACTCTCACTTACCTGATAACATTACTTTCAACATTCTTTAAATCAAGAATTTAAGTGGCTTATTTAAATAAGATTTCTCCTTCATTAAAACTATGTAGTTGAAATAATACATAAAAGACAAAAATCAAGATAAAAATAATTTTATTGAAAATTATAAATGTTTCATATACATGAAGAAGATTGCTCCATAATTTACATAAAAATTAATCATAATAATAATATAAAAGCACAAATATAATTAGGTAATAAAACGTAATTCGTTTATGCCTAAAGATGGCAAGCCGCTGAAAATTGTAGGAATAGCACCATCTTTAACAATTGGTTTATTTTTTGGGACTTCATATAACTTTCCTTCTTTTTCATCAAAATAAGTTATTGTTTGTATAATTCCATCAGTTTTAAAATAGAGCTCACAAACCTTTAAAAAAAAAAGAATAAAAAATAAAAAGACATCAGGACATTACTAAGAAATACGTTATATGAGGTGTAAATTTCACCTCATTGCGTAGGTTGCATTCAATTAAGAAGTTGCATATATCATAGATGTCTTTATTGGGAATCAAATAAATCAATGAGGAGACGAAATATTCTATCAAAACCTTTCTTAATCTATGCATAAATTATTTATATATATGTGTGTGTGTGTGTGCGCGCGAAAACAGCGCAGTTTGGAATCGCCTAGCAGAGGCCTTCATCCTGCAGTGGGTTGATAGAGGCTGAAATTGGTAATGATGATATATATATATTGTCATATAACACCATACCTTATAATTCGTATGATTACTTAAGAAAAGCAAGCACGAGATTTTTTTAAAAATCGATCTGGTTTTATTGATTGTTTTTTATTGAATTATTATTTTTTTAATGAATATATCCCTGATAGAACACTATTATTAAGCATATTTGAAAGTTGACAACCATATTATAAATGCTATCGCTGTATAGCAGCGCAACCTTTCGAGCGATTGACACCAAAAGTTGATAGGCACTAATTTAGGCCAAGGTGCATCTACATATAAATTTATATGTAATTCTGAACAGTAGTTCCGTAGATACAGTTGCCACAAAATTTTTGTCACACATATACATACACACACAGACGGACAGACAAGACATTTTCTAAAAATGGTCAAATCGTGGTCTAACCTCTCAAAACTGTAAATCCGTCGAAAACCGGAAGTCGAAAATTTTTACAAATCCAATACTATCTTCCATTTAACATACAAGAAAAAAAAAAGATGTAATTACTAATTGTATTGCGTTAAAAATCTGAAGGAAAAAAAAAAAAAAAAAAGACTAATAATAATGATTAAACACTTATGTGAGTTGTGAACTTCAAGACTGCAAAAATGTGCTTCAAGGTCATTTATAGTAGTTCATTGTTTAATGCTTATATTCTGAAAAAAAAAAAAAAGTATCTTTATTTATTGCATTTGTTCGACGGGAATGTTTATTTACTATAATAATTTGGGTTGCACGAATATATATGATTCGCAATTAAACATCTGCTTTGCTTTTATTTGTTCTAGAGAAGACGATAAAGAATATTATTATTATCTGCCTTGATGGAATCAGTTTCCTAAATATGTTTATTTTATATTGTTTTTTACTTTCTTCTGTATTCAATAGAAGAAAGTATTTCAATCGTAAAAATTTTCAACTTCCGCTTTTCAATGGATTTACACGTTTTGAGGGCTCCAGAACACGATTTGACCATTCTTAGAAAAATATGTGTCTGTGTCTGTGTGTGTGTGTGACAAAAATTTTGTGGCAACGTATCTCAGGAACTACTGCAGATAACTGCATATAAATTTATATGCAGATGTACCTTGGCCTAAGTTAGTGCCTATCAACTTTTGGTGTTATTTGCTCAACAAGTGGAGCTGCTAGACCGCGATTTTTGCAATTTCACGAAAGGCTATATCTCAGAAACTACTAAACGAATTTGCATAAATTTATATGCAGATAAACTTTGACGTAAGTTAGTGCCCACCAATATTTTTTGTCAACTGCTCAACAGTTGGTGCAGCTATACATCGATTTTCGCGTTTTCAGGGAAGGCTGTATCTAAGGTTCTGTTGTGTATAATCAAACAAAACTTGACACGTATCAACGTAGCCATTATACAGGTATGGAACACGGGCGCAGAATTCATACCACTATCAAAGTAAGAAAATTTTCTACTACTTAAATCAACGATATTATAGGTTGAGAAATTTCTTAAACAGATTCCGGTATGAATTCTGCACCCGTGTTCCATCCCTGAAATTATGACATTACGCAGATTCAATTTGGATGCATATCAGCCAATAAGTGGCGCTGGTATACTGCAATTTTCTCTGAGAACAGGATATGGCTATATCTCAACTTCTGTGTCATATAACTGTACAAAACCTGATATATGAGGTAACCATTATGAAGAAGCATTTTTTAAGACTTTATTTATAGAGAATTAAACTGTCTTTCTTTTCGTATTATTAGTGTTAGTTTTTTCTAAAATGAAATTATCTGCATTCATTATGGTAGATAATTTTAATAAATAATAGTTTTAAGAAAATATTTTTACTGGGCGAATGAATTTTCCTGTAGAAAAATATAGAAGAAAGGTTTGCGGTGGTCACAACATAATAGCTTTAAATGAAATCATGACAAGTATTTCCTCTGTATTTGCTTTGAAAATTTCGTTCACATAAAAGCGAGGATTGAATTTTATTAAAAATAAAGGTATTTAAAAAAACAACAAAAAAAAAAAAAGTATGTTGTGGCCACCACAAGACTTTCTTTTTATATTTTCTAATACAAATTCGCTCAGTACAAATAATTTATTAAAGCTCTCATTTATTTAAATTACCTACCATACTGAATGCAGACGATTTTCATTTTAGAGAAAAATTGCATTGAAAGTACAAAGAAAGACAGCTTTATTCTCTATAAATAATATATTAAAAAATGCGTTTTCATAATGGTTATCTCCCAGATCAAATTTTGTACAGTTATACACCATAAAGTTGAAATATAGCTTTTCCGTTCTCGGGGAAAATTGCAGTACAGCAGCGCCACCTATTGGCCGATATGCATCCAAATTGAATTAGCGTAATGTCTGATAATGGTCTTTTTACATATCATTTATTATTATTATTGTACGCAATAGAACTTGAGATATCTCTTTTCCTTAAATTATGGAAATCGCTATATAGCACCGTCACCTATTGAATTATTGATACCAAAAGTGGATGGACAATAATTTATCTCGAGGTAGATCCACATATAAATTTATGTGTAGTAGTTCCTGAGATATAGCCTTCCCTTGAATTGCGAAAATCACTGTATAGCAGCGCCATCTTTTGAGAAATTGACATAAAAAGCTGATAAGGACTAGGTTATGTCAAGGTGCATCTACATATAAATTTATATGCAATTCTCTGCAGTAGTTCATGAGACATAGCATTCCCTTAAATTGTTGAAATCGCTAGAGACCCTGTATAATATAGTTTCCTAATATATGGTCTCTAGAAATCGCTGTATAGCAGTACCATTTCTTGATGGATGGGCACCAAAAGTTGATAGGCACTAATTTATGTCAAGGTGCATTTACATATAAATTTATATGCAATTACGTGCAGTAGTTCCAGATTTGCAGTCGCCAAAAAATTTTTGTCTCTCTCACACACACAGAGGCATATCTAATATTTTCTAAAAATAGTCAAATCGTGTTCTGGAACTTTCAATACGTGCAAATTCATCGAAAAACGGAAGTCAAAAATTTTTATGAATCTAGTACTTTCTTCTATTGAATATAGAATAAAGCTGAAAAAAAAAAAAAAATGTAAATTGCGAAATCTTTTCAATTTCCAGGATGTAAATACGAGGTTATACTGTATTTATTTAATTTATATATTAATAACAGTCAAAAAATATTTATAATACTTTTCTAATTTTCATACAATTTCTACAAAAGATACATATTAGTTTCGTTGAAGTAAAGAAAACAGATCCATACAAATACGGATCTATTTTTCTGGATACGAATAGGGAGCTCTAATACATGTCTAGCATGTGTATAATGTTTAAATTAGTTACAGAGTTATAAATATGCCTATAAATTTAGATTTATAATTGTAAAAAATATTTTGAAAGGTGAGCAGTACGATAGCTGTGAATTGCAGTCGTAGATCGAATGTGCGCTATCGAAGATAAACAAACACCGAGAGAAAAAACACACACACAGAGAGAGAGAGAGAAAAGGCTGATCGTCTATCTGTTGTTTCAGAAAGAAAATGAAAAAAGGTTTATCAATTATTCGCACCACAGAACTGGCGTTGGAAAATAATCCTTACAAAACTTTGAATAAACACCATAAAATAAAAAAAAAAAATTGCAACAATGGTTTCGGGTCGAAAGAGCACACGACCCTTCGTCAGGCGACCAAAGTAGGCACGAGTACAGCAGTCAAAGTCGTGCATTACCACTTTGACTACTGCACTCGTACCTACTTTAGGTGCCTGACGAAGGGTCGTGTGCTCTTTCGACCCGAAACAATTGTTGCGAGATATTTTATTTTTATGGTGTCAATTTAAAGTTTTGTAAGTATTATAATATTCATGCCCACTTAAATAAAGTATTTTAAATTACTTGTTGTAAATTATTAAAAAAAGTTTTATTGTTAAATTGGAAATGTTTGCCATTTATACCATTAATGATAAAGTTTATATACCTTTACCGTGTCTTGATACTATTGTGGGGAAAAAATGTTACGTATTAATGAATTATAAAATTTTTCTGGGGGAACTATATTTGACAATTTATAAGTAAATCATTCATAATTACCAGTTGCAAATTACTAACATATATTTAACCCACTATATCTAAAAGTATATGCTGTAGCCATTGCAAAATTTTCTTCTATTATTATTTAATATAATAGCACCATATATCTGTTACAATGCACAAAGTAATTAACACAGCTTCTCACAAATAAAGATTTTACAAACTAATTTAACAAATAGATGCTGAGATACTATAACTATCTGGAAATTTACAAAGAGTAATAGTAGCGCGGCACGTCATCTGATGTACACCGAAATTGATTCGGCATAGTTTTTAAAAAGCTAGTTTGGCATAGTTTTTGGATGTATGACATACACCTTACATAGCAAATTCGGTGCACATACATATCATAGAAGCTGAGATATGGCTCTCCTATAAATAGAGAAAATTGCACCATGCCAACGTCACCTGTCGGCCGATATGCGTCCAAATTAAATCAGCATAATAGTTCATAATGGCTGTTGCACAAATCAAGTTTAGTGCATTTATATATCACAGAAGCTCAGTTACAGCATTTTCTTAAATGTGAAAAATTGCAACATACTGGCATTACCTGATGACCGATATGCACCTAAGTTGAATAAACATAGTCTTTCACAATCGACTATTTGAACATTAAGTTATGTGAAGTTCTACACAATAGAAGCTAAGATATAGTGTTTCCTTAATTGTGGGAAATTGCAGCATAGTAGCGCCACTTCTTAGATGATATGTACCAAAAGCTATTCACCACGAATTTATGTGAAAGTGCATCCAAATATAAACTTTTGTACAATTCGTTTCATTATTTTGTGAGATACAGCACCCAATACATAAAATTTTGATTATACACAGACAGACATCTCCTAAAAATGGTTTAATCGAGTTTAAGGAAATCTCAAATTTGTAAATGCACCAAAAGCCAGAAAAAGAAAATTTTGAAAAATCCAGTACTTCATTCTTATATATGTAGAAGAAAATCAAAATGAATTTTAAGTTATTGTGGAAATAGAGTATACAACTAAATGTTTGCAAGAATTACTTAATTTATAGAGCATAGTTAAAAGAAAAAAATGTTGTTTAAATTGACATACCAAATAGTTTTTAAATTTAAATGTGTTAAGAATGAAACAAATAACTTGAAATTAAGTACATATTTTTAACAAGATATCTTTTGTTTATCATGAATACTTAATATGCTGCGTATGAACAATTTGATTTTGAATCGAGAATACAGTATCTAATAATTTAAACTCATATTATTTTTGATTAAATTTGTTTTGAATATATATATATATATGTGTGATATCAAATTTTTAATAACTAAAAATATCAACCTTTTACTACAATCATCAATCATTTGAGTGAAACAAATAACATGAAGTTGAATATATATATATATATATATATATATTTACCAAGATATTTATTATTTATCGCTAATAATTAATATTGTATACAAGAACAATTTGACTTTAAATTGAGAACAGAATATAGTATGCAATATTAAATTCATATTATTTTTGCTAAATGTTGTTTTGAAAAAAATTGGTGTCAAACATTTAATAATAAAAAAGTCATTTTTTTTATTACATACTATTATCAACCATTTGTTAAAATTATTTAAATTTAAAAAAATTATTTATTACAGGAATTAAAAAAATAAAATAACAGATAAAAGAGAAACCTTTAAAATTTTTTAATTTATCTCATTAAAAAGTTTAAATATAAAAAAAAGCATCAATATTATTTTTTGTTGTACTAAGATAGATTTAATGTTGCAAACGATAATTTAAAAAACATACCTTAAAATTCGGAGTTCTTTCAAAATCCCCATGGATAGCATTTTTCTATATCTTTCTTAAACTGACGTCGTTTGGAAATCCAAATACCTTCTGAACCATCTTTAGGGAAAAATAAATCATTACTATTCTGTGTATAAAAATATTAATATGAGCTTAATGTTAAAAGTGTATGTAAACAACTATAGCTTAGACAAATTAAATGTACTTATTTTTATAATACAACGATACGTAAAACTAGATTTAAAATAACGTGTTTTAAATTTTATACATTTTAAACAGCTTTATAAATTAGAAAAAATTCTAAATACGATTCATATTGTTAGAAGATTGCCGAAGCTTTAGAATTCTACAAATTTACAATTTACTATTCTAACAAAGCTTACAATAAAATAAAGTATTTAGCACTTACTTTTGGCTGTAAACTCGGCTCGCTGATTCTGATTACTAAAAAATCGCTCGTTCTCTTTCTAAAATGAAAATCACTCCAACGGTAATTGCACTATCCCGCCAAATGCGATGAGTTTATTGTTTATTTTTCGATTTCGGTTGACTAACTCAAGTTGTCAGAAGGAGATAAAAAATAAATAAACAAATAATAATTAAAAAAAAAAATAAAGAAAGAAAAAAATAATAATAATGCTGAGCTTTTGGACTAGCCAAACAAATTTTTCTTAGTCAATTGACAAAACGGGAACATTTTTTTTTTATTCTCTCATCTGACTAACCGGTCAAATTTGAGGAAAATGAAAACTGTACCTGGGAAATTAGTCATCTGACAAGTTTTAGAGGCAAAACGGATTATCAGACGAAACACATTAAAGATACATGGTAAAATAAAACGACTTTTGTGTCTCATGACTAAATGGGATTGTCAGGGAGTGTTTTGATTGTTTAAAATTTTGCTTAATTTTGTGCAAATTTGTCAATGTACTTGACAAACGTTTAGTGTCACAAAGATGGCATGTCTCTTGACAAGTTTCGAATTTTCATTTTTCTGTGTGTGACTAAAAAAATATGGTAAAGATTTCTGTACGATAATACTGGTAGCACAAAAGACAGAAATTTCTCATTCCTGAGAGTATCCTGAAAAAATGGCAGAGACTTTGAGCTCTGACTTACACATTTTCATTAACTAAAAGGTCTACATTAAAAAATACCTCGTTAATTTATCTAAGACTATATTTGTTTTATTTATTTATTAGATTTTACATAATTCACTTAAGTTATAATTGCATTTTTAAAAAACTGTATTGAATTTAATTAGCTTCAAAAAGAAAAAAAAATGTATTTTGATTTTTTGGTTAAATACTGTTTTCCAATATTTTAAATAAGTTTTTTTTTTTTTTTTTTTTTTTTAATGCATGTGCTGCCAATTAAAACAGCATGCCTAATACAGAAAAAGGTTTTCCTGTATTTGCATAACTACAGCTGTTACAATGTAACATTTGAAGACTTATGCCAGACTTAAAGGGAAATATTTAACATATTTTGTACGTGCCGAAAAGGACTATTTTCAGAAAAATTGCGCAACTGTAATAATATTACATCAGTGTTTCTTACTCAAAAGCTTTTATCAATTGAACATCTTTTTCAAGTCTGTTATGATCCTAGTCATTGTAAAAGGAAAAAAAAAAAAAAAACTGGAAATAATAAAATAAAAGGAATGAATTTGCTATTTGGGTTTTTCCTTATTAAAATGACAAGTTATTATTTTATTTTATTTTTTATTTTTTAAAGATTGTGTCTGTATTTTTTCTTTCTTCTACTTTGTTTTCCCAGACGTATAATTTATAATTTCTACATTAGCAGGGCTCGTAGCGTTTTTAAAGTTTTACAGTCATTATGTTACATTGCCAACTATTTCAGGACAGTCATTTTTAAAATAATAATATAGCATTAAAATCTTCAGGAAAAATTCTTTTTTTAAAAATAGTGGTGACAATGTGTGATGAAACACGTGTAAAATTTTAGGAACGCTACTTGCCCTGATATTGGTCATTTTACAGTTCTTGTTTTCACAATACAGAAATAAATATTCCTTACTGTCGGTAATAAAGTCGACTTTTTTTTTTTTTTTTATCTTTTTAATCAGAAAAAAATTGAGTTACTTATATTGCTAAAAGTGTACGAAATTTAATAAATTCAATCGATCAAAATAGTTTTTCAGCCAAAAATTTTTTAAATAGTTTGGAAAAAGCACGTATTTATATTAACTTGTTCTAAATTGAAGCTTTATCATTTTGAGAGAATGATCCATATCAAATTCATTTGCATTGAAATTTCTCATATTATATGTCTACGCACACCATTTATAGCAAAGCTATACACATTTACATTTTACAAAAATTTAGTCAAACTAATCATTTCTAAATTTTTACGTGTGTTTTACTATATTGTTACCATTATTTCAGATCACTCCTTTCTTAAATAATATTATAACATTAAAACTTAAAAAAAAAAAAAAAAAAAATTAGTGGTAACAATATAACAAAACAACGCGTAAAATTATATTATCGTTTGCAAACCGTTCCAGTATTAGGATACTGGTATGTTGTTTGGAGTAGTTTTCTGTGATTAACTATGTGCAGTGTTGCCACATCTGGCAGATTTTTTATTCAACAATCACCAATAACTTTAATAAGTGATATTTGATATACTTGGTGATTATATTTAAAGTTACGATTTCAAAACGCTATAATTTTAAAACTATCCATCAGAGCGATTTGATATTTCACCAGAGCAGTCGTCAGGCAATGAAATTTTCTTTTGGGGAGAAAAAAAGTAGTTCCAACATGTTCCTATAGACGGCGCTGTCAGGGTAATGTCAGAGGAAACGCCTAAATGGACTCATTAAACACAGGAATATTGTTAGTAACACAATGGAATAGCAGGAAACAATAGACTTCAAGGCTTTGCAACAATTTTTTTAGCAAAAAGACAAGAATACGTGTTTACAGCGGAAACAGTCATAGTGAAAAGAGAAAAAGAGGAGATTCATGAAACAAATACTTTACGGATAATTAACGGCACATTTTGGAACTGCTTTTTTTTTTTTTTTTTTTTTTTTTTTTCTTTCGTCAAACAACATTTCACTGCCTCATGATTGCTCTGGTAAAATATCAAATCGCTGTGATGGGTAGTTTTAAATTATAGATTTTTGAAATCATATCTTTAATTATAATCACCCTGTACATAATAGACTAACAATCTTTGAAATGATTAGACAAACGTTACAATTAAAATTTTTTGGTGATTATTGAATAAAAAATCCCCCAGGTCTGGCAACACTGACTATGGGCAAAATTTCTCTAAAATTATACCGGAACCAAAAATCGGAATGCTTGGCAGCTTTGCTACGGTAAAAAAGGGTGACTTGCAGATATACTAAAATTTTAAGTTATTCCAGGGCACTATTATTTCATAGCCCTTTTATTTACAGAGAAATTTTTCGAAATACTATCTAATTGCGTTTAAGTAAGAAGAGAAATATACTTCACGAAAATTGATAGGAATAACAGATGGATAATAACAGTGGTCAGGAATAAATTAAAATGTTGGCATGCTTGGGTTTGTGTAATCTATATTCGATTTTTTCGGTCATAGAATTTTTAATCACATTTCTTATTATGTTGCGTGTTAATCATAGTAGAATATGAGATAATTAATATACACTATTAAATTATCATCGTCACATCATTGAAAATTAGTATGACTAAAATTTTCAAAAGCGAAATTGATTTGCATTCCTGCTTTTTTTTTTTTTTTTTTTTTTTTTTTTTTTTAACTGAGCATTTATACTGGACTACTTTTAATTAGAAAATATCGTGCCTCATTGCTGATAAGATAAATTTCTACAAATCTGGAACTTGAATATACAAGTATATAAAAGTAACGCTTGAAATGTGTTTTGGCTATAAAATGTGATTATGAGGATTCTTCTAATTACACTGCTCTGCAATTTTTTTTTTTTTTTTTTTTCGTTTTATTTTTCTTTGAGATCTGATGCCTTTCTTGCAGATTCTTATGTAAAATGACCTCCTGAATCCGAATATGACCACCATTTTGCCCAATCACCACCGTTTTCTATATACACCCCTCCCTCATTTTTTATCATTGTTTGGTAAGTTTATACCCATCAGTTTGATTTGGAGAGGAACGATGATTATTTTAACCATTAAATGTCTTCTGACCTGAGGAATTACAGAGGTAGAAAGTTCTAAAACACGAACATTTGTAGTAAGGAGGAGATTTAAGGAGATTTGTGCCCAGAAAACAAAAGAAAATCAATAAAAACAATCAGTTTCTATTTCTTTCTTTCTTTCTTTTTTTTTTTTTTTTCGCAATACATATATATATATATATATATATTTGACATATTCCAGCTTCCAGTTTGCCATTTTCTTATCAAAATATCCCAAATAATAAAAATTATACAGTGAAATTTTTTTCAAAATGTTGGTGAGTGGAGTAAAGTCTCAAAGCGACCGCAAGAAAGTTTGACTGATTCACTGTAGGATGTTTGCTTTCAATAACTCCCACGTTAAATGTTTTGGGCAGTAAAACATGAACAGTAAAATATCCTCCTTTGAAACGTGTTAAAGATCACCACTGTCGAGATCACCATAAAGTTTTCTCTCTTACCGCAAAACGTGTGCTAAAGGTAGATAACGACTCACGACTACAATGATAAGAGCAATGACCTTTAACACGTGCCAAAGCAGGAGATTTTACTGTTCATATTTTACTGCCAAAAACACTTAACTTGGCAGTTATTGAAAGCAAACGTCATACAGTAAATCAGTCAAACTTTCTTGCGAGGGCTTTGAGACTTTACTCCACTCACCAACATTTAAAAAAAAATTTCACTGTATAATTTTTATTATTTGGTGTGTTTTGGTAAGAAAATAGCAAACTAGAAACTGGAATATGTAAAAAATAAGAGAAATATTGCGAAGGAAAATTAAACAGAAAATGATTGTTTTTATTGATTTTCTTTTGTTTTCTGGCACAAATCCCCTCAAATTTCCTCCTTACTATAAATGTTCGTGTTTTAGAACTTTCTACATCTGTAACTCTTCAGTTCAGAAGACATTTAACGGTTAAAATAATCATCGTTCCTTTCCAAATCAAACTGATGGGTGTAAAATTACCAAACAATGATAAAAATGAGGGAGGGGTGTATCTAGAAAACGGTGGGTGACTGGACAAAATGGCGGTCCTATTCGGATTCAGGAAGTCATTTTACGCATTCTTGGACTTGTGTAATCTATATGCTATTTTTTCGGTAATAGAATTTTTTGTTAAAACCCCATCGCAAAACAAAAATAAATAAATAAATAAAATAAATAAAAATAAAAATGCGTAACCAATTTAGTTTTTTTCTATTTTTGTCGTATGCAAATAAAATATTAAGAAGACCTATACACTCAATATGATTTATCAGATAAGTTCGTAATTTTTACTACTGAAAACGAAATGAATTTATATACAAATGCTGCAACTGATTCACTACTAACATGTTAAGCTGAACTACCTTTCAATGAGTATACATACATTGTTTTGAGAGCAAAATTGTCTACCATCATATTAAAATTGGTAACAATCTTCTATTTCTAAGCTTCTGACTTTCTGTTTACAGGTGCTGTTTTCTTCAATTCTCGTGTCAGGCATGGGTTTTTGTAGTGGTTCAGAATCCACTTTAACCCGTTAACGCACCGTGTCCTCGCCACGAAGACGCAATTACCAATGCAAAAATGCAAAAATTCATTCCGGAATTTGTCAATAAAATTTTACTTTTATAACTTAGGAGTAGAACATCATTTATTTATTTATTTTGAATTGGTTCGTAAATTCTGTTGACTTTCTTTATTAAATGACCTTTTATTACCTTGCCCTTCAAAGATCATGGATTTTATTAGTAGAAGATTAAAAGATCTAGATAGAATTTCTAGATATAATAGAAATACTAAGCTAAAAAATCTTATGAATTTAGGTGCTAATTTTATTATTCTAATAATAAAATATACTGCTTCTTCATCTTCTAATATACTGCTAATATTTTTATTCTGAAACTCTCTTACAAATATAGCTGGCCTCTAGAAGATTTTAAATTATGGAAAAAGAAAATTTTGTATATTTTGAAAAGGATTTAATATTTTATAGGAGTTACTGTGGAAAGAAAATTCATGAAGATTACAATACAGACCTAAAAGAAAATACTGAAAATTTAAAGGAAAAATTTATTATTTCCACCGTTGATAAAGCTGGAAATAATTTTGCCATTTTTTGTAAAGTTTTTTATACAATGTTACTTACAAAAGAATATTCTGGTAATTGCTCTTACAAAAAATTAAATGATTCCCCTCAATTACAAGAAAAAGAATCTTGGCTTTTGATAAAAAACTTAATATAAATAGAAACAGTTGTAATTTTCCATACTTTTTTATTAACGTTAAATTTCATAAAAATCCCATTAAATTTCGTTACGTTACTTGCGGTAATTTTAGTTATTTTAGTTATAATTACAAGACCATTAAAAAACTTTTTTATTTGCTCAATAATATCTTGAACACTTTAGAGTAACACGATAATTGCCATATCATTAAAAATAACTACCCAACATTAAAATATTTTAAAGAAAACTCAGAAGATAGATTTACAATTAATACACATGATTTTGAAAACATTTTTGGTAGTATTCTTCATTACTTAGTTCTAGAAATTTTTGAAAAAATCTCCGAGGAATTTTGTCATGTAATAGACTGTGAAAAAGTTTACTGGATTAACCTTATTAAATTTTGTATCTTCGAAAATGTTTTGTTTAACGGTGTAGATTATTTTTTACAAATTCACGGTATCCCGATGGGAACCAGTTACTCGAGTACCTTCGTTAACATTTTTTTTGTTTATGTTTGAGAGAATGTTTAAAGATATTAAGTTTTATAGGTATACTGATGACGTAATAGCAATAAACTGTGAAGGTTTTGTGAAATATGCAACTGAAAGCTATCCCTTCGACCTTATCTTAAACCGTACTGACTCTGAAGGCAAAGTTTCTTTCCTGGATTTAAAAATTAAAAAAATAGGTAAAAACTGATTTATTGGAATTTATGATAAAAGGCAGGAGTTTAACTTTAAAGATTGTAATTTAAAGAATTGGTTCTCCTGTATCAGTCATAGAGTTTTAAAAAATATTCTGTTTACCCAAATTAACAGAATTAAAATGATTTGCAATAACCATTTAGACCTGAATTTGGCACTGAAAAATCTCAAAAACGTATTAACTGTCAACCGCTATCCTGTTTTCCTGCTCAATAAACATCTTAGTCTTCTTGATTACAATCTTGCTTAAGGTTTTTTTTTATCCATTTTGGGTGACATTTAAGAACTGATAAATGGTCCTACCAGTCGAAGCGGGCTCTATATTTTGGATGGGGAAGGGGGGGGGGTGTTCAAATTTCCTCAATCTACTAACTATTTAAGTCTGTCCTTGTATTTATTTTTATTCTGGTCTTTTTTATTGATGTATTTGCTTTTGTACTTTATTTATGAATTTAATTTCTTTTTATGCCTTGTATTAATTCAATTCGTTTTCTGTAAGGTCTTGCTTTCATATGTGAGAAGTCGAGGGCTAAAAATGTGTTTTTTGGCTAAATAGCCAACGTTTCGTCAGAAACTTCTCCTATTTTATTCCCTACATGCTCCCCTGAAGAAGGCCCTCGTGTGTTTTGGAATTAATTTTCATTTATCCTTGGTTAGTTTGCTGATATATATATATATATATATATATAACTTCTAGTAAATTCAATAATTAAATCCTATTTATAATTTCTTCTCATCCTTGTTATGGTATTTGCTTATTACACACACTCACACACAAAAAAAAAAAAAAAAAAAGTTATGGCTTTATGGATTCTAAATTTAAATTTTAACAGTTAAATCTAAATAAATTCTAACTTCTAATAGTTTTTGATACTTCAATATTAACTACCAATTAGTTAATTTTAAAATTAGTAATAATTATTAAAAACTTTAAATAAATAATAATAATATTAATAACTTACTCTCAGTATAGTGAACTTAATTAGTTCGGCTTTAAAAAGAAATTTTCTCAGCTTTTGAATTTTAATTAATAACTTTTATTTAATGACTTTTAATTACATACTGCATGGTGTTTTTTTATTAAGTGTCCGATTCTCTAATAGGATAATTTAAAAGCTAACATTTGTTTAGGTTTTATTAAGCAATATTAATAATTTAAAAAAAATGTGGATCATCACCATTTTTTTTTATTATTTCACTCTAACAGAGGGCGCTATCGTTCCTCCCTATCTTGTTCTTTTGCATCCATAAGTAAAACCTCTACCTTCGCATGTTACTTATGAATTGAGAATTTACGTATCTCTAATTAATCTAAGTTATAAATTAAAATTTAATCAAATAAATTTATTTTAATTTTAAGGTTTATTAGTTATTAAAATCAGCAGAAACAATTTAAACTAAATTTTATTTAATAATAGTTCAGTAGATAAATTCGAATGTCTAATTAACTATAAATTTAACTACATTCAGCCTCATGGCTGTGGTGGTGCGTTTGAGCGGATTTCGGCGTGTATTGCAGTTGTAGAGTGAGTAATAATTTTGGTCTTATTATTTAATTTAAGGAATAAATTTGTTTATTCAAAAATATTGGTGATTGTTGATATAAAAGTATGTTTCTCACTTGGTTTTTTCCTCTTTCTCTTTGAGTTTTAAATTATTTTCATGTCTTATGGGTGGTATTGGCCATAGAGTGCTGTAAATGTTTAGCATATTGCATACAGCACGACTGAAATATCACCTTATTTGCATGCAACATTCATTCTATGCCCTTGAAAATGTTATGATGTTGTATGTTTTAATATCAGGATGCTCAATTCTTAGTAATCTTTATTCAAGTATTTTTTCTAGTGTATGTGATACTTGGTTTCATCTACTGCAATGTTTGAAAGGGTTTTCAATATATATAAGTATTATTTTTCTAAATCGTGCATGATTTCTAACTTTGAAGTCTAGCTTTGATCCGTAACTAACTACAAATTAACAAGAAATGTGTCATGCTAAGTATCTAATGGTCTCTCGTGAAATATTACAAAAGTGCAATAATTTATTAAAAATGCAATTTATCAAAATATTCGTATTTAAAATAAAGTCGTAGCCTCCTATATTTTCAATACCTACAATCGGTAACAAAAGTATCCGAACACTAGCAAAAATTCCTATGTAAAAAAAGTACACGTCATATGGTTTTGTTAAATAAGGCTTTGTCGAATCCTGTTTTTAGTCAGTCTAAGAACATGATTCGGTAAGGATTTATTTAACAGAACCGTATGAAGTGTACTTTTTTTACATAGGAATTTTTGCTAGTGTTCGGACACTTGTTACAGACTGTATATTTTATTACAAAATAATTTCCTTGAATTAATCATCGAAATTCTGCAATTAAATGAAGAAAATATACTATTAAAAAAAATAATGATATTCAAAATATAAGAGGCTGCGACCCCTGAACTTATATATATATATGTACAAGGTCTGTCCCGAAAGTAATGCGCCCATTTTTATTTTAAAAAATTTATTGAACCGATTCGTACAATTACTCAATATTCTTCGAAATGCATCCCTCCTGCTTCAATACACTTGTTCCAACGCGATTTCCATGCTTTATATGCGTCTTAAAAGTCCGTCTCAAGATGTCCTTTAGTAACTTCGTCGTAGCCGCCTTGATGTTCTCCATGGTCCCCAAATGCTGTCCTTTGAAGTCGGGCGGGGACAAATCAGGACTGCAAGGCGGTTGGGGGAGCGTTGAAATGCCGGCCTTGGTCAGGTAGTTAGTCGTCATAAAGGCGGTGTGGCTAAGAGCATTGTCATAGTGAAGCTTCCAGGAATTCTTGATCTTACGCCTGACGCGGTTGACCCGTTGCTTTAGACTTTTCAGTACGTCGACGTAGAATTTGCCGCTGACTGGTTGGTCAGGTGGAACAAATTCAAAATGGACCACTCCCTTGGAATTTAAAAAAACAATGAGCATCGCTTTGACCTGCGATTTGCTCATTCTTGCCTTTTTTGGGAGTGGGGACGACGTCGTGTGCCACTCTGCGCTCTGTCTTTTTGTTTCTGGGTCGTACAACAAGATCCAAGATTAGTCACCACTTACCACATTGTCCAAAAAAGTGGGATTGTCCTCACAACACTGCAACAATTCTCTCGAGAGTTTTTTCCATCTTTATTTCGACCGAGCACTCACACAAGGGTTCACTGAAACAGGCACTGTGACTCTGCAGGAGCTCGGAGCCGAATAGCGCTGGTGACGCTGTGTTCCCAAGAGTCCACCCACCCTTCCGTGCAAGCAGCAATCCTATGCGACGGATAGTCGCAGCAGAAGAAAATGGGGCGCATTACTTTCGGGACAGACCTTGTATAAATTTTCCCAGTAAGAATTTTCCCTTGTATAAATTTTCCCTGCTCAATAAACATCTTAGTCTTCTTGATTACAATCTTGCTTAAGGTTTTTTTTATCCATTTTGGGTGACATTTAAGAACTGGTAAATGGTCCTACCAGTCGAAGCGGGCTCTATATTTTGGATGGGGAAGGGGGGGGGGTGTTCAATTTTCCTCAATCTACTAACTATTTAAGTCTGTCCTTGTATTTATTTATATTCTGGCCTTTTTTATTGATGTATTTGCTTTTGTACTTTATTTATGAATTTAATTTCTTTTTATGCCTTGTATTAATTCAATTCGTTTTCTGTAAGGTCTTGCTTTCATCTGTGAGAAGTCGAGGGCTAAAAATGTGTTTTTTGGCTAAATAGCCAACGTTTCGTCAGAAACTTCTCCTATTTTATTCCCTACATGCTCCCCTGAAGAAGGCCCTCGTGTGTTTTGGAATTAATTTTCATTTATCCTTGGTTAGTTTGCTGATATATATATATATATATATATATATATAACTTCTAGTAAATTCAATAATTAAATCCTATTTATAATTTCTTCTCATCCTTGTTATGGTATTTGCTTATTACACACACTCACACACACACAAAAAAAAAAGTTATGGCTTTATGGATTCTAAATTTAAATTTTAACAGTTAAATCTAAATAAATTCTAACTTCTAATAGTTTTTAATACTTCAATATTAACTATCAAATTAGTTAATTTTAAAATTAGTAATAATTATTAAAAACTTTAAATAAATAATAATAATATTAATAACTTACTCTCAGTATAGTGAACTTAATTAGTTCGGCTTTAAAAAGAAATTTTCTCAGCTTTTGAATTTTAATTAATAACTTTTATTTAATGACTTTTAATTACATACTGCATGGTGTTTTTTTTATTAAGTGTCCGATTCTCTAATAGGATAATTTAAAAGCTAACATTTGTTTAGGTTTTATTAAGCAATATTAATAATTTTAAAAAATGTGGATCATCACCATTTTTTTATTATTTCACTCTAACAGAGGGCGCTATCGTTCCTCCCTATCTTGTTCTTTTGCATCCATAAGTAAAACCTCTACCTTCGCATGTTACTTATGAATTGAGAATTTACGTATCTCTAATTAATCTAAGTTATAAATTAAAATTTAATCAAATAAATTTATTTTAATTTTAAGGTTTATTAGTTATTAAAATCAGCAGAAACAATTTAAACTAAATTTTATTTAATAATAGTTCAGTAGATAAATACGAAAGTCTAATTAACTATAAATTTAACTACATTCAGCCTCATGGCTGTGGTGGTGCGTTTGAGCGGTTTTCGGCGTGTATTGCAGTTGTAGAGTGAGTAATAATTTTGGTCTTATTATTTAATTTAAGGAATAAATTTGTTTATTCAAAAATATTGGTGATTTTTGATATAAAAGTATGTTTCTCACTTGGTTTTTTCCTCTTTCTCTTTGAGTTTTAAATTATTTTCATGTCTTATGGGTGGTATTGGCCATAGAGTGCTGTAAATTTTTAGCAAATTGCACACAGCGCGACTGAAATATCACCTTATTTGCATGCAACATTCATTCTATGCCCTTGAAAATGTTATGATGTTGTATGTTTTAATATCAGGATGCTCAATTCTTAGTAATCTTTATTCAAGTATTTTTTCTAGTTTATGTGATACTTGGTTTCATCTTCTGCAATGTTTGAAAGGGTTTTCAATATATATATGTATTATTTTTCTAAATCGTGCATGATTTCTAACTTTGAAGTCTAGCTTTGATCCGTAACTAACTACAAATTAACAAGAAATGTGTCATGCTAAGTATCTAATGGTCTCTCGTGAAATATTACAAAAGTGCAATAATTTATTAAAAATGCAATTTATCAAAATATTCGTATTTAAAATAAAGTCGTAGCCTCCTATATTTTCAATACCTACAATCGGTAACAAAAGTGTCCGAACACTAGCAAAAATTCCTATGTAAAAAAAGTACACTTCATATGGTTTTGTTAAATAAGGCTTTGTCGAATCCTGTTTTTAGTCAGTCTAAGAACATGATTCGGTAAGGATTTATTTAACAGAACCGTATGAAGTGTACTTTTTTTACATAGGAATTTTTGCTAGTGTTCGGACACTTGTTACAGACTGTATATTTTATTACAAAAAAATTTCCTTGAATTAATCATAGAAATTCTGCAATTAAATGAAGAAAATATACTATTAAAAAAAATAATGATATTCAAAATATAAGAGGCTGCGACCCCTGAACTTATATATATATATATACAAGGTCTGTCCCGAAAGTAATGCGCCCATTTTTATTTTAAGAAATTTATTGAACCGATTCGTACAATTACTCAATATTCTTCGAAATGCATCCCTCCTGCTTCAATACACTTGTTCCAACGCGATTTCCATGCTTTATATGCGTCTTAAAAGTCCGTCTCAGGATGTCCTTTAGTAACTTCGTCGTAGCCGCCTTGATGTTCTCCATGGTCCCCAAATGCTGTCCTTTGAAGTCGGGCGGGGACAAATCAGGACTGCAAGGCGGTTGGGGGAGCGTTGCAATTCCGGCCTTGGTCAGGTAGTTAGTCGTCATAAAGGCGGTGTGGCTAAGAGCATTGTCATAGTGAAGCTTCCAGGAATTCTTGATCTCACGCCTGACGCGGTTGACCCGTTGCTTTAGACTTTTCAGTACTTCGACGTAGAATTTGCCGCTGACTGGTTGGTCAGGTGGAACAAATTCAAAATGGACCACTCCCTTGGAATTTAAAAAAACAATGAGCATCGCTTTGACCTGCGATTTGCTCATTCTTGCCTTTTTTGGGAGTGGGGACGACGTCGTGTGCCACTCTGCGCTCTGTCTTTTTGTTTCTGGGTCGTATAAGAAGATCCAAGATTAGTCACCACTTACCACATTGTCCAAAAAAGTGGGATCGTCCTCACAACACTGCAACAATTCTCTCGAGAGTTTTTTCCATCTTTATTTCGACCGAGCACTCACACAAGGGTTCACTGAAACAGGCACTGTGACTCTGCAGGAGCTCGGAGCCGAATAGCGCTGGTGACGTTCTGTTCCCAAGAGTCCACCCACCCTTCCGTGCAAGCAGCAATCCTATGCGACGGATAGTCGCAGCAGAAGAAAATAGGGCGCATTACTTTCGGGACAGACCTTGTATAAATTTTCCCAGTAAGAATGAAAAACTTTTTAAATTGCTCATTTATAAATAGTGAAACGTGAGATAGGGGGTAGAATTTTTTTTATTTAATTATGAATGTATTACTGATAAATTTAGCAATTATCAGCACCAGTGTAGCTAGATTTTGTGACTTTTTTATTTAATATCCACTACTAAATTTTAAATGTAATCGTCGCACTTCGAAGATTAATCATGTATCATGTGTACCAAATATCATTTCGCAAAGTTATTGGTGACTATTGAATAAAAAAGTAACAAAATCTGGCAACACTATCAGCATTTTGTTTTCTTCTAAAAGAAGGGATTCTTTAGGAATTTTTTTAATTTTTACATAGCTACTTTTCGCACCACTTTATCTGGATAGTAATTTTTCCAAATATGTAATTAAGATTAAATAAGAAGAAATGTTTTCTTAAAGGGGAAAAAAAGAGTGGCGTGAATAAAAATCGGGTACTAACAATGCACCAGAATAAATAAGAAATGGCGGTTCTTTTTTAAAAGTCATTTTCTTCTTTTTTAATCGGAACTACATATTTGAGAAAATTGCTCTACGGAGAAAGTGGTATGGAATGTAGGTGGATACTAAAATGCTATGAAATTACTTTAAAATGCTGATAGCTCTAGATTACAATTTCTACTGAAAGACTTTAAAACCGTTACAAAATTATACAACAAAAGTATCCGAACGCTAGCAAAAATTCCTAAGTAAAAAAGTAGAGTTAATACTGTTTTGTTAAATAAATCCTTGTCGAGTCATGTTCTTAGTCAATCTAAGAACACGATTCGACAAGGATTTATTTAACAAAACAATATTAAGTGTACATTTTTTTACATAGGAATTTTTGCTAGTGCTCGGATACTTTTGCTGCCGACTTTATAACTAACAAGGAGAGGTCACGACGTGGAAAATTCAGATCGGGACGAAACTCCGCAGGATTGTAGTACTATGAGGGTAACAACATATTAAAGCAGTAGGACCCACTATCCACAAAATTTCGAGAAAAAAACATTTAAAGTTTCAGTAATTTTTAAATACAAGTTATTTCGCAAGCGAACAAGCGCCCCAGTGGTGTGATCCTAAGGCGCGAGTCTGCTAGCCAGACGACTTGGGCTCGAGGCTACATCTAGACTGCTTTTTTTTTTCTTTAACTTTTTATGTAATCTAAACTTTTTATTTTTTTACTTTATTTTATACTTCAATTCAAAATTTGAAAATTTTAATAAAATATTATTTAATTTTTTTGAATATAAAATAAATAAATTTTTCTATTTTTAATATTTATAACTTAAAAATACAATAAGTTTCTGTAACTTAAAAAATAAATTTTATTTTTACTTTAACTGTAAAATAAGGTAAAACTAAAGAAACTGTTTTTGATTATTTATCGAAATATTTTTTATTTTTTTTATTTTAGGTATGCTTGAAACAATAGTACATTTTGTCCATATTTGTATCCCTAGTGCATTGATTGTACAGTCAGCCAAAAAAAAAAACGCCCCCCCCCCCCCCACACCTAATTTCGCCGTAAATTATCGTAGAAACATGCGACTGGTACCGATCAGTTTGTAATAACGTCTAGTTTATAATGTTATAGTTAGATTTTACTTAGGGGGTCGTCTACATATTAAAACTGACATCAACTTCATTTTTTTCAATGGTAACCCCCGTTTTTTATAATTTATTTGCATTCTTTGGATCAAATCATCACGGAAAATGGTATAGTTTATATATTTCGCTCAATTTTTCATAGAGTTATAAGGTGTCAAAGTTTGGGGATGCTAATGTTAAATGAATGTGACAAACATTAAATCATATCTTCCGAAATAATTATGATGTTTAAATTCTGTTTTTTTTATTCGTTAGAATGAAGTGACCCAAACATATTCCATGCAAATTTTTGTAAAAAAAAACATTTTTTGAATTATGAAAATTATTAATAAATTCATATTTGAAAAAATTATGAATTATGACCTATGTTAATTTTTGCACGAATAGAACAGGCATCATCAAAAACATGGATTTCCAAATTTACAGCTCGTTCCTAACATTATTTTTTGAGTTACAGTGATATTTCACTTTTTATTCCTGTTAGGGGACCGTCACTTGTTACAATCTGTATCCTCTATAAGTAAATGTTTGTATATAATTTGATGGAAAACTATTTTAATTTACCTTTATGTTATTTTTATTGTTTCCTAAGCAATATTTCGATGTTTATTATACAAATTGGCATATTACTTTCTTCTATATGTAATATAGAGAAAGTATTGGATTCGCGAAAATTTTCGACCTCCGTTTTTTGACGGATCTACACGTTTTGGGATGTCCTGAACACGAATTGATAGTTTTTAAAAAATGTCTGTCTGTGTGTCTGTCTGTCTGTCTGTCTGTCTGTCTGTCTGTGTGTCTGTCTGTCTGTCTGTCTGTATCATTTTTTTGTGGACGCTGTATCTCACGAACCAATGAATGAAATTTAACCAAACTTGGTATTTAGTTGCACCCTGACATCAACTGGTGCCCATTAGATTTGGGGATCAATAGCTCAACAGGTGGCGTTGTGATCGCATTTTATGCAAATTTTTAACATGGCAGCATAGGACAAAATTCCGTATAAATGAGCATAAAGAGAGTTAATTTAAACTTGTGATTGTAAAATTAATATGAATTATTGATAATAGTAGTAGTTAACTAGAAAAAAAAAATTGTGCATGAGGGGGCATCGGTTCCCCCCCTGGGGGGGAAGTACCCCCCCGTGGGGGGTAAATTTTGAAGATAGATATCATTCGAAAGATCTCGTCAATACCTTTAAAACGAATGGTTGAACCATAAATCTGTGATAATTTAAAACAAAGTTATCGAATTTTTTTACTTTTAACAAAAAAAAAACTTAGAAAAAAATCGTATTTTTCTTTTTTTTTTTTTTTTTTTTTTTTAAACGAAATTTTACCAAACTTGGTATTTAGTTGGTCCCCGACATAAACTGGTGCTGATTATATTTGGGGATGAATAGCTCAACAGGAGGCGCTGTGATAGCATTTTATCTAAATTTTTAACATGGCAGAATAGGACAAAAATTCGTATAAATGTGCATAATAAGAGTTATTTTACACTTGTGATTGTAAAATTAATATGAATTATTGATAATAGTAGTACGTAACTAGGAAAAAATTTTTGTGCATGGGGGGGCATCGCTTCCCCCCCTGGGGGGGAAGTATCCCCCCGTGGGGGGTAAATTTTGAAGATGGATATCATTCGAAAGATCTCGTCAATACCTTTAAAACGAATGGTTGAACTATAAATCTGTGATAATTTAAAACAAAGTTATCGATTTTTTTTACTTTTAACCAAAAAAAAAAAACTTAGAAAAAAATTCGCATTTTTTTTTTTTTTTTAATATTGTTACTGATTGAATATGTATAGGAAAATATAGAAGAAAGTCTTGTGGTGACCACAACATACTAGTTTTTGTAAAGTTATCACAATGTAGGCGAGAGATTGTGAAAAAATTTCAAAAGAAAAGAAGCCCCGCCCCGCCTCTGATTCGCTGAAACACTATTTAAAAAAAAAAAAAAAAAGACTAATTTGCATATTCCTATTTGACTCTATATGTGACGCTGGTATGCATAAATCACAATGGTATTTACTACATCGATTATTGAAGACAAAACTTAAATGATTTAATAACAAATATGCAAAATTATTTTTTTTATATTATAAAGTTTTAGAAAATTTGTAAAAAGGCGTGGCTTACGGTACAATAGAGGAATATATCCGATCCTAATATGTTAAGTCTTTCTTCATAAGTATTAAATATCTTTTTCTAGTTTTTCGCTGCTAAAATTCTATTTTAACCCTGTTACACTTTTTTTCGAATTTCAATATTCAAGAGTACGTACACCTCTAGTTAAATATCATGTTTTAGAAAACACGGTACAGCGAAACTGATTGCATGAAACAGCAATTATGCATTCGACAATCCTTTTATTATTATTATTATGAATATTTAATAATTTTAAAAAGATTTTTTTACCATGAATTTTCTGTTTAAATTTTGTTGTGACATATTTGCATTTGGTTACTGTACCGTTTGTAAGCTTTGTGTTATTTAAAATTTATCCCATAATGTAACATAATATCAAATTTCTATTAAAAGTTTTTTAATACAGAATCAAATAGTGATTTTTTTTTTTTTTTTTTTTTTTTTTTTAAGTTTATAAGATCTATTATTGGAACATAGCTCAATAGTACAGGGTTCGTACGGGCCTTATTTTTTCCCTGAGTCTTATACCAGTAATTTTTTAGAACGATTTTCGTTATAAAATAAGTCTTTCTGATTAAGATGAATTTTCTTGTTTCAAAATACTGGTGTGAGACTCAGGGAAAAAATAAGTCGCGTACGAACCCTGTAGTATTTATTTTCAATTTTCTAATCACGAAATCAAAGTCACAGTTATAATGGAATAAAAATTTAAAACAAAGAAATAGTCTTATTACTTTCAAATTATTGATCTTACAGAATCCTGAAATTTCATTTAAAAGACTTTAATCGTCTAAATTTAAAAATTCAAAATAAAATAAATTAATCTAAATGCTTTTAAAGTTGAAACAGGAAGATTTCAAAATATATGAAAATTGGCATTTGTGTTTTGAACATTTTGGTGCGGCAGATATTAAAAACAATATTTTAATGATGAGCTGAATCTGAGCTTAAGAGAGGGCGGATACAGCTATTTAGCATAAGTGATATCACCTGACTAAAACCAGAATAAACAACATTTTCAATTATTCCGGGGTATTTTTAGCCCACTGTTATTCTTTTTTTTTTTTTTTTTTAAGAGAAATTTATCTTATTTAGCATAGATTTTTACTTTTTACCGCTATCCACATGTGACCTTCAGCATTAGCATTTAAATGAGGAGTCATCATCTTCTTCCAAAGCAAATTTTAAATAAACTTAAAATCATATATATTTGCGAAAATCCAAACAGATTTTTCCTACGAAGAAAGCCATTCCACACTGAAATACATGCGTAATCGGTCACTTATACGCCAGTTCACACCACAACATATTGGTAGGTAGGTAGGTTGGGTTTAATGTCGCACTAGTACTGCGCTATGGGTAATTGGCGACGGTCTGGGACGCACCCCTACGATGGTCCGGAGACACGCCATCGTAATTTTTATCGTTCACGGAGACGATGGCTTTCCTGCTTCTGTTCCCATAGTTTATTGTTCAGATTTTTTATTTATTTATTTTTATTTTATTTATTTTATTTTATTATTATTACTTCCTTCCTTTCTCCCCCCCCCCCTTTTTTTTTTAATAGAGTAATGTAACATTTTGACCTTTTCAACTGAAGATTTAGATTAAGGGTAGTCAGCCTTTCTACACCCACCGTCCACTTCGGTATCTGTGTTAAGAGTAGAATTTTAGAACATCCCATTAAGTAGTAGGATTTATTATTTTGCATATTAATTTGTTACACATTATAAAATATAAAAGCAAAAGAATATCGTGGAGATTTATGTAAAAGTTTTTAATAATGTCATGAAAAAATAAATAATTAATTAAAAAAAAAAAAAAAAAATCTGTTTTAATATTTGTAAAAAGTCAATTAAATTAAAGCAAATGAAACTACTGCAGTATCAGAACAAACTCCCATTGTCACTGTGAAACGGCCGTGGGAACCAGGTTGAGTGCCACCGTTTCAGACAATTATACGGCAGCTTGAGTTAAAATAATTTTGAATTTTCAAACAAATTTAAAACCATTTACCTTTTTTTTTTCTTTCTTTGGATAGATATTTTAATATCTATTCAAGCTATTTAATTTTCTTCGTATGAAGTGATGAAGTGAACTATTTGATGTTTAATCAATAGAAACCAATAAAAATCTTTTAATTCATAAACTAACTCACAGAGTTCTGTGAATTAGTCATTTTTTATTTTATAATTAACATTTCTGAAATTTTTTCCCGGTGTGAAACTTAATAAATAATGTATACTGGGTGGTAGATCATGATTTATATTTTCTAAATGTATAGACGGACCCCTAATACATTTTAACGTGTAACTCTATTTAGAATTGATTTAAAGTATATAAATAGGTATGTTTTCCGAACCGCCTTGAGCTCAGAAATTTGAATATGAAGTCAAAAATAGGGGTTGCTAATGAAGAAAATGAAGTTAATGCCAGTTTTAATATGTAGACGACCCCCTAAGCAAAATGTAACTATACCGTTATAAACTAGACGTTATTACAAATCGATCGGTACCAGTCAAATGTTTCTACGATAATTTACGGCGAAAATAGGTGGGGGGTGGCGTTTTTTTTTGGCTGACTGTACATTTTGTTTTTTAAATTTAAAAAAATAATAATAATACAGAGAAATGATCATTTTAATTGCATATTTTATTTCTATCCAAATTAAATAATTACTTCTCCAATCAATACAGTTTCTTGAAAAAATATAGTATAAGATTACGATGCTATTACATTATTACAGGTAAAGAAATGTTATCTTTAAATGTAGATTTTAAATGTTAATGAACATCGTTTCTTTTTCGATAACGATTTCCTTTTTTTTTTATCCTTCCTTGCAAAAATAAAATTCCACCTGCCCTTTATTATTAACAAGCTAGAAGCGTTTACGTAATTTATACACATTCAAACAAAATCAGGAAGCTCCAACCAAGATTTAAGTAACACCTGCTAACTATTTTACACTTTGTTTACAGCTTGCTTATTTTTTAATTATTTAAATATTTGTCTGTTTTTCTTTATGTTTCTTATTTAGGGTTTTGTAAAACTAAACTTTATTTTTTAAGTCATAGAAATTTATTGTATTTTTAAGTTATAAATATTAAAAATAGAAAAAGTTATTTTATACTCAAGAAAATTAAATAATTTATTAAAATTTTCAAATTTTGAATTGAATTGTAAAATAAAGTAAAAATAAATAAAAAGTTTAGATTACGTAAAAAGTTAAAGAAAAAAAAAATTGTCTCGAGGTAGCCTCGAACCCAAGTCGTCTGGCTAGCAGACTCGCGCTTTAAGATCACGCCACTGGGGCGCTTGCTTGTCTACGAAATAACTTATATTTAAAGATTACTGAAACTTTAAATGCTTTTTTCTCGAAATTTTGTGGATAGTGGGTCCTACTGCTTTAATATGTTGTTACCCTCATAGTATACTACAATCCTGCGCAATTTCGTCCCGATTTGAATTTTCCATGTCGTGACCTCTCCTTGTAAGATAAAATATGAAAAAATTACTATGAAAATAAGGCGGGGCTAACAATGCTCCGGAATATATTATAAAAGCTGGGAACTCTGAGAAATGTGACGCTACTTTTCTAAAATTACAAAACAAATTGAAAAAATTTGCTGTTAAATGAATAAAAATTTATTAAGGACATCATGGATCTTATATGAGATGGGTGAGTTTAACGCCGCACTATAGTTATACCGTAGACAACTGAAGACAGTGAAATATTCACTCCCATGTGTGGCTCGGAGACATGCGATCACTATTTTGATCCTGTGTAGATTGGGGTTGCAAACTCGTTTCGGTAATCACCAGAGGTTTTAATTTCGGAACAGACATTGCAGCCACGACAGATTTTACGTGCACCAGCTACCATTTGTGTACAAGACGGTCTTCGGCCGGCTAGTCTATCAATTTTGCAATCTTGTAGTTATGAGCTTTGTGCACTACCAACCAGGCTACCGCGGCGACTTTATAAATGGTCTTTTGCGGGTCATAATTTTTTTTGCATTGAAATTTAAGAATATTAAGTATTTATGTAAAAATTCCTGGATACTAGAATACATTTTTATATCTAAATACCTTTGCTTTAGTAAATCTGTCATATTTGTGCAATTAGATGGTATTACATCAATAGAAATATCAGACATATCGTCCGAACCGTGAAAAGAAACAATACCACATGATGAAGTCCAATCCCCTTATATTGGAATTTCTGCAACTGGTTTATTGAACTGTATTCAGGCAAAATGTGCTTATCTATAACCATGAAAGGAAATGATACCACATGATGAAACCCAATCCACTTATACTGGAATTTGTACAACGACTTATTGAACTGTATTAAAGCAAAATGTGATTATCTGTATTAATTCGACCAGAATCTACCTGTTTCAACTTTAAGTCTTTATAACAGCCTGTATATTTTGGGCCAGTTTCATTTAAGTGGCATTCGGGCCACACATTAGGTAAATTTATTTTGGTCCAAACGCGTTTATTACCGATCATAAAACAGTCAGCGACTCAGCGAAGTATTCCGATTAGGGACCAGGTGATGTTTTTTGAATACATCGGCATGCCGTAATTGCGAACATTGGACTGTGCAGTTACCTACGGTTCTATGTTTGTTGGAATTCAGTAGAGTCCACCAACATCAATTTTTTTTTTTTTTAATTTCACAATATATAAGCTATATAAATAATTTTTTTTTTCAACGCAAATTATCTTCAATAATTTCTTTCATTTTTTGAAAAAAATATTTATTTTTAATTTGTTCTATTAGGAAGATTATAGGGAGGAATTCCAAGAAAACTATTGATATAAATCAAAGTACGAAATCATGTTCCTTTTTTTTTTTTTTTCGTCTTTAGAAAAATATAAATAATTTAAGATTTTCTCAATATTGTGAATATAAACATCTGATTGATCAGATACAAGATTATCTCCCAATATCACAAAGAACAAAGATTTTATACATTTTCATGCTTGTCAACCATCTCATTAATAACCGTATAATTATTAACGCCCCCAGAAAAAACGCCCCTTTTCTCACACCACTATATTTTTAGAGTTATTATCTCCAAATATTGTTATGATTAAATAAGACTAAAATTACTCTAAAAGATTATTGATGTGAAAAAAAAAGGCGGGTACTAAAAATTGTACAGCTCATAATGAGATGGTTGGCAAGTATGCATTTGATCTCAAAATGCAATCACTGATGTATTAAAAACAAGTAACAAAATCTGTTGGCGACTTTTCATCCGGGGAAGTAAAGTAATAGGGGCGAATTTTCTAGAGAACATTATTTTCCTAATACAGGGTTCGTACGGCCGCGGTTTTTTTTTTTTTTTTTTTTTGTAGAAGTCTTCCACCAGTATTCTTTATCGATAAATTCCTTTTTAAATTTATACGCTTCTAACATAACGAAATTTACAATATAAAATTAGTGGTTCGAAAGATCAAGGAAAATGTAGGAGTGTACGAACCCTATAATGTATTTTCATACACCAAAAGAAATAAAAATATGCATTGTTTTAACTTTTATTTTGAGTAATTATTTTTCTATGAACCTGTAAAATTTCAATTGAGCTTTATTTAATCATTTCCTAAATTTCTACATAATTTTCAGGTCATTCACCGACACACACCCTCTTTGAGAAGCTTCAAGCATATATGTATCCTTTCTGACATTACCACGCCTACTAATAGCAGCTGTTGTATACATACATAGATGTTAACTGACATACACGAAAACGTGAACACCAATAAATAGCAACAATATTCTTATTATACAATGAAACATATCAAAACTTGAACCAAAATTAAAGTTCTTTTATTTATTAACAATGATTCGCAATGAGAGCAGTTAAATATAAATTGAAGATTGACTTCGAGGTCAAATAATGCAGTTTCTTTATTATAATATATCAGATAAGAAAAACAAGCTTTAATAGTTTTTAAAATTCAATAAACAACATTCGCAAACAACATAATGTATAAATATGTAATAAGATAATGTACGTCTGACAAATAGAATAAGAATAATTTTTAAATGAATATACAAGAAAATAAAATCAATTATTTTTAAGATTGTTGATTTCGACGAAATGAAATATTGTTCCTTAAATATGATTAGTATGATAACGCTTAAACTTGAGGCGAAAAAATTTATATTCGTCTAGAAAGCCTTAAACTCAAAATAAAAATAAAAGGAAGAAAGAAATGTAGACGAAAATTGATTGTCAGACTTGATTTAAAAAGATTATATAGTATTTCTTAAAAATTATGATAAATCTTTTAAGGGGATGGTGTCCTAATTTTTAAATCAGATTTACAGTCGGTAACAAAAGTGTCCGAACAATAGCAAAAAATACCTATGTAAAAAAGGTACACTTCATACGGTTTTGTTAAATAAATACTTGTCGAATCCTGTTCTTAGTTAGTCTAAGAACATGATTCGATAAGGATTTATCGAAGGATTTATAGCTGCTTTTGCTAATATAAATCGTCGAAAATATATATAACATATTCCATTTAAAAATACTGGTGTCAAATCTGATTTAAAAGTTAAAAATGTTGGCAGCTCTGATGATGTGTATGCATACCTGGTAATATTTATAACTTATTCTGGAATACTATTAGTGCCGCCCTTTTTTCACATCAGTCATATTTTAGAGAAATTTCCACCAATATGAATTACGATAAAATAAGAAGAAAAATGCTTTTAAAAAATATTGGTGTGAAAAAAAGGGCGGGACTAACAGTACTCAGGAATTAATTATAAATATTACATAGTATGTGTGTGTGTTCTGAGAAATATTAAAATGAGTCTAAAAAATATTAAATATGAATAAATATCTTTTTACTACATATTTTGAAAACTATATCACAAATTAATGTTTAAAAATCATCAAAAATCTACAAGGGAAAAAAAATTACACCAATGACACCAATATTGGTAATAAAAAGCCCTTGTCTAAAAAATGAAGAGACATTTATATGATGTAAATTAGAATATACTCTATACATGACCAGAATTGCCAACATTTTAATTTATTCCGAAACATTTTTAGCCCCTCCTTTATTTCGCTCCACTTTATTCATAGAATAATTTTCTCCGATATATAACTACTATCATAGCCTCCTAAACTAGATGCTTGTCGCGTGGCTCAGAAACTTGGCAACAGTTCAAGCGGTAGACAGCGCCACCTGGTACAGATTGAACGACTTTTTTATTCAACTGTCACCAATAATTTTAAGAAGTGATATGATATATATAATAAACGTTTCTTCGATTCTAAAAGCCTTTTATGTATATTAAATAAAAAAGTCGCGCAATCTATACTAGGTGGCGCTGTCTACCGATTAAACTGTTGCCAAGTTTCCGAGCCACGCGACAGGCATCTAGTTTAGGAGCTATGCTACTATGAAAGAAAAAAGACTATAAAAGATGCCATTTATACGAAAAAAAGTGTTATAAAATAAAGGCGGGGCTAAAAATTCTCTTTTGCTTTGTTGTTTAAAATAAAACACTCAAAAATGTCTTTGCAACTCTGCAATAGTTTCAGCGTATTCTTAACTAAATTGATAAAAATTTTGATACACCCAAAATATTGCTTTTATATATTTGGACCACTTTTGTGAGATTTTTTATTTGAATTATTGGGTTACAATAAAAACAAAAGTTTAAATAAATTGTAAACATATGACAACATCTCGTGATATTTTTTTCTTTTAAAAATATATATTTAACTATTCTAAGCTTTTGTTAGTGGGAAGCAATTCAAATTATAGAAAAAAGTTGTCAAAAATAGAAATTTTTAGTTTTTAAAAAATTTAGTTATTATGTGTGGCATTTACGTAAATATTTTTAAATGCTTACTTATTTAGGGGAATGATAGGGAATATGGAATACCGTTATGTCTCACCTGTACAGAACTGAAAACTATCGGAAGCACGTCAAATATCTGCACTGGGCCTCAAACATGAACGGTAGTTCGTATGTTACAATTAAACTTGGCCTATTCAGAGCACTCAGTAGCTGTAACTGAAATGCAGATTGAGACGAAAATTTGTATGTAGACACTTCAAAGGATGCGCGCAAAGGTTTTGCAAAATAATAATAATAACAATAATAATTAATTAATTAATTAATTAATAAAATTTTTAAAAATTCCGCTCTGATGGGGCATACATCAAAATACAAACGAGATACAAATTTTAATACAAACAACTTTATTAATGCAGATTTAACTGTTATTTATTACAAGTTACAGACTGTTTATCCATGGAGATCATATTCTTCAATGTGGGTCCCATCATTAAGTTGTAAAATCTGCAGCCGATGAACAATGTGTTCAACAGCTCGTAGCAGCTGGTCGCCAGTTCTCCTCACATGCAGCGTTATACGGTCCTTCAAGTCAGCCAAAGTTACAACATTTCTTTTAAAAACCAAATTCTTTAAGCAGCCCTATAACCAAAAACCCCCCAGATTAATATCGGGGGAATGGAATGGCCAAGGAGTGGAAAATGAACAGGTAATCACTCTATCATCTGTAAAATTTTGCAATAAAAACAGTTGCAAAATGTAAGAACAACAGTTTTAAATGTACGGTTTGAAAATGTTAAAACAGATCACAGTTATTTATTACATAACTTTTATAGCATTTTGACTGTAACAGGGATGGAACACGGGCGCAGAATTCATACCACTATCGATGTAAGAAAATTTTCTACTTCTTAAATCAACGATATTATAAGTAGGGAAATTTCTTAAACGGATTCCGGTATGAATTTTGCGCCCGTGTTCCATCCCTGCTGTAATGTTTGTTTGTATTTTGATGTATGTCCCCTTAGTGAGGAAATTTTTAAAATTCTATTTTAAAAACTTTTTTTTTTAATTTTGCAGAACCTATGAGCGCATCCTTTGAAATGCCAATATACAAATTTTCGACTCAATCCGCATTTTAGTTACAGCTACAGAGTGCTTTGAATAGGTCAAGTCAAATTATGGCCACCCTGTATATGCATATACCTACCTGTATTACCCTATATGTATAGCATATCTGCCATATTAGCGTACTTATCAATATTAGAACGGTAGGAAATATAGAATAGTCAGGGAAAATGAAATACTGTTACAACGGAGCTGCGACCTATCGTAAGCACGTCAAACATCTTCACAAGGCCTCAAACATGAACCATGTGTCAGTGAGTAGCGCAGGTTTTGTGTCATTTAACTTCTTTAATTTATCAAGATTCAGACTTTTCTAGAAGTAAGTATTACGAATTCTGTAATCTATTTAGGAAGCAGTAATATAAGTGAAAACCTAGTGCATAGCTGCCAAGTGTTCCGTTCTTTGGATACTGGCAAAATTTTATAAAAATTTTCATCTTATTAAATCAACGAAAACTGCTTCAGAACTTATAAAATTTTCCTATAAAATTATATCGGTATCCAAAAAACGGAACGCTTGTCAGCTATACTAGTGTCATTTAAAATTATTATTTATTTATTTTTTTATTTTTTTAAGTATTAATTTCAATTAATCCCTTAACTGCCCCGGGCGTATATATACGTTTATCTGATACGTTCGTTTGTATTGTACTGCTGAATGAAATTATTGTACAATGAAATTTCTGACACGGTTTAACAATACAGTAAAATAACCTTTAAAGTGATCGTGACAGTGTTTTTGAAAAATTTACTCATTTCAGAGTTGAAAGAGAACAGTGACATTTTGAAACTAATCTCGTAAATTTTCGTCGGCAGTTAAGGGGTTAATCAAATAGTCTTACATATATAGATATATATTTGTTCATTTATTTATTCTCCGCTCTTACAACTATTAGTAGTATCGGTGCCGTTTAACTATAAGACCCCCTTGGTGACATTTAGTGACTCTTTTGCCATTTTGGCGATGAATTAAAATGACTATCGCAATTGCATAAATTGACAATAGCGAAAGAAATCGGAGCTACTTCGGTTGCCAAATTTTAAATGTCACCAATACAGTCCTACACTAAAGCTGTTCCCTAAGGGGAATGCATATTTAGTTTATTTTAAATTAACCGTGTTTCTAGTCTGCATGATGAAACTAAAATAGTTAAATGTCATTTGCATTTATCACAGTACTTAGGCATGGTTTTCATTTGCTGAATATAGTCGCCAAACAACATATACATATTTAAACGTTTCAATTATTCTTTGTTTATTTATTTATTTAATTATTAAGTCATTTGAATATAGTGACTAGCGAAGCGAGCAAAGCTTGCTAGTTAAATAATAAAGGAAAATTTGGCAAGAATAAAAAATGCTTAAAGGGGGAATAAATTCATATTAAATGTTTTTAAGTTTATTGTTATTAATTTTAATCTCTTAAATATTTAAAGCTTGAGTTAAGTCTAATGTTAGAAATGTTTAAAAAAAAAATTTCTATTAAAGAAGATCAATAATTGTAATTTCATAAAAGTATGAAACCATTTAGGTTAAAGATGTGTTTATCACATCTGAAAATTCATTAAGCTAAATTTTGAAAGGCTTTAATTTAAATATATATAAGTAATACAGAGTTGCCAACTTTTATAATTTATTCCGGAGCACTCTTATTATCCCCCGTTTTTCCACACCACAATTTATGTAGAATAACATTCTCCAATATGTGACTATTCTTAACCATTTGCATCATTAGCGTATATATACGCACAATTTTTTTGGTCATTATCACCGAAGCCATATGCATACGCTCAATTTTGTTGATCACAATCATTATTCTTTAGTTAAAAAATAGAAATAGAGGGTGTTGATTCTTTTCATATTTCCTTTTGATGCAACTGGATTAAATGAGAAAGACATTACTCTTTAAAAATACTGGCGTGAGAAAAAGGCGAGTACCAACAGTATTCCGGAATAAATTATAAATGTCGGCAATTCTGCTATTAATGTGGCAGTATAGTTGCCAACTTAGCATCTTTTGGCTACCGGAAATTTTTATTTTATTTTATTTTATTTTATTTTTTAACTTTATCAGGGAAAACCGTTACAGTTCACTGATTAAATAAAATAAATTTTTCCATTACATTTTTCCGGCATCTAAAAGGTGATTAGTTGGCAACACGGCATGGCGGTTTTGCTAGCTCATGATAAACTTTTTTTTAGTAAATTTCCATAGCGTGTGTGTTTGTATATATATGGTTAATAGTCCGAACTAAATGCATAAAGAGTTATTTAAGATAGTTTAGATATTATATGCGTTGTATAAGGCATTAAGAACAACTTAAGAAATTTAAATCAAAATTCTTTTCCATGAATAGTGCTGTTACTGATGATAATTTTCAGAATTCCATTAAGCAAATTTAACAACATTCAATTTTGATTTTCTAAGTAAAGTAAGATTTAATTTCTGGAAATCAATATTCTTTATTTAGTAGGTATAAATATTTGAATTAATTATTTCATGCTGATATTTATTGCTTTGAGTAGAATTTGATTTGTTTTCTTATTAAGAGTGATAATTGAAAGTATAAATAAATTTTATCCACTTAGAAAAATTTCGAATCCGTCTTTTTTCAAAAAGTAAAAAAAAAAATCTTGTACAGTTAAAAAATTTTTATTCATTAATTATTGAGATTTACAGTTAATTATTTGCCTTTTACTTTATGTAAGCACGGAATAATTGTTTTAAAATTTAATCTATACGATCATTTAATGTTGTTTTGGTTTAAAGTTGCGTATTGACTATTTAAATTATTATTACTATTTGGAACAATGTGTCCCATTTCTGTAGAGAAAATTTGATTATTTAAAAAAAAAAATCAATATTTATTGTAATTTTACAGAAGTTTAATATTAATCGAATATTAGGAAAATATAAAGTGTGTCTTAAATATAAGTTTCCATAATGCTGAAAACAAGTTTAATATTTAAATGACGACAAGTAATTATAAAAGAAAGTAAGAAAAAAAAAATCAAAGCGACAGACCATATTTTCTTGTATTTAATCTACAGGCTAAGTAAATCGGTTTTTTCAGCATAAGTTTTAATGAACAGAGAAATATAGTCTACGGGGAAACGTTGCGTACTAATTTAACTTTGTCTGTTGTTTAAAATATAAAGTATAAAATTGATTTTTCTAATCTGTGTATTATACGCAGGAAAATATGGTCATTGGAGAAAAATCTATATAAATAAAGAGAAGTGTCTGTGTGTGTGTCTGTCTGCGCTCTGCTGCTCACGCTACTTATCGCAGTGCTTCCAAATTGGCGTATAGGTACCTGGGACCCTGCAGGTGTGCACCTCATCGAGATTTTTTCGAATTTCGAATTTAAACTTTTTAAATTCACGTTTTTTCGATTTTAAACATTGGCTTTTATGTTTCATTTTTCATGAACTTATTCTTCGATTGTAATCGTCTGCGTATCTTAGCAACGGCTATATTATGCAATTTATTTTTTATTTAATACATTCATTTGAAGGCGATTTTCTTGTTTTTTTTTTTATTATTATTATTATTATTATTAAAAGAAAAATCTTTTTTTTATTTTTTTTCCTTTATTAGTAATATTTATTGGGTGAAAAAAAATGGTAGTTTATAGTAGAAAGGATTAAACTAATTAAAATTCGTTTCTTTTTCATGTATTTAATTCCTTTTAAAAGAAAATCTACTTTTTTGTTTTATTTTATTGCACTGGTCGGAATCAAATCGTAATATAGTGTAAATAACGGGGGATATAAAACACATGGTTCAAAAACTAAAATATATAATAGATGCTGAGATACAGTCATCTTTAAAATCGTAGTTCTTAAATAACAGAAAATCCACAAGTCGTCGATAATTACCCAGATTGAAGTGCCCGGGAAAGACCTTTCTGTAGACACTGGGAAACTGGACCCGATGCAGTACGGGCAGAAAAAAGAGCTGCCTTAGGCAACGGGTACCCGAAGAAGCGAGATCTAAAGCGATTTCAGTGTGAGTTTTTTTTTTTTTTTTTTTTTTTTTTTTTTTTTTTTTTTTAAATATAGTTTTTATTTGTAATGTGATGTAAAAAATAAATTCTTTTAAAAAGTCATTTAAATATAGTGACCAGCGAAGCGGGCGTAGTCTGCTAGTAAAATAATAATAAAGGGTTATTTTGCTCAGGTCAGTTAATAAAAGATGCCACAAAAATTTTAACTTTAATGAATATATGAAGTTTGCATCTTATAGTAAATTAATGAAATTCTCCTTTTCCCAATAAAATTTACATATAATTTAACAAAAACGTATTTTTAATGCGAAAAGTGGTTGAAACGCGCAATACAACAATTTTTAGCATTATGACCGTCTTTTTCTGTTTGCATAGTCAAAATAAATATCTGGCGTCACTTAAATTTTTGAATATATATTGCTTTTTTCTAGAGAATAATATTGATTTGTGTAGTATACAATATCAAACTTTCATACATGTACATACTGTACATCGTATTAATTTTCTAGACCATTAAGCAGATATGTTGAAAAAATTGCTAACGCAAAAATGATATAAATACTAGGCAAGGTATTCAGAAAATGGCTCATGAAATTTAGAATTAAATAACGAAAAAAAAAGGAGATGGGAGTGAATGAAAAACTGAACTTAAATATTATGTACGAAATTATAAATTTTAAATAACTTATTTTCTTACGAATTTAACTCACAATTTTCTGCTGGAATTCGCCGTTTCAAAAGTTTCGCAGAGAATAGCTGTAACTGAAAATGTTTGTTTATCAGAGGATTTATATATATATATATATATATATATGTATATATATATATATATATATATATATATATATATATATATATATTCGCAAATAAGTATGAATATGTTTAAACTTATATAAACTCTTTAAAGCAAAAATATCCAGAAGAAAAAAAAATACAGTCATCACGATTCCATAGATGCATGTATTTTCATTATGCGTTAACGTGTATGAATTCCATCTTTTCTGCGAAATACAATTTATTAGTTGTTTAATTTTGAAATTGTAGTATGGTTTTCTGAGCATCAGGAATAAAATAATAATACTTTTTTAATTCCAAAGCTGCCAAATTTTGAATTTATTCAGTAATATTTTTAAAACTTCCTTTCTTTTTCTTTTTCTTTCTTTCTTTTCTTTTTCTTTCTTTTTTTTTTTTTATCGCATCACTAGGGCATTTAACGATCCTTTAATTTGAAAATAACTGAAAACAATTATTGAATATTTCTATTTCAAATAATAATAAAATAATAATAATATAATAAATAAATAAATAAAATTAATATAAAATAAAGGACAGCTAAATGCCCTGTACCACTTCCTTTGTACAGTAATACTCTCAAGTATGTACATACGGTTAAATGAGAAGAAAAATACTCTTTTTGAAAGGGGATGTGAAAAAAAATTAAATAAAAATAAAATAAGATAAAATAAAAATTCGTGTACTAACAATGTTAAGAAGTAAATTTTAAAAATGTAGCTCTAAATTCGTAATAAAATATCTTAAAATAGGTAGTTAGTTATTTTATTTTTGTTCTAAAATATAGAAATTACTTTTCAAATCATAAGTCGTTTTATAACGAATGAATATTTCTAGTTTTTAATATTAAATAATAATAATAATAATAATAATAATATATTTTTATTATTTTTTAAAATATATAAACATAACATGTAAAGCGACTTTAAATAAGTTTTGCAGAAAATAAGTGATAATCCGATTCTTAAAAACCATAAGGAAAGAGCTAGGATTATACAGATTTTTATTTATTTATTTATTTTTAATTTTAAAATTGTTAATTAAAGTTTATTCCAATTCAATTATAATAAGCAACTACTGATAGAGTGCACAAAAATTTAAAACATATTAATATCAATTAGTTCGAACATATCTAAAATGCCATGCAATATTTCTTTTTTAAATCTCATGTTTTGTATCCGAAATATGGAATGTAATTTTAAATTAAGACTATGTGTGTTTTTCCCTCAGTTTGTTTTTAAAAAATGACAAAACATTTCATGACTATAAATTTGTTTTAAGAAAGATACAGAAAACTACCATGACACTGGAAATTTCTCTTGGAAAATCGCATGTTATTCATTACACAGTGTTCTCAGTAGTCACTATTTTGAATACTACTTTTTTATAGTAATCTTCATTAATTGTTTGCAGTACATATTACAAAGATTGCTTTATATATACTTGTCAACAGTTTCTATTCTTAAATCAGATTTATCACCAATATTTTATAAGAGAAATCTGTCATAGTGCATATTTCTATGATTAAATAAAGTGAAAATTGTCTAAGAAAATTTCTGGTATGAAGTCGTCCAAAAAAATCGGGAGACTTAGAAACTACGCTTTATAAAAGAATGGTATTCGAAATAATGACTGCTGAGAACCCTGCATGACATTAAATGTTAAGGCGGATAAATGAATATGCAATTGAATTACACCTAAAGACATGTAATTTCACAGGTTCATTTGCCCATTCAATTTTTGACAATCATCAACAAAGTTTCAATGTCCAACCGTATCGGACTGCCTACTTATCGCTGACATTCTCTCTCTCCATAATTGTTGACTGGATGCACACGAAAAACGTGAACGCCAATAACGTGGTGCTATTTACGGACTACAATAAATATGGAGGGAGGAGGGCGAGCATTGAAGTCAAAATCTCTTCATTTGCGACCCACGGCAGGTAAATGCAAATTGAAAAATATTTTGATAGGCAATAATAAGCAATTTCTGGCAAATTTTTGATGGCGGATTTTCAACGGATGTCAGAAGTCGTCACACCCAGGCACCACGCGCAGCGTAGGAATTGCTTTCATATCGCACGACGGCGCTCATCTGAAAAAGAGTCAAAATCGGATTTTCGTGACGACCCGAATTCTCGCTCATTTGGGCGAGCAGGGTCAAAACCTGTAGTACTCGGTACGTGATCCCAACGCTGACTCTTATAATTGAACAAGTAACAACAACAAACTAAAAAAGGGTTTTTCTTCTTTGAGAAATGGATCATGCAAAAGCACGTTATGATTAATTCTGATTCAAGCGTCCAACAAGGAATTAATCGGAAGAGTAGAAAAGGTATGATTTGAAGTGTGATTTTTATGGATGATGACGGTTACACTTTTGTTTTTTTCCTTTCGTACATATGTAATAAAAAATAGCCATCTAAAATGTTTGATATGTAAGAAAATTTATTGCATGATTACATATCACCGATTTATTATTAAAAATATTTTCACGACTTTTATTTGCTATAAATAAATATTTTTTTTCATCTTGTTGAATTTATAGTTATGCAAGTAATACTTTATATATGACTGAAAAAAAAATCACTTAAGATTTATTTATTTATTTATAAAGCTGAGCATATCATTGTCTAAAAAGGAATTAATGCCACTCCAAGAAGACGTTTCACAACACTATGTATTTAAAACTTAAAAAAAAATGATATACAGGGTGTTTAAAAATTATTGGATAATTTACAAAATGAAGTCTTAAAAATCTAGCAATTGTAGTAATAAAATTTTATCACCAACTCCAGGCCTAGCTTGAAAAGTCAATAGATTTCAGTATGAGATCTTGTAGTGACTTGTGTACAGTCGGTAACAAAAGTGTCCGAACACCAGCAAAAATTCCTATGTAAAAAAAAAAGTACGCTTAATACAGTTTTGCTAAATAAATCCTTGTCGAATCCTGTTCTTAGACTGACTAAGACAGGATTCGACAAGAATTTATTTAACAAAACAGTATTAAAAGTACTTTTTTTATATAGGAATTTTTGCTAGTGTTCGGACACTTTACTTTTGTTACCGACCGTACATCTAAGTGACACTTGGTCTTATTCAATGTATATGAAACCATCTCTTGTTATGGAATGAATAGCGGCTGCAGTTCGTTGCTAGAGTTCCTCTGCATCAGGACAAGTAGCTTTATAGACTAAATCTTTGACGTAACCCTAGATGAAGGTTAAAAAATCTGGCTATCCAAGAGGCCACGTAATTCTACTTACTTTCTTCCTGAAGACCTTGTAACAGAACTATCGCCATCTATTAGATTTTTTTCTTGCATAAAATTACGAGGAACAAAAATATAGCATTTTTATTAGTAAGACCACATTCAAATTTCCAGCTTTTCTTTTTCTTTTTAACTGTATATCTAAAGTAATTGAAAAACTGCAAATTCATTCAAATTACAGACTGCGGCAAAATTATTCGAGCGTTAGCAATAATTCGTATATAAAAAAAGTACACTTTATACTGTTTTGTTAAATAAATCCTTGTTGAATAATGTTCTTAGATTAACTAAGAACATGACTGGACAAGGATTTATTTAACAAAGCAGTATTAAGTGTACTTTTTTTTATATAGGAATTATTGCTAGCGCTTGAATAATTTTGCTGTCGACTGTATAGAATAGATTTAACAATTTACTGATCATATCTACTCAAGCGAAGTATTATATGTCTAATTTTCGGAAGATGCGTAATTTTCTACACTGCTGTTCGTTATTTATATGCTCAATGCAAACCATTTATCATTAGTATCAACATAATCTGTCATATTGATTTTTGTACAAAATTGTTTAAAAAAAATTGTAGGACAGCGTAATTTGTGCACTTTGTTGGTATAAACCGTTTTATTATTTGTTTTATTTATGATTCAGTGAAGAATTCTTACCGTAACGCGGAAGTACATATATAGCGTTATATAATGAAAATTATCCAGGGCAAAGAAAGGTTCGTTACTTCGATTGGATTAGGCACAACAGTCCGATTATTGGAGAATGTTAGTCTTATAACGACAGACTTAATGGGAATCGTTATAGTTAAATTATGGTAAGATTGATCATGAACCAAAAGAACAATCACTCCGATAAGTGATAAAGGGTTTGTCATGGCACTCGTTATGATTTTACAAAAGAGGTAAACATCTAAATTATGAACACGAAACAAGCAGGGCTATTAAGAAAAAAGCGAAGCAGCCGGATTATTAAAATGATACATGCCCTCTATAATTTTGATGATGATAATATAACAGAAAATGTTTAAAATATTTTAAAGGGATTGTCAATTTAAATCATATTCTATTACGCATTGTATGAGTTGAATAATAGAAAGAGGAAAAATATGAAACGAGCAAGGCTATTAAGAAAAAAAGGGATAAGCCCGATTATTAAAATGAGACATGCTATTTTGCAATGAAAAGAAAAAGAGAGAATGTTTAAAATATTTTAAAGTGATTTTCAGTTTAAAACATCATATTCTGTTACGCATTGTATAATTTAAATAGACATTACTTTTGAAATATATTTGCAAATAATATCTCTCTGTAAGGCCATTTTCCATATGCTTATATTCACATATTATATAAAAGAAATTCCTAGTTATTACGGATTGTCCAGAACACTATACCAGATTTTATATTTATATGCATACACACACAAATATATATATATATATATGTATGTATAAAATATTCGTTTGTAATAATCATCTGCGATTAGGTATGACATTCCTAAATAGTTGCATAAGATTTATATTTATTTGATAGTAACTGGGCAACTCTGTATATAATAAGAATTTACTTTTAATGAAATGTTGTAAAAATTATTTTTAAATGGTGTTTATAATAATTAATGTAAACTTCATTTGAAAGTAATAAATATATAAGATTGCTAATTTTCATTGATTTCTTTCGTCATTAAATATATTGAATGTTTATAGATTTTGTTTACATTTTCGATTGGGAATATTCCTAATTAAAAGCTAGCATAATAATATAAATATATGGCTTAGCGTTATCCAATTTTTAAAACAAATTTTTATATCTATTTTGTTTTTTTTTTTAATTGTTTTAAAAAATTCTCTGTATCATCTAACGCTCAAAGTTCATAAAGTTGTAAAATGTATTTTAACTGAATTCTATAACAACCATCATTTGGCAGTTAAGATTCATGAAAAAAACTGTTAAACTTGTTTGAAAATTAAAAAAGAGAGCGACAGAGATAAGAAATTCCCACATTTGGCATATATTACAAACATTTTCCGACTGCACTTTCTCGGTACGTCTTTTGATTTTTAATACATATTACCTTCTCAATTATATATTTTGTTTTTATTTATGTTATTAAAAATTTCACAAAATTTATCTTTATAGCTTTGCTTTTACAAAAAATATAAGTTTTTTTTTTTTTTTTTTTTTTTTTTTTTTGTAACCCTGTATATTGTCTAAAACTTGCATAAGGGCATCCAAAACTCATTATCCTTAAAAAAGAAAGAAAGAAACTTGTAACACAACTGAAAAAACACTTCGTCCAATATCCACTTCTATCCAATTACTCTTTTGAATAATTTGTACGGACATGTAAAGAAATCATTAATGTTAACGCACTGAGAAAAAAAATATACCGCCTTCATCTAGAATGAATAAGTGAGCATTTTATAAATGCCTTAACTAGAAATATAGATATCCGAGCTATGCGCATAATGCACGCCATTAAACTGAATGGTCGAAATGATCAAGAATTTCTAGTCTACACATTTCTAGATGGTGAAACAATATTCTGAATGATCTAAATATTCTGAATCGTTTGTATTTCAAGAAATTCTCGCTTGATTTTCTTGATTTGGGTAACAAACCAAGATTATAGTTGCTGAAACCCGCCTCTTGTATTTGCATTTATTTGCAGAGATTTTTAAATACAGAGAATATAGAGAATATAGACAAACCCTCTAGAATTCTAATAGAGGTTTCTAGAACTCGCTTTCAGAGGGGACTAGAAATTATAAGGATGGCATGGAACTATTTTTTATAGAGCCGCAATTTATAATCTAGATGTCAGTTACAGAATTTTTTCTCAGTGCGTAACAAAAAAATTTTCATAGACCCTTGGGTACCTCAAATATTTTGTGTGATCTGCAAATAAAGCCACTAGAGAGATTTACACGATTTTCAATAGTGAACCTGTTATAGTAAACCTAAATAACACATTAATTTCAAGTCACTATAAATTATTTATGAAAATCAGATTGCGCACAAGTATACGAACCAAACAGGCAAACAAACCGAATTCATAATCATTTTTCAACTTTGTTGGAAAGTTTTAAGCAAACTGAAATCTAAAAATAAGTAATTTTTGAATTTATTTTGGAATAAATTTATATCCGTCCAATTTTTCTATAATAAAAGATATTATGTTGGAGTCACTTCAAAACAATCAATAATCTGACGTAAAGAGTTTTTACTAGAAAAGATTTTGTGAAATTTTATTGAGAAAAAATATATACAGGCATAATATTCGCATGTCCTCAATCGTTTACAAAAATATTTCCATAAATTTTCTAATATATTCGTTTTTTAGTCCCCCATGATATTATACATATGGAAAGTTTAGGTATTCGCAAAATTTTTCAACCTTGGTGTTTTGACGTTTTTACAACTTTTAGGGTGTGACAAATATGAAAATCACAAAATTGATACAGTGTTCGTCTTTAGGTTAGTCTTTAGGTTAGTCTTTATTTATTTTATTTTTTTTCTTTAGCCTGTAAAGACATTATCTGAGGAACAAATGATCGTAAAGACGTCGCGCCAGATTTTAAGATATCACTTAATATACTAAGAATCTTATAAATTTGCCACATTCAGTTTTAATATTTCATAAATTATTCGAAATTTACGATTTTCTTAACATAGGTAAATAGGACAAAATTTTGTTCAAATATGCATTATGAGGAATATTTCATGGTAAAAATGTCTGACTACTTTTAAAATATCATACGAGGATGAACGTCATTAACTTCTGTAATTTCCAGCGTATAATTCGCAGTTTAGATAAGTCAATTTTACACCAGATATTTTATTAAGCAAAAAGAGCTCTATTTCTACTGAGCAATGTGTCATACAAATATAACATCTTCCGTTAATTAAAAGTTCTGGGGTAAAACTGTTTTATCTAACCTGTGGATTATATGCCGAAAATTATGGTATAGACCAGGGCGCGAAATTTTCGCTCGCCAGCTCGTCATTGGCGAGTGGAAATTTTATTTTGGCGAGTAGCCACAATTCTAGCTACATTTCGGTCTAAATGTAGCTAGAATTCTTAAAGTACACGGTGCTACCAAAATAAATAAATAAATAATAAAAATAAATAAATGAATAAATTTCGATTTATAAGCGTATAATCATGCTAATCCTAGGTAAGGTGACCAGACATCCTCTTTTTAAAAGAACAGTCTTCTTTATCAACGCTCTACTATCTTAAACGAAAAAACATTACAGGACTAAAAAGTCCTCCTTTTTATGCTTTTCGTCCACTGTCTTCTTTTTCAAATGAAAAGAATTTAGTCCTCAATTTCAAAAGTTTCGCAAAACTGTGAAGCTCAATCGGTTGTTGGCTGTATCGAACGATGAACACTAACTTTTTTGTACGTTAGGTTCGCAAAATAACAAATTTTTAATAAACTTGCGAAAGCATATTATGATTTATGTTTATTCATATTCTTCTAATCACAAAGAAAGAAAAGTATTCCCTATATTTGTACGGTTCTTTGATCCAGAACACGGAATCACTATTGAAATTGTCATGAAATCATAAGTAGGTAGGATGGCGCTCCGGTTGATACGCGGTGGGTTCATGTATGTTTTCACTTTCGCAGGAATAATATTCCTCATAAAAATAGGCCCACCAGTGACCGAGAGGTTCTGTTCTCGAAGCTGGTATGCGTGAGGCGCTGGGTTCGATACCAGGTCGCACTCATTGGCTTAGCCGTTATGAGTTTTCCGGGGTTTTCTCTGAAACTAACATAAATATAGGCTAGGACCTCTTAGAAAGAATCTCTTCTTCTCAGGCCTGGGTCCCTTTTTCTAAAGTAAAAAAAATCCATTTTCTCCTAAAACCGTCAAAAAATTCCAAGTAGGCCTATAGAATTACGATGCACAGTAAATATGTCAGTAATTTTCGACCTTCGCACTGTAGAACCTATTGTATTTTCCTTGTTGTTGGTTTGAATTAAAACTGGGTTTTTTGAAGGTTAGTACTAATTTGAATTGTTTTTCGAGGCTCTCGCACTCACGGATAATCCGCTCGCGGATAATCGGTGATCTACTGTAATTGAAAAAAAAAACACCTGTATTGTCCATTGACACCTATAAAAATTAGGGACTTTTCCTCTCGTATCCGTATATTATTAATTTAAATTAAAGCCTACTGATCCAAATTCATCATTTGAGATAAAAATGTTACCCCCACTTGTGTAAAGTAGCTTTCGAATCTGTTTTTATAATCATATTCATTCAATTTTGTTCTCTAAAATGACCTCTTTTTCAAAATTGAATGTCTTCTATTTTCTCATAAAATAAAAGACATTGTGTAATTTCTCTTCTTTTTCCAATTAAAAATGCTGGTCACCTTTTACGTAAAAAATAGAGTAAGTTAATCATATTTTGTGGCGAGTAACTTTTTTTTTTCTTAGCGAGTGTAATCTAAGTTGAAATTTCGGGCCCTGGTATAGACCATCTATTTTGAAAACTTTATAAGATATTCGAAATTTGAGATTTTCTTAATATGACAGGAAACTGCAAAATTCCGCATAAACATCCATTATGAGGAATATTTATCGTAAAGATGTCAGATTAGTTTTAAACTATCATTTATGTTACTTGCAGGAACATCATTGAGTATGAATGTTCTAACTTGAAAATGGCAATATGTCACATATTTTTGTATTATGAGGATTACTCCTTTTGAAATAGTATGGAATTGCATGAAAATTAAAATACGAAACTAACTGTAATAAAAATTAATAAGCAGGTTAGGAAAAAGTAATTGTATCAAATTGGAAAAACTATGGTATTGTAAATGGAGTACTTTAGTCCGCGACCATGTCGGGTGATCAGCTGATTTCCTTTTTGTTAACATGAATATAGTATGCCCTATAGTATAAATTTATGATAAGAAATATAAGATGGGAAACAGAACAGAATCCACCTATGCCAGCTGGTGTTCAATAATTATCAAATAGGGAATTCTTTCTTTTTGAATACCAAAATAAGCTTTACATTTTAGGTGTAATATAAATGTAGAATTATCAAAAATAAAACAAGTTTAAACCTGTTAATTAGTTTAAAGTTGTTTAATAAAATTGAAATATAATTGAATCTTAAGAAAAAAAGAAAAACCTTTGTTAGAATTTTATTAAAATTATACGTGAAATGTAAAATTTATGAACAGAATGATAGAAAAAAAACATAACATCATTTCATAATTTACACTTGATATTCAGTGCGATTATGTTGATATAGATTACATTTATATTAATGAATAGGCTTCAAAATGAAACTTGTGTTTTTTTAAACTTGTAATAAAGAGCAATGAGAATAAAATCTTTTTGTATTTCTTATATTTGAAAACAGACAGGAATTAAAAATTATATTTATTTTTATCGCTTTTGCGACCGCTGACGTAGATTCCCGTCATTTGAAAATCTGTAACTCCACCAGTGGTTGTTTCTTTTGTAATTTGTATGTCATTTATTTCTCAAAAATATACACAATATTCATATTTGTACAACCAGTATACTATGGATATAAATACTTTGATTTGAAAGAGTATAATTATAATGTATATCCATTCGTAATATGAATCTGAATAGAATATTTTTCTGAAATATTGTAACTTGGAAGAATAACGCGCACAGGCGGACCTTATGGTCAAAAACACAAAAACATGCGGTCGTGAAAGTGTTAAGAAATAAAATAAGATTTACTTTATAATTCCTAAACATATAATTTTTGCATCTTGATACTCTTCTTCGGGGAACAGAAGATGTTACGAGTTAAAATTTGTTAAAAAGAAATACTGATGATTATTCTGGTGGTAGATTTGTTTTCATGAAATGATGCTAGTACACTATGCGTATATATATGCACTACGTGCACACACACACACATATATATAAGTGCATGTGCGTGTACAAATGACATTTACATTATTTTTAGAACACATTCGATAAAGTATTTCAAAAATGCAAATGTGTTATATAAAAAATCTCTTTTATCAGTTAAATATTTGAAATGGGAAATAACATCTGATAAGTTTTAAATTTATTCTTGTTTGAAATGTGGCTTGCAAACAAGCTATGGATTAAGAGGTAGGTTTTTGCGGTTTCCGAATAGAAAATTCTTATTCCGCAATTCAAAAACATTGTAAAATGCACATTATTTAAATTTCTAAGGGCAACATAAACAATATAATAAATCAAAAAGAAAAAAATGTCATTACTTCTACATGGAAAGCAGACCACAAACAAAGGCACGTACTGTTGTTTCAAATGTGTCTAAATTGAAATCGCTGGTAACAAAGAAAATCAACCAACGCATAAATCACTTGTATAGCCTTTAAATACAATTATAGCAACAATAAATAAAATAATTAACAAGATTTTTTACTTAAGAAAAAATATTTAACTTTCCTCATCTTTTGCCTAGACCCGTAACTCAACACAGATAACTTTGTAGAACCTCTAATGAAAATATTTAGCAATAAATGAATGAAAATGCATTGTGACTCAATGAATAATGGGTTTATCTAAATGACCGCAATAAAAAAGGTCTATTTACAATCGAAAATGAAGAAAAAAAAATGTGCAAACCATAAGTGGAAAGAAAATTTCAGCAAGGGGTTTATGATTATCGCAGGGTTTTCCAACAATAGGAAATTAGAAATAAGAAATGTTAAAATGCCTGTCAAAACTAACTGCTATGAAGAGAAAGTTTTATGTGCGATATTTACAGAAAAAATTCGATTTTGTTATCCCAATGTTTTTTTAAAGAGTGAAATTTCATTAAGATAAAGCAATAAATCACATCTCAAACACTATCACTGGATTTGTTGAAAAATTGTGGACCGGTACAAGTATTGCATATATACATTTTCAACGTATTCCTATAAAGTTCCCTGGTATTTCACCTACGGACTACTACGTTTTTTGTTTCTTTAAAAGAGCTCTGTGTAACTCACTACGAGTGATGGAGTCTAGAAAGTAGGGAAAGAGGAGTAGAAATCAATACTCCAAGCAAGTTTAACGGCAAGCTCCTCTATTATGGAAATCAAGATGCAGATTTATAGTTCAGAAAACAAAAACTATAACAGGATTTGTACGGCCACGCCTTTTTTGTAGGAGTCTGACACCAGTACATTTTAACTATAACTTTCTTTTTAAATTTATGAACTTTATTATAGCAAAATTTACAATATAAAATTAGTGGTTGAAGAGATTAACGAAAATGTAGGAGCGCACTAACCCTGTATAAGATAAAACAAAATAAAACTAACGCATTTTAAACACTACTTTTTTTCTTTTTTAAAGATAAATTTTTACTTTATTTCAAGACGAAAACTCTTCAGTTAAATTAGCCAAAGAAAACTACATTAAAATAGTGCTATTCAAAATCTATAAAAGTTGGCAACTATGAAATAGTCTTTACATTTTAAACTATTATTAGACAACTGCAAAATCATTTTAAATATGTGTGCATAGTTGCCAATTTTTACACATTTTGAATACCTCTATTTTAATATAGTTCTATTTGTCTTATTTAATTGAAAAATTTTAATCTTTAAATAATTCAATATTTTCTCTAAAGAAATTGCGGTATTTAAAATGAGTAAAAGTTAGGAACTTTCGTACAGGGTTCTCAGTAGTCACTATTTTGATCACTTTTTATAAAAAGGAATTTTTGTATTATTTTTTCGAACATATATACAACAAATGATGAATGATGATTACTATTTAAAAGAAAAAAAAAAAAAAGTGGTATTGAAAATAATGACTGCTGAGAACTCTGTATGACACAAACACCTTCTGTATACACTATCTACCGATAAATATTTGGACACTTTCGAATTTAGACATTTTGTCAAATATCTACAAAAGTTCTTTAGGAATCATCTTGAAACTTTGGTAATGCAAAGAACATGTTATACCTCATATTTTTCAGTCCATGTTCTGTCCTGCAAAGGAAAAAGGAACCAATAAAAAATTAAACAAAAATCAAAATGTTTTGGATCACCCTGTAAAAGGTGATGCTTTAAATTCATTTTGGCTGTAGCATGTAATTAAGATGATTTTTCAAAACGTTACGACAGATAGAATGAACAGAACTTAAGTTCTTTTAGTAAAAAAAAGAAAGATGTTAGGGGATTTTATCAATATTTATTTAAAATCAGCGAAAACACTGGATTACCAATCGGCATTGATTGAATCAAAATAAAAATGTCAGTAAAACCCATTATAATTTAGTTTTTTTTTTTTTTTCCCTTGAGAACTTTTTTTTTTTTTTTTCAAATGGCGCAGCACTTTGCCACAAGCATTGGCCGGGGGGTCGCCGAATTGATGACCATTTGTGAAGGGGCCTACAATGGGCGGTCATCGCTACCCCTAACAAGGGCTATACATCCATGCCTTCTCCGGGATTCGAACACAGGCCCAACCGTGTAAAAGTCAGGGACCACTACACCGTCTGAGCGGTATTTTGAGAAAACTGAAATTCTGTTCTTTCTCTCTCTCGTTACGTTTTGAATTTACATGATATTTGTTTGGGGTTTTCATATAAGTTGCTCAATACCTTTGGCTATTAAATTATGCAAATGAAATTTTTATAAAACTTGCGCCTTTAAAAACTATTTAGTAAAAGTGCTCGTATTTCTTGAGAAATTTAACATTTTTGCATTCTAATTGCTGTATGATATGTCTAATTTAGTATGCCATATTTCCTTAAAAATGGCTTTGCACTTGGCCTAATACCCTACGTGTTATATTTTAGAAAGTGGAAATTATTTTTTCAGAAACCGTTATATTTCCATGAATATATATGCGGTAGCCTCATAAAATTTTATACAGATAATGAGAAAAATCCTCTGAATGACATGCGACAACCAAAACGCATTTAAAGCATTACTTTTTACAGGGTGATCCAAAACATTTTAATTTTTGTTTAATTTTTTACTGGTCCCTTTTTCCTATTTAAGACACAACTTTTGCTGAAAAATGTGATGTATAATAAGTCCTTTACACTACCACAGTTTCAAGATGATTTCTAAAGAACTTTACTAAATATATGACAAAATGTCTAAATTCAAATGTGTGCAAATACTTATTGGTAGATAGTGTATGTATGTACATATGTATTGCTAACTTAAAGCCATTTGAACTGAATGACCCTCCTTTTGTTTACCTATGGAGGAATATTTATGTTTATCAAGAGACGAAATGCAGTAGAGAGTTACATATTTGTTTTTTTTTAGGCGATCGGTAAAATTTTGCAAAAACAAATTATTGCTTCTATGTATGCTTATTATTCAGTATTTTCTTTTAACTTTTTATAATTTTAATTTCACTTTTTGAAACTTCGAATAAATGAACTAAATAAATGATTCTTGTATGTTATAATAATCTTTCCTTTATGTTGTTTTGAAACTTTTAAATATGTTTTGTAATTTGGTCCATAACATTTGGTAGATAACTTCTGCCAAAATAATAGAGATCGTCTATCTGTATATCTAATATTAAATATGTATAATTATTTTCAATTTAATGCAAAGTTTATAGTCACCTACGCACACTAATAAAACATATTAGTCCTTTGAATGAATCATTAGAAAAATGCGCATACACATATCACACGTATATTCACAACATATATCAAGCAAATATAAATTCAGCGTATCCAGTTTCGATAGAAATATTCAAACTCAAACCAGTATTCTTTCCATCTTCTGCTTTAAGTAGCTAATGATGATAAGAACAGTGTATTTTGACAGGAAGTAGTAATTTTAATTAATAGTCGTGAACACGTTTCGTGAAGCAAACTATAAATTCGTGAGTACAACTTCGATTTGATATGGTTTCTTGATGAAATTAGAATTGGTTCATCTAAGGCCATGATTAAAGCATGTAAACATTACCCGCAATTACTTTGTAAGGGAGTGTAACATGAAAGTTTCAAAGAAAAGAATCTAGGTCCTTCATAAAATTCGGTTGTGGGCGTTAGGTAACTGGATTTAAGCGGGGAATTGCATGTTTCTTCCTTCGTGCTCTAAATGTGCTTGACAGCAAAATAACAGAATAGATAGAAGAAAACATTTTAAAATATTAGTAACAATTCGTTTTGAGTCATGAACTGCCGAGTTATAAAGCACGACTGAAAATTATAAGTAAGAGAAACTTCTTTTAATCGAAATCTATACTTAATATGTAAAAGATTCAGATAAAATGTGCGTTTTGAAAGTTCGTTTCAAGATGAAAATGAATGCCTAATTTTACTATTAAAAGATTATTAATATCTTTAAACCTATAAAAAATAAAAAAGTTTTTCTCTAATCATTTGTAGATTGCTCAAAAAGTTAAAATTATAAAAAGTCTTTAAATAAAATTAACAATGTACTAAGCACATACGTTCGGAGCTAAAATATTTTATTGTTTTGATATAAAAAAACTAAATAACATTATTACTTTACTAGATACTAGATTTACTAGGTTGTAGAGGAATTCCACGGGTCATTTTACCGAGTAAAAGCTTTAATTGATAGTTTAATAATTATATTGTGATTTCTACTTATTTTATAATCTTAAATTGTTCCATTTTCTATTGAGCTTTTTTTTTTTTTTTTTTTTTTTTTAATGAGTAAATATATGGTACAAAATGTTATAAAATAAAGTTAAAGTGTTAAATTGTTATCTGATTTATTAATGAAACATCACATTTTTAGACAGATTTCTTTTTAATGTTTTACAGCCATATATTAATTCCTGAGAAAAATTTACAAGATACCTATCCACAACAAAGAATGTCTAATAAAATACAAAATTTCTTTTCGTGATTTTCCGTATTCAAAAACGATAAATTGGCGTAAAAGTTCTTAATTCAAAGGATTTTTTTTTTTTAAGCAGAAAGTTACCTTGTATTCACTAAAAGGACAAATTTATAATCATATAAATTCGAAACAAATTAAATAGAGAACATTTCTCAATAACTTACTGAAAAAATTCTCAATAGAAATATATATTTTTCTGTTGAGTTTCATAAAGTTAAATTAATTTTAATACTTAGTGTTGTTGATAAACCTAATAATGTCTGCGCCTGTAATGTGTTTGGTTTTCTTTAAACTTTTAGAATCATTCCTAACATTCTCAAATTATATGCAAGTAATTAAAAATTTTATACATCTGTATAATGCGACAAATAAAACAATTTTTTGAGCAACTAACTTGAGCCTCACCTGTTTCATACCAGTCTTCTTATTATTATTTTTTTTTTTTCATTAAAAGTTTGTCCCACAGTAATTAAAATTGTAGTAGATATATTACTAAGCTTACAGAGAATCGGCCTTACAAAACTCTCCCTAAATGTGCTTCATATCACGAATCATCTCATCATGTCATAAAACCAGTATTATGACTTTAATTATTAGAAATATTATTCAAGCGAAAAGCCAGCAGAATGTTGCGTTGCTAGATAACAATGGTTGTGTTGAAATACATTTTATTACTACTAATGCATCCTTAAGATATCTTCATATTATTGTCATTAGAAGACTTAAATATTCAAATGCCGACTGGTAATTAGAATTCTTTACGCAAGCGACATCAATAAATATATCACTGATGGGCTGTACTCGTCAATCCTAGAGAAAGCAATGTACTCTGAAAATCTCACGGTTTCTAATAGCCGACGGGCAGGTAATATAGTTTGTCTTAGCTGAATAATCATTCGCCGCACAATTAGTCGATTCTGTCAGTTCAGAACAATCACAATTGATTCTTATCACTTATTTTCATTGTTTAATTAGCCACATGCCGCAGACAGTTCTTGTTAAAGATGATGTTCCCAGGGACAACCTTAAGGCGTATTGACCTCAAGACATGAGTCACATTCTGAGATAACATCTCATCTAGAATATTTCAAGCTTTGTCCGAGTAATTGAAAGATCTGATCGTGTTCAAGGCTCATTATATCAGTTTGTATAATACAGTGTTTATAGCATGTGAGTAGAAAGTGAATGATATTAAATATCTTAAACGATGTCTGATGAATATAGGGAATACGGCTAGATTTTTATATGTTATTCATACAGTAGTATATGCAACTAATTTTATGATGTCTAATTTGGTTCTTAGTCTTTTATTTTCCCTTTAAGGTGTTTTTGATTACTTGCAACAAAAATATTTTAATCTAAATAATTTTTAATTAAAATAAATGTGTAAATACATTATTTTTAATTAAATTATGGTTTAAGAAAACTTTGATAAACGGTATTTCGTTAAAAATTTAGTTTTAATATTTCTTCTTCGTATATCATACTTTCTACTTGAACATTTTCGGTAACTTATAGAATTAGAATTCGTAATGTTATCAAATTTAAGTTACATATGTATATTAATAATGTGTAACACAATATATATACAGTCGGTAACAAAAGTGTCCGAACACTAGCAAAATTTCCTATATAGAAAAAGGGCACTTCATACGGTTTTGTTAAATAAATCCTTGTCGAATCCTGTTCTTAGTCAGTTTAAGAAGATGATTTGATAAAGATTTATTTAACAAAACTGTATGAAGTGTACTTTTTTTTTTTTTTTTTTGCATAGGAATTTTTGCTAGTGCTCGGACACTTTTGTTACCGACTGTATATAGTATATATAATAATGTGTAACATTTTTCACAACGTACTCTCAAATTTTTTTATTTGTTTTCATTCTCTTTTTTTTTTTTTTTTTTTTTTTTTTTATTATTATTATTATTCTCAATTTTCCTCTAATATTTTAATGTACTGATATATATACTTTTTAAACAACTGTGAAACAACTTGTAATTTACTTGAAATCAATAAACATACATATATATATTTTTTTTCATTTCATTAGATATCAGAGTTCGGCGCAGTTACTTCCACTATTTTCAATATCACAATTTTTACAATTTATAAAGTAAACTTACACGTTGAATGAAAATTTGGAAAGTTTACTAACACAATTTTGCATTGATTTTCGTGTTTTTAACAGAGTACTACAAAATCCTTCTAATTGTAAATTTTCAGGAACTTAGTTTTAAAACTTGTGTATTCTCGTACTCCCTAAAAGTTTAGTGATTTTTGGTTGTATCAGAACTTTTAAATTTTTTCCGTAGCATTGTTAGTACCCGCCTTTTTTCACACCACATTTTTTGTACGGTAACTTTCTTCAAAATGTAATTACTACAAAGTGCGAAGAAAATTTTTCCTCTAAAACAGTGGTACAAAAAAAAAGATGGTTATTAATAAAACTACGGAATAAATAAAACGGTTCCACCCTCTCTGTTGTATACATACATTAGAATTTTAATTAATTCTTTTAAAAAATTCATTTAAAAGCAAGAGTGCAAGGTTTTAGTCTCGCGACAGAACTCTCACACCACTATTTTTTATCAATAATTTTTATCATATTTGTAGAGTAATTTTTTATGGATGAATATAACAAAAATTGTTGATAAAATATAGTGGTGTAAGAGTTCCGTCTTGAAACAAACATTGTTTTAAGTTAAAAGGTTCGAAATTTTAAAACGTATTGCATTAGCAAAAGTAAAACACATTCGTAAAAGTGAAATATTACATTTTTTATATAGTATAGATACACACACATAAAGAAAGAGGAAGATAAATAGAGACACACAAATAGAAAAAGAAGAGGAGAAAGGTAGAATAAAATTATATAAATAATAACTGATAACAAGGCAAAATAAAATGTCATGTTATGTTGCTCTAAATATATATATCGTTCAAAAATGTATGGGTCTCATCTACTGCTGCAAGCTTTAATAAGTTTGTAAGACTTAAGGATGGTTCTTATTATTTTTATTTTTACTGGATAAAAGTAAAATGCAGGTGTGAAAGAGTTAAAGTCAAAAGACTGAACTTTTCCACCATAATTTTTTTTTTTTTTTTTATTAAGAACAATCTCTATCCTATTTAATTACAAAAATATTAATGTAAAAATACGATGAAATTTCATGGATAATTAAATATTTAAATAAATTGTATAATTAAATGGTATTTTTAATTATTTTATTTTATTTATTTATTTATTTATTAATAACAAATGTCCAAGCATTTTTCATGAATACGCCAAGAATCGCACACTCAGTTCTACTAAACATTATTTTTTAATTTCCTCGTGGCATTAAAATAGTCAGACATTTTCTTCTGCACTGATATTGAAATTTTGAGGTTCAATAATGAATAATTATTTTCTCTTACCCATAAGGTAGAGAAAGTATTGTTTTTGGGTCAAATTTTCGAAAGTGAGATTTTGTTATATTTGCACGTTTTGAGGTCTCCTGAATACGAAAATCATGTTTTTAGCGGTTAGTCTGTGTGTATGTCTGTGTGTGTGTGTCTGTGTGTGTGTCTGTCTGTTATCAGCATATCTCAAAAACAAATTATAGCAGAAAGTTCAAACTTGATATTCTAAATGTGTATCATATAAAGATGCTACATTAAACTTTTCGTTAAGATCAAGCAAATGGTTCGTGTACAGGGACAATCAAGAGAATTCTAATACATTACGTCTATAAGGGAAATTGCAGGTAAGTAGAGTTTAACTTCTATAGACTGCACTAAAATAAATGAAACGAAGAGATAGTCATCATATAAAGATGCTACACTAAACTTTTCGTTAAGATCAAGCAAATGGCTGCTACACTAAACTTTTCGTTAAGATCAAGCAAATGGTTCGTGTACAGGGACAATCAAGAGAATTCTAATACATTACGTCTATGGGGGAAATTGCAGGTAAGTAGAGTTTAACTTCTATAGACTGCACTAAAATAAATGAAACGAAGAGATAATCAACTGGGAAAAAAATTGTGTATGTAGGAGCCCCGCCTCCCCCCTGGGGGGGGGAAGACCCCCTCGAGGGGAATAAATTTTCATGATAGGTATCTTTCAAAAGAGCTCGCCAATGCCTTTAAAACGAATGGTTCAACCATCGATGTGCGATAATTTAAAATAAAGTTATAGATTTTTTTTTTTTTTTTTTTTTTTTTTTTATAAAAAATAAAATAAAATAAAATAAAATTTTGAGAATAAATTCAACTTTTTTTTTTATATATATATATTTAGTGTTATACTACTTCTCTAATACGGAAATCGTCTGCATTATCATAAAAGATAATTTTTTTAAATAATAATTTTAATAAATTATTTTTTCAAAACAGAATTATTTTTTAATAACCGAATTAAATTCTATATAAATGTAGGTTCATTAACGAAACGGGGGGGTTAGGGGGGTGGCAGCCCACCTCACACAGAACTAATTATCATATAAAACTCTTCCGAAGCCTAATTTGAAATGTTTAACACAGGTTTACATAACAGTACTAGTTATCTTACCTCTTAATCTGCAACCTGTATTTATAGTATTAAATTTCAGGGTAAGAGAAAGTCGTGTAAGTGACACACCAGATTATTACATATAAAATAGGAAAACAACACTCTCTTTCTTTTTTTTTTTTTTTTTTTTTTTTTTGTCAAAAGTAAATGCCAAAGAAAAATTAATGATTTTGGTTACACATTTAAAATTGGCTTCATTTTACAGAATATATATGTGTATATATATATATATATATATATATATATATATATATATATAATCAAATGAATGTGAAAAAGAATTTTAAGAGTATTTGTAAAACATTTTGAGTATAGAATGGTATTAAAACATATTTGCTAAAAATCAAGCTTTTCAAAATGTGGTAAATTTTTTTTTGCTTCTAAAAACTTCATCAAGAACTATTGCTTGAAAGAAAGAAAAATCTTAAAAATTTACGAAAAATAAAATTACAAAATTTGAACACTCCTACAAAACACTCGTTTTCATAAAATGCTTATCTTTAGTAACGCAAAATTCTTTTTGTCCGTTATGATTACTGTAAGTGCAGACTACATATTTTCCTTTTCTCTTCTTTGACACATAATTTTGCAATTTAGTTATTTGGTTATACACACATATAATTAAAAGTGAAAATTATATGGAAAAAAGTTGGAAAAAAGTGCACAAAAAAATAATAATAATAATAAAATAATAACAATAATAATAATAATGAATAAAAAAATATATCCATTTCAATTTTCCTATGTAAATAATAAAGCTCATTTTGACTTTTATACAAAAAATCGCATAATTTCAGTAAAATCAAAGCATTATATTCGTTTTAAGAAATTGCTTTAATTTTTTTTTTTTTTTTTTTTTTTTTTTTTTTACATAGAAAATATATTAGTCTGAACTTTTGCCCACGATAACGATACTCAGTTAAATGTGTGTTTTCTATCTTTTAATCACGGAGGAAATATTTTAAATCTAGCTACAGTCGAACCTCGTTAACGTGAACACTCATAACGTGAATTTCTTTTAACATGAACTGTTTCCACAATCCCCTTCAAAATGCAGATTAGTTTAGTTATATGAAGATTAGTTACTGATAGCATGAACTACTGATAACATGAACAAATTTTTTATCCCCCTTGAGATTCATGCTAACGAGGTTCTACTGTACTAAATTTTGACATAAAAACGTGGCTTAGCAAATATATGACATTACCTCAACTTTTGTTACTTAAAGGGAAACTTTATCAATGTCATAAAAACAAATCAATGTTTTCTGTTCATATTGACTCTCGATTCTTTGATGCGTGAATAAAAATTGACGCACAACTTTAACTGCTTTTCATCGTTGTCTCACCTCACTTAACCATTGTAAAGGTCACCATTCTATAGAAACAATACACCTCGGTCTCACTTTCTATAGCTCTAGTTAAAAAAGGAACTCTTCTGTATCATCGCGATCCTTAGAGTTTTTGTTCTTTGAAACCACTGTAAAGATATACTTTGATAAAAAGAGATATCTTTTGTACTTTTTAATTAGCACAGTCCTTGAAGGGGAAAGTAAACGAGATCAAGCATTTCAAATTAAAAGTGGCAGGCATTTGCTTTAGAAATGATGATCTGGTTTTGAAAGGGGATCGAAGTTAAGATCTTTGCGCATAAGTAACTAATAAAAAAAACAACTGACCTTTACCTTGAAGTACTATTGAAAAAGATAACATTTGCTCGACTGCATGGCTTATCAATTTGAAAAGCTTCCTGGAATTATTACGTGATAAATGTTTTGGAAAGGTTAGTTGTAATTCGATGATGTTAACGTGTGCATAGTTATTTGTGTCTTTTTTAATAGTAAAATAACTTATAGTAAAAATATTTAAAACGAAATAATTTATAATTTTAAAGAAAGCTTCAAAATATTCCATGAAATCGTTTCGTACAAGAGTAGAAATGAAGAATAAAAGCATCATTTAAAGTATGGGATGCCGTTATTTAAGTATAAAATTTTTAACGGTATTTTAAGTGTAAAACTATACTTTGAGGCATGTTAAACTTTTCGAAATAAAATTATAAATTACATTAACGTATCTCAAAAGGTATTTGTTTAATGAGATTAATACAGATTTAAAATCAAAGCTAACTTATTGACTAAATTTTTATTCAATTTTCATCAATAATCTCTGCATGGCTTTTAGTAGTCCCTTAATTGAACACTACTTTTTATATATAGCAAACTTTGTATTATTTAATCGAAGTAAAATTTCTGTAAATGATTACTGAAAGAAAAAAAAATAGGGTATTCAATTCAGGGACCGCTAAAAGCCCTGTCTACGGTAACTTAGCAAATTTACTAAGAGGAACTAAGTTAGATTACCAAGTAAATTTATCATCAAAAGATGTCTCAAGGTTATCTTTTTTTTTTTTTTTTTTTTTATTAATACTTGATCTGATTTTAAATAGAATTATAATCAATGGAATGTAAAAATTTTTATTAATTATTCTCAATTCAAGTTAAAAAAAATTAATAATAATCAAGTTAATAATAATCAAATTTCAGGGGTTTAAGTTTCAACATTTTCTTTTTTTCTTATGAAAATGCATCAAATAAAATGCAATGGTAGTAAATTTTACTTTTAAGTGACGAACATAAAGAAAAACAAATTAAATATTTAATTAAACGCGAAGTAAATTATTTAAACAACTAACTAAGTAAAAGAACTATCAAAAGGTGTAAACAGAATGATTTTCATTACAATACAATCCATTATAAAAGAGGATTTCACTATAAGGCAAAAATTATAATCCAGTACTAGTCTAAATGTACAATTATAGAAGATTTGTTTGGTCTGTATATCTGTATTAATTTTTCTGTGCAAAATTTAAATAACTATATCTCCCTGCTTTCAAGAAACCGAGAGAAACTAGTATTATTAAAATAAAGTTTCTTTCATTACTAAAACATAAAATGGAGGAAATACATTTTATCTTATCAAAACTTTTAGAAAAGGTCGTCGCTTTTGTTGTCATGCATTCTTTCACGCAACCTTTTAAGATAGCCATATACAACATATCTGTGCTGTTGTTCTAATATAGTGAAGACAGGCCAGTTTATAATTATTTAGGTAGTTAAAAAAATATGTAGGACAATAAATTTTGAAATACTTCTTGAAATTACATGAAACAGGGTGTGCAGAAGTGGCTGATTATTTGTGAACTTGCGAAGAATTCTAGGAAACTTATCTCTATTTGCCAGGTGTTCTGTTAGTAAACCGCACATTTTTCAATTGGATAATAAATTTTAAGTTTCGTCGTTAACACTGGCCATACATCCTACACTTTTACGTGTGCAGAAAAGATTAATTTGTAAAAATTCGCTATATTAATAGAAATTTGTGGACTATTTATAAAAAAAAAATAATAATAATTTATAAGTTTAAAATGACCAGTTAAATAAATTATCTATTTTACAGTAGAGCACCAATTATCCACGAGCGGATTATCCGCGGTGCAGATTATACTCGAGTGCTAGAGCATCAAAAACAAATTTAAATTACTAACCTCCAAAAAACCCAATTTTAATTCAAGCCAAACAACAAGGAAAATACATTAGGTTCTACAGTGCGAAGGTTGAAAATTACCGACATGTTTACTGTGCATCGTAATTCTATAGGCCTACTTGGAATTTTTTTTTTTTTTTGTTATGGTTTTAGGAGGAAATGGATGTTTTTACTTTAGAAATAGGGGTTATAATGTTCTACCGCGTATTTATTTATTTATTTATTTCATGTTTGCACCCCATTTTACTCTGTTTTTCGGGTTATCCGCAATTGCCACCCAATTTCGCGGATAATCAGTGCTCTACTGTATTATTAATTTTTTAATGTTGAATGGTTAAAAGACTTAATTTAAATATAGGAATATCCTTTAGTTTAAATCTATATTTTTTCGTGTAAATGTTATTCTAATACGCATTATAGCGATAACACTGCATTAAACCGTTTTCAAACAATTATATGTTATAATATTTAGATTTATTTCATTTACAAAGCTTATATCGATTAATTTTCATTGTATTTGAGATCCTAAATTCCGAAATATCTTGTACCAATGGTTTTTCTTCCGGAATTATATATATATATGTGTGTGTGTGTAATACAGAAATAGTTTACAAAATAATTCAAAGATTTTAAAAATAATATAAACATCCACCTTTTATTTATTAAGTGATTTATCTAACTGTATTTATTAACTTTACAGTTATTTGATTTGTATTACAATTTACTAGTGTATATATGTATTAATTGAATTTATGATAGCAATTTTTGTTAATCCGATGTATTAAATGCCCAATTTCATTAAATTTTCGAGTACTTATTTTCTTCTCTTTACTATGCCCCCCCCCCTCAAAAAAAAAAAAAAAAAAAAAAAATACTTATATAGGGTAAGTGCACCAGTAATTGACACTTTTAGAGCAATCTCTGATGTTTTTAATGTTCTAGTCCTGAGAAAATATTTTTAGAAATCTTAAGTTAGTACAAATGGTATGAAAGACATTCAGAACCACATATATGTTAAAAAGTATACATTTGATAACATTTTTTTTTTTTTTTTTTTTTTTTTTTCGTGAATTTTTATTTGACACCCACTCAATGTTCCAGATATTGACACTGCTAGTTTTTCATTTTATCAGTAATTGGCACTCTATGTTCTAGTGTTTGACACTGCTAGTTATTCATTTTACCAGTTATTATCACCCTATGTTCCAGTGTTTGACATAAAATGTTAAAATTCTTATATGTAAAATATCTGATTTTATTATTTTTCTTATCTATTAATTATTTCAGGATAGATGTCAATTACTGTAGCATGCCAATCACTGGAGCACCTACCCTACGTAGTGAGGGAAGTTGTAGTTATTAAATTTATAGTGACGGTACATACATTCTTCAGGAGTAAATAAATTTATTCTTTAACAATAACCCAGTTGCTTTCATTTTACCATCATTTTATAAGCATACATTGTACTGTTCCCCAACATTAAATAATTGATTCCCCGCTTAAAAATAACCATATAAACCGCATTGTTCTAAAAGTGAAAATTTATTTTTTTAAGAGCGACTTCAGCAAACTGTTTCTTACAGAAAGAGTTCCGGAGGCAACGAAATAAACCTTAATCATACGTTTCAATGTAAATTTTGTTCAGTATCTTACAATACTCAAACAAACTTTTTGTGAAGTGTTTAAGGCGAGGAACACTACATAAAAGTATCGAGTGTTATAATGATACACCATAACTCGGCGATTTTTTTTTTTTCAGATGAATGTTCCGTACACTTTATTTAAATTTTTCAAAAAGTAAAGTGTAGACATTTGTGTTTGTTTTCTCAATAATAATAATAATAAATAACAGCATTAAAATTTCGTAAAATGCGTTGTAAAATTTTGTTTGGGGGCTATTGTGCTCAGTTCCTTACTTTTAGAATACTCTAAAACCTTACTGTGTGGTCTTTTCCTCACCAAATTACTATATAGTCACCGACATAAATGAAGGCACACTACCGAATTTAGACGTTTCTGTTGAATATCTATAAGAAATACTTGGATTCTCTTCGCACTTCATGGGCAAAAAGTTCATTTTATACCACATATATTTAGGCGCAATTTCTGTTCTGAAGGCAAAAAAGGGATCAGTTACAAATTAACCGAAATCTATAATTTTTGGGATCACTCTGTAAAAATTCTTGAAATGAATTGTAGCTATAGTATTTGATTATGATCTTTCTTCTAATTATAGATATAAACCTTTATAAGACTACCACGTATACTCACGGACATAAAGATTCCTTTCAAAACGTCGACAGTTTTTGTACGTTTTTTGTTTATAACATGCAGGGTTTTAAAACCATAGCAATATAATATTTAAAAATATTGACATATTAAGTACAATATACTGCAATCCGAATATAAAATTATCAAAAATCTTGTACAATATGAGCATTTTTTCTAAATGACTTGTAACTGCGCATGCACAGGCACTAGCAACATTTCTTTTGCATAATTTAATAACGAAATGCATAAACATACTCTAAAAAAATAAAAAATAAAAATCATTAAAATTCAGAAAGATATAGTCGATAGATGAGTTGAATTTCAAGTACTTTCTAAAAGATGAAAGAGACTACAGAGATTTTACCGATGCTTTTATTTTGAATCAGCGTACAGTCATGGACATAAGTGAAGGTACGCTTTGCATTTTCTCAAAAAAATGGGAAAGATATTTCAAAACCATTATTTTTACTAAAACATATCGTAAATTAAATATACAGGGTAGGTGTGTGTTGGAATTAAGGACGATTGACAGCACAAGAGTCCTAAGCTTAGATAGAGTGCCCACCATTACAGTCTTTCTAGGGATTCCTAGACCATATTCACTCGAGTTTCGGAAAGAAACACAAAAAACGCCGAATGGCTAGGCCGGCGATTAAACATCGAGAAACAAAAATTTACAAACTACAAACCGTACCTGTCAAAAATTACATTTTGTCAGAAGTTTCAAAAAGATTTATTTGACTTCAAACGTAAAAGTCTGTACATATCATGCATGCATAATTAAAATATTTGAAAAATTAGCTCAATATTTCCCAATATTTTCTACATGGGAGGAATTCCTTTGATTTTGAAAAAGTATTATTAAAGTTGGCAATAGCTTAACAAATAGCTTAGAGAATTACTCAGACATAAGTATGAAATTTATTGGCGCAAACAAAAATAAGCACTTTGAACTAGAATAATATATCTTAAACTGTTTTTTTTTTTTTTTTTTCTAGATTGTGTAACATAAATTGGTGAGACAGATTTTGATTCAGTGTTTAATGGCAATAAAAACATTTTTCTTTCATCAAGTTGTTTAACTTGATAGAAGTAAGTTATAAAAAATAAAATCATGTCACTAGACGTACTCGATTGATTAATTTCATCGCTTTCATTTTCATAAAATATAATATAGGCACTTGAAGTTGTTTATTGTAATAATATTTATCAAAGGTAATTGAAAGTTTGGTTATTTTGAAAAAAGAAAAACTTTGTTAAGGTGCCTCTAATATTAAAATAATATTATTATAAAAGCACTTAAAGCAAAGGTGTGTGCGTGCTGCCTATCCTGCCTTAATTTCTTAAATGAAAAATTGAGTTCTCCCTTTTTCGATAGAAATGGTGATAAATTTTTATTACACAATAAATAGCTTTTACTTTCTTTTATTTAAAATGTTTTAATACCAAAATTACAGCATATATCTATAAATTATCGATTTATGTACATAAATTCGCGGTAGCTAACTATTTTTCAAGAAATTATTAAAGCCCTTTTGTAGTTATTAAAGTAATAGTATGTACATAGGGTACATTCATGGAAATTTAAACCACAGAAGCAAAAAATAAAGATTATGTAAACTGTAACAGTTATCAGTTTTTCAATTAAACATGAAGTCTTAAAAAAATAAAATAAAAAAAGCATTGCTATAATTGTCTAATAACTGTATAAAATAACATAACAATAATAAAAATATTATACTGCATATAATAATATTCATACTATCCAATATTATGTTATCTCATAGGATAAAATGCTAAAATATCCTAAAGTGAAATACAGGATTCAAGTGGCCTGCTCATGATGCTGTTCCAATTACTGAAGGAAGTGTATTTTATGGTCATGTGCAGTTAAATGAATTCATCTAATTATAAATACAGAAGACGAAATGACCACAATGTACAACAAAAAAATAAAACAAATTTCCCACTACTAAAATATTACATTTTATGAATGTATAACTTTTCTCTTATGTTAGTCACATGAATTTTTATTATTAGGGGAGACCAGGCTAGTTGGCAACGATTTTGATTTTTCTATTTTCTGCGCAAAACTTATAAGAAGTCCTGACATGGAAAATTCGAATGAGGACGAAATTGCGCAGAATTGTAGTATACTACGAAGGTAACGACATATTAAAACAGTAGCGTGCACTAGCCAAATAATCTTGCGGAAAAAGCTTTTAAAATTTCAGTAATTATTTAAGTACGAGTTATTTCGGCAAAGGTATGTTCCAGCGGTGATCATGTAAGCGGTTACAATACGGTGGTTCTCGGTTCGAGGCTACTTAAAAGATAACAAAATATATTAAAGCAGTAGCGCGCACTAGCCAAACAATCTTGAGAAAAAATCTTTAAAGTTTCAGTAATTACTTAAATACAGGTTATTTCAACAACGATTGTAGGCTATTGTGATGTACGTAGTAGCGTCAGAAGCTGCAACGCGGATGTCCCATGTTTGAAGGAACCTAAGGGAAACTTTTTCTAAATTATTTATCTAAACATTTTATTTTTAATTTCTTTTATGATTAATTTCACAATTTTAAACTTTAATAGATAATATTTATTTAATTTTTGTGAATTAAAAATACGTACGTTTTACAGTTATATGTTTCTATTAGTAATATTTTTATAATTTCCTATAACTTAAAAAATACATTTTAGTTTTGTTTTAATTATAAAATAAAGAAAAAAGAAAGGGTAAGTTTTTTAAGTTACTTATTTATCAAAATATTTTATTTGTACATTATTTTAAGCAATAGAAAATTACAAATAGAAAAATTATAACTATAAAACCTACCTTTTTTTTTTTATTATTAATATTATTCACGAAAATTAAATAGTTATTACTTATTAAATTTTCAAAATTTTGGGTTTAAGTAATTCAAAAGATAAAATGTTGCAATCATCCATCTTTATAATCGTTAAACTGCAGCTTTAATAACTAACTAACCAAATAAATAAATAAATAAAATAGATAAACAAAACTCGGAATATCAGTGTAAAATAGTTAGCAAGTGTAATTAAAGCTTTGTTTGCGCCTTCTGTTTCGATTTTATTATATTTATTTTATGGCAGCCGAAATTTTATTTCGTGCACGAAAAATAAAATTAAATAAATGTCCAAAAAAAAGGAAGGGGGGGGGGTATTAATATTCAAAATCTAGATTTAAAGATGCTGTTGTATATTGCGAACATTTGCTTGCCCAAGAAATTTAATAGCATCGGAATCCTGTACTATAATTTTTCAGGAAGCTGTATTGTTTGGAGAGGTAATCATTTAATTTTTTCGATATTAAATATGTCTTTATATTATACCTTTAAAATCAATTCTCAATAATATTTTTTATTTTCTATAATTTTAAAAGCAAAGTTTAGCATTGATTTAAATATAAAATAAAGTAAAAATATATTCAGATAATAGTACTAAAAACGTTTCCTTTAGGTAGCATCGAACCGGAGACCTCACGTTGCAGCCGTGCACGTTTCTAAGTACGCCAATAGAGCACTGACTGTTTGCTGAAATAACTTGTACTTAAGTACAAGGTGTCCCATAAGTCTGTAGACATTTTAATTATTCATAACTATTGAATGAATTGGTAGAATTAAACGCAGTTTGCGAAAAATCCTTCTCTTAAAAAAGGATTTTATTTATTTATTTATTTTTTTGTAAAGAAAAAAAATAATAATAAGTAAACTATTTGCGATAAAGGCCGCTGTCCATGACCAGATCACACATTTTCATGAAAAACTGTACTTCACATGCAAATGTTTACAGGCATATAAATCCTATCGTATGTGTCCGTCGTCACTACAAATTACAGTTTGCAAACGAGTTATAACACTGATAACTGCAGATTCAGTCGGCGGTTCTTACCTGAAGGAAAACATCTTTACCAATAACGCTTTATCCACCAAGTCAGCATCGCAATTAAAACTTCATATATGCACAAGTAGGAGGCAAAATAAGAAATAAACTGTTCTAATCGCAAAATTGTGCAATTTATAGGACTTTCATTTGCATATTTCTCTTTCACATCCGTGCGAAAAATTTAACTATTTATCTAATTATCGTCGGCAAAAAGTTTAACTATATTTTTTTCGCTACCAAAAAAAATCCCCCTTCACGAGAATGAATTTTTCGCAAACTGCGTTCAATTATATCTATTCATTCAATAGTTATGAATTTTTTTAATGTCTACAGACTTATGGGACACGCTGTAATTTCTGAATCTTTAAAGGCTCTTTCTCAAGATCGTTTAGCTAGTGTGTGCTACTGCTTTGATATGTTGTATCTTCATAGTATTCTACCTTTCTGAGCAATTTAGTCCCGATCTGAATTTTCTTTGTCATGACCACTCCTTGTTAAAGGCCCTTCCGTGGAGGATCAAAATTGTGATGGCATGTCTCCGGACCACCTCTAAGGGTGTGTCCCAGACCGTCGCCAATTGCTCATCTTTACAGCACTCGACGTAAAACCAACCATCCATCCTTCTTAAAGAAATTCTGATGATTGCATCGGAAACCTTATCTCTTCGACTACCAAATCATGTAAGATCTATCAATTAAATACTTGTTTAAGCGACCCCAAAAATATTTTTCCTAAGAGTTCGTAACTATGCTGACATACCCGTAGGGGTAAGGTAGCAAAACGTAATATAAATATAGGGTTACTTAGGCAGAATACAGCAAATTTCAAGGAAAAAAATTAATTGTACCAAAGCATATTTTAATAATATTTCTAATTAAATGTATGAACATATAATGAATTCATCATGTCAAATAAATACTGCTTAGTATTTATATCTACCTATATCAAATACAATTAACTCAATGTTTGAAATCAACCACGAATGTAGGAGTCATGCACTCGTTTATTTGAAAAGGCTTGTTTAATTTTTGCCCAATTTTACATTGGTCGTAGAAAATTCAATCATTCTCATCTGGCCATCTCCATTTTCCCCTTTTTGACCAGAGTGGACATGAGAATCTCACTGCCATCGGTTTCGCAAATATTCCTAGGGTGCTGACGGGATTGGTATTTCGCCTAAACAAATTTATTTTCTACATCTCATCATCTTGATTTTTCAGCCTTTAAATTATCACACTGAAGAAAGTCAAGCTATGTTATAAATATGCCAACTAACCCCAAAACCCAACTATGCCAACTAGTCCCAAACGGATACATAACATAAAATGGAGACACAGAATCCCAGACATCATAAATAAAAATTTATGATCCATGCATGCAACCACAGTTAACCACTACTTCGAAAACCACCGTAAGCAGAGCCTCAATTTTATCTAAAAATTCACTAGACCAGAAAAATGTACGATGAAAAAAATTTTCTAACACGTCAGAAAAATGATAAAACAGAGGTTTTTTTCCTGTATGACACTTCCAAGCAGACTGCATTTACAGTGGATGGTGCACCTACATACGTTCCCCACTAGTAAAATGATTGCGTTCTACCTCCACCGTGACAGAAAATAGAAGGTGAGTGCCAATTGGTTATTTATGCAAACTAACCCCAGTCTTTCCTACTTTCATAGAATTTCAATTCGGAAAGAAATTATCGTTTACGGCATTTTGAAAATTAATCCTCACATTCCTAAGTTTGAAAGACGCGGGAGAGCCATTCCTTCCAAGGAGGATCAAAACTGTGAGGGCATGTCTCCAGACCACCTCTAGGGGTGAGGCCCAGACCGTCACCAATTGCCCATTGCGCAACACTAGTGCGACGTAAAACCCATCCAACCATCCAACCAACCTAAGTTTGAAAATACAGATCTACTATGCTATATTTATGTACGTTTCATCGCAAACCTTTTGACAATTAAATAACTATTTTATGAAGTTAAAATGTATTACCTTAGTCCCAAGTCCTTATTTTAGCAAAAACAATTAGAAATTAATCTACAATCTGATATTCAAGAAACATTTTTTTATTTATGAACATACTATAATATTTTAAGGTGGAAAAGAAATATCAATTTTCAGCTTCTAATGCTATTATAAGTAAAATAATTGTGTTAACTTATCGTAAATATTTCATTCGTCAGCATGGAATGACATTAAAAACATGTTCACTAACAAAACAATAGTTATTATTTTATATATTACGCTCGTTTGGAAAAAAAAAAAAAAAAAAAAAAAAAAGAAAAACGAAGCACTTTTACAAAATAATTCGATCATCTCGAAATTGCGCATGCAAATTTCTTTATACGAAGTATGCAAATGATTATTTCAAAGTTAATGAACGGTAATTCCGGTCATAGCGACTCGCATGGTATAAAACAGTTAACAGTTGCGGAAGGTTTAACTTTTATCACTGTTTTAGATACACAGTGAAGAGACCCCCTGGAAACACAACGAAATGACGTTTTCGAAGACCTTATAGACAACTAGACAACTTCGAAGAACGTGATCGCATAATCAGAATGCACGAAGCTGGAGGGATAAACCGAGCAATAGGCAGTCCTCTGCATCGTACGGACACGGCTATGCGTTGATGCTGGCAGCAGTGGTTGCTGCATTGAACTTATCAAATCAACGAAATGAAGACCCTGGAAGGCCAAGATGCACAACTGCGAGCCAGGATCGGATGATTGTGCGCCAAGCCCAAACTGACATTAGATCATCATTATACGCTATCCAACGTGCTGCAGCCTCATCCGTACCACCCGTGGATCCTTCCACCTCCTCAAGGAGCTTCTCTGAGGTAGAGTCACGCTCACATATGCCTTTTAAACCTCAAAAATCAGGTAAGTCGTCTGCAGTGCTGTCACAGCCGATTATCATGGCTGCCGACAGACTGGCAGCGCATAGTGTTCAACGATGAATCCTGCTTCTCTACTGGAGCAAATGACCATCGCATTCGTCTATGGAGGGCCCGGAACCAGCAGTCTCAATCACCCTTTGTTTTACAGTGGCACACAGATGTGTTGGTGTAGGGTGATGTCTCCTACGACAGCAGGTCGCTTCTACTCATCCTTCGTACAACTTTAACAGCGCAATGATATGTTGATTCCATTCTGCGGCCGGGAGCATTACCCATCATGGTACGCCATCCTGGGGACAGTTTTCAACACGATAATACCAGGACTCATACTGCTCTCATGTCTATAGATTACTTCCTTGAAGTTAATACCTCTTCCTTGGACAGCAAGTTCACCAGACCTATCTCCCATCGAAAATGTGTAGGACGTGGTAGGCCGTCAGATTTGAACACCCCAAAATGTCGTAAATCTGGGGATATGTTGATGAATGCCTGGTAAAATATATCGCAAGATGACATTAGGAATCGTTATCACTCCTTACCTAGAAACATAGAAGCTTGCATAGCTCTGAAGGTCGGTTTTATCAACTACTGATTTGAACATTCCCTGTGCAATTATTAGCTGTTGATGGGTCCTATAGAATTGAAATTTTAATCATTTCATTGTCTGTAAATGAACTGCACACATATTTAATTTCAATAAAAACAATCACTTTTTTGTAAAGCTTTTTTTGTTGTTGTTGTTAAAAGCGTGTATTACCATTAATATTTATACCATTGCAAATTTAATTAATTTTTTTACCTTTAATGTATTTTTTTTAATTTAAAATAGACTTTCAAAGCAATTAAATAATGCATCGTACAATGTGCATTATTTAACATTAATAATGTTGTATCTTTCAGCAAATTAGTCATTTCTTTCCATGAAATGTATAATTATACATTAGAAAATTATAGTTAAAATTATTTTTATTATGAATGAAATCCATTTACAGAAAAATAATACAGAATAAATCCTACCGAGCAAAAGGCTGATAAATAAAATATTATGTAGGTAATTAGACTATCAAAATGTATGTATTAGTCTGGTAAATAATACTTGAGTATCACTTGAAAATTTATAATTAAGAAACTCTTCGGAAACACGAAACATTTCATTGTTAAATTGAAATAAAACTTTGAAATACGGCACTGAAATTTTTAATTCCTACTTAGCACTCTTTTGCTGGTACAACTCTGGGCCTCCTTCTGAAGGATGCTCTTGCTGCGTCTTGACCTACCTTCAATCACTCTCGAAGGGAGGTCTTGTCTAGGTTATCTCATTAATCGATGGGTATGATTCGAATGACCCTCGAATGTCCCTGAAACTAACTGAATGCATACTGTCTTTGATTTGGGCATTAGAGAAAAAAAAAGTGACACGGAAAATTCATATTAGAATGATTGATGTCCTTATATTTCTTTTTATAACATCATTTCACTAACACTATAAAAGCCCAAAATTTAACTATTTTCAAGAAATTATTATTATATCGCTTGTAAAAGCTGCGACCTGAAATTATTATTTCGGTATAAAATTGATTTTACTCAAATGTTAACATTAAAAATAATTCAAATTTCATGCCAAGAATAAATAAATGAATAACAAAGCTTTTTTGATTATAAATAAATTAAATCCGTCTAATATTTTCTTATATTAAAAAAAAAAAAAAAAAAAAAAAAAAAGGATATTAATAAGTAAATTAAGAAATTCAACTTTATTCAATTGTAAATCTGTCAGTTATCTGACAGATTCATAAATACATGCCAATTTTATTCTATTTTATTTTTTACTGTTTCAATATCGCATGTCAAAGCTGCAGGTTTGACGTGCTATTTCCGCATCTATTGGAAAAAGACTGCGTTTTTTTTTAAATGTGCAATACCCATGTAGTGTGTTACAACATTAATGTTTTATACCAAGTGTAATTGTAAAAATAATTAAGAAAAATAATAATTTCTTCTCGATTATTTCTTCTTAGTGTTCCACTATTTAAAATTCTGCCAATTTGTATGCTTTTTGATTATCGGAAAATATTAATAGAAATATTTTAATTGTTTCTCTAACAGTTTCACTCATAAAATAAAAATGTCCATTAAAATTTTCCGATAGTCAGAAAACGTAAAAGTTTGCGACTGTGTTGTTAGAAACACACGAACAATATTACAGGAAACACATTTTTTGTGTATTGATAGAAATCTTCGTTTACTACAGATGATGCGGGGAAATGTGACTTTATTTATAGAAGCAATTAAACAACATGTCCTTTTATCAAATGTGAAAGTGATTTTGCTTTTATGAAAAGCAAATGTAAAACGGGAACAATATATATATATTTACAAACACATATTCAAAAGATCTGTTCAGGGCTATTTTGCCTTTTTAGAGCAACCAGATATATTTTATTCGACATTAATTATGTACCATGCCACAACATTTGCAAATTCATTTTTTATTCATTTTTTTTTTTTTTTTTTTTTTTTTTTATGTAAGAATAAGTAAAATAAATTTTCCCTTTTATCTTATAACTGCAGATGGTATCAGTAATATGTTGGCAGCTTTGATGCGATTCAAACTGTTGATAACACACATACATCAGACTTGTATGCTTGACTTACAGCCCGCTTGTAAATCTTTGTCAGATAAAGACAGATAGCAGAGACACTGCGGGAATCGAATACGCTCTCCTACGCTCGAAGGCGATTAGCAGTATGGTCACATAACCACTCTGCCACGGAGAGCCCTTCAAACTGTTATATTTTCACAAAAAATACGTAAATAAAAAATTTTCTCTCATACCATACATATATATAAATAAATTAAAGATAAAATCAATAAATCCAAAACAAGAAAAACTGATTCTCATATTATCTGTGTATTTATTTTTGAGAAATTTCTTAGTAAAACTTCTGAAAAAGTACATTTATTAAAAGAGAATCTAGTTAATTAAAATTCAACTTAATATTTAACTTCTTTAAAATATTTTCATTGTTATACACAACAGATTAAAATAACCAACTTTGAAAGCGTTGTATCGAACAAGATTTCCAAATAACTGAGTTTTTTTTCATAAATAAAGAGCAGATAAATAACCAAATCAGTTAGCTATGAAGAGAGATTCATAAATTTACTATCTAAAACGCAAAAATAAAGGTAAATGTGTAACAAAGAAAAAAAACCTTCATAATCATTGCTGAATTTATGTGTGAAAATACAAATCGAAATAACGAATTAAATTGAACTTCTTCAATGTTTGAAAATCGATTTATAAACCAAAATTGTTTGTATTTTCACTTGTTTTCATAGTCATTCTCTTTAAATAAACTTTGTAGAAAGTAGTGTGTAATATTGATATAAACCCAAAGTAAACATAAAAGTAAGTCAGGGCAACTTTAATTAGAAATGTAAAAGTATCTAATTTGAACAATTTCCCATTCAAAAGAAACATTTAGCAGCAGAATTCACCAAGAACATTACCTCTTCAACATTATCGTAAAATGTTATTCTAACCTTCATTCTCAACTATTTTCCGCTTGGAGCTCAATGATTTTTAAATTCCAGCTCTCATCTTGTCAAAATATCTGTTTACTGTTCTACTCGAGACTGAATCCGGAACTGATCTTTTAATGTTATTCTTCGTTTTCTTCTCATTCTCTTGATAGACTAATCTTCTCTCGTTCTTAATTTCGAAGGTAAAATCGGAATTTATTAAAACTAAAATCTTCTATTTTGCGTGGGCGTGAAATGACCGTGGACTGTTAGTGTTGACAGAACCTGACGCCTTTTAAAATTGTGACTGACAAGGACCTTTTTCTTTCTTTCTTTCTGTCTATCTTTTGCTAAACGGTGTGTAGAATCAAGATGTAAGCTTGATCTGTTATAAAAAGTATCTTAAAAATACATTAATTATGCATCAAGTCAAACAGAAATATGTAGCTGAACATGTCATACTTCTGGAATTTATTAAAACTCAGAATATTTACAATATTAATCCAAAGAATTAATCTCATACTTTTCGTTGAAATCACGTTTAAATATTTTTTTAAAGAATGTGTTAAATTAAACTCCAATTTTCTTAAGTATATGGTATAGAGTAAACTGACCAGTAATTGACCATTTAGTGGAAATTTCTTAACGTTTTCTTATTTTCTAATATAATCATTGGCAACATTTTTGGAAATTTACTTAAGTACCAATCAATATATAAGAATTAATAACTGAGAAACATTTTTTTTTCTTTTTTTTAACAATCTATGTTATTTATAGTAATAGTTTCAAAATGAGATTTTGCTAAAAAATGACCATTAGCATACGGAAAAATGTTAGCAATCGACCATTTAAATTTTTAAATTGTTTAAATTAAAATATAAAACTTTCTGTTATTCTAACATACAAAATAAAAATACATATAACTATTACAAATCAGAATCATTTTTGAAGAAGTCTCACATCCTTTCTATGAAGATTAACATTTAAGTTGAGTTATTGTGCATAAAAGTATTATGTTATATAATTTTCATAATATTGGAAAAATATTAATTCTTTTATCCTAGAAAATATGCGTAAGAAATTAGAAAATACATATGAAGGTGTAAGAGATAAATAATTTATTTATTTAGCTTACAATATTACTGAAATCATACTGCCATTTTAGACCAACGTATGTTTTGGTAATTTACGATATGAGATATTTTAGTAATAGAAATATAGCATCCGGCGGCTTTTAAACATGATTGAAACCCAGTATAAAGACGTTTCTTATTTTCGTGTTGGTGTTTTGGGATTAAAGCCGATTGACTGCACGAGGGTCCTGAGCATGAGGGGATATGCCCTCAATGGAGGTCTTTCTAAGAAGTCCTTGCTCTTATTTACGCGAGTTTCAAAGAAAACCACGGAAAACTCCGAACAGTTAGAACAACGAGCATGAACCTGGATCGAACGCGCAAATTCCCGTTTCATTATTTTCGTGACATGAGCATTGTAAAATGTAAAGTTTATTTTATTATGTAACGTATTTCAAAATTTTTAATATTTTTAAAGTGATATGTAAGAATTCAGGACTTTTTATTTTCGCTTAATATTGATTTAGATTGTAAAAAAATGAAAATAATTGTAACCTCATCTGAAAACTGACAAACCACTCTGAAAGCATTTCAAATGACTATTTAGCTAAAATGACTATTAATAAGTACAAAACTTTGAATAAACATCATAAAATGCAATAAACTCGCACAAATTATATATTTTTATATTTTTTTGCTCTTCATTTAAAACAGTTTTGTGCGTTGCCGCTTTGATTGCAGTACTCGTGCCTACTTTCTTCGACTGACGAAGGGTCATGTGTTCTTTCGACCAGAAACAATTGCTGCGAGTTTATTGTATTTTATGGTGTTCATTCAAAGTTTTGTACTTATTACTTTAAAACACCATTTCTGTAGTGCTTTCGTATTAGAATGATTATTGTTAAAACGTCTAATAAAAACCTTGAATCTCACATTTTTAAAGCTCACAGATGCAGATGTGAAAATACATAGATTTGCATAAAATATTAATATCGTAAAAAAAAATAAAAATTAAAAATTAAAAAAAAAAAAAAAAAAAAACTTTTATACCAATCATTTAATTATTTTTTATAATTCTAAAAAAGTTATATTTAAATTTATGTATCATCAAAGAAAATATAAGCCAATGTATTTTTTTATTAATACACATAACATGTGAACAAAATACAAATGTCTTTTTTTTTCTTTTTGTAATCATCTATTTTATTTTATTTTTATTCATATGCAATTTTTTTTTCTTTTAATAATCAAGATTTTTTTGTCTAATTATACTGTGCTCAAAGAAAAAAAAGAAAAGAAAAAAAATAGAGCCCTGATACCACTCTTGATGATTTTTATGTAAAATGACCTCCTGAATCCGAATATAACCACCATTTTGCCCAATCGCCCACCGTTTTCTCGGGACGCCACCCCCTTCCCTAATTTTTATCACTGTTCGGTAATTTTATGGCCATGAATTTAATTTGGAGAATAAAAAATAATTATTTTAACACTTAAAAACAAAAATATATAGTAATAAATAATAATAACAATTGATTAATAAAATATAATAAATGTGATTTGTAATTTCAGGGGAAAATCCCCCCCCCCCTGAATTTTTTCCTTTCTGCAAATTTTCACGTTTTAGAATTTTTCACTTTTGTAGCCCCTCAGAAGATATTTAACAGTTACAAAATTCCTTTCCCCCTCTACAAATCAAATTTATAGCTATAAAAGTACCGAAAAATGATAAAATTAGGGGGTGTCTCCCAAAAAGGGTGGGCTATAGGGCAAAATGGGCATCATATTCGAATTTGGGAAGTCATTTTACATAAGAATTTTCCAAAATGGCGTTGGCTCCAATTTTCATGCAGAGCAGTGTTATTATAATTTTATAATCAAATAATTTTAGAAATAATAATAATTTTAAAGTCAAGTCAAAAAGGTAAATAAATTTTGTATTTTATAACAAGAGGTTTAAATTCTGTAAATTATAAATTGACCATTTGATATAAGCTAATTCAACGAAATTTATTTAACCTTTATATGTTATCTTTGCTTTTTTTTTTTTTTTTTTTTTTTTCATGAAGAAACATAAAAGAAAAAAGTTTCTGAAAAACTCGTGGTTGTTTTTTTCTACCACCCCGTGGAGTTTTCATTACTGAGTTCACAATTTCATTTCTCGCAAAATTAAAATTGTAATGTTATATTTAAGTTCGTTTATTTTGTTTTTTGAACTAAACTCTGCAAGTTCTGGAAGAATGAGAAGTTTTGTTAACCTATCAAATAAAAATTGATAACCTAACAAGAGGTCATTTTCAAGGATTCTTTCTTTTTTTTTTTTTTTTTTTTTTTTTTTTTTTTTTAACAAGGCTTTTTTTACAATACGTTTCATTTTGCAATGTCTTACAACAGCTATTACGAATGTTATACACGTATTTCTTCTAGTAAAATAAATATTTTTAACCTTTTTCATTATTAGTTTCTCTTATTGGTGAATCGGTAATATATAACAAATTTAGTAAAAATTTATTTTCTGTTATTATTATTCTTTGTTATCAATGTTATTATCATTTTTAAACTTTGAGGTAAACTTTTAAAAGTTTTTTTTTTTTTTTTTTTTTTTTTTAGAGGAAATAAGAATAAAACTGCAAAGCTGCCAACCCTTCGAAATATTTCATACTACTGTAATTTACAGCGGATTGCACCAGAAATTGTAATTGTCAGATTAAGTTATATTTGTACAAGCTGTTTCTTTGGTAAACATATAGAATTTTCTGTTAAATAAAATTTTACATTGAAAAATGATATATCTTACCTTCAGATTATACGCCAGAAATTACGGTGCTATTCCTGGAAAGTTTCTTTTGTCTTATATAATTTAATCACATAATTTGTAATAGATAAAGAGAAAAAATTACCGAAATAGTAATATGAAATAATCTCGACGGTGAAAGCTTTACAAATAATATTAAAAAAAAAAAACTCAAACCAACAACCTCTTTCTCCCCCTCCCCCCATCCCTGTTAACTGAATGTCTTGTAGTGTATAAAGAATGGCAGCTTTGGTAAAATTTTAAAATAACAGTAGCAATTAAAAGAAATCAAATATAATAGTTTTTCATATTTTCTTTTATGTGAGTATTTCACATTATAAAATGTATGAAAGAACAATTTTTATCTTATATTTTTATCGTTCCTTAAAAAAAAAAAAAAAAAAAAAAAAAAAAAAAAACTTTTTTATTCATAACTTGCTTAGTTATCAACTATATTTTAAAAAATAGGTCTTAATTGATTAACAAAAATAGAAGACAAACATTTTTAACATTGAAGTCACTTCTATTATAGTTTATATTACGGTTTTGTGTTTCGGTTAAGGCCAATTGTCTACTCTAAGGACTTGGGCCTAAAAGAAGATGCCCTCGGTGGAGGGAGGGGGGGGATATTTCTAAGGGATCCTAACCCGTATTCACGCGAGTTTCGGAGAAAACTACAGAAAACTCATAACGTTAAGTCGACGAGTGTGACCTGTGATCGAACACGGCACTTTCCGTTTACCAGCTTTGAGCGCTGAACCGCTCGGCCACTGGTGGGGTGTATTTATTACGGAAACTCCTTGAGCGAAAAGTAAGCATTAAAAGTTTGAAATTGTATGATCTATTCATTCATGCAAGTATTATTAAGCTATTAATAATTATAAAAAATTATTATAAAATGAATATAGAACATTAAAGAATTTTTAATGAATGGAATAATCGTAGATTTTACTTGATTAAATAGAATGCTTCGATAAAAATTGTGATATTTTTCTTATTATTTATTGTCTTTATCGTGCTCCATAAAACAAAAAACAAGTGCTAATGATAACATGTAATAAGGTTGTAACTAATTAACTACATTTTCCATAACCATATATCGAATTTTGTTCTCGGCCGATCCAAATGATGCTTCAAAGGCCAACAATAATTCGTCTGACATTTGACATGCTCTTCATTAATGTTATACTCACGTATTTTATTTAGTTTTCACAATGCTGTTCGTTAGTAGACTGATGTCATGCATATCTAATGGTTCTTTTTCTTTTTTTCATTGTAAGAGCTTTTTGCACTCACAATTAGCCTGCTTAACTTTCACAAAAATGTAGCGATTAGTGAAGTGCCTCAGTTAAGCATCAAGAGAAACACATTTGAATTCCATACAAAGTGCCATACTGAAAACAAATTTTGAGTAATGGCAAGGTTTTCTCTGTACAAAGTAAGAGCAGATAAGCGTGAAGCTCTTGGCCAATAATGAGGCAATAATAATTTTAACGTGATAGAAAGAATCTTTGTTAGGAATCTTCTTGGAAAAACAAGGAAAAACGTGTTGCTCTGTTGACAATAAGAAGTATTCCGATTATCTAACCCCGTTTAGAATTAATTGCACTTCGATAACTTGATTGATTTATTTGACCTTTGCCTTTAATGATATTTACTGAAATGGAAGGTACGCATTATGTTTAAATTGCATAACCCAGCATGCCAACTTTTGCTGTAGTTAGGCATATAGATCATGATTTAAAGGAGGTAGTTTTATTTAAAATTATTTCTTGGCAGGTATTATTTTATTATTCTACTTTTAAAAATAAAATATTACTAAATATAGTTTGTTATAAGTATATTCACAAATTGGTGTTTTTGAATACATTTAAACTTTTTAACATACGATATATATATATATATATATAATTTTTATAAAATCGCTGAAAAACTTTGCTCAATACTTTGAATGTTCCCAAATCTAGTCTAAGAAAAAAAGAAAAAGAAAATTAAACAAGTTCACACGCAGAATTTTTTTCTTCTGATATCTTATATTTTAGAAATGTCGAATTATATTTTGTGAAATATGATAAAATTTACTTCTCCTCTAAAATTTTAAATACTATCTTGTTTCAATAACGCATACGTTTGTAGAATGTGGCTTTTACTAAAATAAGTAATCCTATTAAGTTCCGATCAACATTAAAAAAAAGAAAAAGAAAGAAAAAAAAAAAAAAAAGAAAAGAAAAAAGAAAAAGAAGGTTTTATAATCAAAAGCTTTTAATAATTTAATTTCTCGCTGTTTTGGCTTTGATTTTCTTCAGTATTGTCAACTGTGCATAAGATTTGTACACCAGTGTATTTCTAGACTTTTAATCACCAGATTATCTAGTTTTTCAAGACACATTTTGATGCTCAGAACAGAATATTTTTTTTACCTCTCTTTGAATTCATCAGATTTGAAAATTATTATGAAAAATTGCAATTGATATTGCCAAACATTTCAAACGTTTGCTGTTATTATAAAATTATGAAAAATATGATGCAGAATGTTTTTCATTTAAATGTAGAGAGTCAGATTAAAAGGCTAAAATATGTGTATTTTGCATGATTTTGAGGCGCGATTTTGTGTTTTAATTTTATTATATTCGCTGCGAGTAGCCAAGTTTATTAATAAAAAATGAAATGCAGAAAAATGTACGATGGTGAGAAAACTGGTGACCACTATAAATTATACTGAATTTTCCAAGGTTATTAATATGTATTGAAATTGCAAATGAATACAATTGCATTAAAATAGATAATTATCAAGAAAACGTAACTATGATGAAAATTAAAAGTATTATTTGTTTAGGACATAATTGAGCATAGATTACAATATAAAAAGTATTTCATGTTCGTACGATTACTCTAATAAAAAGTCTTGCAGTTGTATTTATAAAATGACATTTATAAATACTTATGCACAGCAGTCAGCGAGGTCACTATTTTGAATACTACATTTTTAATAGAAAATGTTGTTATTTGTTTGTAGTAGCTATATCTATAATTGAAAGATGTCGCAGAAGTACATTGAGCGTTAAAACTGAATTTCCACTCAAAGGTTAAAATTAACTAATCGATTTAAAAGCGCACCATTATTAAAATGTGATGTTGGCTAACAAAATTTTAAACTTTTTTTTTTTTTTTTGTAATGATATGCTGGGAAAAAATTAACTGATTGTTTCAAGTTAATGTCTTTCAAAAATAAGAAATTGTAAAAATTAATTTAAAGTTGCAAAACACATATTTACTTTGAAAACAATTCACCAAAATAAAATAAATGTAATTCAGTAAAACTAATTTCATTTCTCAACTGATTTTTTTTTTTTTTTTTTTTTTTTTTTTTTTTTTGCAGTAGTTTAAAATGTTCTGATTTGATAGGTCAGTGGAATCCCCAGTTTGAAGCAGGAAACAAATCCAAAATCAAGAGTTTTGGAAAAACGAGAATAACATAATTAAGTAAAATCAGAAGAAGAGATTTGCTGCACGTAGAATCAGGATTTTTTGAAATTTTAATCATTTCTGTGTATTATATTGGGGTAAATAAATTCGGTCGCATAGGAGAAATCACACTCATAAATATTTCCGATGCTTGATTTTACATTAAATAAGTGGTTTTTGTTCCCTTCTTTTGTCTGCATGCGTGTGAAAGCAAAGCGAATTTAAAACTAGTATGTTGTGGCCACCACCAGACTTTCATATACAAATACATATGTATAATCTTATACAAATTCACGCAGTACAAATTATTCATGAAATTATTATTTATTAAAATTATTTTCCATGATGAATGCAGACGATTTTTATCTCACAAAAGTATAACATTAAATGTCGAATGAAAGTCAATTTTAGGCCAACATCAGAAGAAATACGACTTTTTTCTAATTTTTTTTCTCTCGTTAAATATGAAAAAAATAAATAGATAACTTTGTTTTAAATTATCACAGAGGTATGGTTCAACTACTTGTATTAAAGGTATTGACGAGTTCTTTCGGAAAACACTTATACTGAAATTTTACACCACCAGGAGAGTAGTCCTCCCAATTCGGAGGGAGGACATAGAGCATTGTGTACATTTATACGAAATTTTGTCCTATACTGCCATGTTAAAATTTTTGGAAAAAATGCTATTAAAACGCCACCTGTTCAGCGATTGTTCCCCAAATGTAATCAGCACCAGTTTTGGTCAGGGTCAAACTATTTACCAAGTTTGGTTAAATTTCCTTCATTGGTTCGTCAGATGCAGCATCAACAAAATTCATGATACACACACACACAACAGACATTTTCTAAAACAATCAAATCGTGTTCGGGAAACCCCAAAACGTGGAAATCCATCGAAAGCCGGAGTTTGAAAATTTTTATGAATCCCTTACTTCCTTCTTATATATAGATGAGAAAGTAATAAAATCTTAATTTTCAATTTTTGGCACTTGTTCTCTTCTTCAAAGGGGTGATTCAATTAGTCTATGTATTTGGAAAGAACGGTAGAACAATAATTATCTTTTAAATCAAGTCCAGTTATGTTAAATACAGATGTATTTTTTTATTAGGTGTATCGTAAAGTTCTGTCGTTTTGAATTAAAAATCTGATACCAGAAATTGCTCCTGGATAATAGTTACATAACTTTTAAGAAGATATTAGGTAAAATATATGAATTTTTAAACAAAAATTTCCGGTGTCATTTTACTAATTTAAAACGACAACACTTTTCGATGCATCTAATATTTCAAAAATTAATTTCTTTGTAACAGTAAATTGTTCTGACGTGTTGCGTCGATTTCTATGCATTCAGAAAGAAGTATAACAAAAATAATCCTCTAAATAGAATCAAATTATATTTTAATACAGATTTTCTATCAACAAAATACTATTCCAGAGTTTTGTGGAGATGTGCAAGTAAACATGTGTTTATATTATCAATGATATATCGTAGTAAATATTTCTTATCTATTTGACGTTTTTTTTTTTTTTTTTTTTTTACTTTCTTCTATATGTAATATAGAGAAAGTATTGGATTCGCGAAAATTTTCGACCTCCGTTTTTTGACGGATCTACACGTTTTGGGGTGTCCTGAACTGTCTGTCTGTCTGTCTGCGTGTCTGTCTGTATCATTTTTTTGTGGACACTGTATCTCACGAACCAATGAAATTTAACCAAACTTGGTATTTAGTTACACCCTGACATGAACTGGTGCTGATTAGATTTGGGGATCAATAGCTCAACAGGTGGCGCTGTGATCGCATTTTATGCAAATTTTTAACATGGCAGCATTGGACAAAATTCCGTATAAATGGGCATAATGAGAGTTATTTTAAACTTGTGATTGTAAAATTAATATGAATTATTGATAATAGTAGTAGTTAACTAGGAAAAAAATTTTGTGCATGTGGGGGCATCGGTTCCCCCCCCCCCCTGGGGGGGAAGTACCCCCCCGGGGAAGTAAATTTTCAAGATGGGTATCTTTCGAAAGGTCTCGTTGATAATAGTAATAGTTAACTGGGAAAAAAATTTTGTGCATGTGGGGGCATCGGCACAGAAAATTATACGAAAAAACGTAGAATATGATGAAAATACGAATTATATATATACGGTTGGTATAGTAAGCCGTATTTCTATTCTCTCTGAAAGCAACCGAATTGTAAGAACTTTGTCATTAAATACAGTTTCTCAAATACACTATCTTTCGATATAAATGACCGAACACTTTCGATTGCAGACGTTTTTTAAAATATTTCAAAAAGTACAAAACAAATCATCTTGAAACTTCAGGAGTGAGAAGAACATATTATACCTCATATATTGCAGTGAAAGTTTTGCCCCGAAAGTGAAAGAGGGGGCAGTAAAAAATTAAAGAAAAATAAAAGTTTTTGTCATCACCCTGTAAAAAGCAATGCTTGAAATGCAATTTAGCTGTAGCATGTGATTATAGGTCTATTTCTTATCATCTATCAAATTTGTATGTCTCTACTGCATGTAATCAGGGAGATATAAAGGTTTCTTTAAAAATCTGGAAAAAAAATATCACTTTTTAAGATATAATACGCAAGGTATTAAACCCAGTGTAAAGCCACTTTTAGGAGACTTGACATACAATATTAGACACAGCATACTGCAATTAGAATAAATAAATATTAAATATCTAATGAAATATAACCATTTTTAATTAATAAAAAATCTTTGCATGCGTAAGATTCAGCGAAATTTCATTTGCATAATTTGTTAGCCAAATGTATTGAGCTACTTATATAAAAACCCCAAACATGTATCGTGGAAACTCAAAAAGTTGTATGTGATAGAATGAACTGCTATTCAACTTTTCTCGAAAATAAGCTAAACTATAAGGGAGTTTACTCACATTTTTATTTTGATTCAACGACTGGTAATACAGTTTTCGATGAATGGAAATAAATTTTGAGAGAATCCCCTTATCATTTCCTTATTTTTGGGAACTTCTGAAATTCAGTTCATTCTATCGCGTATAACTTTTGGAATTTACATGATATATGTTTGGAGTTTTCAAATAGGTAACTCAATACATTTGGCTATCAAATTATGCAAATTAAATTTTGTTGAATCTTGCGCTTGCGTAGTTAAAAATTATTTAGTAAAAATGCTCATATTTCGATAGACATTTAATATTTTTTCATTCTGTTTTCAGTATGCTATGACTAATATGAATGTCAAGTTTCCTGAAAATGGCTTTGCACTTGGTTCAATACCTTGCGTGTTATAGCTAAAAAGGTGATTTTTTTTTTTTCAAATTTTTAAATAAACCATTATATCTTCCTGATTAAATGTACTAGAAGCATGAAAATTTATACCGATAATAATAAAAAGTGTCGTAATCACATGCTATATCCAGATCGCATTTCAAGCATTGCTTTTCACAGGGTGATGCCAAACATTTTCATTTTTCTTTAATCTTTTACTGATCCCCCTTTCATTTTCGGGGCAAAACTTTCTCTGAAATATATGAGGTATAACATGTTTTTCCGACTCCTGAAGTTTTAAGATGGCTTGTCTAGTACTTTTCGAGATATTTCAAAAAACGTCTGAAATCGAAAGTGCCCGTTCATGTATGGAAAGGTAGTGCACATCAAGAATCCCTGTACTATAAATAACTCTTCAAGTTTTATGTTATGTACGAAAGCAAAACGGGGCAAGCTAAAAACAAATATTTTAATTATCAATTAAAGTTTTTTTTTTTTTTTTTTTTTTTTTTTGAAAAGGAGGCTATTCGTTAGAAAGATAAGATTTATTTCTTTGAAATCAAATAACGTAGTGGTCACCTTTTATATGCCTTCTGAATACCTTTTTTTTCTTATGTTGCTTTATTTAAAGACAAAAATTCGTCGATTCAATAAGACAAACTAAACTTTTTTTTTTTAATAGTGGTATTCAAAATGAGTAAAAGTTACCAACTATGAACTTATAACTTAATACGTTTTTGTCAAGGTATTTTCCTATTTTAAGTAGTAAGCTCCGTCTTTTGACTTTCCTTTATAAACGTTATACAATTTAACAAAATATTTTTACGTTTTTTTTTAATTAAATTATTTTAATTTTATCATTTTATCTTCTTCAATTGATGTCGTATATGCCACTAGCGTATATATATACCAGAAGCAATTAAATTGTTCAACACGAATACGTACACTGAAAAAAAATTTATGTATATATATAATATATATATATATAATATATATATATATATATATATATATATATATATATATATATATGTAATATCCAACTATTGTGGGCTTTTAAGAACAATAAAATACTAATTCTATTATTTACTAATCATTTAAAATTTAATAGAAAATTAATATATACAAATATTTACAGAAAACGTTAATGATTTAGGATTTTACTGAGCCGATGTCCATTTGACATTTCGTCTATGTAGTTCAGTTCGTGACATAAATAATTTATTTATTACTTCGCTCTCTAATTACGTCGAAACACAAAGTCCATAAAAACAAGCAATACACCCGTCCAGTGTGCATGCCTCGTCGACTCTGAACTTTTCTCTTCAAACGCTGTTAGCAGCGGCGCGTTCCGGAAATGGCATCACTCTCGTCACAGGCACGAACTTCCGCTCATATTCTGCTCTCTCTCCGTCGAAGCTCACATCGCTACGGGAAAACTCAGCTGCTTTGGATTCCAGGAACGGCAAAGAGAAACTAAATAGCTTTAGATTCCAATGTTCGGGGAAGCAAGGTTAGGGGAAGCAGGATGCCAGTCACCACATATATATATATTACAGAAAATTCTGAAATAAGATATTAATATGAAATTAGATATTAATTAGATTTTAATATTGCACAAAATATTCCTCTGTTACACAAAAAATACGTTGGTAAAACTTTTATGTGACAGAATAATACACAGGATAGAATACAGGGTTTTTTCAGCAGTGCACACCGTAAAAATTCTCACATTATATGCGTTTTTCCAGTTCTACCAGCCAGGATCGAACCAGAGCCTACTGAATTTTAGGCTATGATACCTCTCAGCCGCGAAGCACAACCTACTCTGCTACTTAGCACTTTTTAATCATGTTTTATATATATGCATATCTGGTAGCATTTACAATTATATTTTGAGTACTGTTAGTATCCATATTTCTTTCACACCACTTTGTTTGTAGAGAAATCCAACATGTAATTACGGTGAAATAGGGGGAAAAATGCTCTTTAAATATAGCCGTGTGAAAGAGTACGGATACTAACAGTACTCCGTAATACATTATAGATGTTAGTATATATGCATGTATAACAACTAGATGAAATCTGTTTCTTTTGTCAGATTGAGATGTAATTTTAAGCTAAATCTCTTTAGTTTTAGAAAACAAATTTTATGTAGGAAATTTTCTATTTTTACAGAATTCTTTTATTTTATTTCATTTATTTTATTTTATTTTTTATTATTTTATTTTATTTTATTTTATTTTTTTCAGTGTAAAATCATTACTGAAGTTTTATTTTATTTTTTTAGCGGAACTCCTAAAGACGGGGCTGATTATTCTTAAAAAACACTTACGTGATCCACAAGGAATATGTCAAATAATTTATCTACTACATTGTCGATATCTTTCGGAATTTCTAGGATATTTAAGTGGATTTTTTTAACATAAAATACCCATATTAAGTATTTACAAAATTATGAAAGAAAAATATGGATAAATTCTGCTAACGTAAACCAAAAACTATTCCCTTTAATTCATGTATTTATATGTAAATATCAAAGGTTTTCTTTTTAACGCTTTCCACCAAAGTTGAAAAGTGTTTACGACTTCGGTTTGATCTATCTGCGCTTTAACTTACGTAAATATTAATGGAATTTCTTAATACTGAAATATGTTGTTCAGGTTTACTCGCGTATGTTTACTATTGGAAACTGAGTAAATACCATAAATGGTTTGTGAACAGGAGCACCTGAAAGTATTCCAAAGCACTGCGTTCTATCAGAGGTATTTACACAAACCACATTTTAATACATTTACTTTGCACAAATCTTACTGATGTTCAAATATGTTATCCATATGCATAAAAGAAGGTTTCTATACTATATAGAACAATTAGAATTAAGATTTACAGGGCCACATTAAAAAAAAGATATTAAGGGCTATAATTCGAAATAACATTTAATTTTTAGTAACAAAGTTCAAGAGTGAATATGATTTGAATTGTTCTGTCTCTCTCTTTCTCTCCGTCTGTCTGCTTCCAGCGTCCGTATTTTCAGAAGTTCTTCAGAATTATGTATATTAATTAAGATCACTATGTAAAATTCTTTATTTAAAAGGGCATCAATAGCGCGATTAATTTTTGTACAGGAGCACCTAAAAGAACGCCAATATATTACGTTTTATGAGAAGCATTTTTATAAAACGTTTACATAACTTTTAAATAACATTCTACTACGGTGGCCCGCATCCTCAAATTCCGAAGACAGTCCTGGAAAACTGCCCTTGTTCCCCAAAAAAATATGAACACATTTGAGGACGCTGGTTATTAAATTAATGTTTTATTATAATAAATTTTAGATGTGTAATAAATAAGCTGAAATAAATGTTTTCAGGTATTTCATACATGAAAATTACTAAAATTTCACAACTTAAGGTGATTTATTTATTTTATTTTTTATTTTATTTTATTTATTTATTTATTTATTTTGTCCTTGATTTTCAGGGGAAACACCGCAATATTTGTTCTCAAATTCAATTTTAAAAATCTGATCGTCCTAAGTCTGTAGTAAAAATCATAATGAAATTGACATTTATTATTAATATACTATTTTTTTTTTTTTTAAATAGCATATGACATGTTTAGGATGCAGATTTACAGGGCTACGCTAAAATATTCAGATACAGTAAGGGCTACAATTGAAAATTGCTGGAATTGCACTTACGTTTATGTTAAACATTTTAAATACTTTCAATGTTTAAGAGAAATTTTGAATTCAATTAGTCTAAGTCTACCCATCTGTCTTTCTGTCCTTCTGTTCGTCCGTTGTGTGATAACGTATGCAAACAATATTGAAGGATAAACGATTCAACTAGTATGTAGAGTTGAAATGTGTTAATAATCAATGTGAACCACAGAATTCTTCGTTCTTATCAAATTTATGTATAATAATTCTCTAGTGTGTTGTTAAAAGTTCAACAGCTCTGTTTTATTATTTATTTTTATTTATACTTATTTTATTTTTTTTTGTGTGTGAAATTTGATTTTAACTTTAAATATTATGTGCAAGAAACGTTTAAAAACTGAAATTTTTAAAAAGGAATTTTTAATGTACAACTTACACAGAAATACATTCATATGTTTCAAGCATCTAATTAAGCATTTCTGGAAAATTACAAATCATTTGCATCGTTTTATGATACAGCGATTATTATTATTATTATTATTATTATTATTATTATTATTTTAAGCTCTTTAATCTGTTAATGGCCACCTAAATCCAGAAGTTACTGAAATTTTACTTGAAATCGTAAATTTAAACATGTTTCGAAAACATTTTTTCGGTTTCTTTAGAAATTTAAAGAAGTGCCTAAAATTGAAAGTGTCTCATACATTTTGGAAGATTGTATAATCTGTAGTGACTATAATAGATACAACCATTAAGAGGATATATTTAAAGCAGGGAAAAATATTACGAAAATTTTAAATATCAAAAATCCAGTGTGAAAATCTATGGGAAAAAAATAATATGTAAAAATATACATTTATGAAGAGAAAATATTTAGGGCGTAATACTTCCTATAAAGTTGTCCTTATAATGGTTACCAATCCACGCTCCTTCAAAAAGTTTATAAAAACAATGGAGATAAAATTTGAGTAAAGAATATTAAAGAAGAAAAGGAAGATAGAGTAAAAGTAATCTCAATATATTAACACTTGGTCGTAAGTTTAGTAAAAAAAACACCGATTGTTGATGCTGAAATCTGTCTGTCATCGATTTACATATAATTTTATTTATACATGCATGATAAAAATGTCTTTTTTTTTTTTTTCAAGAGTCCTGTATGAAAGGAAGTGCATACATTTTTAACTAATATGATTTTTTTTTTCTGCAACGTGCATATGCTTATTAAAAAAAATATTTCGATAAAAATAAACGTTTAAAGTTACGTGTTTTTCCTAATCTATCCAGAGAAGGTATGAAGGTGTCACAAATATTTCTGTACTACGGAGGTAAAGGACACCATGACAGCACACTTTTATTTTTTTTATTTTTTTTTTTTTTTTTTTTCCACTTTAAGTGAATGTTTATTTGCACTTCATTGCAACTAGCAGTAATCGCTTTATGGTACTTTAACACATTATTAATGACAGAATATATTATTGTAATAAAACAACAACAACAAATAATAATAATAATAATAATAAACATGAAGAACATAACTCTTTTCACAAAATTAAAAAAAAAAAATGACATTTTGTCCTTTACCTCCGAGGCACAACATTTTAATCTATTCATTTTGTTAAATTTAATACTATTTCAATAAGAGAGATAAATAAATTAATTTTTTTAATTATCTTCTCTCACTGAAAATGTCATATTTATTTCATTATGTCACGTCAATACATTAAAAACTCTTACCCCCCCCCCCCCCCAAAAAAAAAAAAAAAAAAAAAAAACCTATTAAAAATAAATTCTTGAAAAACGGCAAAAAAATTATGTATCATCTGCTACTTTTATTAAATTTAAATTTCATCAAAAAAAAAATTATAGAGTAAATTTTATCTTTATAGTATTTTATCTTTATCTTTACTTTATCGTAATACATTTTATCTTTATCTTTCTAATATTTTTTATGATTTATTTATAAATGAACATTTTGACATATTTAAAATATTTTTTATATCATTTTTTATTTTTTTCTGAAACAAACTTTTTTAAGACATTGTATCAAAAAATTAAGAAGTATTAAGAAACGGTTTTCAATTATTAGAAAACTCATATTAATCGCGTGATGAATCTTTTGTGGAAAGTTTTTGCACCGTCATACAATAATTTAAAAAAAAAATAGTAATAATTAAACTGAGTATAATTAATATTATTAAAAATCAATAAATTGAAATTATGTATACTAAATTATAACATACAAGCATAAATCATAATTCATATATATAAGTTAAAAAATAATTAACTTATATATGTTAATTATTTACTAACATTTTGAAGGTACAATTTAACTTTTACATGTACAATGTGTACAATATATTATATATATATATATATACAGGGTGTTCCAAAAGCCCCCCGCCCCCTACTAAATGAGTCGGAATTGTGAAAAATGGAGAAACACACGTGTTCAATGAAATCGGGAGAAGCCTCTTTTGGTGAAAAAAGTTTGGGCGAGGGGGAGGGGCTAGAGGGACCGCTAAGGAGCGCAACATTAAAATTTCAAATAGGAAGTTCCGTCTTGTAACACATCCCTGGAAAAGTCTCTTCAAGACAATAAATTTCATATGAATAGTTTTGCCTCACGATGATTATTAAAGGAGATACATGAGTTTTTAGACTTTTGAAATGTGTATTTTATACTTATGTATCCCCTTTAATAATTATTGTAGGACAAAACTAGTTATATCAAATTCATTGTCTTGAAGAGACGTTTCCAGGGATGTATCACAAGACATACTTTCCTTTTTGAAATTTTAAAGTTGCCCTCCCTAGCGGCACTCCTACAACCCCCTTGCCCAGGCCCAAACATTTTTGGGCAAAGTATGTCTTGTGATACGTCCCTAGAAACGTCTCTTCAAGACAATGAATTTGATATAAATAGTTTTGTCCTGCAATGATTATTAAAGGGGATACATAAGTATAAAATCTACATTTCAAAGGTTTAAAAACTCGTGTATCTCTTTTTATAATCATCGTAGGGCAAAACTATTTATAACAAATTCGTTGTTCTGAAAAGACGTTTCTAGGGATGTATCACATGACATACCTTCCTATTTTAAATTTTAAAGTTGCTCTCCCTTGTGCCCCCCCCCCTAGCCCGAACTTTTTTCACGGAAAGAGGTCCCTTTCGAATTCATTGAACACGTGTTTCCCCCTTTTTCACAGTTCCGACTAGGGGAGTGTGGGACTTTTGGAACACCCTTTATATATATATATATATGGTTGATTTATTATGAAGGGATTGTGTTTTATGTTTAATAAGTTTATTTCTCTCGTGGTTTTTTTCCACTTCATATATTTATTCGGAAAAAATTGGTGTTTGTAGTTTAGTGTGTTTATTTCTTTCTTGTTTTTTCCACTTCATAAATTTGTTTCTGTCTTGGTTTTATCCATATATTATTTGAAATTATTTTCAAGTCTTTTAGGTGACCTCGGGCATTGCATGCTGTAAATTGTTAGCAGTTTGCATACAGCATGACAGAAAGATCACGTAATTTTCATACAACATTTATTCAATTCCCTTGAAAAAGTAAAGAATTTGTATGCTTCAATATCAAGTTGCTTATTTTTCCTTTCGTCAACTTCATTCATTTTTTATAGTTCTTCATGTGATACTTGGTTTCATATAATGCAATGTTTGAGAAGGTTTTCAATATATTTTCCTTCTGAATTATTACATAGCTATTGCGTGAATTTTTTGGAATGATTTTTATTCATCTTTCTGTGTGTAAAATTCTGCATTTTCTGTTATTTTTGGTGTGCCCTTGTTTGGCAGTTTCTAATTAATTAATTTATATATATATATATACACACACACACACACATATATATATATGGTATGTATACGTGTATGTATATGTATATATATATACATATATATTGGGTTGTTCGGAAAGCAATTAATTTTTTCCTTTCAAAATGATATATTATATAAATATATAATATATCATTATATATTTATATAATTCTTATATTTATATCTCTCTTATGTTATATAAATATCTTATTGAATTATATATTCTCCGTTTTGATTTGTTTCTTAGCGATCTCACGAGATTTTATTTGGCACTTTTCGTAAATCAATTATTCGTAAATCTTTATTTTGTCTTCATTAGCATGAACTGGTTTTCCAGAACGTAATGCATCTTCAGCGTAAATATTGCAAGAACAAAATTTGGTAACCAGTTTTGACACTGGCGTTTTTTAAATAAATTTTCTGCATGCACATCGCATACTTTTTTCCTTGTTAGAACAGTATTTTCGCCTTTTTGATAGCAAAAACAAATAATGCCGAAATTGTCGCTTCCGATTTTCTTTATTTGTTAGAGCACCAATCAAAACCTATTGAGCAGAATAAAACGAAATTTTTCACAAGCAAGCCTTGCAATATCAGCTATCACAATATATAATGCTAATGCAGATTAATTATGAAGATGGTGTGAAAAAAATACAATTAAGTCCTCTGCTGAGAAAAACGAAATTACTTTCCGAACAACCCAATATATACACTCCTGCTCAAAAGTTTAACAAGATTTGCAAACAATCAGCTTTTTTTTTTCTTTTTTTTAACTTATCTATCGATGAAATGTTTTGAAACATTTAATATTTAAGGAACTGGGTCTTTCTCATGTTTCTCAGTGAAGATTGGTTTAAAACAACATTTAGTGGACCGGTAACAAATTCAGCAAATTCAATAATGTTTGTGATCACCCTGTATCGTTAAGTTAACGAAATGAACTGTAACTTTATGACATGTTAATACAGACTCAGTTCAAATTGTAGATGAATTTGTGTGACAATAGCATATTAAATAACGGAGATATAAGCATTTATTTTAAAACTAGAAAAAATAAATAAATAAATAAATAAATAAGCATGTTTTCTATTTATAATAAACAGAGTTTTCAACTAAAATTATTCCCACTTTCAGATAAGTTAAAAAAACACTTTTAAAACAATATACTGCAATCGTAGTACAAATATCTTAAATATATCATGAAATATGAGCATTTTTATGAAAAATGTTTTCACTGCGCATGTGCGAAATGTAGAAAAACATTTATTACATAGGTTGAAAGCTAGATATATTGAACAACTTTTGTCAAAAGTGCATTTGAATAGAGTAAAAATTCAGCAAATTAAAAGAAAAAGAACGAGATAGATTTTAGGTATTTTCCAAGAGTCGAAATTTTATAAGGAGTTTTTCACATGCCACGTAATTAATTTAAAGATCCAAGTATTTTAACTACTTAGCACAAAAGTTCTTTCTTGTGAAAAATCCCTTCTCATCTCTCAAATCTTAGTAAATAAACAAAAATATGTTAGAGTTGCAAGTTTATAAGGGGTTTTTCACAAAAAAGTATTTTTGGAGCGGGTTGAAATAATTGGATCTTCAAATTATTTATGCGGCATGCGAAAAACGCCTTTGGAAATTTCAACTCATTTAAAATATCTAAAATCTAGCTCATTCTTTTTGGAATAATTTGCTTAATTTTTACTCTACTTAAATGAACTTTTAATATATCTAGCTTTTAATTTATATATATATATATATATATATATATATTTAATCTTTCGCACGTGCGCAGTGAAAACGTTTTTCATAAAAATGCTCTTATTTCATGAGATATTTAAGATATTTGTATTCCGATTGCAGTATATTGTTTGTACAGTGTTTTTCCAATTTATCTGAAAGTGGGAATAATTTTCATTTAAAACTTTGTATATTATAAATAAAAAACATGCTGATTTACCTTTTTTATTTTTTTATTTTAAAATAAATGCTTATATCTCCGTTTTTTAACATGCTATCGTCACAAAAATTCATCCATAAAATGTAGTGAGTGTATATTAACATATCCTAAAGTTACAGATCATTTTGTTTGCTTAACAATACAGGGTGATCACAAACATTATTGATTTTGTTCAATTTGTTATCGGCCCCCTAAATGTTGTCTTAAACCAATCTTCACTGAAAAATATGAAGAGGACCCAGTTCTTTAAATAAACAATGACTGAAAACCTTTCATCGAGAGATAAGTTTTTAAATTGAAAAAAAAAAAAAAAAAAAAAAAAAAAACTGATTGTTTGCAAATCTTGCTAAACTTTTGAGCAGGAGTGTATATAATACTTCGTCTTTATAATGATCAAATACCAAGAAGGGAAATTTGGATTAATAAATAATTGCAAATGGAGAAGAAGCTTTATGCAAAGCAAAAGATACGATAAAGTTTAACAAATATAGAAAATTAACTTCGAAAATACTACTGTATCTTCAATATTAATAGCACTTATGGCAACAGGGTAATTATATACATATGTATATATATATATATATAATCCAGAACATTCTTAAGAAATTTAGTGCAATTACTTGCCAGTGTTTAACATAATTGTTCCTAAAATATGAGTAACTAGAAAAAAATCTACTAAATTTCTGTAAACCGGAATGTTTCATGACGAAAACCAATTATTGTTAGTAACTTGATCAAAGCTTATAAAAATCGTTTTCTTATGAACGTTTCTTCGTTCGAACGTTTCCTTAAAAAAAAAAAAAAAAAAAAAAAAATCCAATAAGTTTTCGGAACAATACACAAATAAAGTATACTATATAATGTGGGAAAATAAGGATATTAAAATCGTTCATAAAGCCCCCCCCCCCCCGCACCTTCCCTTTCATCTATATCAGTAACAATTATTCAAGTTTATAGCAAGGTTTTAAAAAATTTGGTAATTATGATCTATTTTTTAACCATTATAGTAAATGATCACAGTATAATTTTAAAGTTACGAAGTTCAATCTCAGTGCTATACATATCATTCCCTAATGATATGTATGTATTTGTGATATGTATGTACATGTCTATTTGTATTTTGGCTTGTAGGTTAATATTATATATTTAACAGTCTATACGAAACCGTTTATAATATTATTCAGTGTGGGAATCTAATTTAGGTACACCCATTCATAATATTTTATTGAGAAATGGTTACCATCAGTTTTCTTATTATAAATCGCTTAAATACTTCAACATCACATCCTGCATAAAAAAAAATGATTTATGTTTTCTATTCAAAAAATAAAACGGGTTGATAATTTGATAGATTGTTCTACCATTCACCCGATCTCCGTGCAAGACAAGTTCTATATTCCATTAAATAAAAATAAACATTACAAACAGAAAGAAACACGTCCGTAAAGGGGGCAACATCAGTCCGATAAGTCAGTACAACTGTGGGAAACAAACGCAATCGGAAATCCTGTCTGACCCCCTGCCAATTTTTCTTGCTTGCCTTCTCCCTCCACCTAAGAACCTTTTCGTGAAGCTAATTAAAAGAAAAGAAAAAAAACGTATCATCTAGTGATATGGCAATGAACGTGCTCTAATAGTAACTGATAAGGGGATGGACAACCATTTAATAAGTAACTGCTTAAAATCTTGTTCACATATTGAGGACTGCTGCAGGTGATTTTTGACAGTTCGTGTAGACAATATTTGGCGAAATTGTAACACGCCAAATCTGGAAACGTACAATGGGGATTTTTTTAACAATTATAAATCATACTCTAATAAATTTTCGTGTAATTAAAAGTTTAATAAATGCATACATTTTCCGTCAAAAAATAAATAAATAAATAAATAAACTTTCAACTCTATGTTCGGTGTAAACATATCCTTAATTTTCACTTTATCATTTACAAATAATACTTGTAAAACTATAAATTACGATCAAGCTTTTAATCATAAATAAAAATTCTAAAAGCATATTCCAAATCTATATTAAATCATTCAAAATCTTGTTTATCATTTTACTTGTATGTTATATAAAATTACTAATTATTCTTTAAGTAGAAAAGCATCTTTAAACACGCACGTGTGTTACTAAATGTTATTAAATTTCTTAGGTTTGCATTTAAATTTATCAAAATAAATTATTTCCGTTGTTATTCTATTATTTTTATGTTTATATGCATGGAGAAAGAGAGAGAGAGAGGTTATTTATAGAAATTTTATTTTACTGAAATTATTGCTAGACAATATTTCATAATATTAAAAGTTCTTTTCCCCAAATTCTATTCGGTTTTAATTGATAAAAGCTTTTTAAGGTTAATTCTTAGAGAAAATGTCTATTAAACATATACATTAGATATTTTAATCGTTGTTTATAACGTTTTTTTTTTTTTTTTTTTTTTTTTTTACGAAAGCGTCTTTATAACTTTTAAAGCCTTGTTTCTTTCTACTCAAAAATTTGAAAATGCAGAAGAATGAATTTAAAAATTAAAAATGAGATTTATAAAATTAGGCTTTCGACTTATCAAACTTAACTTGGCGGCAATCTTGAAAGTTAATCGATTTCTTTTCAACTAAATTAAGGTATTCGAATGAAACTGGTGATTTATTTGAAAATTAAATTTCTCTATCTGCAGAAGTTAATAGTCTCTTCTCTTTCAACAAATGAAAAGTATAAAAATTAAAGTATGTCAAACAAATAGTGATAAGAAACTCATATAATACAAATATACTGACTAAATAATATGGAGAGAATAAAGGGGGGGGGGGTATTTTAGTATAACTCAAGTGAAAGCAGTGTTATTTCAGAAAATAACACATTTCTTAGATATTAATTTTGCAATGGAAATTTAAAAGGAATAATTGATAGCATCAGTTGCTCTATATCAAATAAACTTTTGATTTACTTCCTAAAAAAGTCTCTTTTATATTTTATTTTTTTAATTAATTAGAATATAATGTATAATATAAATATTTTTCATAAAGTATAATACAACAATGTGGTATTAAATTTTAAGAACTAGTAAGTAAAACATTTAAAAAAGGCATTTTGCTATCAAAATAATTTTGCAAGTGATAACATTTAAATAGAAACATTTTCTTTCCCTTTTTGTAGCTTTGAAATTTTATGTTTTATATCTCATTGTCGAATATTTTATTGGCAGAGCATGATTCTGAACCTTTTCTTTTTACTTTCAATAACACTATGCGGTTTTTTTTTTTTTTTTTTTTTTCGCTTGCGTTAATGAGTAGTGATATTAGATAGAACGACAGTATCACGGCAAATATTATTAAAATTCTACATTTGAAAGTTGAATTATTCAGTGGTCTGAAGCAATGTGATGAACTCTAATATGATTCTTAATTTTTAATAAATCATTTTTATGACTGCCTCCTGAAAATTATTTTTAACAAAATACTGAGGGCTTATTAACCAATCAGCGCACATAATTCTGCGCACTCTTAGTAAGGAACTCCCTATGTATGTGATTACAAACATATCGAAAACTATTTCCTAACTTTTTCAGGTTTGATTTTATTCATAAATAATGATTTTAAGTTATCTTTTATTTATTTATTTTGTGTATTGTGCGTATACGAGATCTGAAGCTTCATAATAACTTAATAACTGCTTGTAATAAAAGTTTAAGGACCATAATAATATTTAAAAGAAAGTTGACTAACAACTAACAGACAATATATATATATATTAAGCTGTTTCAGAATGATAGCTCGCAATTACTAAATGAAACAAAAAATTTGTAGCATTGACCATCTTTAAAATTTAATCTAAAATAAAAGAAGTAAATGGATAATGAACTAGCTTAAAAAATAGAAGTTAATAACATTTCTATTCTATCAAAATTTGGATTTTTGCTGATGAAATTTTACTCCCGAATGGAACCATTTCATTATTTCCGTAATGCACCAAATCTCGGAAAACACTTATGGTTGTAACTAATATGAAATCAAATTTAGGTACATGTTAGTCTTAAAAACTTAACAGGGGGATTTTTCCACCAGCTGGATATCTTTTCTTTATTCAGTTTTACATATTTCACACTTCTGTAGATATTTTGAACACAGGTGGAAGTCATAGCAAAATAATATGTTTTTCTTAGGAAGTTCTATAAATGGAAAAAATAAATTAAGTTTTCGATCGTATATTTTTCTGCAGTTAATATTTTTCAATCCATAGAAATTTTAAAAAGGAGTTTTTTCACCAGTCATAAACTCTTCATCCTAGTAATTCAATGTTACTTCTGAGAATTCCAAAGTAATTCAAAAGTACAATTTAATTACTTTTACAATATAAATATTTGGGATTAATTTTCTTTCCATAATTCTTTTTTACGCCAAATGATGAAGACAGATATAGCAGGTATCAGTAATTACAAATTATTCAACGTACACTTCTAAAAATCATGCGATTGTTGCACTAAAACTTTTGTCCGTTAAAAACACATGAATTTAATCCGGCAGTGAATACGAACGGGTCATTGTTTTATTGTTTTTGTTTATGCTTGGTAGAGCACATAGACAAGTGAAATTCCCCGAGATTAGTTTGTCACTCCCTTGAAACTAAATTTATTTCTACACACCAGTACCAGAAAAAAAAATCTTTGATATGATTTTCTTTTTCTAATTTTCATGTAACCTCCCCCCCCCCCCCCACCCCCACCCCCTCTTCCACTTCAACCTTTTCCAGAAAAAAAAAAAAAAATGAGATTTTCCTCAGAGCTGGGATCTGAATTTATCCTGATGCACTTTTAAGACACACATATTATATATAAAATAAAATAAATAGAAATATTCGATTCCATTAAATAAAATATTTTGTTAATTTTACATAAATTAGGTTAAATCTATAAAAACAACCATTGAAGGGGATGACATCATAACTTAAGCAACATAGAATATTCCTGGTCAAATCTGATGTTCCTCGAGAGTCAACAGTAGTAATGAAAGTTTAATTATAATCAGCTTGTTCCATAAATAAGATCTTACAAAATAAATTGTAAATTTGTGTAAAAAATGTACATAACTTCATAAAAATGAATTAAAAATTAGAGAGGAATCTATTTCATGAGTTATATAGATATATATGTTAAATATTTATACAGATCCCTTCAAATAGATTTTCCATAAAGCACAACTACGAACCGTTCCGATTTTTAGATGCCGGTAATTTTTTTTTTTTTACAAAATTTTTTCACAATTATTGTAGCCGTTGTTTGTGATTAAATAAGATTAAAATTTCGATAAAAGAATACCGGTATCAAAAATTCGGAACGGTTAACAGCTATGATAAAAGGATTTGCGAAATTTTAGCCTTCCTTCATGAAAGTTTAAGAGGTACAGTCGGTAACAAAAGTGTCCGAACACTAGCAAAAATTCCAATGTAAAAAAAAGTACAGTTCACACGGTTTTGTTAAATAAATCCTTATCGAATCCTGTTCTTAGTCAGTGTAAGGCAATGATTCGATAAGGATTTATTTAACAAAACCGTATGAAGTGTGCTTTTTTATACATAGGAATTTTTGCTAGTGTTCGGACACTTTTGTTACCGACTGTACGATGATAAAAAAGCCGAAACTACTTTTTAATATCTCGAAATGAGTTCTCCCAAGTGTATGAAAACATCTGGTTTCAGATATCATATACAAATTTCAAGTGAAAATAATCATAACGTAAACACATATTTTTTGATTAACCATCAACAAATTGTTTAACCATATCTCTATAATTTTTACTTTCCGAACACTATAGTGAGGAAAGTATTGTAATCATGTCAAAAATCCGAATTCGAGATTTTGATGTTTCTATACGTTTTGAGGTCCCCTGAGTCCGTTTTCACTATTTTTACGATGATGTATGTATGTGTGTGTGTGTGTGTGTATGTATGTGTGTATGTGTGTATGTCTGTGAGTGAACACGCTAGCGTCTAAACGCTTTGTTCGATTAACCTGAAAGTTGGTACGCATATTGTAAGTCACCATAGTACGAACCCTATAGATTTTGGTGAATCTAGCACTTATAGTTTTTTTACAGGGACACAAAGAAAAATTCTTTATCATTATGGCCTATGGGAGCAAAATCTTAAAAGTGTGATAGCATCTAAACGTCTTACTCAATTGAGCAAAAAATTTATACACATATTATAGGTCACAAATATTCAATCTGTATAGATTTTGGAGAATCTAGCACTTATAGTTTTTTTACAGGGACACAAAGAAAAATTCTTTATCATTATGCCTATGGGGCCAAATTTTTAAAAGTGTGATAGCGTCTAAACGCCTTATTAATCTGAGCAAAAAATTTGTACACATGTTATAGATCACAGTTGAACTAACTGTATCGATTTTGGTGAATCTAGCACTTACAGTTTTTTTACAGGGACACAAAGAAAAATTCTTTATCATTATGGCCTATGGGACTAAATTTTTAAAAGTACGATAGCATCTAAACGCCTTATTGAATTGAGCTGAAAATTTATATGAGTATTATAAATCACTTTTGCACTAACTATAAGCATTTTGGTGAATCTAGCATTTATAGGTTTTTACAGGGACACAACGAAAAATTCTTTATCATTATGATCTATGGGCTCAAAGTTCAGTAGCGTTAAATAAAACATCGTGTAATAGATGGAGAAAAATACTCAAACACTCTATTATGGTTTTCTCTCTTTTGTTTGTTTAACAACTCCTCTTTCTTTACTTTATCTACAAAACTGTTAATTACTCAATGTTCGGAAAGTCGAGTGGAGTCACTCCAGATTTTAGTTTTTTTACAGGGACGCAAAGAAAAATTCTTTATCATTATGGCCAAGGGACCAAAATTTTAAAAGTGCGATAGCATCTAAACGCCTTATTCAATTGAGCAAAAACTTTATACACATATTATAGGTCACAGATACTCAATCTGTATAGATTTTGGAGAATCTAGCACTTATAGTTTTTTTACAGGGACACAAAGAAAAATTCTTTGCCAAATTTTTAAAAGTGTGATAGCGTCTAAACGCCTTATTAATCTGAGCAAAGAATTTGTACGCATATTATAGGTCACATTTGAACCAACTGTATAGATTTTGGTGAATCTAGCACTTACAGTTTTTTTACAGGGACACAAAGAAAAATTCTTTATCATTATGGCCTATGAGACCAAATTTTTAAAAGTGCAATAGCATCTAAACGCTTTATTCAATTGAGCTGAAAATTTGTATGAATATTATAAATCACTGTTGCACTAACTATAAGCATTTTGTTGAATTGTGGCCACCACGAGACTTTCTTCTATATTTTCCTATACAAATTCACTCAGTAACAATAATAAAAAAAAAAAAAAAAAAAAAAAAAAAAAAAAAGGTGGGACGTTGACAAAATTGTGGGTAAAATGTGAAAATTTGTTTAAGTTTGTCAGAATTTATAGATTTTTACAGGGACACAACGAAAAATTCTTTATCATTATGATCTAAGGGCTCAAAGTTCAGTAGCGTTAAATAAAACCTCGTGTGATATATGGAGAAAAATACTCAAACACTCTGTTATGGTTTTCTCTCCTTTGTTTGTTTAGCAACTCCTCTTTCTTTATTTTATCTACAAAACTGTTAGTTACTCAATGTTCGGAAAGTCGAGTGGAGTCACTCCAGATTTTTTTATGATGCAATGCTGAAATTTTCTACATGACGTTTTAGAGTATGGGGCACTTTTATTTATATATATTATGTTTGAATAGGGATCGTATAAAAATTTAAATGTTGTAATTTTTATACATATTTAAATCCCCTAAAATTTTTTATTGATTTGGTAAAGTTCTATCCATTTCTTATGCATCTTTGTAATTTCTTATATATGCCTAAGATCAATAATTTCAGGAATTAAAACTGATATTAAATATTTTTTGAAAATACTGCATGTGGCATGCCCTGGCAAGGATAATTAAATTATGCTCATTCTAAAGGTATGTGTCACTCCAATTTCGCGACATCGATGCAATACATTCCGAAATAATTGCTATAAAAAAAAACAGACACGTTCCTTATCTTTTCAAACAGCTTCCAAAAGTAAATTGATTTACCTTCAGTATTAACCTTTGCATGCTAAAATAAGATAATGTGTATGTGAGGTTAGACGATAAGATCCATTAATATATCAAAAGTTAAGTTTCATGTCAGAATTGTATATTTGTAATGCAAGAAAATAACATACTATAAATGTGAAATATTGAAGTTTGTTAACCCCAAAAAAATTTACAAAACCGTTAAAAAATAATACTAAAAGCTTTTGGATTGTTCTCGAGTTGGAGTTGGTTAGGGCTAAGGCCAATTAAGTACACGAGGGTCCTAGACTTGGATGGAAGGTCCTCCGTAGGGGTCTTGCTAAGGGGTCCTAGCCCGTATTCTTGCGAATATCAAATATCTTTAGGTTTCTCTGTAAAATCTACTGTTTACATACAAATTAGTTTTATCGTTCAGTGTAAAATTTATTTATTTATAGCATGCATTTTATATAATTTGATGTGCATAATAAATGTAAAAGTTTGATATTGAATGTGTACTTTCTTTTTTTGTGTGTGTGATTTAAAAAAAAAAAAAATATTTCCTTTTTATTTACAGCAAATCGAATCAGATTTCCTAATCAAAGCACCAAATTTAAATATTTAACTACATTCTTCATACATACATATTCTTCATACATACATATACATACATACATATTCTTCATACATACATACACATACATACATATTCTTCATACATACATATCTTCATTTTAGAAATAATTAAAATTAAAATTTAGCCACCAAGAAAGTAGTGAAGATCACATGAAATTAAAGTAAAGATCTCATTCTATAGACAAAAAACCGCTTAGAAAAAACATATATAAAAAACCCGATACATGATGCTTCCCTTTCTTTTGTGAACATTATTCAAAAGTACATATATCAGATTCAATCACGGGTGAATATAATCTCGCCAAGTTTGAAAACATCGTGCCAAACAGAAATATTCCTTTTATTAAAGTATCAAACGACACGCCATGTTCTGTGACCCGTGTCGCAACGTGGAGTCGAGTGTGAGAGACTAGCGAATTGTCTTCCCTCTGGCTAATAGCGCCCCCCACCAAAGGTGGGTTGCACCCCCTAGTAGCACCTTCCCACACTTTGGAGAGAGTTCCGCTCACTTAAACAGTGGAGAGACAGGTGCATCGAAAAAAGAACTCGACTGAATCAGGTGAACCCTAAAACGGCGGGAACTACTGACCCCGAAAGACTATGATGAAACATAGATAAAAGAAATTTTGTTGTATATTATTAATATGTCCCCACGTGTAGATTGCCTCTTACGTAGCGACTGAATTTCAATTCAAAATTTGGTTTTCTGCGTACTCATTTCAAGGGATATGGAAAATGTTTATATTTTATTAAGAAATTTTTCTATGTACCCATAAAATGTGTGGTAGAAGTTATTAATATTTAATCAAATGGGTGGTTGGATGGTTGGGTTTTACGTCGCACTAATGCTGCGCAGATGGGCAATTGGTGACGGTCTGGGACACACCCCTAGAAGTGGTCCGGAGACATGCCATCGCAATTTTGATCCTCCACGGAAGGGATGGCTCTCCCGCTTCGGTGACCCCCAGAGGTATAATTTTTTATGGGAACATGGAGGACATTGCGGCCCCGACAGATTTTACGTGCACCAGCCACCATTAGTGTACACGACGGTCTTTGGCCGGCTCGAGTACCGAAACCGCAATCTTCCAGTTACGAGGCTGGCGCTCTACCGACTGGGCTACCGCTGCCTTTAATCAAATGATATTTATGAAAACAGAAAAGTGAAATTCCATATGGTACCTTTTTCAGTTCTTAAGTTTAAATTGAAAATTCATAAAATAGTTTTCTCTTAAGCACAATAATACAGAAAAATCCTTAATTATTTCTTTTTTTTTCTCTTTTAATTATATGAAATATACAGAAAAAATAATGTATATGAACAATATCTAAAGAAAAGTACAATTTCTTTAACATAAAATCTAAATGTGTTTGAAGCTGCGCAGGTTTTCTTGTACTAGTTGACTTACATTCATCCGATCTTTAATTACAGAATGAGCAAGGCACCATAGTTTTGAGAGAAACATAAATAAATAACTCTTTTGCTCTAGAAATTTATCCACATACAGGCAGTAAAGCAAGGGAACTAGAAGACAAGTATGGAATAAAAATTAGTTTTATAAAGAGATGAATCAATGTCAGTAAAATGTCAAATCAAATATCTGATTTTCGTTTTTTTTTTTTTTTTTTTTTTTTTTTTTTTTCTCCAGTATATTTCTTTTTGCATTCTGAAAGAAATGTAATTTAACAGTGACTAGTTTTTTATTATCTATTTATTATTACTAATAAAATACGTTTTATGAATCTTAAAAACATTTGGAACACAAAATTTTGTTTTAATGGGATATAATGATTTTGCATTATATATATATATATATATATATATATTTGTCAAGAAACATTTTTTAACATAAAAGTAATTGTTAAATCAAACCTTTTGCTAAAATATTAAAAAGTTCAAGTTTGACATATAAACTAGCCAAAACGTTGTACCACACTTGCCGAGTTTCCGCTTTTTGAATACCACTTTTATTTTATAGTTACGCTAGTCCCTTAGTGTTATTTAATTGCAGAAATTGAGCTTTAAATAAACCAAAATTCTGTAAAAAGTAATGGTGATATGCCAAAAAAAATCGACTCATTATGTGTTTAAGTAGATATTTTTCAAATTTAATAATTGTAATAAAATTTCTCTTATAACATCTTGTGACGTCCGTAAAAAGTATTTTCATACAGAATGTTAATGTATTCATTTTATTTTAGACAGATGTGTAGATAAAAGGCACCACATAGTATACTGAAATTCAGTACAATATTATCAATATTATTAGATATATTATATCAATCAATATTATATTAATCAATATTATTAGATAATTATTTAGTGCTGACGAAGCATGTTTCTACTACGGAATGTTTATTAAAGATTTAAATCAGCCATGTCAAGAATCTTAGATCATGACTTAATTATCTACATTTTCTTCCAATTCTCCGTATTTTATGCAATATTAAAATAAGACAACCCCCCGTCCCTTAAAAAACTTAGTAATAATATTTTTTTTTTTTTAATGTAGAATTAGTACCTTACTGATTAAGAAATATCGTAGAACTTGTAAACTATTTACTAAGAAATATAGATGAATTAGTAAATCCAGGCCTCGCAGCGTTCCTAAAATTTCACCGTTATTTTATTATATTGTCAACAATACCGCCAGTAAGAAATTGTTCTTAAATATTTTCGATTGTTTTAATTCTGAAACATTGTTAAAAAGTATTGTTTTAAAATTGTGGTGACAATTTAAAGTGAACGTAAAATTTTAGGAACGCTGCCAGGCCTGTAAATCACTAAATTTTTAAAGAAAAAAAAGAGGAATAATAAGCTCAACACTAGCTTTTGGGGTTTTTTTCAAAATAAATAAATAAATAAATCTTCAGTGAAAAGCGATATGAAAAGAAGGCGGGTACTAACAATGCCCTGAAAAAAAAGTTTAAGTTGGCAACTCTGAGTATATAAAAAATAATTTTGAGTATTCGAGAAATTCATTTAAAATTTTATCCTCAGAAATTGATGTACTAAATGCCACTTATATTATATATAAGCTGACCAAATGTCCTCATTTTCTGCGGACAGACTTTATTTTGAAGCCATTTTTCTAAGTTTAAAAGAAAAAAGTAAAAGTAAATTATTTATCATTGACACTTTATTTTTGGTTCTTATTTATTAAGAAGGAAAAAGTACGTACGTAATAGGATAATTGTAGCTTTTTAAAATATGTCCCTATTATAAAGACACTCTGATATGATCATCCTAATTATATATAAGCTGATGGCATTTTGACACTTTCACGACCGCATGTTTCTGTCTTTTTGACAGTTAGCTCAGCCTATGGGCGTTATTCTTGAATATTACATTATTTTAAATCAACGTTTTCTCTATTCATATTTATAATACGAATAGATATACATTACCGTTTTACTCTTTCTAATCAAAGTATTTGTATACATAATGCATTGATTGTATAAATGTCAATATTGGGTGTATTGTTAAGCAATAATGTAATCTATGTAACCTAAAGAAATGCCTACTGGTGGAGTTACAGATTTTCAAATGACGTGAATTCACGTCAGCGGTCGCGAAAGTGTTAAACAAGGTTGCCAGCATTTCTAAATTATTGTGGAGCATTGTTAGTATACATGCTTTATCTTCATACCACTGTTTTGTAGAAAAATTTTCTTCAATACGTAACTACGTATGAATAAATAAGAAAAAAATACTCTTAAATAAGTGGTATGAATAAAAAAAAAGGGGGGGGTGTACTAACAATGTTCTGAAATAAATTAGAAATGACGCAAACTCTAACATACAAATACACAGTCATTTTTTGAAAATAATATTTTAAGGTAACGACTATAGGTGGTTTGGAAAAAGCAAGAAAACATGCACACTTTAGTTTTTGAATAAGATAAACTAATTATACAAAACTTTTAAGTTAATGAGAGAGATTTAAGTATAAGTAGAAAGAAAAAAAAATCTTTCTTTTTTTATGTTTTAATTTCACAATGAAAATGAAATGTCACTTTTGTTTCATTCATAAGCTGATGCAACTTTTGTTTAAAAAACACTTTTACAAGGTGAGAAATTAAAAGTGCAGATCTAAAATATATATTCTTTTGTAACAAGAATCAATCACTGTGATAAATTATCTTATTCAAAGAAAAACCGCAGATAACTTGAATTTGTACGATTCAAGGTATAAAAAAACATAATTAAAAGTAAATAATTCAACTTGCAATTCAAATTAATAATTTAAATAGCAAATGATGTACCAGCTAAGTTATGTATTTTATTTAGAACACTGTATGTGAATAATAATAATAATAATAATAAAAAAGATTACAATAAATCACAAATCTTCACTTTCTACTTAAAGGTAAACGCTGATTTCAATAATTATTATGTATACACAGGTGAGGAGAAAAAAAAAGCTTGAAAAGCAAGGCGTGGTTTCAAATGCTGCAAAGTTTCATCTCAATTGTTACTTAGCCTTGGAATATATCATTAATACGGTGTGTTTGATGAGAGCGAAAAACCTAAATAAATAAATAATAATAATAAAAAAAGGAACAGAAGAAGAAGTTAATTACTGTGCCATTTTCCTCCAATTAAAGAGCCATCAATTGTTCTAAAATGTGTTTTACTCCCTCCATCCCGAGCCCCCTACTGCTCTTCAATTTGTCATCACACTGCCAATCCCTTTGTCATAATTAACCAAATCGCGTGTGAAATTGAAAAACGAGCAGGACCCATCACGGCTTTTTCCAGCCTACGGGCCAAGATTCTCCAGCTCTTCTACTTTTAAATCATCCACTTCCATGTCCTTAGGTGATTGGGTGGCTGGGAAGTGGACCCGCCCATTCTCTGTCTTTCCCATGACCCTTACACAACTAGTGACATTACGCAGACCCTGTTACAATTCGGATGACTATGTGTAATTACTCATTAGTTGATGTTGCTGTGAGAAGAAAGGGGTTTCCTGAATACTGACCAGCTCTGATTATTCATCTCGCAAGTTCGATGCGCTATTTCCAATTCCAATTTATTATTTTTCCTTGTAATGGCATTATAGTGTTGTGTTTATTTTCCTCACGTACCAATTTAATATTATTTGACAACTCTACAATTTTCTTTATAAAATATTAAGAGCTTTGGGGATTTTTAAATTATTTCAATCTATATATTTAAATAAATGTGATCCATGCGGTGAGATACCTACAACATGATATATATATGTGTGTGTCTGAAAAGGTATTCATAATATACATATTAAAATCAGCTTTAACAAATTACTATAGGTAGTTCAATCTAAAATTTTTATCTACTTTACTAAACACTCAAAAACATTGATTCGCTTCACGGGGCATGTTTGAATTCATGGATTCAAGTAATCAATACTTAGCCGTATGTATTAAGCATGCCAGAAAAAATTCTGTCATTAGGCCTTAAATGCCCCCCTCCACACACACACACACACACACGGAAGGCATTCCACCCATGCATGAGACTCTACCATAGTCAATCGACCTTAACCCTTTCAAAGGGCGGTGGAATGTATTATACTTATTTAATTCCCAACTGTAAAAATTCATCTCGAAATTTTACAAGATAATTTTACTTTTATAGCTTGTAGGGGAAAAAAGTATGTATTTTCTTCTAATTTTGCTCGTACATTCTAATGTCTTTCGGCATCAAATAAACGCAATTCAATTGCCCATGAAAGGGTTGACCATCACAACCACAATCCATTTAATAGAATTATTAGATTAGCGGGGAGGTACTGTCGTAATGAATTAAAAAACTAATACCGAAAATTTATCCTGGACTACATTTATATAACTTCAGATTTATTTTTTATTTATTTTTAAGGGGGGGGGGGGTAGTGAAGTATAAACTCAAAGAACATTTTATTATAGACTTATGTCAAATTTAACCAGGAAAATCTTAGTGACTTTAAACACTTCTTCACTTATCTGTAATGTACGCGTATCGAAACCGGTGATATATAATTATTCTCATCTGTCTGCAGTCGCATTATAGATGTAAAATTACATTATTTCCATCTGCTCACTTTTAATAAGTATCTTGTCTAAATAAGACGCGAACACATAAGACGCTCACATGTAAGATATTTTAATCAAGAATTTCATCATTAAAATTATTTAAACTAATTAATAGCTGATTTACTGATGAATGCAGTTTAAACTCTTATAAAAAAAATATGTAATCAATAAATAAATTATATTCATCATTCCAGTTATTATAACTTATCCATGAAGAAGAGGCATATAATGGAAACTATGAGATGTGTAAACACGGTGAAGAGTAACGACTGGATCAAAAACTACCAACAGATATGTGCAACCTTATATATATGTATAACATATATATAAATGAATTATTAACCGTAGTAAAAGCAAAGCAACAGAAATAAGATCATTGAAACCGCATAGACCAATAAGAATGAAATTACAACAAATTAAAATAACCTGTGGAGACTGATTGTGATTTATTGAAACTCCCTTTGAAACTCATTTATGAAAAACTCCATTTTGATTTACTGATTTTTTTTCTTAATATAACTTCATTCCAACCATAAATTTATTCCTAGAATGTTAGTTGTAATTTTAATAAATTTGCCGGTACATAAAAACGACATGGAATTCAAATCAGGAGATACAAACAAGAAATGAGAAAATAAACAAGTAAGACAGTATTTTAAACAGTATATTTTTCCGATTAGGAAAAGATAAGAACGGTGGAAAAAACTCATCAGGGGTGACCTTTTTCATCGTTGAGCACCAATGTACGATTTCGTTCGTTAGTAGCTATAATAGCAAATAGCTAACGGGCACCCTATCGTACAAGAAATTAATAAATGAAGTCAAAAATGAAGAAGAAAGAAGAAGTCAAAAATGAAGAATAAAAATGAATAAACTACACTGCTCGACATTGAAAATGCAACACCAAGAAGGAATGATAATAACGGAATGAAATTTGTTGGACACATACATTATAGTAGGAAGAACAATTGATTACAATTTCAGGAAATTTGGAGTAATATGTACTGAGAAAACACTACATAAAGCAGCGACCTCTGTGAGCAATAACAGCACATATTTGCCTAGGCATTGAATCGAACAGCGATTGGATGACATGTACGGGTAGAGGCACTTCATGAAGTTTTAACACGATGCCCCAATTCATCGATCGAAGTCACTGGTGAGTGGTGGGGGGAGGCAGTCGCTTTTCAACGATTAACCTTTTCACGTGGGCTATACTAAAAATTTTACAGTTCTTGTGAGGGGCTCTCTCAGCTTTTGGGGGATAGAAAATAGCAGTCTGGTTGCTCACTGAATGATTTCGTGGAAAAGTCAATTAGAAGGAGGAACTTCTTTCCTCCCTGCTTTTCCAGTAACTAGCCTCTTTTACCCTACAGCAGTTGGGGTGATATTACAAAACAGATTTCTCCAAAACACCTTTTGGAGAAATACAGAAAGAGACTTGAAACGACTAACTTTGACTGTTCTTTTTGAAAGAGTTTTTTTAAATATAAATATTATTCGATTTCTAAGTGTTAATTTTCATAGTTTATCTATTTTCTGTTCTTTTTGAGCAAAATTAAAAAAAGAAGAAGAAAGAAAGAATCACTGCATTTCAGTTTTAAACAATTGATTTTTGATCCTATGTATTTTATGCAGCAAATTTATTTTGATTGAAATACATTATAACAATTTGAATATTAAATATTAACATTACTATGTAAGAATTATAAATTTAATAAATTATTTAAGTTTCAAAATGGATGTTAACTGTAATTAATACATAGCATATGTGTAAATTAACATTGCCTTTATTGTATTTATTATATATATATATATATACATATATATATATATATATATTGTTGCGTACTTGGGGGTTCGTGAGTTGTTTGAGAATGAAAGGCCAAACGTACAAAAATTCAGTAATTTATTCACAGAAAGTTCCAGAAAAATACAGGTCAATAAACCAATTATCAGCTTCAATTCAAGCAGTAACCACAGCTTAAACAACAGCTGTCAATAGCAAATCCACAGTACAAACTGTATAACAATAACACTTGAAGCAAGTCTCTCTCAAAGAGGCTTAAGAGCAATGCAAGCACTAGCGAAGCTGGCTGAGATCTGAACTGAACTGACTGCCTTGGCGAGGAAGCGCTCCTTATATGCTGTTCCATGGAACCCAGATTTTTCGAGAAAACTCTAGAAAGTGGTCAACCAATCAACTTACAGCTTCCATATTTGGTATATCCCATATAAGGATTTTCTCGCCAAGGTCGCGAAAAAAAATCGCCAAGGTGGGAAAAAGTCGCCAAATTTGGCGCCAAGCCCATTCCCTGCCTTATTGGGGCTTTTTAATGCGTTTTTAAGGGAAAATAGGCTATTTCAACGCAATAACGACTAGAAATGCACAAAATTAGCACTTTATCAACTTACTAAGCCTCTTTGAAAGAATTTATACAAAAATAAACACAATTATTTACAATTTTGTAACAATATATATTCTTCACAGTCATATAAATACTATGTTAATTAATTAAATCTTTTATGCTTTTCTCGTTAAGCTTTAAATTTTCCTTTTTACTACATTTTTTCTTTTTTTACAGTAAATACAGTAGATGATGCTTAACTATTAAAGCGAAAAGTTTTGGATAAAAATTTTTTTAACATCTTTTAAATAAAATTTAAATTTACGTGTGTTTAAAGTGTTTTTAATATATTTAACAAATAACACGTGTTCAATTTAACTCCTTTTTTTAGAGATTATTTATAAATATGATCTTCATTTTTATTTTGTTACCATATGATCTTGCAAAGGATTTGGAAAAACATTGGGTACCAAACTAGTTTACCACAATCCACTCGTCTTAAGCCGTGGTGGCCTCAGCTCCTTCTTCTTCTTCTGGTTATTATAATTATTTTCTATTATATAATCTCATCGAGTAATGTTTTCGAAACAATGCATATTGACTTTTTAAATAACTTTTGCCGTGCATAATGCTTCGTTTCCATATGTTGTTGTTTGTTCATTAATTCACGTCTTCTTTCTGGTGTCTGATCATTGTAATGACGAATTATTTATTATTAGTATTATCATATATTATAAGAAACATTTAAGATTATAAGAGACTAAAAGCTTTCAAAGTACTTCATTTCCTCAACTGAAGATATAAATTTAAAGAATTATATATAGAGTGCTAACTTTTAAATTGAATTAAAATTACTTATATTTGAGTGCTGTTGGTATTAATCATGTATCTATTAATTGCTAAATTTTATAACGTTCTAAAATTCTTCACTTTATGTATATATATATATAAATAATGAGTTTATGTAGAAAAAGACGCTGAAATATTCGCGTTGAATTTATAAACGGCTTGTAAGCAATAAAATAAACTGGGGGGGGGGGGGAGTAAGTAAGTAAGAAATGCTATCCTGTTGAGATTGTACTTTACTTTTATCAACAGATGATGGATTGTTGTTAATTATATCGACCCGAAACAACTTTAGCGTTTTTTTTTTTTTTTGTTTTTTTTTAATTTATGGTGTTTGCTAGCTAGATTTTATTGATCGTTATTGAGTTATGTATGAAGTAAAAAGGGGGTTCACCATCATCCAGGAAATTGTATAAACAGAATCAATTACATTATTATTATTATTTTTTTTTTTTTTAGCTTTTTACTGTCGAAAGAAATTTACCTCTGGCGTTTTATTGCATAAGAATGGCTATACATCATATGTGTCTTAAAAATTTTACTAATAAATTGTGTTTGCTAAAAGACTCTTCTAATATATACATATTAATGAATAAATAAATAAATATAAATAAATAAATATAAACGTCACATTATTTCAAAAAGTTTTAATTTTTAACTATATCTCTTTTATTACTATATCTTTTATAGTTTATGAACATATAATGTGTATAAGAAACGTACTGTAATCGTGATAAAATTCAATTTTTAGTTTCAATTTTGTGCAGTTATATATTTGTATTGTTTTTTAATTCTTTTTGCTATTTTTATGGTAATGTGTATGCATGAGTAAGTGAAAATTAACCCGATAACGACAAAACGCTTCATCCTAATGATTTTGAATTCTTTAAAATATGTTGTAGGTAACCGTCGCAAAAATGGGTTTAAGTCCATGTAAAATAATTTTTTTACAAAGTTATAAAAATGAATTGTTATACACTGAAAAATGTAGATTTTCATAAACATTCTTACATCTAAACTCTTAACTATATTAATTCTTTTCTCTGCCTGAGTGTTTGTTATCAGTATAACTTAAAAACAAATACTAGTGGGAATTCCAACTATATACTACTTGAAAATTCTCATTGAAATCAGTGAAATTGATCGTGCACAGGAACATGGGATATACGAAAGCATTTGTATACATTATTTCTGTAGGAAAAAATTATGGTCGATACATATTAACATCTTTATATTGCCGTAAAAAATATGATACTGACATACATTTTTTGTTTCCAGTAAAGCATGTTTCACATACAATATATGATGGAAAATATTTGTCTTGCGTTTACAGGGCCACACAAAATATTTCTAATATATTAGTGCTATATTTGGAAGTGGATAGACGTGAGTTTCAAATAGTGTCATGCATTTTTACTTTCTTCTGTATACATAAGAAGAAAATACCGAATGTGTGGAAAATTTCAACCTCCAATTTTCAATGGATTTACACGTTTTGAGGGCTCCTAAACACGATTTGACTATTTTTAGAAAATAGTCTGTCTGTATGTGCGTACCTACAGTTTTATAAAGCTGTATTTTACAAACCAGCGAACGGAAACTTCAGATTTAGTTGCACTTTGGTTTAAATTGGTTCTGATTGGGAATAAATCTCTCAGTAAGTGACGCTATCATTAAATTTTTCATGACTTTTAATATGGCAGTACAGGACGAAATTTTGTAAAAATGTACATATTGAGAAATATTTTTAACCTTTCAATGTGAAATTGAAAAATATATATGAATTTATTTATAATAGTAATTCTCAAAAAGAAAAAATAGATAAAATTTAGGGGCATCACTTCCCTCCCTATACCTAGTTTCTAAGGATGCATTTTTTAAAAGAACTCGTCAATACTTTTAAAGCAAATGTTTGAAACATAGATTTGTAGTAATTTAAAACAAAATTTAAAAAGTTAGCGATATTTTTAAATGAAAAAAAAAAAAAAAAAAAAAAAAAAAACTTTCAAAGAAAACATATTTTTCAGATGTCGTCTATACCGCACAAAATTAGCTTTATTTTGACACTTAGGGTTATACTTCTGTGAGATAAAAATCGTCTACATTTATCATGAAAAATAATTTTAATAAATAATTTGCACTGTGTGAATTTTTGTAAGAAATTATACAGAAGAAAATTTTGTGATGGCCACAACATATCAGATTTTCCGTGATAAATTTAAATGTTTTGTTTGCTGCGTATATAATTCATTCATAATGAACAGGGAATGATATATAGGGTAAATAGTACATGATATATTGTGCCCTCTCCCACAGAATTTCATATCAAATAAAACTTTCCAAAATTAATTTGATCAGTTGTTTAAAGAAGTTAATTAGAAGTTTCGTATATTAATTCCGTTAATTAGAAATTTTCTTCATCTCATATTCAGATTTCACACCTTAAACTGTCCAGTTAGAATCAGTTCCAAACTGATTAATATTATATTTTAATTATTTAATAGGTATTTTAATCTATATATATTTATTACATTCTATTTTTCGCTTTTCTAATTATTCGCTAACCATCTGATAAACTGGTTAGCGCTCTGGCCATCAATTTCTAGGAGCAAGGTTCGAATCCAAGTTTAGTCATGGGCGCTTATAGTGGTCTAATTTTTCTTAATATGCAAAAAATGGCCGCAGAGCTATATCTCAAATCATAGTATTTAAATTAAAATTTATTCATTATTTTCGATGTATTTTGAATTTTTGATTCCAATTTTTAATAATGCTTTAATATTAAACTGTTTTTTGAAAAATTTAAATTTTGATGGTAAAAGTTTGGGCTTAAATTATTAAATATAAAATAATTTATATTTAATGTAAATGTAGAATGACAATGTGAATATAAAATATATAATAAAATAAATAATTATAGTTAACTACTCAAGACTGAAATGAGAATTGGATAATTTATCCCATCTCACAACAATATATTTTATTTCTTTTTAAACAAAGTATTCTGCCATTTTATATCTTTAATTAAAATGTAAATCAATCACAAATTAACGCAGAAAAACTAGTAAGCATGTGAGAACTTTCACTATACCCATAGGAAGAATAGGTTACCACAACTTAAGTGCGATTAAAAGGAGACGCACTCAAGTACGATATTGCAGTGAAAGGTCATTATTTTACCGATTTGACACTTTTACGATCACGATCTCCGCCCTTCTTCTCTTCCTAAATTTCTTCCCCTTCTGCAAGACGAAAAGTGTCACAGCCCCTCAGAAGATCTCACTTTTTCTCGGACAGATGCTGTCCGAGCCCCTATGTAAAGGTTAAACAGTCATTTTCATTGGTGCGAGATTAGGAGAACGCGCTGGCCAGAGCAACAGTCGAACACATTCGGCATCAATGAAGTTCCAGACAATATGGGCAACTTACGGTCGTGCATTGTCTTGCCTAAATGTTGCGCTTCGGAGGCCTTGAACATAGGGCAGAGCTATGGGCCTTAACTCGTCAGAAATTTAATCGCTGGTATTCAGAACGGCAGAGATGAAAACAAGAGGTGACCGGGACGTGTATCCAATGGAACAACATACCATCAATCCAGGTGGTGACTCAGTATGCGGATACCAAAATTCTGATTACCGTCAAAACTGCATCACTGATATGGACGCCATTAATGTGTGATCATCGATGAACCTAGACGCAGGAATGGCGTGAAGTCACTTTTCAGACAAATCACAATCCTGTTTACAGCATCAAGATTGCCTTATCCGTATTTAACGGCATTATGAATAATGCACATTGCCAGCTGGTATTCGACATCATCATACTGTCCATCATTTGCAATGGTGTTATGGGTTCCCATTGGATACACGTCTCGATTACTTCATGTTCGTATTCCTGGCACTCTGAACAGCGGCCATTAAATTTCTGATGAGTTAAGGCCCACCCCTCTGCCCTGTATTCGAGGCCTCCGTAGCGCAAAATTTAAGCAAGATAATGCACGACCGCAAGTTGTTTGTATTGTCCAGACCTTCTTTGATACAGAATGTGTTCAACTGTTGCTCTGGCCAGCGCGTTCTCCTGATCTCGCACCAATGAAAATGACTGTTTAATCATTGAAAAGCGGCTGGCCCCCCCACCACTCACCAGTAACTTCGATCGATGAATTGTGGCATCGTGTTGAAGCTTCATGAAGTGCTCTACCCGTACATGTCATCCAATCGCTGTTCGATTCAATGCCTAGGCAAATATGTGCTGTTATTGCTCACAGAGGTCGCAGCTTTATGTAGTGTTTTCTCAGTACATATTACTCCAATTTTCCTGAAATTTTAATCAATTGTTCTTCCTACTATAATGTATGTGTTCAACAAATTTCATTCCGTTATTATCACTCCTTCTTGGTGTTAATTTTCAATGTCGAGCAGTGTATTTAGTTCATGAAATCAGAGAATCAAACAGAAAACAACCTTAAAAACAAACATTACTCACAGGGTGTTGCATTTGGAGTCACAGTCACAAGGATTAAAACAAGCAAAATAATTCAAGGATTTAGTTGTACATAGCAGATGAAGAATAATAATACTAGACAGCAACATAGTTATTAATTTATTGATTGATGATCATGTGTTTTAGTGTTTGATTACTAATTTTAAGAATAGTTGACAGCACAAAAATGAAGAAATTGAACATTTTAAAGAAAAATAAGGAATATACAGGGTGGTCCGAAAAACATGATAGAAAGTATTTTAAGTTTCTGATTTCAAATGTATTGATGCAAATATAATTCTTCCATATTATAATAACACATATAGTGACATTTCAGTTGAATGCTTAATTACTGGAAAAAAGAAAAAGCAATATAGAATCACAAACCTTTTAAGATCGATTATATATCGTAAGAAAATTTTATGAGAATAACCGATGTAATGTCCCCGTTCGACGGGCATGTCGTTCAGAGTTCTAAAAGAAAAGGACGCTTAGTGAAGAGATAATCGCGCAGTAAGTTATAGCACTCTAAAGTCGCAGTGATTTTTAAGCTATCAGATGACTGATGTAATGGTCCTAATCTCCCACTGATTTTCATTGTTTACAGGTTGATGGACAGATATGAATCTACAGGGAGTGTTTAGGATGCAAAAAGAAAGGCATCGGGACGAAAATCAGCAGTTGTTACTGACGACATCAGGGAGCCTGCGCGCATACTTTGAAGATCAGCCAACCACTTCCACTCGACAGGCGGCCCAACAATTAAGCATATCTAAAACATCATTACAAAGCCTAATGAAAGCAGTAGGATTGTGTCCATACAAGATCCAAATGTGACAGCCGCTAAAGGGGGCGGGGGGATACTGTGCGGCGGAGAGATTTCGCAAACTACGTAATCGAGGATCTTAAAAGTGGTTCCATCAGTGAATACAAGATCTGGTTCAGTGATTAGACCCATTTTCAGTTGAATGATCTCGTGAACAAACAAAACTGGCGCCACTGAGGTACGGAAAATCCTCATCTCAGCGCCATCTCTTCACTGCATCCACAAAGGGTCATGGTGTGGTGTGTCATATCGTCGAAGCAGATAATTGGTCCGATATTTATTGATGGTGTAGTCACAGGAGTTAAGTATCGAGAGTTGCTAGAGCGTCACTTTGGCCCTGTTGCGGGCCATCTCAACAGGACACGCCGGTACTGGTTCATGCCAGATGGGGCTCGTCCCCAAAAAAATTCTGACGTCTTCACGGGGCTTGAAACGACGTTTGGTGAGCGTTTGATTGCATTGGATGAAGAGAAATTCACGGAGCACGTGATAGAGTGGACCCCATACAGTCCGGACCCAAATTCGTGCGACTTATTCTTATGGGGTTACATCAAGGTTAGAATCTATAGGAATAGCTCTGATTCACTGGAGGACCTAAAATTGGCTATCAGAAGTGAGACTGATGCACTTGATTACGACACACTCCAGCGCATTATGACAGAGTTTCGGAACCGGCTTTATAACACTATAGTCGGGAACGGTAAACATTTCGAGCATCTTGTATATTAAATTTCATTCATATCTTTATTCAATAAAATAGGTTTCATGTTCTTGTATGTTGTCTTTTTTCCACAATGATCACTTACTTTCTATCATGTTTTTCTGACCACCCTGTATATGAATACAAAGTTAATGCAATAGGCCTTCTGCTTTATATATATATATATATATATATATATATGTATAATTTCACAATCCCACCCAACCTCCACCTTTTTTATTATATTTTATTGTTATATATATATATATATATATATATATATATATATATATATATATATATATATATATATATATATATAATATATATATATACATATATATTATTATTATTATTATTATTTATTTATTTATTTATTTGGTTAAAATGCACAAAAGTGTACTTTTTTTTACATATGTGTGTATATATATATATATATATAAATGTACTGACAGAGACATGGTTATGGATATAAAGTAGAGTAAACACAGTTTTTAGGAAAACTCATTTAAGCACTGGTTGTGATCAATTTATTAATATTCTTGTTTTTATACTTTGAAGAGCATAGATTATTTATTTGAAATAAGTGGTTAATGATGATGTTTCTATATACCGAAAGATGCAGACAGGAATTAAAATGTGTAACAAAGTTTACTTTAAAACTGAAATCTTGTCGTTTGTCATAGATATCTGTGTAAATTTTATTACCATTAACGATTATTTTTATGTCTAAAAAGTTAATTGATTGATTATTTAGAGTATTTTGAGTGAGCTTTATGTTAGATGTATAATTAAAGGAAAAGGTATTATGTGATTTCTTGTTAAGATAAAATACAATTATATCCTCTATGTAACGAAAAAGCCTGACATCATCATAACAAAATTGCTTTTCATAATAATAAAGGTATAGATCTGCCAAAATACTGGAGCTATACCTCCCTTGCGGAATTCCTATATTTTGTAGATAGATTTTGTTGTTGTGGAAAATATAATTATTATGGATAACAAATTAAGAAGTGTTTTGAAATTTTCTGCTTTAAAATTGCGCGGAAGATTAATTTCAGTTTTATATTCTTTAAAAAGACTGTAAATTATGTTACTTAGATCTGGTAACTCATTGAAAATACCTTGAAAGTCAAAAGTCATAATATTGTCTATTTTTTCGAGTGATTTAATTATTGAATTAATTGGAAGCAATTTTTAAGACAGTGTAAATTATCAACTTTACAAGTACGATTGTAAATTTGTTTAAGTATATCCAGTAGAGTTTCAAAATTTTATTATCATTGTTTTTATAAGTGTTACATCCAACAGCGACAGTGCGAAATTTAATTGGGGATTTGTGAAACTTAAGAATAAGAACTATATAAGGATAATTAAAGTTATTGAAGGAAAGTTTAAGTAGTTTATAGTAGTTATGTATTTTTCGGTTAATAATAATAAAGTTATTATTAGTTACATTAAAGATATTACTATTAGAATCTGAAGAGTTTAAAATAGAGAGATAGTATAATTTGCAGATAATGGCCTAATTATTGGGTGATTTGTCAACATAAGTTATCACAAAGTCATTCTGTAGTGATATGATGGAGTTAAGAAGTTCGGATTTTTTAATTTACACCAGATTTGAATGAGATATAAAACATTTTTAATTTTTTGTTACACTAAAAGTTTCCATTGAGTGAAGTAGGCAATATGTTCATAGTATGTAATAGAAATTTTATAAATAAACAAACAGAGGTCATAAGAAAACTGTTGAATGATTTGGGGAATGCTAGTTTTATAGGGAAGTCTAAATTTGGTGTCATATTCCATAATTTTTTTTTAAATGATAATTATTAATAATATTGAGATTACCAGTGATAATGTGTCCATGGTCTCTGTCAATATATTTTGTCATAGAAGAGTCATTCCATTTACATGTTATAGTGTTAGTAAAAGAGTTAGAAATATAATTATAATTGAATATCTTTCTGCCAAGAGGAAGAGGATATTTGATGGTACGAGTTAAATGTAAATTTTTAATTGGAAACAAACATTCCTTGTCATTTATGATGGATGTAATGTTAATTCTATTAAATATTTGATTTGAAAAATTTACAATGAAATAAATATTTGTTTTAATTTTGTTGGGTTTTTTTATTAACTTTTAAGTTAACTTTTTTGATTTTGTACATTTATAATATCATAAAAAATGTCTGAAAAATTTTCACTATATGATTGTTTTGGAAAGACATTCAGATAAATCACTATTTCTTTTTAGTTGCAAGAATGAATTTTCGAATAATAAACCAGTTAGAGTTATATAAGTAATTAGTCTGCAGATCTGAAATGTGTTTAAGAATGGCACTTTTAAAAATTAATAAATACATTTTGTTACCTCTTTTATTTCTGAAGTTTTATTGTTAATATTGTGATTGAGTTGTACATAAATAGTCGAATAATCATGAAGAGGGCTGATGTTAGAATATACTTTAACGATTTTGTTAAAGTATTCAGAATTTAGACCGTCGGGATAAATAGAATTATAATATTGCATATATTTTGATTCTAGAAATAAATGTTCTCTTTTATTTTTAGGAATTTTGATAATCTCTATTGTATATGAATTAAAATTATGTAAATTAAAGCAGGGCGCGAAATTTCCGCTCGCCAGCTCGCGATTGGCGAGTGGAATTTTTACTGTTGCGAGTAAAATTTGGTCTAGTTAGTTATAGGTAGAATTCTTACACGATACGGTGACAGAAATCATTTTTTTTATAGATTTAAACATGGCAAAATCTTGCCATCATATAACCTCATATTTAATCCCAGCCTGGGAAAGGAAAAATGCTTAGCGCATGCATAAAAGTTTTAATCTCTTCGGTAGTTTCGTTTTTCCCACTGTAATTTCTCCAATCAGAGTGAGAATAGACGAGCAGAGAACCTCTTTGTCCGTCACCCACTATCCAAGAAAAGAGAAATGTGAAAGTTTGCCTATGCGATATTGATGCATGAAAATGAACCCGAGCTCCTTTAAAGATACTGCCAATGTTTATTTTATTGAATAATGTTCAAAAAACAGTTGACAGTTTTCAGTTTTTTAATGAAACTCCAAGGATTTGCGCTTGTAAGCATAAGCAATGATTTTATCGAAAAAGTTATTTCGAAATGGCTATTTCAAATGACAACAATGAACAAGTTATATACATCGGCATTCCATCTAATTACAAAAATAAAGAGGACGAAAGGAACATTTCTGATGTAAAATGTTAAATAAATAGTAAATAAAGAAGCTTAATCTTTCATAATAAAAAGATTTTCACAGGTTATTGTTTAACAAAGAGTTTTTTTTTTTTTAATGACTCTTTCCATTTATGTTATTAGACATTTTAATCTTTTACAAATATCAAATACAATACATTATAATGGTTTTTAATTATAGATGATTATGAGACATATGATAAACGACACACTTTTAATATATATAATTTTAAGCATATTTGAAAAAGTATTTCAAATAGTTAGGAAAAATGACAATAAAACGAAAAAAAAAAAAAAAAAAAAAAGAATGCGCAAAAAAGAAAAAAATGACAACTCTATCTTCTGGCGAGTAAAACCTTTTTTTCGGCGAGTGTAATCTGAGTTGAAATTTCGGGCCCTGATTAAAGTGTTGTAGTTCTATAGTTGATTTAGATGGTGCCGCAGAAGAGGAGAGGTTTTTTGAATCAGAGTGATGCTGATTAATTCTTAGATAAAGAGGTGAGAATGTTTCACCTATATAATTGAGTTTACAAAGCCCAGAACTTATTTTATAAATAACATTGTAAGCCTGACAAAATGTAACCAAAGAGTGATTATTAAGTAATTGTGTGTGAAAGACCATGGGCAAGTTTTACAGCGAATAGAAACACATGTTCGAAATTTAAGTAAAGGAGAAGGAGGAGGGGTGTATTTAGGCTTAGGCCCATGAGGCTCGGGCCTAGGTGTACCAAAGTTTTACAAGTGATTAAATCTGAATGGTGGAGGCGATTAAAATTTGAAAAAGAATACTGATTTAAAAGATAATCAAAATTGTAAACCAATTGGAATTTTATTGACCATAAGAACACTTTTTAAGCCATTTTCACACATTACTGATTTTTCCATACTAGTTTGAAATGCTAATATACACTATAATTGTATGATTAATCAGACGGACCTATCAACGATCGTATGCAACTACAAAATGCTAATGCAGCGATGAAATGACCTTTGCAAGATTTTTGTTTTGGCCCACAAGGCCAGTGCGTAGTGAGGCAAAATTTATAAGCCTATTAAAATTGAAAAATTAGTTAATTTTAAACATAAATTTAAATATAAAAAGCAACTAGATTTCAAAGCTGATTAGGTTTTCATTCGATGGTACAAGTAAATTTGAAAAATCCCTCTTTAAACATGTATTCATTTCATAAGTAGAATTATTTTGTTAAAATAATTATGTAATGATTTCTTTCATTTTTTAATTATGAACTGGTTGTTACACGCAGTGTTGCACAGCGATTGATGTATCAAAAAAATATACATATTTTTTTCCTTAGTTATATTTAAAATTATAATGTACATACATAATGTTTCAAAATATGAGGGGGGTGGGGGCTCTACAGCGAAACGGGCTCAATCTAACTTAAATCCGCCTCTGTTGGAGAAGCTAGGTAACAGGTTGTCGATCTAAGGATATCCCTATAAATATTCTTGTACCGCGCACAATACTGCTGTATAGCTAGGTATTTCTTGCCAGAATCTGAAAATTTACTAAATAGAGTCATTGTTGAAGAGGAACTATAAATCTTTGAATAATCAATTAAGCGAAATTTTAACCCTAGGATATAGGTTAATTTAAACACAATCATAAATTAAATGCAAGCATCTAAAAATAGTAGTAAAAATTTAGTAATCGAACCTCACAATGCAAGTAAATTATATATAAATATATAATAAAACGATATAAATAAATTATTTTTATCAATATTTTCGGTATCCTAAAAATCTAAATATTATATGAACATATTATGTAAGTTGTCTTAAATCTCGAACACCGAACTCTGAATGCAGAACTCTGAGTGTAAGACTAACTTTACAGATAAACAAAAATAACTATTACTATCGATCTAATATAAGCATAGCTGCTAAAATAATCCGAAGTGTATTTTTAGTACCCGCCCCATTTTCTACATTAATTTTTACAGCAATTCTCTTTAAATGTAATTATGATGAATTAAGAAGTAAAGTACTTTTTAAAGAAAAGAAAAAAAAGACTGGTGTGAAAAGAAAGTCGGGTACTAGCAATACTCCGTATTATTAATTAGGATGTAGGCAGCTCTGTATACCTATAAGTAAACGCTACATTTTCTTTTCAATAAAATGTAAGCAAATAAGCAGGGATGGAACACGGGCGCAGAATTCATACCGGAATCCGTTTAAGAAATTTCTCTACTTATAATATCGTTGATTTAAGAAGTAGAAAATTTTCTTACATTGATAGTGGTATGAATTCTGCGCCCGTGTTCCATCCCTGAAATAAGTGAAATGTTTTAAGAAATAAAAATAATAAATTTAATATGACAAATAAATGAGTAGTATCTTGCAGGATACAATAATAAAGAAGTTACAATTATGATGTGTAGAAGTTCAAATTAGAAATTTACTTTCCAAAAAACGATCGATATACAATATGAACCTTCAAATACAATTATTGATGCATGGAAAGCTAAAAATCGCAAAGCACGCCCAGTGATAAATCTTCTTATCAAAGATAATCAGATCTTTCATGTTAAAAATCTTCAAACTGCGCATGAGTGCAGTAACACAGTGCGTGCTGTACACGAATGAACCACCCTCAGTTTTAAACTGTTTTTCTTAAGAAAAATATTTTCCATAAGATTGGCTGAAGGTGGTGACATTGAGCATATAACTAAAATTTATCAAACGTGGAACAGATTAATCGGAATAAGCTTAGAAATAAAGAATCAGCATCTGTTTGCGCTCTTCCTGTGATCATTACCTCCTAGCTATGACACCTTGATTACGGCTTTGGTAGGCAGAACTGAATTTTTGTCACCCCTGATTTCGTTCGAAGTTTACTTGTAGATGAATTTTCGAAAACGCAAGAAAATAAAATCGAAAATAATAACTCCACTTAAAGTCAAATTTGCTGCCGTTACTGCAAAAAGAAGAATCGTAACATTGAAAAGTGCTTGAATCTAAGAAATAAAAATATAGATAAACACAAGCAACAGAGTAGGCATAGTAAAAACTTCAGACCACTCTTTAAATCGACGATATATTTTCAGTAAAAGCACATTCTATTGTTTTTCTTATCGTAAGTAGCAATGTATTCTAATGGGATAAATTCGCATCCCTATAACTAGGAATCTGGTCCCGTAACCTCATTCGAATTCTCGTTTCACGCATGCGCAATCGCTTTGTAATTCTAATCATTTGCATGCCTTACCTCATTTTACATTTTCTGTAAGTTTGGTTCAATTTGCATAATCCCTTCATGGTGTTACAATTTTTAAAAACATGAATGTATTATAGACCTGCTAACTATGCTAGTTTATCCGTAATGATATTAAGCCCCGCCTTTTTTTCACGCCAGAATAGTTCTAGAGCAATAGTCTTTTTATTTAATCATGAGAACATATTGCTGAATATTACTCTACAACTATTCTGGTGTAAAAAAATACGAGGCCTAATACCATTACGGGTAAACTAGCATAGTTAGCAGGTCCAGTGTATTAGTTTCAAGAAATTTCATAAATATTTACGGGAGCTAGAGCTCGGACAGACAGACAAACCAAAGCCATTAACACTTTTCAACCTTATTGGAAAGTGTTAAAATGTTAATATAAATTAGAATTCAGTATGATTATTGTTAACGAGACATCAAAATAATTTTTAAATGCTTTAAGAATATAACGAGTTAAATTTTGCCTGTGTCTCAAATCAGGGCCTGATTAAGAGGGAAGCTCGCTCATACCGGAATATTTTTACAATTATTTTTTACTTCATGTCATAGAAATTCCACGCTTTGACGAGGAAATATTTTTTATAAAAAATGTACAGTGTAAAACAATCCAATTTACTCACCGTTATTAGACACCAGAATTCTTTTAAAATAATTTTGAACGAAAATTTTCTGTTTATTATAGGAGGAAAGTATTTGTTAAAAAATAACGGTGTAAGTATAAATAATGTGTGAAGAGCGAGCTTCCCCCTTAATCAGGCCCTGTCTCAAATTACTCAACAATTTCAAAATTTATAAAAAGTAACAAAAATATTAATTGCTTACACTGTATTCTGAATATTATAATAAATTACAATAGAAAGAAATTTAAGAAATATTTGATAATATTAAAATCTTAAGCATTTCATTCCATCGTACAGATTTTATTAGTTTCTTAGTAATGCTTGCTACACTCGATGCACTCAGCATAATGCTATATTAATTCAAATTATACAAATATAAGATGTAATATATAATATACTAATGTATAATATGTAATATAAGATATTCTTTTATAATAATAAGCATTATATATGAATATTAATTCGATGATAAGTAGTGTTCATGAGCATCCACTTTACTATAAACAGTTCTTTAATTAGACTTTTGAAGCTGATCAACTTTTTTCTTTAAAGTTATTTTCAACATTCCTTTTCTTTTTTTCATTCTTGTATCTCTTAAACACAATATTTTGTACACTTTAAATAATTTAAGGAATTTTTGTTACATATTTACGTGCCTTTGCTAGTTACACGTGTACAAAAATCTACATTATCATGAGCTAAGTCATTATAACTGTCTGATAATAATGTAATTACATTCTAAATTTTAAGATGTAATATATTATAGAAATACATTACATTTTAAAACATTTTTTTTTTTTTTTTTTTTTTTTTTTTTTTTTGTGAAATGTCATCCTCATTAAACACCTATCTAAGTCAAGCAATCGTAAAATAATTAAAATTATAAGAAGCAAAAATTAAAATAAGTTATTTTTCATAATTTGAGTTTGTTTTATTTTATTTTATTTTATTTATTTATTTTTTTTATTTTTTTTTTTTTTTCCAAAATACTTTTATAGGCATTTAAAATAATTCATTTTATTTCTTAAAACTCAAAGTCATATACGTCACTTTAAACATTTCTATATAAAAAGTTGTATAAATTTGGCACTTATAAAAGGGAAAGTTTATTTAAAGTGCAAATAGAGGACCTTTTTACGGTATGCAAAGTGCATACAGTGTACTTTTGAGTGCTTTTTATCAAGCACGCCTAAAAAGAAGGTTTTTGAAGATGCTACAAAATGGTAACAAATTTTAATATATTATCTAAATATATTTATCTAAAACACGAAAATGAAATATATTATACATAAATATATAAATCTAAATATATTTATTACCATGTTTTTATTAACTTCGATTCTTGTTTGTTTGTTTGTCCGATGCAAATCTTGCAATCGATTTTTAACTAACTTCCTTACTCGCTAGACATTTGAAACTTTCAGAATAGCTCAAAACCCGATGCAAACGCAATATTTCGAGGCCCGATTTTCGAATTTTTGATTAGTTTTCTTTTAATTAATTAAAATATGAAAATAATAACCTCCTAATAGCTTTAAAAATAGTCATTAAAATATTAGCTATAATTTAATAGTTGCGAAAATAAAAAATACGAGTTCATTTTCTTTCGACATAAAAATAAATAAATTTAATTAAACATGAACGTTAAAAAATTGTAAAAAGTTAAATTATACATCTCACAAAAATTGACGTCATTATCACTTTAAAAATTTTATACGCATTGATAAAGTGCTAACATAGTTCTATAGCTATGATTCAACAGAAAATTCAAAAATGTGGTACATAAAAAGTTTTTTATCTTATAATTTTCTTACTATATTCATCTGAAACACGAAAATGAAAATAAAAAATTAAGTAAATTCTTTGAGGAATAACTCATAATGGAGGAATATAATTTTGTTATTGAAACTTTCTCAGTTTTTCAAAAATTAAAAAGTACTTATTTTTGATAGAAATTCGAAATAAATTTTAGCCAGAATGAAAAGGGATTAGGCAAAGTTTCGAACCTGATGTATAATCTTGCTAAAATTAATTCGGTAATTTCATGTGTTATACATGTGGATCTTAGTTACAATTACAATCAACTACTGCGAGATTTCTAATATTTTTATACATTCAAGACATGAATTTAAAATTTTTAATTTTAATTTTTCGTTTACTTAACGATACAGGGTGATCACAAACATTATTAATTTTGCTCAATTTGTTACCGGCGCCCTAATTGTTGTCTAAAAACAATGTTCACTGACAACATGAGGAAGGCTTAGTTCTTTAAATAACCGATGCTTGAAAACATTTCATTGAGAGAGAAGTTTTTAATTTCAAAAAAAGGGATCGTTTGCAAATCTTGCTAAACTTTTGAACAAGGGTGTGTGTGTATATATATATAGATATATATTCTCTCTTTTTTTTTTTTACATTTATTGAGGAAGGCTTTTACATTTACATGAGGAAGGCTTAGTTCTTTAAATACCCGATGCTTGAAAACATTTCATTGAGAGATAAGTTTTTAATTTCAAAAAAAGGGATCGTTTGCAAATCTTGCTAAACTTTTGAACAGGGTGTGTGTATATATATATAGATATATATTCTCTCTCTCTTTTTTTTTTTTTTTTTTTTTACATTTATTTCTTTTCTTTTTTCATAATTTCATTTTTATGTTTTTTTTTTCTTTCTTTTTTACATTTCTTTCTTTCAATCTTTTTTTTTTTTTTTTTTTTTTTTTTAAATATATTGTTTTCTTTTTTACTTTTTTTTTATATTTCCCTCTTCTTTTTTCACATGCATACTTGCCAACCATCTCATTAATAACCGTACAATTGTTATCACCCCCTGAAAAAACGCCCCTTTTCTCACACCACTATATTTTTAGAGTAATTCTCTCCAAATGTTGCTACGATTAAATAAGACTAAAATTACTCTAAAAAGTTATTGGTGTGAAAAAAAAGGCGGGTACTTAAAAATTGTACGGTTCATAATGAGGTGGTTGGCAAGTATGCACATGTGTTTTAAACTTTTTTGTTAAGATTTGAAAATATATATTTCTTTCTTTTCTGGTGTTATAGTTTTTACAATTCACATGTGACTCTTTCACGTTCAATACAATACAACATGTTTTAATCATATTTTTTAACTACATGAGTTATTTTACATATATACACATTTCTAAATAATTTTATTATTTTTTATTTTATTTTATTTTATTTTTATTTATTTTTATTTTTATTTATTTATTTGCTTTTGAATTTTCATCGGATTTATTATGCACAATTTTGTCAATTTCAAAAGAAATTTTGTGCAATTATTATTGTATTTATAGCTATCGAAAAAAATAATAATAAATCAAATATATTAAATTAAACACTTTGACGTTAAGAAATTTATATTTACATTTATAATTTCTTTTGCAGAATTAAGAATATACATAAATCTTTGAGTTCAATACATAATTCTTTCCACTTATTCTACAATGGCATCTGTTGCAGTTTTAAGCCTTTATATTTTAATACTTTTTATATAACAATCTTATTTTTTAAAATTGTATGCTGTAATTCATACAAATACTTGTATTTGACAATTTTAAATAAAATTTTTATGCAAGTATGTGTAGATTACAACTTTTAAGAATATTTTGTACAATTATATTTTAATTTAGGTTACATATTTATATACTATTTCATACAATATTGTATGAAATAGTGTGCAAGTATGTAACCCAAACTTTGTAAGCAATATCTAAAACTATGTAAGCTTATAAAAAATGAAAATATATTATATTAAATGAAATATATTAAATATGTAAGCAATTATATTCTCATATAATTCGCACATTTTTACTCATATAAAAATTACTTTTATATTTATTTTATTTTATTTTATTTTTTTTTTCACATATTTTTTAACTTAAAAAAAAAAAAAAAAAAAATGAAAATATATCTTTCTTTTCTGTTGTTATAGTTTTTACAATTCACATGTGACTCTTTCATGTTCAATTCAATACAACGTGTTTCAATCATATTTTTTAATTCATTATTACACAATTCATTATTCAATCTTCGATTCATTATTCGTTGTTCAATTCATTATTGTACTTTTTAAAAAATGTAACAGAATAGTGATGACTGCATTACATAAATATTCTAAACAAAAAATCAAATAAATTCATTTTAAAAAAAATGCTTTTAATTTATATATTTTTATATGAATTAGCAGTGTAGAATTTCTTATTATAGCTAATACTCAAAACTATGCTATTTTATTTTATTTTTTACATGATTTTAGATACAATCTGTTCAAAATATTTAAAAAATGCATACAAATTAACTTGTAATATTAAAAGATTTTATATATTTTTGTAGCAACATTTTTATAGTTTTAAGCCTTCATTTACAAATTATTATTAATTTTGCAACCTTTAAATTTTAACAATTTACACATTTCTTAATAATTTTATGCGTATACTTTTGTATGTACAGTTGATAACAAAAGTGTCCGAACACTAGCAAATATTCCTATGTAAAAAAAAGTACACTTCATACGGTTTTGTTAAATAAATCCTTATCGAATCATGCTCTTAGTCTGACTAAGAAGAGGATTCTACAAGGATTTATTTAACAAAACCGTATGAAGTGTACTTTTATTACATAGGAATTTTTGCTTCTTTCTTTCTTTCTTTCTTTGTTTATTTTTAACAATTTAGGAATTTTCATGTTACTCTATTTGAAGAGAAAACGGAAAATGCCTTTTAACAGATAAATAAATTTGTTTTCCAAATATACGTTTTTTACAGGTTCTTACAATTAATCGTCTACATATTAAAACACACGTCAACGTTGATTTTTTTTTTTTTTTTTTTTTTTTTATGACAATATTTTAATGACCTATTTTTATTTTGTATTTGAATTCCTGGTATCGTCGAAATGCGAAAACATATATTGGTTGCATAGTTTTTTTTCCTAATATTATAAGCGTTCCAAGTTTGAAAAAAAAAAAAATTGTTAAAAAAACTTTTTTTTTTTTTTTTTTTGTTAACGAGATATAGGGAAGAAACCCAACATCCGTAATTTCTGGTAGATAACCCGCAGGTAAGATGTGTCATTTCTCCACTAGATATTTTATTTAATAGAGAAATCTATACTTTTTCGAAGGAAGAGCTCGTACAAATATAAATTTATTTATCAATTGAAATTTCTAGTGCAAAACTGGATTATACAACCTGCGGGGTATCTACCAGAAATTACGGTAATCCATGATCACTTTTGATTCAGAAAAATATTTTTAATTATGAAAAATATTAATAAATACATATTAAAATATATATACATGAATTATGACCTATATTATATTTTATACAAAATCAGGGTTTCCACGGCCACGCCTTCTTTTAAGGACTCTTCCACCAGAATAATCTTAAGATAAATTTATTCTTAAATGTACAGCGTACATTTAATAAAAAAATTATTTTTTGATAATACTGGTGGAAGAGTCCTTGAAAAAATCGGGCCGTGGGAACCCTGAAAATGAATTGTAATGCTGAAAAATATGGGTGTACAAATTTGCAGCTTATTAGTTTTCGAGGTAAAAATAAATCTTTCTTTTGGAGAGGTTTAGGGTCAATCTCTTATAAAGTTTTACATGAGATAACGAAAAAAATCTTTAAAACTAATGGAAAAAATGAAACAAACTATTTTTAATTATTGATCAAACTATATACAACAACAAGATCAAACGAAAAGATGAAAAAAAAAAAAAAAGATTTTAAGACTTTAGTGATAGAAAATCAGAATTTTTGTTTTCTAAAGAAAACAAGCCCGTCTTTCAGCGTTCTACTAAAACAGCATAATGTAGAAAAAATAAGTAAAAGTGACTGAGTATTCGTGTTAAACACCTTAACTTACGTTGGCAAAAATATACGAATGTGGAATTTACCTCATTTTTAATCTTTTAAACAAGCACTAAAACAGGAAATCAACTAAATAGGCGGGGCTTACTCTTTAAAATAGAAACATAGATTACTTAAAAATTGTCAATTAAAAAAACGAATTGTGTGCTGAAAACCATTAGAATGCAAGGCAGACTTGTTAAATCGCTCCATAACTACCTTCATAGGCAAAGGGTTAATCCACTTAGTTCATATACTGCTTTATATATATATATATATATATATTTCTTTTTTTTTGGGGGGGGGAGGGGGAGGTGATTATTATTTTAAGAATATTTTATTCTTAAAAAATTACCTTTATAAATATATTTTTATTAAGAATATATATTTTTATAGAAATTATAAAACAAATCATACAGTTTCAAATAGTTAAACTAACCAAAAGCTGGTAGGTATGGTTAAAATTATTTAATGTGTCCTTCAAGATACTTTACAGTAATTTATCTGAAAAGATGTAGTTTATGCGTTGTTGTTGCATACTTGCCAACCTAGCCCGGAAGATTGTTAGTCCCGCCTCTTTCCGCCTACATTTTCACACCAGTTTTTTTTTAAGCACTTTTTTTCTTATTTAATCGTAAATATGTTTGAAGAGAATTGCTCTAAAAATTAAGTGGTGTGCAAAAAGGGGCGGGAACTAACAATCTTCCTCGCTAGGTTGGCAAGTCTATTTACTTGCCAACGTCCTAATTATGAACTGGAATATTTTCTTAATACACGCCCCTTTTCCACACAAGTATTATATTTTTTGAGTGTTTTTCTTCTTATTTAATCGTATTTAAATTTGGAGAAAATTACTCTAAAAATATACTAATGTTTAAAAAAAAAGTAGGGGGTGGTGGTACTAAAAAATATATAATTAGGATATTCGGAAGTATATTGTTGTATTGAGTTATTTTGTTTGCTCACAAAGTTTTTATTCGTCATCATATAGCACCGTTAATTAATATCAATTTTGTTAAACATTTATGTATATATATATATATATATATACAGAAAACCTTTTCAAACGTTGCAGTAGATGAAGCCAAGTATTACATGAAGAACTAGAAAAAAACATGAATAAAGATTCCTAAAAATTTGAGCATTCTGATATTAAAACATACAACATCACTACTTTTCCAAGGGAATAGAATGAATGTTGCATGCAAATTAGGTGATATTTCTGTCGTAATGTATGCAATTTGCTAAAACTTTAGAACACGCTATGCCCAATATCACCTATAAGCATAGATGCCAATATGCATATTGACATATCTGTTTAATTTTCTCTGTAATTTTACATAAGATTTGAGATAAATGATTATGAGTAATTTTCTTTTGAAATTTTTAACGTTGTAGACCTAATTTTGTCGTGAAAGAATGGTATAAGTACAGTAACGTTATTATGTATAAGATATAATAAGATACAAAAGCAGTAGGATTGTGGTGTGGTGTTGGGATTAAGGCCAATTTACTGCAATAGGGTTCTAAGCTTAAGTGGGAGTACCCGCCGTAAGGGTCTTTCTTAAGAGTCCTTACCCGTATTTGCGCAAGTTTCGGATAAAACCACGGAAAACTTCGAACAGTTAGACCGACGAGTGTGACCTGGTTCTGAACCCGGCACCTCAGGTCTACCAGCTTTAAAGACAGAACCTCTGTCTACAACTGTATAATGTTGCAAGAGTTTTTAACCTTCTCTCTCTGTCTCTCTCTCTCTCCCTCTCTCTTTCTGTATATATATATATCGTACGCATTGTTTAAGCCTTATTAATTTTATAATATAATACATTTGAATTTTTCATGTAACATGAAATTCAAGAATGTAAAACGATTTTCAAGTAGAAAATATTTTTGATTTTTCTCAAAATCATCCGGATTATCTGCTTAAAAACCAAACTATTTATAATTGCATATCCATCCTTCCGAGAAGCTGCTCCTCTGGAGGCTATGATGGTCTCCTTTCAAAGTTGGTAAATGTCAGATGCCGGACTCGAACCCAGGTCACGCTTTTCGGCCTAGACGTTCTGTATTAGCTTTAAATGGTTTTCTTTAAAATTCCCAAGACAAATTAGGACGTCTTAGAAATTGCAGTGCAAAGAGGTTCCGCATAGGCCTCGGTCCCTTTAGTAGATAATCGACCTTAACCCCGAAATCAAACGCACACGCGAACACATACGAACACGAACAGACACACCCTCCGAAAATCCGTGAAATTTGTAATTCGCTCTTCTTTCTCCTCCAGATTGAAGGTGCCTAGATTTATTCTTGCTATTCGTCGTGTATTTTTACTTAAAAATAAAACTTATTTAAAAAAATTACATTGCTTTTACATTATTTTTACGCCATTGAAATTTATGTGTAAGGCCGTTTTAATTATTTTTCTCTCTTGTTCGAGGTATTTGCGATTAAATTTTTACCCTTCTGAACTGCTATTTATCTTTTATTTCAGCCTACCAATGAATTTTACATCACTCCATGTATTACAAAAAGAATACCGGTTATTTGAAAACATGGCACTAAAATATAGATAAAGGAAGTTTGTAATATTTTGATTCACAGATACGTTCTAATAACTCCAGAACCTTGAACTGAAACTATTACTGTCGCATAAGCTTTAAACCGTGAAGAAATATACTTTGTTTCTAAGAATACGCTTCATTTCCGGGCCTGTACAAAGCCAACCGGATATTACAGCATTCTTGGACGCGGAAATCCGTCGATTTTCTTTCCTTTTTAGAAACTGTAAAAATGCTAGACTGCCATTTAGATCATAGTCGAAAAAATTAATTTATATAAGGTTCGCACTTTTTCTATTTCATGCTTATGTCATTTAAACACCTAGCGCCATCTTTTGGAATAAAACACATTATGTTATAAGGATTTATACATTATGCAACTCTGCATATATATATAGATATATAGATATATATATGTGTGTGTGTGTGTGTGCGTACACATTAAAAACACGATATTTCAATGCCATTGTTTTATGATTCATATCAGTTTTATTATCATATCTGTAAAATCATTCACTCAGATGCTAAGTCAAAGAAAACGAGATAGATGATTTTTCGAACAAATATTAAAGTATGGTCTAAAATGCTACAATTCGATCTGGTTTATGGGTATTCGGATCCCTAGACATTTTATCACACTGAAAAGACTCACACATACACACACACACACACACACAAAAGAATTATTGAAAATATAAGCATTTTATAAAAACTGTGAAAACATTTTTTAAGTAAAAGTTGCTTTTAGTTTATTCTTAATGTGCTTAAGGGGACTGGTGGACGTTACACATTTTTAATTACTGTCTTAGAATTTAAAAATTAAGCATACGTATGCATTGAAAAATAGTAATATTCAGTATAGTAAATTTTTTAAAAATTATTTAAAATAAACAAGAACGAAAAATCATGCGGTGTACATTGATTGTTAACATTTTTCAATTGTACGTACTTCTTGTACCGTATAACTTTCAATGTTCTTTGCCTAAGTTATCACACAACCGACAGACAGAAAGACAGAGAGGCATACAGATAGACTAATTGAATTTATAATAATTTTTAAACATCGTTGAAAAGTGTTAAAAATGCTTAACACAAAAGAAAATGCAGTCCTTAGATTCTAATTGCAGCCCTTAAAATATCTTAATATTTTAGTGTAAACCTGTAAATTTGAAGGTTAACCATATCTCATTCTATACAAAACATTATTTCAGCACATTAACAATAAATGTCATTTTCTTTTGTGATTTTTGCAATAAAAAGTTATTTAAATGTAATTTATGAAAATGTCTGTACTAAAGCGCAATGCATTGGCATTTTTCTTTCTTTTTTTTTTTTTTTTTTTAGTGTCCATGTACGCAAACCAGATGTACAGGCAGTGCTGCCTAATTGAGGGAAATTTTTATTCAATTCCCACCACTAAATTTTAAATGAAATGATTGTCTAATCTTTCCGACTATTATTTTGCTAGATGTCTTCGAAATAATTAAGCAATCGTTATAATTAAAATTTAGTGGTGGATAGTGAATAAAAATTTCCCTCAATCTGGCAGCACTGTGTACAGGACCTATTAATGCCATTTTAAATAGAGACCATTCCACAGTGAACTTGAATAACAATTTTTATTAAAATCACAATCAACTGATTGGAAGAAAATCATATTTAATGAAATTTTATTTTTCCGACTGAGTGAAAATAATGCCTGGACCGGGAATCGAACCCCGGATCTTTGACTTACAAGGTCAAGGCACTACCAATTAAGCTATCCAGGTCGACAACCGGTCAGCATTACTCACTCAGACAACCTTTAGGCAGAAACATCTGGTCTATCATTTAGATAGCTCAACAGAAATAAGCCGCAGGTAAAGGAAAACACCATTAAGCAATGGGAGAAAGAAATACAATTTTTATTAAAATCACAATCAACTGATTGGAAGAAAATCATATTTAATGAATTCTTATTTTTCCGACTGAGTGAAAATAATGCCTGGACCGGGAATCGAACCCCGGGTCTTTCACTTACAAGGTCAAGGCACTACCAATTAAGCTACCCAGGTCGACAACCGGTCAGCATTACTCACTCAGACCTTGACCTTGTAAGTCAAAGATCCGGGGTTCGATTCCCGTTCCAGACATTATTTTCACTCAGTCGGAAAAAAAAATTTCATTAAATATGAATCTGAATAACATATATCATCTTTAAAAAATTCTGAAAATATTTACGAACGTTGGAGGCGAGCAGACGGATAGATGGACAGTCGGACAGACAAATACACGAATTTAAATCATATTCACACTTAAAAAATTTTAAAATTGTTAAAAACATTTAATGTAAACGAAAATGCAATTCCAGCATATTTCCAATAATATCCCTTAATGTAATTGAATATTTTGTGCGGCCTTGTAAATCTAATGCTAATCAAACTACATTCTGTAAAAAGCACTATTTTGCGTATATAAATAATAACATATTTCAATTTCATTAAGATTTGTGAAAAGTAAAGTAATTCAAATTTGGTTTATAGAAATATCTCTCATATTACGCAGTGCTTTGGAATACTTTCGGGCGTCTCAGTACGCAAACCAGTAGTGGTATTCACTCCATTTCCAATAGGGAGCATTCAAAAGTAAAGGTGAATAACATATTTTAATTTAACTAAGATTTGTGTAAGGTAAAGGTATTAAATATAGTTTATATACAGTGGTGGACATAATTATAAGACACCTATCTAATTTGACAAATAGTGAAAGAAAAGATTCAGAGCTTTAAAATACGTCAAAAACAAAACAAATACGTCAAAAACATAAATTTATTCTGCTATCATATATGATTATTTTATAATAATGATATTTTCATACAATTTGATGAAAAAACTTAAAAACATAATGGACAAAATTATAAGACACCAGCCGTTTTTTCCAAATACAGTAGTCAACATAATTAGCAGGCACTAATGGTCTAAAAGAAAATCCTCTAACATGGTTATTCAATATTTGGTGGAGCCGCCATTGTTTTTTATAGCATGAAAGATGCGATTCGGCATCGAATCTAGCAATTCTAACAAAATATCGCCAGACAGTTCTTCCCAAGCACATTTTATAGCATTCTTTAGGTCTTCGACACATATAAACTGCTCCCCATTTCGGTAAACCGCACGAGCTAAGATCCCCCACAAGTTTTTGATGGGATTTAAGTCTGGGGAGCGAGAAGGCCACGGGAGAGTATTGATACTTTGCTCTGAAAGTCACTTTTTTGTTTCGTGTGATGCATGAATCGGCGCGTTATCGTGCTGGAAAGTGTAGTTTTCGCCACAAAGAAGTTAACCGTATATGGCTAGTTGATCTTTAAGACGATTCTTATACTTTTTACGGAATTCATTCTTGAATGCACAAAAATAAAATCCGTTTTTCCTTGAGCCGAAAAACCAGCCCAAACCATTACTGAGCCTCCACCCATTTGGCGGCTCATTAGTACATGAAGAGACTTCCGTAAATCATGCTAATAATATTGAAACCCGTCAGGACCATCCAGATTAAACTTTTTTTCATCAGAAAATAACACAGAGTATCATTTGGAGGTCCAGGCCATAGTTTGTTTAGCGAAGTTTAGACACTCCATTTTGTGCCGGCTTAGAAGCGGTCGTTTTTCTTCAATTTTTTATATTTCACATAGGAAGCATTATGCAACACCTTGCGAATGGTTCTCCGTGAACAAATCAGTTTCAAAGCATTTTTAATGCCTCTAGTAGTCATCTTATTCTGTGTAGCGAGCGAAAGCACATGGCGTCTGTCTCTCGAGGACAAGGAAGGAGTACGTCTAGACCTTTTAATCACCGATCCATTAATTCATCTTTTCAAAACATTTCTAGTTGCACATGTAGAGCTTTTAATAACTTTTGAAATATTATTAATTGAAACACCAGTTCCATTTAATCTCCAAATCTCGCGAATTTCACATTCTTTTAATTCTGTACCTCGTGGCATGTTTGTAAATGCGTGAATTCGGTTATCGTCTGCTTTAGTTAACTGCTGACGTCATAACAGCGTGCAGAAAATTTGCATATTGCACATTATTTTCGAAAAAAAAGCAGGTGTTTTAATTAAAATGTTAGGGTGTCTTATAATTTTGTCCATGGTATTTTTTATTATTTTTTTTTTTTATTAAACTCTATAAAAATATCATTTCTGTAAAACAATTACGTGTGATAGCAGAATAAATTTATGTTTTTGACGTATTTCATAAAACATTTTTAAGGTCTGAATCTTTTCTTTCACTATTTGTCAAATTAGATAGGTGTCTTATAATTATGTCCACCACTGTAAATACCTCTTACAGAATACAATGCTTTGGAATACTTTCGGGTGGCCCTGTACACAAACTAGTAGAGATATTCACTTCATTTTCAATAAAGAATATCCAATAGTGAACTTGAATAACATATATTAGTTTCAAGAAATTCCATAAATATTTATGGGAGTTAGAGCGTGGACAGAAAGACTGACAGACAGACGGACGGACAGGCAGACAGACAGGCAAATCAAAGTCATTAACACTTTTCAGCCTTGTTGGAAAGTGTTAAAAATATAATTTTCAAAAAGTATTGACCATAGCATTATGCAGTTTTCACTGTAATGCAGAGAAAGAATTTTTTTTCCAAGGTAGCAAAAGATTTGTAAGTAAATTAGTTTAAATTTTCTTCATCAGATGGCGCTTTAATTCTAAAATTACATTTTTACAGTGGCGCAGTACATTCCACAATATAACTAGGACAATAAATGTTCAATATGACGCCGCCATTTATTAAAATGACCGTTAGACGTTGCGCATTGAAATTCTTCTAAAAAAGCTTCAGTATTCGCAATATGGCATCATTTGATTTGGCGTATCTGTTTAAAATGTGAGAGGATACTGCGAATACAGCGCGATATGCTGATAAAAAATGTAACTAAAGTTTTATCGTATATTTAAAAAAAAAAAAAAAAAAAAAAAAAAAAAAACTCTGTACATTTCTGTACATTTTTTGTACATTTTAGTGAAAATCGCATGGAGCAACAGTCAGTACTTTTTGAATAATATATATTTTATTTTTTCTGTGACTTGGATCACCGCCGGTATATTTCTAACATATTTAGGAATTATTGTTTAAGAATAATTAATAAGTTAATGTAATTTGTAGAACTATTTTTGTGTTGAATTCTAAAATTTTCCATTAAATTTCAGTATTCAAACATAAAAAAAATATTTTTTTTTAATCAATGCATATAAAAATTAATGTATAATTCAGTATTTAAACATGCAAATTAATCTTATTAATGAAACTGCAAAGTAATGTTTAAATATATTTAGTATATATTGTTAAACTTAGGGGTCATAGTGTTCTATTTCTAGAATACCGTTAATTTTGATAGTAATTTTATTATTATTATTACTATTATTTAATCGCAAAAACTCAACAATTAATTAAAACAAAATTTATCGTTTAAAAGAAAAAAAAAAAATAGAATTAAAAAAGTAGGACTCGATGAACCCGGTAAACTATAATAATGCAAAATCGAGGAAGAAAATCGAGGAGTTATGTTTATTTCTTATTTCAATTAATTTTGGAGACATATTTATGTGAAATTTTGTTATATTGCAGTGTACATGTAAAAAAATTTTCCTAATTCTAAGAACGTAATTTACAAAAAAAAATTTATAATGCGCCTCGTACCTTAAGTTTGTAGGTAACGCTGTTCTGTTTTCAGCCAAATTTTTCGCCGAATAATGCAAAACACTTTTCGTTTATTAATCAATAATTCTACATTTATAGCATGTCAATAAACCATTTTTTTTTTATATATACAGACTGTATTTAAGCGTATTTAAATATAAAACACCGTTATCATCTTTCAAGGGACTGCAGTAAAAAGACGTATAAATGAAAAGACATAATCGAATTTTAAAAAAAAGACAGAAAGAAAGAAAATAAATAAATAAAACTTTAATTGCTACAAATTTTAATGGTACCGAAGCTAAATTGCAAAAACTAATTTTAAAAACTTTTTAAGATAGTAATTAGTATATTACTTTATAGAAGAATTTATATTTGAATGTAATAATTAAATTTTAAAAAAAAATTAGATAAAAAAGATCTGTTATAAAAAGTGAAAAAAAAAAAAAAAAAAACCTTACCATTAATGCATGATTTGAGTACCAAGTCAGGCAAAATACTAGTGGAAGAGTTCGGAATAAAGTCCAAAAACTTTCATTCCTGCTATTATCTATCTCAAATCTTGAGATTTAAGTATTACATATCTTAAATACTATATGAACATACCTTGAGTATTAATTATATACAGGTGTTGAACAAACTAATGGAAACACTTTCAGTTTTACACGTTTTATCGAATATCTTGAAAAGTATTTAATGGATTATCCTTGCATTTTGGGAATAAGGAAAATATGTGCTTCTTCATATTTTTTAATAAATATTTTGTCACAAAGGCACTTATGGGACGAACAATATGTTCAGAAAGATGATAAATATTTGTGATTGCCCTCTATCTAGAAGAATGTCGATTTATTTGCAAAAATTTGATATTTTTATAAATGATCTATTTTATATATATGTAAAACTTTGTATGGATAATAAGAATATTTAAGGATTTATAAATATTTTATACAAATTCAAAAAAATTTCGCGAATTTTTACTTCCTAACTCTAAAGATTTTTGTCCAAAGTTCACGAAACTTTCAGAAAACATAATAATATACGTTTAAATCACATTATACTATAGTTCAAAACAAATACATCTAATGTTCAACGACATATGGACAGTTATAGTAGATAATTTTTTACTGCGCATGCGCAAATTATTGTAAAAGAACTTTGACGTACTTTAATACTTAACTGAATAGAGCACCTTATAAAAAAATCCAGTTGAATGTCATGGAAACTTATAAAGATATAAACGATTAAATAAGCTATGTTTTAGCTGCTTTCTAAACAGCTAGATTGATGAACGTCCCCTGGCATTGAACCTGGTACTGACCGTCAACCAACTTAAAGATCAAAACATCATCACAATCACTGAGGCGGCGCGACGGTTACTCCATGAACGCTGCTCAATGCAGTAAATTTTAATTATAAAATTATTTCAAAACATTTCTGCCATAATTGTTGCATGCGCAATTAAAAGTTAATTTATACAAATTTTATATCGATGCTAATATTTAATCGATTTTACTATTAGTCTTAGTATTAGTATTATGCATATACAGACGCAGCAAAATTATTCGAAAGCTAGCAAAAATTCCTAATACTGTTTTGTTAGATAAATCCTTGTTGAATCATATTCTTAGACTGACTAAGAACATTATTCGACAAAGATTTATTAAACAAAACAATATTAAGTGTACCTTTTTTTTTAGGGATTTTTGCTAGCGCTCGAATAATTTTGCTGCCGACTGTTAAAAAAAAATATATATATATCAAAGTTTGTGAAAAGAGCAATAAATTTTGTAGTATTATGCGTATAAAAAATTTCAAAGTTTATGAAAAGGGCAATAAATTTTGTTGAAGCCCTGCGCTATAAATAGAAAAACATTCTAAAAATTTTTTAATTAACAATAACATGTTTATATTTTAATGAATATGCGTGCAATTCTTAAACGAATAGATACAATTATTGTTGAAGGTCCATGTAAACATTTGTGAAAGTCGCACATCATTCTGAGTTATTTATTTGTGTTTTTAATAGCCTTTTCCGCGCAGAACGTCTGCATGATAGCACAAACGTACCTAATATGATTTTTAGATAAAACTCATAAATAAAATTACTGGAAATTTTCAGCTTTTTTCTTTTTTCCTTTTTTTTTTAATAATAATAATAAAAGAGTTAAAACTTTGGAATTTGCATTATAATTTCGATTTTTAAAAAAATTACGCTGCTAAGTTAAAAAATTTTATAATTAAATTAAACTATTTTTATATTAAAAATCAATTATTTTCTAAAATTTGGAGGAATTAATTACAATATCATTATTCATAACAGAAATTCCCCAGTTAATAAATGTGTCTACAAAATAAATAAATAAATAAAATTAAATAGTGTTCATTCTATTTATGATGAATGAAAAATCTAAAAAAATATATAATAGATGGCCTACCCACCGTCCTGCTGAATAGCAACCATTAAATGCAGGGCCTAACTGGCTTTAAATTCTTCAAATATACTTTTAATTAAAAGATTTTGAACATACATTTCAGCGCATAAAGTTAATATGTTTTTCAATTTCTTTAAGAAAATGTGAATTTCAAGTGTATTAGATTAATTTTTTGCAACCGAAATATCTAGTCAAAGTGCGTATAATCGCTTTGTCTCTAACAGCCGAATTTATGTTTTGTGTCTGGGTTGACCAATCAGATAACACCTTACATTATTATCGTATCGTTCCATCAAAATTTAATCGTAATTAGTCCAAGCTAAAGAAATATTACATAGATTTTAATGGTGTTAGTTGGTTGAAAATACAGCTTGGTATTTTAAATGTGTTATAAATCTAGTAATTACTTTCGTGTTTAAATATTCACTAAAATGTATGACGTAAAACATGTTCGCCGCATTCCCAAAGTTAAAGAGCATTTCATCGCACAATTTTCAAGATATTTTCTTATGTGTCTAAAACCAAAAACATTTCTAACATTTTAATGTCTACCTATATGATAAAAATTAAATTTTTCGAATGATCTCTCATTGCCAAGCTCTTTTTAGAAAACATATGAAGGACGGCTCATTTAATCACCAATATCTGTAGGAATTTTCATGATATTCAATTGGATTTTTTTTATAAGGTGCTATATATAGTTGAGTATTAAACCAAAGAGTTTTTGTTATAGTCCGCGCATGCATAGTAAAAAATTGTCAACTACTAACTTTCTATAATTTCTATGTATTTGTTTTAAACTATAGCATAATAATTTAGACGTATATTGTCATGTTTTCAGAAAGTTTCGTGAATTTTCGATAAAATCCTGTAGAGATGTGAAATGAAAATTTTTAAATTTTTCATAAAATATTTATAACTCCTTAAATATTCATGTTATCCTTACAAAACTCTACACACGTATAAATTATAACGTTTATAAACATGTCTAAAATTTACATATGAATCGACGCACTTCCAGATGCAAAGTAATCATAAATATTTCATTGAATTTGTTGTTTGTCCCCTAAGTGCTTTCGTGACAAAATCTTTACTGAAAAGTATGAGAAAAAGACATATTTTTCATATTGTCAAAATTCAAAAACAACCAATTAGCTATTTTTTGAGATATTCGAAAAAACGCGCAAAACTGAATATGTTTCCATTATTTTACCCAACAATTGTATCTCATAAAAGAAATGAAACTTTTTTTTTCACAGGATAAAGCAAATGGAAAGGAATGCAAAACAAATTTGTCAGACAATCTCTTCTTCGCAATTCAAAAATTTGAGACCAAGAAAATTTTCATATTTTCTACCTCAGTAGTAGTATGGTCTGGTTTAACTTAAAAAAAATGTCTATTATCTTAAGCATCAAGTATCTTAAGTATCGTAAATTCTTATCTTAAACATCGTCTTACAAATCATTTTGAAGCATTACTGGATTAGACTGCTTTCAAAAAAAAAAAAAAAAACTTTAAAAGAAAAATCTTTAGAATAAAATTACCTCGTATCTTATTACTCACTTTTCCAAAAGTTTAAAAAGAAATTGAAAGATTGAGATTTTTCACATTCCTGCCAATATATATATATATATATATATATATATATACATACATATATTAATTATTTTGTATATATATATTATATTTTATATATATATATATTAATTGTTTTTAATATGTTATTTTCTATAAAGGTTATTTTTGAGCACGTAAAATTTATAAAATAATCTTTTATGTATTTTTTAACTGATGACCTTTTTAGAAACAGAGAAAGTAAATCGATTTTCATATAGACAGTTAAAATCCTAACATTACCATTTTATAAGTATGGAACATTTCACATTTAATCTTAAATTCTCTTAAACAAAATGAAAGGATCAGAGGTCAGTCTACAGTAGATCTTAAAGAAATCGAGTTCTTTGTTGATTTTGAGAGATTAATTTAAGTACGACTTGTGAAATCCATCAATTTTTCCTGGTCAAAGTTAAAGATTTTTCTACGTAAACATTTGAAAACCAAATGAAAAAGTAATTTAGTTTATTGAGGACGTTTCTTTCGTAAATTGAAAGTTTTTAAGACTTTCTCATTGGTTTCTAATGTCTAGTAAAACGCTTTAGATTAGATTTAGAAAAGCATTTAGTTAAATTGTTTCGTTGTGGATTATAATTTTAAGAAACCTCAATAACATAGACAAACAGACATACTAAATTCTACATAGAGCTTTAATGAATGAAGGCAAAGATTTCATCAGATATTTTGTTTTAATATAAAATTGAAAGCACACACACACACACATATATATACATACATATAGATTTAAATAATAATAATAATAATAATATCATGTGATTTAAAACTAATATATATTAATTTTAAAATCATATCAAAAAATAAAAATAAGGAAATTCTTTTGTATTTTGAACGCAGTTAGAAATACAATGAGGGTTGAATTTCCTTACGATTTTGAAATTTAATGTAAAATCAAGTATGTGGCGAAATTTAAACTAAATGTTTCTTACGATAAAAATTAAATTTCTGTACATAAATTGCAAAAAAATAAATAAATAAATAAATATTATATTCCAAATTTCACTCATAGAGTGTTGTACCTTAAAAATAGCAAGAAAAAGCGTAAAAAATGCAAGGCAAGCAATTAACATTTATTTTGCAAAATTCACAACATTAATGTAATATGTGCAACCTTTGTAGCTTGAATCACATACAAACAGTAATACAATTCAATCCATCTGTTCGCTTGATTTGGAATTAGATTAGATTAATTTTGATGAATTGTAGAAAGAACTGGACTACGTGCGTTATCCACGTCTTCAATACGTTCTTTAATGTAGGATATGGAAGAAGCATACACTTTGACTTTCACGTGGTCCCACAAGAAGAAATCAAGAAGAATTAAATAAGAGGATCAAGGTAGCCATAACAAACTGCAAGAAACGCTAATGAACAAAACACAAAGTATAGCGCCGTCTATGAGCAAAACTTGGAACTCTTTATTTTTATTTCCTTAAACCAAACTTTTCCCCATAAGAAGCATTATAGTACAGATAGCACTTTCGTACACCACTCACTTGATTTTTTATTAAAATTTAAAACGTATCAGGGACTTTTGGCCCATTCTGTACAATCTCTTAAAAAGTAATTAATAACAATTCAATGTCTTTAAAAAATTGAGTTATGAAATCATACATTTATTTTCACGCCAATCTATACAACGTTGATATGGATTTTAGTCTTGTAAAGTCTAGAGTTTTGACTGTTTTTTAAAGGTCATTCCCCTTCTTCCAGAAAAAATCATGGTAGTTTTATGGACATAACTTTATTTTTTGGCCAGTGACTATAAGAATTTGAACGATCACTGACCAGCCAAATGTGGCAAGTACTAAAGATGCTTCTGAGTAAACTAAAATGTTGGCATGTCTGCTTTCACCCAATGAAAGCAATTCTAACACATAAAAAATTTAAGTTTGAATATAATAATTTTTCGGGAAGATATAAATTAATGCTTGTCACATTCATTTAACATTAACATCGCTTTATTTTGACAGTTTATAACTCTGAAAAATTGAGAGAAATATGTAAATTATATCATCTTCCGAGCTGATCTGATCCAAATAACTTCCAAAAAATTTGTCAAAACTAGGTGTTGCCATTGAAAAAAATTAAGTTGGTGCACGTTTTAATAAGTAGTTGACCCCTAAGCAAAATCTAAAAATGCCATTATAAACGCGATGTTATTGCCAATCAATCGGCACCAGCCGCATGTTTCTATGACTTTTAACGGCAAAATTATTCATTGGATAGACATATATATATATATATATATATATATATCTGTACCTTTCTATGAGAACCATAATTATCTGGGAAAATCGCATTGTGTGAAATATTTTGCTGGTAAAAGTATAGCCAGGAGAACTAATTATAGAATAATTAAATACTAAATAATCCAGAGAAAACAGGGTACTGATAGAAAAGCAAATGTTATGATTTAAAAGAATAAATTGTAGCTAAAGACATATTTTTCATAAAAAAGATAATAATATTTAAAATCAAGCTTTGTAAGTTTAATTGTTTAACAACAGTATATGTCCAAAATATTAAAATTTATCGACATTAAAAGCTGAAAAAAAAGGTTTGATTTTATACAAACATGCCGATAAATTTATCGAACCGAAATATCATTGCATAATAAAAAAAAAAGTTTAAGAAAAATTTAATCATTGTAGCTGATGATAATTACTTTACTCTATATAAATAACGTATATCAAAAAATTACATCTATTATTCTTCCGATAATAACGATACACTGCTTAATATAAAATATATAATAAACAAGAAATTTGAAAACAAAGTGATGCTTTATTTGTCTGTCTCTGAAAAAGTTACTGCTACACATTAATTTAAGACTAGTAGACTGACATTGAATCAAAACGCGCACAAAAAAAAAAAAAAAAAAAAAAAAAAATTAAAAAAAAAATTGAATTTTCTTTTTCATTTTCATTTTGATTGAAATTATGTACTGATAAAAAATTGTCCAATTATGTGAAATGAAATCAACAGTATCCGAACTCAAAAACCGTATGTAATATAAGTACTTACGAAATATCCCCAGTATCTAATGAATGAAATTTCGTAGAACAACGTAAATTGAAATAAAATGCAGCAATTGTTTCGAATCGAAATAATTATATATGACTCTTTTATACGGGAGGAGGGCCTCCAAATCGCATCTGTGCCCGGTGTCTTCTAGAAGTATTGTCGGGCTCTGGCTTCTTGTGACACTTAGCAAGGCGTTTCGCTTTTAAATGTTCTGAATTTCTTCTTGAATTAATCTAACTCGTGGCTGTCGAACAGTTTCTTACTATTGTTCTCTCTCTCTCTCCCTCTTTTTTTTTTTTTTTTTTTTTTTTGTGCTGCAGTTCTTTTTTGCAGCAGAAGCCTTTGCATAAGAGAGATGAATTTTTGGAGGCATTATTTATGTTTTCATTTATGTATAGATACTAAACATAGGAAATTAGTTATTTATATAACAATTGAGGCTTAGTATAAAGTTATTTAAACGTTAAAATTGAGAAAAAAAATTTAATGGAAAAAAAGAAAAATGAAAAATGTAATGAAAATTTGTAAGTGAATTTGATAAGTACAGTAAAATGAAACTTTACATGTACTATCTCAATAAAACCTTAATTATAACAATTTGAACTCATTGGGACAGCTTAAAAGAATAAAACCATCACAAATAAACAATTAGTTTAAATTAAACAAAAAAAAGTGTTTGCATGTTCATTTTTTTTCTTCATAAAAAAGAAATAGATTTACTTGCATGAAATGAAATAAATAAAAAAAAAAAAATATGTGTGTAATAAATACTAAGCATGTTTTCTTTTATCTCTGGAAAAAATTAATATGTAATTTACTTATTTATTTATTTTAGGCATCATTTTTTTTTTTTAATAATTTTAAAGTTAAAATAGGGGTTTTATTTAATATCTTTTGAACCAATTATTCCATTGAACTAAAAATAAAATGGCGTTAGCTAGATTTTGTCTTGATTAATAAGTGTATCTATTTTCGGAGCGATCGGCTGAATAGTGTAGCTTTATTATATATATATATATTTATGTGTGTGTGTGTATGTATGTATAATGTATTATTATTAAGTAATTCTATTCAAAAATATTTATTTCAGTTTGATTCTGCTTTACAATAACATTCAGTCTATTCAAATCATTGTATTTCGAAATGAATGTTTTTAATTGCTTTTGTATAAATACCTAACTATTTATTGAAGAAAGCACTTGTTAGGATCTTTTTAAAGAGCTGAAAATTACATTTGTTTCCATTCATACATAAATTTTGGTTGCGAGAAACAGTATTTACATACCGTAATAAATACATGATGGTGGTGATGGGATTTACTACTCGAGAATCCTACACCTAAGGGAATGCTCTCCGTCGGGGATCTTTCTAAATGGTCCTAGACCGTAATTACGTGAGTTGGGAGAAATCCAAGGAAAACTTTGAACGGCTAAAATTACCGTCACGACCTGTGTTCGAACCGGCTACTTTCCTTCAAACTTGCAAGGGAAGTATGAATGAGTAAAATTCCGATTTAAACAAAACCGAGCATTTAAAAAGCATGGTCGAAAACGTACGGTAGCGTACAAATTTGCTGCAACAACCTTATATATAATATATATAAATGAAATAAAACAAAATATTAAAATAAATGAATAATTTTAGAGAAAATAATTATGAAATTTAATTATGTAATTAAAAATAAATCTACTCTATACAAAGATGTTATTATGGAATATAGGATAAAATTATCTCTTTACGGAAAAAAAAAATATATATATATATATGCTTAAATTTACAAATTTAGTGTCAAGTTAATAATGACTATGATTACAAATAAAAAAAATGATCAAAACATAAGCATTTTTTCAATTTATAAGCGCAACGTATAAACGAAAATTTATCACAATAACGACTATATAAGTAAAAGTTGTTTCTTTTTCCGCATGAAAAATAATTCAATTAAAAGCAGACGATCAGCTTTTGGAGGCGCTTTATGCTTTAGCAGCGTTGGCAAAAAATATTAATTAAGAATTTATATAAAGCAAAAATAAATAAATAAATAAATAAAGGTAATATTTTTCTCTGAATTATTCATTTATTTAATTTAGAAAGAAAAATTAAAAGCATTTTTTCGCTTGAAATAAAATAATTTTAATAATTTAATAGAAATACTATTCATTTTTGTGTACGAAGAATAACAAAATTAAAAGCAGACGATCATCATTTGCTACTAGCGACTTTGACGTAAAATATTGATAAAAAAAAAATTAACTGAAACTTTAGGAAAGAAAAAAAATGTGTAAATAAAATTTATTTTTTCTTAAACTCGTCATTTATATAAGTTACAAAGAAAAATTAAAAATATTTTTTTTTTCAGTTGAAAAAAATTGTTTTAATAATTTAATTAAACATTTAAATATATTTTTTAATTAAATTTAATAATTAGCTTCCTTATTTTTTTTTCTTTTTTTTTTATTAAAAAGAAGTATGCATATAATATATCTGTATATGCATATTTTGGAAAGAAAAAAAAATGGTAAGTGTTCCGTCGGGGTTCGAACGCAGGAACTACGTAACACGAATCTAAGACCTTGGCACAGCACCACGCTTCTGCGAGCTGGAGTCTTTTTTTTTTTCGATTTTGATAAAAAGCATCTAAAAGTTTAAGGTTCATTTCTTGCCCCCTGGGGAGTTCTTGCAGCAAATTTGAACGCTATCCTATGTTTTCGACCATGCTCTTTAATTTAAGATTGATTTGGTTTTAATCGGAATTTTACTCATTCATACTTCACTTGTTAGAGAGCACCCAAGCAGTGCCGAAACCTACTCTGAATGTTCAAAAATAGTCCTACAAGTACGTTCTAAGAACGTTTTTAATGAACGTGATATAGACTTTTATATGCCCATCATAATTATGTTCAATTCTACACATATTTGTGCATTACCTAATGGATTCATTTTTTAAATTATTTTTCTTTTGATGCTAAAATTTGCAATAAATTTCGTTTTTCAGCATAAAAATATATATTATATTTATTTAACATATCAATGAAATCATTAAGTACAATATATAAGTCCATCTCCAGGGGTCGTAGTCTCCGCCTTTTTTTCAAGACACTTTCAAGTATGAGACCATTTCGCCTTTTTTGCCACCACTTTTTAATTAGAGAAATCTTTATTGCATTTTTTAAATAATATGTCGTGATTACACAGTATAGAAATTATTGTATAAAAATAATGGTAGCGAGAACGGGATAAATTTCTCATTTCTCAAAGTGTCTTGAAAAAAAGGCGGAGACTACGACCCCTGGCCATCACTATTACTTCAAAAAAAAAAGTTTTATTTATAGAAGTGCCAACAAAATCAAAACTGAAAATAGGATACATTTTATATAATCGCACCGAGACGGAACCTGTTATGACGGTGTGACATTTAAACGTTTTTACAGAACTGGTATTGTACATTTTTATGGATGGTACAGTCAGCCAAAAAAAAAAAACGCCACCCCCCACCTAATTTCGCCGTAAATTATCGTAGAAACATGCGACTGGTACTGATGAGTTTGTAATAACGTTTAGTTTATAATGTTATAGTTAGATTTTACTTAGGGGGTCGTCTACATATTAAAACTGACATCAACTTCATTTTCTTCAATGGTAACCCCTCTTTTTTATAATTTATTTGAATTCTTTGGATCAAATCATCACGGAAAATGGTATAGTTTATATATTTCGCTCAATTTTTCATAGAGTTATAAGCTGTCAAATTTTGGGGATGCTAATGTTAAATGAATGTGACAAACATTAAATCATATCTTCCGAAATAATTATGATATTTAAATTCTGTTTTTTTTTTTTATTCGTTAGAATGAAGTGACCCAAACATATTCCATGCAAATTTTTGCTAAAAAAACATTTTTTGAATTATGAAAATTATTAATAAATTCATATTTGAAAAAATTATGAATTATGACCTATGTTAATTTTTGCACGAATAGAACGGCCGTCATCAAAAACATGGGTTTCCAAATTTACAGCTCGTTCCTAACATTATTTTTTGAGTTACAGTGATATTTCATTTTTTACTGCTGTTAGGGGGCGTCACTTGTTATAATTTGTATCCTCTGTGAGTCAATGTTTCTATACATTTTCAGGGCCTGATTAAGGGGGAAGCTCGCTCATACCGGAATATTTTTACAATTATTTTTTACTTCATGTCATAGAAATTCCACGCTTTGACGAGGAAATATTTTTTATAAAAAATGAACGGTGTAAAACAATCCAATTTACTCACCGTTATTAGACACCAGAATTCTTTTAAAATAATTTTTAATGAAATTTTTCTGTTTATTATAGGAGGAAAGTATTTGTTAAAAAATAACGGTGTAAGTATAAATAATGTGTGAAGAGCGAGCTTCCCCCTTAATCAGGCCCTGTACATTTTGAAGAAAAACTATTTTAATTTACCTTTATGTTATTATAATTGTTTTCTAAGGAACATTTCGATGTTTATTATACAAATTGGCTTTATTTTTTATAAAATTATCGCAATGCAGGCAAGAGATTGGGAAAGAATTCCAAAAGAAATGTAACCCCGCCTCTATATTGCGGAAACAGTATTAAAAAAACTAGTTTGCATACTCGTATATGACTCTATATGTGATGCTGGTATGCATAAATGTCAATGGCATTTACTACATTAAATGCTGAAGACAAAATTTAAATGATTTAATTGGAAGTGTGTAAAATAATTTTGTTTTATAATGTAAAGTTTTAGAAAAATTCTGTAAAGGTGTGGCTTTCGTTGCAAAAAGGAGTTTACTCGATTCTGAAATGTTAAGTCTTTGTTCTTAAATATTACATAACTTTTTCTACACTGTTAAAAAAATGCAGAAAAAAAACAGAAATTCTCTGTAATTTCAGAAAAAAAAGCGTAAATTACGGGAAAATTACGTAGACAAAACGTATTTTACGACTTTTTTTCTGAAATTACAGAGAATTTCTGTTTTTTTTCTGCATTTTTTTAACAGTGTAGTTTCTCACTGCTAAAATTCTATTTTATCCCTTTTGTCTTTTGTTTTTAACTTGAATATTCTAGGATTCGTGCATCTCAAGTTATATATCATGATTTAGAAAATGCCGTAGGATGAGGATTATTATTTGAAAGGGCAATATGCAGTGAAAAATACTTTTGTTTTTGCTTTCTTTTAAATTAATATAATTAATTTTTATCAGATTTTTTAAAACATATTTTTTGTTTTAATCTTGTTGTGACATTTTCGCATTCGTTTACTCTACCGTTTATGCTATTTAAATTTTATCGCAAAATATATAAACTTTTTATTAAATGTTATTATATATATATATATATATATATATATATATATACCGAATAATATAGTGGATTTTTTTTTTTTTTTTTTTTTTTAAGTTTTTAAAATCTATCATTGAAACAAAGCGCAATATTATTTATTTTCGATTATTCTAATCACGCCGTAAAACTGGCGACACATTTATCATGGAAAAATAATTTAAAACTAAGTAATATGTCTTATAACTTTTAAAGATATAGATTTTATGCATTTAAAATTAAGAATTCAAGTACGGTAGACGACTACAGAACGGGGAATGTTCGTTCTAGGCAATAAGAAAACGTTTTTTCTATATCCATATTTATTTTCATATGAATATACACAATAATTATACTCTTTCTAGTGAAAGTATTTGTTTCATACTATTTTGTTTATATAAATATGAATATAAGGAATATTCTTAAGAAATATCGTAACACACAAATTGTGAAAGAAACGCCCACTGGAGGAGTTACAGATTTCCAAATGATGTGAAACTACGTCAGCAGTCGCGAAAATATTAAATATCCTTTCTCAGATTTTAGATTAAATCTTGTTATCTGTATTTTTGTATATTATCTATTGTTGGTTTGTACGCCTAAAATTATATTTAAAACTAAAGAGTAACACTTTCATGCGGGGCTTACTGCATTAAATAAAAATATACCCAACAAGAAGTAGATAATTCTTTTTCTTAAATATTAAACACTTTTTTTTTCTTTTAACCGCTATTAATGTTATTATCATTATTACTATTATTCTTTTACCTTGGTACCTAGATATTTGTAATTCAACATTGTATTGTAGGGTTCATATGATTCAAGCTAATAAATTTTCTTCGTATGAAGTGATGTATTTTACTATTTAATGTTTAATAAATAGAAACCAATAAAAATCTTTCAATTCATATACTAACACAGAAAGTTTTGCGAATTAAAATCGTTTTTTATTTTATAATAAACATTTCTGAACTTTGTTTCCGGTGTGAAATTTAATAAATAATATATGTTGCATGGTAGATCAAAATTTATTTTTTCTAAATGTATAGACGGTCCCCTATTACATTTTCACGTGTAACTCTGTTTCGAATTGATTTAAAGTATATAAATAGGTAGGTTTTCCGAACTGCCTTGATCTCAAAAATTGGAATATGAGGTCAAAAATAGGGGTCATCATTGAAAAAAATGAAGTTTATACCTGTTTTAATATGTAGTTGACCCCTTAAGTAAAATCGAACTACACCATTAAAAACTAGACGTTGATGCAGATCGATAGGTACCAGCCGCATGCTTCTACGATAATTTACGGCGAAATTAGGTGGTGGTGGGAAGGGGGGCTGACTGTACAGTGACCACATTTTTTTCATTGAATTTGGGAACAAAGATAGCGGCGTCCTCGAATTTCGAGGACAAAAAAATAAAAAAAATAATTAAATCACCTTAAATTGTAAAATTTTTGTAATTTTTATGTATAAAGCACCTAAAAGAACTTATTTCAGATAATTTAGTTTACATATAATAAATTACCATAATAAAACATTAATAACTTTATAGCCGGCGTCCCCAAATGTGTTGTAATTTTTTGGGGACGAAGGTAATTCTGTCCTCGAGATTCGGGGACTGTCCTCAAGATTCGAGGACATATGGTCAGCCTAGACTATTTAGATGTCCTAAATAATGTTACATTTAAATGTCTAATATTTTTTTAACACGAAAGACGGGTTTGAAGGATTTGGATCATCATTAGATATTCAAAGTTGTTGTTTTAACAGACCATGCCGAAACAGTTTTACATTTAAAAAAAAAAAAAAAAAAAAAAAAAATCTCATCGTGCGATGTCTCAACAGCGGGATCAACTTGCAAAGAAAATTATATAGATAGTGGTACGAATTAAAGACTTTATTAACAAGTATAAGCCTAATAATAGATAGCTGGGGAAAAATAGCAATGTTTAATCACAACAGGTGTTCAAAATTTCTTTTATATACCACAATAGATGCTTCAAAACTTCAAAATGTGAATTCAAGGAACCAAAAATGGATGTCTGTGAAACAATTACTATCCTGATGATAAGATCTATGTCTGATGTTACGGGCTTGTAGTGTACCTTGAACTTTAAGTGTTCCAAGAGAGGAAATCCAGTGATGAAATTTTATCCTATTGATGTAGACCAATGCAATGCAATTGAAATTTGTAAGTACACAATTAAGTTGAAAACAAATATTTCGGCTACAGTTATTAAAAAGTCAAACGTTAAATCTTGCTACAACTCTTTTTAAAAATTACGATAGATATAATTGAGGAGCAAACATTCAAACCGTGTTTTCTCCTTCGGTTACAATTTTTCAGGCAACACAAAAAACTAATAAATTAAAAACTAAACTTAAAACCAAATTATCTAGATGCTAGGAAAATATGTAGACATATCTGGGAAGATATGTAGACATACTTTTTTTTTGTTAAGTTTAAAAAAAAATCACTATCTCAAATTTTTTGTTTGCGCAAAGCGTTCACGCAAATACTAACGCACAAATGTGAAATAAATTGGAATAGTTGTCATGGTAGAATATCTATAATATTCATGTGGTAGAGATCTAGCATTTAATTGAGAAAATTACTCATAATACGGGAACGAGGCAACTCCAAGTCGCAATTAATGACTCGGAAACGATTGTGGCTATTCATATCAATTTTCTGCAACACAGCTAGGACTGCCAAAAGTTTTTTTTTTTTTTTTTAGTTTGATGAAGACTGGTGGCTTTATTTACCTTGGGTGCTCCTACCCTGCGTAATCTGTGTGCAATTGTGCAAAAAAATAATTACATGATGTCTGAAATATGTTCGATAAACTTTTTGGAAAGGTATGTATCACAACTAGCCCATGTCTATCCTGGACATCATTAGCGTAGTACATATCCGCGCCAGATCTATGTTAGTAAACCTTTCGTAGTATTTATTTGCTCTTTGAGATATGGCCTTCTGGAGCACTCAGTATACGTATTGACTAATATTTTGTCTCTTCTTACTGTTTCAGAAAAACAAAACCCTCAGAATCATTTTGAACTCCTTTTAGAATTGTGTTAATGTTAAAATTATACAGCAAATCAATTAATTAAAAAGTATATCTGTTGGTTTTATTTTTAAAAATTGTTAGTTTCTTCTTTTTTCTGTAGAAATCAATATATAATTGAGGTATTAGGCTTATTTTTATTAGATATGAATAACACTCTCAAATGGAATATATAAAGGGAATTTTCGTCAAAGATTTTATTTTAGAAATTATGAAACGTATGCCTGCATGACATATTTAGAGCATATACCTACATAGTCATTTAAATAGAAAATGCATCATTCATGCCAAAAAGAATACAAAAGAATTTTGGATTACCAGAAACGAGCATTTGCATTATACATTGTAAATAGATAGCTCATAAAAATATCTGTAACGTTTTTCTTCATTTTGTCATATGAACGGAAAAAAAAAAAAACACTTCAGCGAAATGTAAAAATTTTGGGCTATAAAGTGATAAGAAAACAGACCATGTCGGAACGATATTATTTATAAAAACCTTTTACCGTGCAAGAAAATTTACCTCATGATCTTATTGTTCCATAAATATCTGCATGAATTTATTTATATTTTTCGCATCAGGGCAATTGTTCTTAAGCCATAAAATTTATGAGTCCATTGTAATTTGGAAAGCAGCGCTTTCATTCTCTAAATGTCTACTCCATTGACCTACTACAACATTGCTAGCGAAGGTTGGTCGCTGTCATGTTCTGATGGAAATACGATGTCTGTCGTCTTCGGAATTCCTGGTTGTTTCTTGGTAGGGGCATTATTTACGCTTGGAGTTGCATGCCCTCAGTCGAATTAAGAGAAAATGGTGTGTGAAGATAGTTTACTCGGGAAATTATGACTCTTGTGCAAGTAGAACAAAGGCTTGAATGTCGATCTTTAAATGACAGATCATTGAAACGATGTCGAAACAATAAATCAGATGCCAAAAACAAGGGCGGAGTGACGATTACTTAGCTTTTACTTTCTACGGTTGGAGTTTAAAGGGTAAAATGTATGCATTTCATTTCCTGATGTTTTTAGAATAAAAGATTATCAAAGGGGAATTTCGTTGGCTTGGTGATCTTGTAAAAATAAATTGAATAAAGTTCATTTAAAAGAATTTTATTATTATTCATTGCACTAATTTGGAAACTGCAATGAAATGATATATGCAGATACTAATAATTTTAGAAAAGAAGAACGTAAAAAACATTTCATATATATTTTTGTGACATTGTCTACCGCAGCTTTTTTTAAGCAATATATCGAAACATTTTGTACATGAAATTTTTAAATATTTTTCTAGAAAACAGTAAAAATAAACTGAAAATATCTTGATGTAGTTTTATTTCATTTTTTTCTCTGTCTGTGCATGTGTGTGTGTAATCAAATAATCATAAACATATTCCTTTCCCTCAGTAAGTCACTTTTCCAAGTATATAAAGAGAGAATGTTAACCTAAAATATAATAGTCACACGTTTTTTTTCTAATATGTTATAAGTATCAGGGTGAAAATTCAAACATTATAACTCAGTCAAAAAACTATTATGTCATATACATACTTGCCAACCATCTCGCTATGAAGCGTAAAACTTTTAGTCTCTGCTTTTTTTTTTTTTTCCACCAATCATTTTTTTCAGTAATTTAATTCTTATTTAATCATAAAAACATTTGGAGAGAATTACTCTAAAAATGATGTGGTGTAAAAAAAGGGACGTTAACGATTTTACGCTTATTAATGAGATGGTTGGCAGGTATGCATATATGCTAAATTTTAAGAAAGTATCCAATTTGTTGGCCAGAGAAAATAATTTTCTTTTCACATATAATTTCACATATAATATTTCTTAAAGTTGGCACTTTAAGAAATACATATAGCTGCCTACAACCTAATCCAGACTGCTGATACCCGCCACCGCACTTTAGGATGTAAAAAACAAGGGAAAAGGCTAAAAATCCATAGAAACACGGGAAAGAATCAAAATTCCATAGGAAAAAGCATGGGACGAAAACAAAAAACTCACAATGTCAAGTGTGGGGAAAAAAAAAGACTAACACCGGAAGGAATAAAAGAACAAAATTGACTAGAAAAAGGAGGGTTGGGGCATGAAACCTATCGTCGAGTTTTAAGGCCCACCGCACACTGAAGAGACATGAGACAAAGTTTGATGGGACAAGCGACACACGCATGCTCTACACAGTTTTCAGGAGATGAATTTGTATTTAGAGCATGCGTGTGTCGCATGTCGCGTTAAACTTTGCCTCATGTCTCGTCAGTGTACAGCGGGCCTAATACGACACGCCTAGTATAAGTCTTTTTTTAGAGTATGTTTCTTCTTATTTCATCGTAAATACATTTGGAGAAAATTAATCCAAAAATTAAGTGGTGTGTAAAAAAGGACGGGCACTAATAATATTCCAGATTATTAATTAGGATGTTGGCAGCTTTTGAAATAGTTTATAAAATTTTAAATTGAATTTCGCAGAATTACGAAAACCACAATGCGTCATGTAGTCGTATCTGAGTAGAATCAAGCAGAATATAAAAATTTTCAAAAATATTAACACTATGGAAAATAAAAGTTAACACTACTGAAGTTTGTGGGATGTAAAAATATTTTAATTAGAAGTCCTCTATGACTCTCGCACTGCGTGATTGATGCAATATTCGTCTTAAAATATTCAGATTGTCTTTTTCACATTAATTCACTGATAAATATTTAAAAGCATTTTATTTTTGTCTAATTTATATGGAAAACTATAAAGATTATATATGAGATTTTTATTTTATTTATTTATTTTTTATTTATTCATTTATTTATTTATTTTTATTTATTTTATTTTATTTTATTTTTTTATTTATTCATTTATTTATTATTATTATTATTATTATTATTTTGACAAAACCTACACATGTCTGAAAATGTTAAGGGTTAAGGAACAAAGCAATTTTAGGTTTAATTTTTAAAACGATGTATCTATATAAATTTAGGGTAATTGAGCCATACAACCTGTATAGAAAAATTTGGTTAATATTGTTATACATTTAATAAGCCCAATAAATGTTTTAGAAAGTACAAATAAATAATAAAAAAATCCAATTTTTATAATATATATATATGAATAATTTAAACATTTTTATAGACATTTGGAATGCAATAAAGAATCCGTATTCGCTTAACCCTAATTTATAATCGGCATTAGTTTTTCATTGATGAGGTTAAGTGTTTGGAGACATGAGGTGATGTAGTAAACCATATCCGTTGCAAATTTTATTGCAGCTTACACAGACTCTTTTTTGGTGAATTTTGCGCTGCAAAAACTTCGAAAAAATAGCCCTGAAGGTGATGTATCCTTTTGAGATGGAATAATGAGACAACAGCCGCTCCATTCTTCTAATACCTTGATCAAAAAGGTATCTCTTTACAATCATAAATCTAGTATATCTTTCATTACGATAAAATTATCATCTATACCAACAGCAATGGGCTTCGAATAATGATCAATAACACGACATCGTTAGCCATTCACAGTGCCTTCATTGAATATATACAAGTTTGTGTCGCCTCTCAAAAAAGATTTCGGCATATACCATCATTTCCCTTGGGATGTAAGCGAGTCTTTCAATAATACAGCAATCCGTTGGGACTGGTTCCTTGTTCCTTCCAGATTGGAACACAACGAGAATTACTTCCTAATATAAATTTAGGATTATGTGTAAAGCTAGGTTCACACTCGCAAAATGCCGTAAATTATTCTTTATCTGAAAGTGATCCTTCAACTTTTGGACATGTTTGCAATGAAGGACATTATTTTTATTGCTCCTTGAAGAATTTTACAAATGAAATCTGAGTTTTCCAGGACAATTATAATCGCATCAGGTAAACAGAGGTGGAAATAGCTCTTTGACAAATGCGGCAGCTAAAAGCCCACACCAAAAGGAATTCGAATAAAATCAACTCCGTGCGTTAGTGTGAATCAAGCTTAAGAAGCTGAAAAAGTGTAGACTACCATTCATCTCTTGTTCAGTTTATATAATCTCTAACCCGCTTTAATAATGTGTTCTTTGTACTCGGCCTAATGAGATACATCTAATACGTCTCCTCACATACTAAGCTTCATTGTAAGGACGTCTTCGGACCATGATACCAAAAAGCTTTTTTCAGTTGCCAAAAATCCTGTGCGATTTATAGATTTTTCATTTTGCAATCAGTTACAAAATGTTTAAATTGGTTCAAAAGTAAAAGAAAGAAAATCCGTTTTTATTTAGTCTATTTTGTATAAAAAATGTAGACCACCCGTCCTAATAAGTAATAAAGAAAAAACCCGTTATTAAAAGTGAACTATGGAATGCTAGTACAAAATGAGAAATCCAAAGTTTTGATAATACCTAAATTATAATACAGACAAAATTAATGAGTCTGTTAAAAGGGATTTAAAATATGGGAGGTAACCAGATTGTGACTGATGTTAAATTTACATTAACACTTCAAATTGAAAAAGAAACTAGAATGAAGACACTTTGAAGAAAATGAACAAAAGTTAATATATACTGAATCAATCAGAGAGTACATGATATACGTATCTATTCTCCGATCCGACTGCCATAGCGACCGTCCTTAAACAACGACAGTCGTCAAATCAAAAGTCGGAATGTGACGTCACGTGATCAAAATAACGACTGCCGCAATCGGAATTGAGGTATAGTCTAGTCGGAGAATAGATGCGATAGATAGCTATCACATTATTAGAACTGTAGCGTAATTTTCTGCGTATAATCCACAGATAAGATAAATCATTTTTAAGCCAGAAATTTTAATTACCAGAAAAATCTGTATTTTTTACGAAGAGACAGCTTGTACAAATATAACTTTGAACGGATTTATCTGACCTGTGGATTATATGCAGGAAATTTCCATACTGGTAAGTTCAATGGATTTAACTCGAATGTAGATGGCCGACTTTTCTACTCTTTGGCAAAAAATGAAGCAGTATGCAAAAAAAAAATTAAATCCATTAATATTGAGAAAGGGTTTACTGATTCTAACAATCCAAAACTACTATTTTTCACCAAATTCGTATGTTAATCTCATCAAGTCATAAATTTTATCGTCAACGGAGTTTTTGGCCTTGGCGTCGAGTTTGGCAACTTGGCGACCAAATTCGGTGAAGAATCGTAGTTTAGGGCTGCTATGCTTCGAAGCTTTAATTTCTAAAAGATCAGAGTTCTGGAAATTTCCGGAATAACATATTGGTTTCTAGAACAGAAGTAACTCCTCAAAAGTTCTATAAAGAACTAACAAGACTACAAAAAGAGAAGTATCATTATTGATGATTATAGACTAAATCCGGCCTGTTTCTTTACGTATTACTTTCTACACAATATTACAGTAAAGGTGAAAGCAAATGGCAGTTTCACCCTTTCCTTGACATAGCGTCAAAATAGAAAATTTGGCATCCAAATTTGGTGAAAAAATGTAGTTTAGGATTTCCAAAGTTTGGAATCTTTAACTTCAATAGGTGCCGCGTTCTATATATTTCGGTTGCTTGGTTTCTAGCACAGAACTTTCACGAAAATTTTATAAACTACTGACAAGTCTCTCGATGGATTAAAATTCTATTTAGACTTCTAACTGAGCAGTTGATCATTGATCCTGAATTAGCAAAACCCCTGCTTTGTGGTGTGCTTAACGCTGTTTGCTTGATTTTTGCGGTACAAGTGAGAGTTTTGTTAGATTGTTTTGACAATATTAGTTGTTTATTGATTTTGTAGTACAAAGAGAAATTTCATTCGACTGTCTTCAGAATATTTATTAAATAAAGAGCATTCGTTGACTAGAACCTGCTTTTGTTTTTAAGAATTACATTATACACGGAAAAATGTCGGTAAATTTCATAACTATATCAATACGAGCTCTATCATTAGCTTCTGATGAAATCTCTATCGTGTTAAGTCTTAGATAATGGCCAAAATTTTGTATTTTTGGTCATTATAAATATAATTTTCGCAAATATCTCCAAAACAAAAAGTCACAGAAAGATCAAAAAGCGGTCAACTAGATGTCATGAAAAATCTACTTACAAATTTGCAACGTTCTACGTCCAACTGTTCTTTGAATTATGGAGATATACACACACACGTGCTTACAGAAGTCATGAAAAATCGTGTAAAATCTAAGATATTTCTAAAAGAAGAGCTAGTGTCGAGATCAGAGTTGAAGATGTAAATTTAGACGTCATGATAGTCACAAATATACGTTTGCAACATTCTATGTCTATTCGTTATTGAGCTATACGAGATATAAAATCCATTTCGGAAATCGGTATTACAATACTTCCTTATACTTTGTATAAGTAAGTAAAAAGCAGACGAAACCTTTCACTTTTGTGGTAGGAGATATAAGGTTTATTTTTTTTAATAAATTAATGCTAACCAGTCTTCATATTTTGAATTTGAAAAAATATATATTCAATCATTTTGAGTTATAAGTGAAAAAAAAAAATTTAACCATATATTTTTCCTAAAGTAAACGGACACATCTTGTATCTCCAAACCAAAACTTTTTTAGTAAGGGGTTCTTTTCGCATGTTTTCATTAAGTCCATACATTATGTTACGCACCAAATCAACGAAATTCCAAATCTGTACTCGACAGAATTTTTTTTTTAAATATATATTACAATTTATTTGAGCTGTACGAGTGTTTCATGTCTACCCTCATAGATTTTACGAATAAGTACAGCCAAAACATTTTTCCACAGGATTTATACTTGGACTTTTGTTTATACAGGGTAAAACATTGATGCTGTTTTTTTAACGTAGTTACGTGCATACATTGGCGCTCCATCTTGCTGGAAAAGACATTTTTAAACACCCGACGTCAAAAGCAAATAGCAAAAATTAGCTGTTTAGTGTTTCAATATAATCTTTGTGTTCTTGCCTTCCATTCAAAAATATTAAACTAGTTTTTCCTCCGTAGCTTGATAGCTAACCACCAAGTTTTCGAGTGAAGTATATTTTGTCTTCTTTCCCCAAACAGTACCAACAACATTAATATTCATCTAGGCCATCCAAATTAATTTTTTTTTATCTAAAAATGCTTCAGACGTCCATTCTGTAGTCCAAGACGTATGCCGGAGTCGCAGCATTTTTATACTTTTATATATTGTTTATTATATTATTACCACTATTTAAAAATAATTCTTGAAAGTTTTAATGCATTTTAAAAAGTATTGTTCTGAAGAAGTGGTTATAATATAAACATATAAATAAATAAATAAAACCCACTTAAAATATAGGAACGCTGTGACCCCCGCATATGGGTCTTGACCTAAGTGCAGGTTCTGCAACATAATGATCATTTCACTAAAGAAGATTTTTTCTCTTCCAATAACTAAAGAGTTCTAAGTGCTTAACATAATTGAAAATTGTCTGAGAAATTACATTAATAAAACCAGTGCTTACTTGGAACTTTACGATTTGATGTTCTACTCTTTACAGCAGAGTACAATTTTTTTCTGTGGTCTCTAAGGAAAAATTTATTCAGCTGGCATCTGATTTTTTTTAAGTCACTCTCATTAAGGGCACATAGAAATTTTCGGAAACTATTCCTGCTTATTAAAATAATTTTACTAATTTCTCTGACTCTTTTACAAACGATTTTCAGTGCTATAATACGTTCTTTCTGAAATTCGGTTAGTGTAACTCCTCATGGCACGGTGCATTTATCTCCAAAAGGTTTAACTGTTTCAAATTAACTTAATGAACTTATTGAGCACATAAGAAATTGACAAGAGTGAGTCAAGTGCATTGGTTGTCATGTCTCTCGTTTTGCAAGGGAGATACTAAACTGAAAAATGTTTATAGCTGTTTTCGATATATTTAATCTACAAAATATATATAACACATTACTTTTTAAAAAATAGTGGTGACAAATCTGATTTCATATTTAAAAAGGTTGGAAGGTATGCAAGTGTATAGGCACAAGCGTTTCTGATATTTGCAAACAACATCCAAAATAAGGAGATGTTGTTTTTTGTCAATGTTCATCTACTTTTTTCTTTTATTATTATATATATATATATATATTTTTTTTTTTTTTTTTACAGTAATTATGGCACTATACAGTTGGCTGAAAATGGATTATTTTTGTTTTCTACATTTATCTCCATTAATATTCTAAAAAAATTAATATGTATTTTTACTTATCGAAAGTAGGAAGATCGATGAATATAAACGTGTTAAAGAATTTTAATTTATATTTTATACTATACAAATACGGAGCTTTGAAAATTTGAAAGAAAGTGCACGTCTATTTTTTCTCAAATTCTTATATATTTACTGTCATTCACTACGGTATGTTTGTGAATCTCAAGCTAATAAAAAAATGCGCCTCCATTTTAAAGTAAATATAAGCTTTTTCATTTGTCTCTCCTTGGCCCAGGTGGTTAGAGCGCCGTGTTAGTAACGCGGTGGTCGAGCGTTCGAAGGTCCGGAGTGTTAATTTTTGCAGATAATTAGTAGAAAAATGTCAATTGATAAAAGAAAATTTTTCGTTGACTACACAGTATCCTAAGAATTTTAGAAGAGTTTTTTTTTAGAAGCCTTTTTTCTTAATTAATTAAAATGTGAAAATAATAGCCTTCTAACTTCTGATAAATACGCCATTTAAATTTTATCCATAATTTAATTGTTGACAATTTTTTTTTCGACAGAATAATAATAATAATAATAATAATAATAATAATAATAATAAAACGTACATTTATTTAAAATGAGGAAAATAAATTAGAAAAATTAAAAAATAAATTAGAAATATCAGTCGTATCGTTACAAATAAGGTATCAAATGAAAGGGAAAATTTTTGTGAATCCGATGGATTAAACAGCTTATCGATCAAACAACTAGATTTTTTAAAATTAACTAAAGTATGAATTATAGGTGGAAACAGCAGAAGATTGTATGGAAACAGTTAGGAGAAATTAAAAAAAAAAAAAATCTGCTTCACATTAAGTCACATGTTTTTGAAGTGGGATTAAAAATTGCATTTTTCTTTCTTTTTTTTTTTTTTTTTTTTTTTTTTCCTTTCACGAACACAAAAATATAATATACAGCCTGTACCCCACAAGAACTTGCATTTCAAATTACATAAACTTTTTTGGTTAATAAACAAAGAAGTTACTTTTTTTTATGCAGTATTTCTTGCACAAAATATACCAGAAAGATTAATAAAATGTATATTCCTTTTAGTTATATCGTTTTTATAGAGTACTGCGTATAAGAAAACATTTTTCGCTTTTTATTATATTTAGTTCGTTTTGTTGACATATCTAAAATTTGTTTTACCTTATTCATAGAAATTTTATGCAGCTGTTTTATGAATAAACAAATAAAAATATTTTTTTTAATCTTAATGTTATTCCCTTAACAACATTTATTAAACGTTATTTAGAACACTAGAATTTGTTCTTATTCTTAAAAAGGAAAAAAAAATAAAGTAAAAAATGTAGTCTGATTAAATGTTTACTGGTTCATAAAATTACGTTTATTCATTTATTTAAGAAAGTACATACTAGTTTTACATTATCTTAAAAATGTGGTATATGGTTATCAATATATAGACTAGTAGCATCATAAATAATAGCTTAATAACTTATAAATAATACTTTTTGCGAACTTATACATTTTATCGCCAAAACTTTTTTTATTTTCTAAACCTTATTGCAAAGTTTAACTATAATTATACAAAGTTTAAATGCACGTTACTGTTAGCATCGCATTCAATTACCCCATATTTCTTCATTTATAATGACGTCAACAGTTTATAAACTTAATTGAGTAGCCTAACAACTTAATTCAGTTTTGAAAGAACTAATATGAAATCATCGTCAAAACGCGAAACCCGATTAAAGACCTTGTCTCGCATTTGATGGCTGTAACAATTTATTCAGTTGCGTCAAGAAAAAAAGTAAAGCGCAACCACCAATGAGCTACCAACCTATGAAAAGCACCACCTTTAAGCCTTTCATTATGGTCGAACAGACAATTTCTATGCGCTCACCGGGGGTCACCCATTTAATATTATAGGTGCACTATGGAAAATAGCCAAGGGCTTAAAGTTCAAGATGATTTCATTGGCAAAATTATTATCAGGAATGGTGTTAAATATTAATAGGCGCGTGCAATTGATCTTCTCAAGGATGTAAGCTAAGTGTTTATGATTAAAGGGTTTCCACCAAAGTCGCAGCTATTGTTTACTTCATGAGATCCACATGTCAGGGTTATTTATATGATATGCATTTAAGAAACATTTTAGAAAAAGGTTTCTTCAATTTAGGAATCCTGAAGGTTGGATGCATTTGTTAAACAGATGATCGTGACTAAAGAAAACCGTGAGTGCTGATCATGATCAACTTAAGGTGTATCTTCATTTTCTACTAAACACTATTCCAAAAAACTATCTTCATTTTACACACTCTAATTGAATTACTTCTAAAATGAAACTTTTTTTTTTTCCTTTCTCCCTTAAAAAGAAAAAAAAAAAATCTTTGAACTTTAAAATTTTATTCTGTGCTCATTCTTTTACAACGATTAATTAAATTCTAGGTTCCAGAACCTGAAAAAAAAATGACGCATTTTTAACCGACTTCAAAAAGGAGGAGGTTCTCAATTCAAAGCGTATGTATTTTTTTTTTTTTTTTTTTTTAGCTCATAACTTCTGAATGGATGATCCGATTTTCATACTTTTTTTTTGTTGTTGTAAAGGTCTTGGTCTGAAATAGGTCCCATTGTAATATCATTACGATCAAAAGAAAATACAGGGTGCCAAAAAAAGTCAGTCCCGACTCTTTTAACTGCTGAACGGCTGCAGCTATAGTCATAAAAGTGGTATGTAGGTATAGTAACGTGGCCATGCACTACGCGATTTAAACGCCTACAGAGCCACCTGGTGGAAAACAGTGGAGTTAGCGTCCCTATCCCGGAAACGGTTCAAAGTAGGGAAAAAAAGTGAATTATGAAATCGCAGACTTACTTATCGTGAGGGTGGGAGAAATTAATTTTGACTCCTGAGCGCTTTTCCTGGACATGGTAAAATATAGTTAAGCACTTCCAACAATTACATAAAATAAAGAATGTTTTCGCTTAATTATTTGTAGTCCTGTATATCTTCTATAAATTGTGAGCACACCACATTGTGTACTTAAATATGGTCCTACATTAATAACACACATCTCAACCTGAAATGCACTTCTAGCAATTTTAGAGTATATTCTAGTTCTTTTGGGTAGCCTTCTAAACAAATTGTGACTGATTTTCATATCATATTCTACGTCAAACATACTTTTATGCATATAAAAAAAAAATTACATTCATTTCATTTTATTTAATGAAGCCTATAAATGTTAAATTGTAAACTACCGTAAATTTCGTCCATAGATTTAATGTATTTGAATTCTCTTGGATGCCCCTGTACACGAACAATCTGCTTAACCTCAACGAAAATCTCTATACGATACACATTTAATATACGAGTTTGGACAGTTGGATCGTTGGGTTTTGCATCGCACTAGTGCTGCGCAGATGGGCAATTGGTGACGGTCTGGGACACACCCCGGAGACATGCCATCGCAATTTTGATCCTCCACGAAAGGGATGGCTCTCCCGCTTCGGTGACCCCCAGAGGTATAATTTTTGATGGGAACATGGAGGACATTGCGGCCACGAGAGATTTTACGTGCACCAGCCACCATTAGTGTACACGACAGTCTTTGGCCGGCTCGAGTACCGAACCCGCAATCTTCGAATTACGAGGCCGGCGCTCTACCGACTGGGCTACCGCGGCCCCAATAATATGAGTTTGGACTTTCTTCTATTATTTGTTCTTGCGATATGCTGATGACAGAGAGATACACAGAAAAACACACACACACGCGCACACATATACATAGAAACTCCGATTAACCATTAAAAAGCTTTTTTTCTGATTCTGGAGAACTCAAAACGTATAAATATAACAAAAACTCGATTTCAAAAATTATACTTTCCCTACCATATATATCGGTATGAGAAAGTAAAAATATGCTTAATACGACTCTACTTGCGGGGGGAACTTTAAAGATATTTTCCGTCTGTTTTTTTTTTTTCCTTGCACTGTTCTAATTTTAGAGACTATGACAAAAACTAGTGTCCAATAGCTCAATTAACTCTTTCTTTACATAAATGTTCTGAGAAAACACCTAATAAAGACTTTTTAATGCTTAAAAAAATAGAAAAACGAAGAGCTTAAAATGCTCCAGTTGTGGACAGTTTTCTTTTTCAGTGCTAGACATTCGATATTTTGCAAAAAAAAAAAAAAAAAAAAAAAAGGCGAAATAAAAATCCACATACACTGCTCGACATTGAGAATGCAACACCAAGAAGGAATGATAATAACGGAATGAAATTTGTTGAACACATACATTTTATTAGGAAGAACAATTGATTAAAATTTCAGGAAATTTGGAGTAATATGTACTGAGAAAACAGTACATAAACCAGCGACCTCTGTCAGCAATAACAGCACACATCTGTCTAGGCATTAAATCGAACAGCGATTGGATGACATGTACGGGTAGAGCACTTCATGAAGTTTTAACACGATGCCACAATTCATCGATCGAAGTTACTGGTGAGTGGTGGAGGGCCAGTCGCTTTTCAACGATTAAACAGTCATTTTCATTGGTGCGAGATCAGGAGAACGCGCTGGCCAGAGCAACAGTCGAACACATTCGGCATCAATGAAGTTCCAGACAATATGGACAACTTGGAGTCGTGCATTGTCCTGCTTAAATGTTGCGCTTCGGAGGCCTTAAACATAGGGCAGAGCTATGGGCCTTAACTCGTCAGAAATGTAATGGCTGGTATTCAGAGTGGCGGGAATGAAAACAAGAGGCGACCGGGACGTGTATCCAATGGTACAACATACCATCAATCCAGGTGGTGACTCAGTATGCGGCTACTGAAATTCTGATTACCCTCAAAACTGCATCACTGATATGGGCGCCATTAATGTGTGACCAACGATGAACTTGGACGCAGGAATGGCGTGAAGTCCCTTTTCAGACAAATCACAATCCTGTTTACAGCATCAAGATTGCCTTATCCGTATTTAATGGCATTATGAATAATGCACATTGATTCGACATCATCATACTGTCCATCATTTGCAATGCTGTTATGGGTTCCCATTGGATACACTTCTCGATTACTTCATGTTCGTATTCCTGGCACTCTGAACAGCGGTCATTAAATTTCTGATGAGTTAAGGCCCGCCCCTCTGCCCTGTATTCGAGGCCTCCGTAGCGCAAAATTTAAGCAAGATAATGCACGACCGCAAGTTGTTTATATTGTCCGGACCTTCTTTGATACAGAATGTGTTCGAATGTTGCTCTGGCCAGCGCATTCTCCTGATCTTGCACCAATGAAAATGGCTGTTTAATCATTGAAGAGCGACTGCCCCTCCACCACTCACCAGTAACTTCGATCGATGAATTGTGGCATCGTGTTGAAGCTTCATGAAGTGCTCTACCCGTATATGTCATCCAATCGCTGTTCGATTCAATGACTAGGCAGATATATGCTGTTATTGCTCACAGAGGTCGCTGCTTTATGTACTGTTTTCTCAGTACATATTACTCCAAATTTCCCGAAATTTTAATCAATTTGTCTTCCTACTATAATGTATATGTCCAACAAATTTCATTCCGTTATTATCATTCCTTCTTGGTGTTGCATTTTCAATGTCAAGCAGTGTAATTGAAAATATAAAATTAATTAACAAAAGGCAGCAATATTGTTTAACAGAAAAATATATACACATATATATCAGAAACTGTAAACAAATTGTCTCTAAAGAATTTAACGATTTCAACTGGCACATTTTAATTGCAGTTTTCCAATTAAATTATTTTATTTAAATTTAGTCTTAATTCTTTTCAGTATGTCTTCAGAAATTATGTCACTAGGAACAGTACTTTTGACGTTCTCTTTATATTAGAATTATTTTAAATATATTGGAAGCTCCTGGGACTGCATTTTTTGTCCTTTTGCTTTACTTTTCCGAATGTTAACTGTCCACTAGCGATTCTGTGTAAGGTCTTAAAAGTTGCTGTTAACAAACCTCTAGCTTGATAGGTCACTAATGAACAATGCTCTGCATTTACTGGATTCCTTTTCATGTACGCTAATGATAAATCCATGTAGTAAAACTTAAATTTGTAGATTGTATAAAAGCTATTAAATAAGTTTTTTAGGAAAATTATTAATAAATTTATATCGAAAAAAAATACGAATAATAACTTATATTAACTTAGATATAAAATAAATCATAATCGCACAAAAACAGGGTGTATTAATTTACAGATTATTTCAATAATTAGCTATTGAGACAAAATTTTGATAAAACAGCAAAACGTCTCATAAACTGATGAAAAATTTTATTTAAAAAAAAAAATATATATATATATATATATATATATATCTTTTAAAATGCTAGTTTAAATTACATATCTCATATTTTTCAGATTAATAGTGTAATAAAATCGATTTTTCAAAATATTATGTTTGAAAATCGTATTTTCAGAAAATAATGTAAATAAACCACATAAAAAAATTTTATGTAATCAACTTTCGAAAAACTAAAGAATGTGTAACATATGATGCAAATGGGATGTGTTTATAAACATTTTAAATTAGTTTATATCAAAATGTTAAATATTATTAATTTCAAAACGTATTAACAGTTATACACTAAGGGACAAAAAAAAAAAAAAAAAAAAAAACCGCTCTTGGATGTTTTTCTTTTCTCCTTCTGCAACCGCCAATTTTATAGTGTCAAAGGCAAATTCTCGAACAGGTTCCTTTACGTCGTTCTCCACGTACATTTTACGGTTGATCCAAGTTTTAAAAACAAAACACCATTGACAGAAAATATTGTAATTTTAGAAAGTATTTCAAAAATGCCAAGGATAAGGCAATTAACGATACCACAAAAAATATTAATTTTAGAATGAAAATCAAAAATTATTTTAATACGCGAGATGGCAAAATAATTAAATGTTAACGGAATATTCGTGAGATGGTTTTCATAAAGATATAAAATTTTTCGGCTATTTAAACTGGAAATTTCGCTTTAGGCGGCCACGTTGCTCATCTAAGTGAGATGATTGCAAGTTAAAAAGTACATGTTTAAAAAATCTATTTGTATCATGTTCAGAACTTAGAAAAGATTTTTAAAAATGTGTTTAGCATAGTACTTTTTTTCACAAACAGTGTATCAACAATTAAATAAAACAGGTTAAAAACTAGAAGATGTGCAAAAAAAGCCATTATTAAGAAAAATAATTAAAAAAAAAAAAAAAAAAAAAATAAGACTTCAATAGACAAAAAAAAATATTATCAGTTATTTATTGTGCTGAACTGGTTTCTTCTAATGAGTTAAGTTTAATTTATTTCGAGCTGACAGGAACAAGCTAATAAGGAGACGAAAAGGAGACCGACTTAATGAAAATTGCACTCTCAAAACACTGAAATATTTTCCGTACATTACGATACGGAGGTGCATAACTTTTCAAGGAATCAGGCAAATTTTCATGCTCAAGGGATCAGTAACTCGAAATAAAGAACGGCCATTATAAAAGTGGTGCCTGACCAACTCTTTGGGAGATATCTCAAGCATTTCCTCAATCAGCTTTTCAATATGATAAAGCACCTTGCTACACGGTGTCTGTGGTACGTTTATTTGATTGAATTTTTTAAATCTACCTATCCACTCCCCTGATCCCCTATAATACTGAAGTAATCTTAACTTTTTTTCATTTTAAGTTAAATCCCACAAAGAATGTCGTAGAATTTCCTCATTACCAGACCTGAAAATAGTCCTGATCTCAATGCTCGATAATGTTTAGCCTATGAAAGGGGAGGGAGATTCGAAATTTTTAGCGTACAAATTCGCAATAACTTAAAGAAGTTATTTTTGATATTTGACACAGTGACATTTCTGACGCTTCTGTTACAAAACTGTATAATACTATGCTATTGTGCACTAAAGCAATAATTCCATATACAGGTTGAATTACCCAAATCATAATACGTATTTTTATTAATTAATTGTTTAGGTCAAACAAATAAAATTTCATATATTAGAATATAGTATGATTATTTCATATAAAAATCTTAATAGAGTACAAAGTATATGTTTATTATATTACGTTTAAAAAGAAAGTTTTATGTGGATTTTTATTAAATACTTCGTAGAGTGTAATAAAGCGAATTACTAAATCAAAAATATACACAGGTATAATTTTTATCTCATTGATATTATGCAAACATTACAGTTTTATTTGTTTCAATCATTAGTTTTGAAGTTATTTGAAATAAAAAAGATATAAATCCATTTTTCAGCAGTTTTTTTTTTTTTTTTTTCACTTTGTGTACATATTCTGTTTAGCGAAATTTCTTTATACTTGAAAATTTAAATTTCAATTTACTTCAGTTACACAGATTTTTACTCTCTCTACATTATATAAGAAAAAAATATTGGATTCATGAAAATTTTGATCTTCTGTCTTCGATGAATTTATATGTTTTGAGATGTCCTGATAACGATTTAGAATTTTTTTTTTTTTTTTTAATCTGTCTCTCTCTCTCTCTCTCTCTGTGTGTGTGTGTGTGTATCAAAAATTTTGTAGATGATATATCTCACGAACCGATTGACGAATTTAACCGAACTTCACATTCAGTTGGACCTTGACTTAAATATTCATTTATTACATATGGAATTCAATCGCTCAACAGGTGGTGCTGCCATTAAACTTTATCTTATAATTTACAATAGGGCAGATTAGGAAAATTTTTCGTATAAATGTACATAATGAAAATTATTTTTATGGAAAATATATACAATATGTTATTCTGCCAGGAACTTTTTTTTTTCTTTCTTAATGTAGAGACATCGCTTTCACCTCTGGAATTTAACTCTTCCGTAGGATCTAAATTTTGAACATAGGTATCTTAAAAAAAAAAAAAAAAAAAAACTCTTAAGTAATTTTGAAACCATATGTCTGGGATAATTTCAAACAAATTTATCGCTTTTTTTTTTTTAATCAAAAAAAATGAAGCGCTTAAATATCGTCAAAAAATTAACTTTCTTTCGACTTTTAATGTTATACTTCTCTGAGGTGAAAATGGTCTGCATTCGACTTAGAAAATAATATTAATAAATAATTTGTACTTCAAATTTGTATAGGAAAATAAGAAGAAAGTTTTGTGATGGTCACAACCCACAATATACTAGTTTTCGAGTAAATAATGCAACCATACTAAAAGAAAATAAAAATATTATAAATAAATACTGATTTTACAGCATATTTTAAGCATCTATTTATCAAGCTAATTTTTTATTTTGTTATGGAAACGTGTTTATTTTGGATTAAAAATATCAAATTGTTATAAAAATCTTTAACAATTAATAAAAATCACATGGTTCGTATTAATTATGAACCACCTTCCATATGTAATTACCTGTTACATCAGAAATACAAAATAATAAATAAGTATTCAGAAGCGGATTGTGTAAATTTGAATTTTGTACCAACTGCGTGAAAAATGCCAAAACCGGGAATCGAACTCGGGCACTCCGCTTATCGTGCGGGTGCTCTATGACTGAGCCACCCTCGCAGATTGCCACCTTTGTATTTCTCACATAATATCCGTTGGCAAAGCCAACATGTGAGCAAACGCAAGAACAACTGCTGAGTAAATTGATTGTGGCAACTTCTATAAACCACTTGAATTACTTGGAAATGAAGTTCATCAACCGTGAATATTTATTTAGAGGTGTGTAAGATTGAATTTTTATACCAACTATGTATATTTTTCAATATTTAATATGTAGACGACCACTAATTAAAAAATTCACTACATTTTCTAAATGTAGACACTAAAAATAGCCAATCGAGTGGTATATATTGCTATTTCTTGCGACAATTTTGGAAAGAAGTTTTTTACTTCTTCTTTTTTTTTTTTTTTTTTTTGCAAGAATTATATATGCACTTGTAGTTCAGTAATATATGCATAAATATGTAATTATAAAATATTTAAAATATCTTTCATTAATCATTTATTAAAATGCTATTATATTTTTTAGGAAGTTATGATCATTTTAAAGGGAAAAGGAGATCTACTTTGGATTACTGTTATCTTATTTTATTACTGTTATCTTATTTTATTCGCTATTTTAAAACTTACTTTTTCAGCCTTGTTTTTTTTTTTTTTTTTTTTTTCTTTCACTCCACCATATATAAGTATTAACACGTTAAACATTGAAAAGAGGGCAACCACAACAGAGATTGTCCTGTATTTTTAAATCTCAAAATTGAATTAGTTTCTTCCTGTCAAATATAACTTCAGGCTAATATACCATTTTAAATCCATTGCTTTAAAGTAAAAATTGAAACTCTTAATAAAACATTTATAGTCGGAATTATTATTATTATTACAAATACATTTTTACACTATTTAATTTTTCACACTATTTAATTTTTTGAGTAATTTTCTTCACATTTGATTATGATCAAGAAGAAAAACACTAAAAAAAAAAAAAAAAAAAAAGACTGGTGTGGAAAAAATGCGGGGACTACAGAACTACGGAATATTAATTAGAATGTTGGCAGGATCTTCAGAAGATGCAAAATTTGCTTTGAATATTTTTACAGCGACATCTGTTTATATTAGCTGTAAATACCTTTTTTTTTTTTTTTTTTTTTTTTTTTTTTTTTTTACAGAGTTATTCATTTTAACTGTAAAACTGCGAAATTTTCTTTCTTTTATAGCCACAGAATTGGCAGACACGCCAATATTTTAATGTATTCCGGAGAACTGTCAGTACCTGCCCTTTTAACTTACCGCTCTATTTGTAGTAAACTTTTCTTCAGTATGTAATTACGTTTAAATAAGAAAATATACCCTTCAAAATGTGGTGTGAAAAGAGGGCGGGTACTAACAATGCTCCGGCTTGTCTGAATAGTTTTCAATAATTTTCAAAGCACAAATTCGTAGGCTAGTGCTTAAATACTTATTATGTTTATTTTAAGTGACATGTAGCTAGGTTGTACATTTTTCTCATTTGTAATGCATTCTACAAGTGAGAATGGTATTATTTGCATTTGTTATTATGTAAAGAAATATCAGTTAGTATTATAATGCATTACAATTTCTGCCTATCTTATTATTTATTTAATACAAACGGCTTAAAGATGACGATTTTTCTTATTGGAATATAATATATGTATAGTAGTCCAAACTTAAATTTCAGAGTTTTATTAAAAGTGAATTTGATTTAGAAAAAATACCGATGAAATATGATCAAAATTTAGTTTTAGGCTGATTATAATTCAAATAATGTGCGTGTTAACATGGTTCATGTAACCCCTGTAAATACAGGCATTTAAAAGAAATAGCGCATTATAAGACTTACTTTAAAAATTTAAACAGTAGGAATCCGTGAATTTGGGGAAAGAGTGTCTGTTTTGTTGCTAATGGTTTTTGAAACGAGAAAAATTTTATTACACCCTTTTTATAACCTTCTGAATAGATTATTTTTAAACTTAAGAAACTTATGACTGTTTCTTGTTTGTTTTCTTATGTGATATATTTTTAATTTTATTTCATTCTTCGAGAATACATTCACAAGTAAATCTTTTATATATAACAGGCGCATTTCCTTTCCACTTGACATTTTTCTTCAAAACTTTAAAATAATATTTTATATAGGGTAAGTGCACCAGTGATTGACACTTTTAGAGCAATCTCTGATGTTTTTAATGTTCTAGTGATCAGAAAATATTTTTAGAAATCTTAAGTTAGTACATATGGTATGAAAAACATTCAGAACCACATATATGTTAAAATATATACATTTGATAAGAATTATTTTTTCTTTTTTATGAATTTTTATTTGACACCCACTCAATGTTCCAGTAATTGACACTGCCAGTTTTTCATTTTATTAGTAATTGGCATCCTATGTTCTGGTGTTTGACACTGCTAGTTATTCTTTTTACCAGTTATTAGCAACCTATGCTCCAGTGTTTGACATAAAATGTTAAAATTCTTATATGTAAAATATACGATTTTATTATTTTTCTTATTTATTAATTATTTCGGGATAGATGTCAATTATTGGAGCATGCCAATCACTGGAGCACCTACCCTACCATACTTTAACAAAATTAATTTTGTCCTTACTAGTATCCCCTTACTCGTTATTATCTTTCTACTTATACAGGCTTTTCTTTCTTAATTTTTTTTGTGTATTATTTGCTCATTAATGAATAATTATGGTTGCACAGTTGCAAAATTTAATAACTTGCGCTTTCATATAATGCATTTTTATTTTATTTTTGCAAGTATTCAAAAAAGTTCTTCAAAATATTCAAAAGTACTTTAAATCTTCCTAGTTTTGCGTCAGAAAACATAATCATTTAGGACACTGCCAGATATTATTAAAAACACTAAACTAATTATATTAATAATAATACTCATTTTTAAAAATATTATATGTGTTTAAAAAAAATAGCTGCAACTTCATGAAATGTGAACTTTTTTAGAAATATTTTTTATTTGTTTATTTAAAAGGGATATTATTGAAAAACAGCAAATTCCATTCACGTTTTTTAATAAATCTGAAATTTTTAAGAAAGGGGTATTTATGTAAAGAAAAACAAATTGTTTCCTTTTTCGTTCTCTTGATAGACCTTTTTTATTTGAAGTAAATAAGGGAAGTTAACATATTTTCCGAATAGGATCTGCAATTTTAGGATGTTTATATAGTGGTAACATTAATTGTTTTAATTTAAATGAATTTTTAAATTTTAATAACATATATATAAAAAACAAAAATTGAATTAATTAATAATGGTTGATTTTTTTCTTGTTTTACATAATTAAGAATAAATAAATAAACATGAAATTTTATGAAAATGTTTACTCGGACCCTCGAACTCATAAAAATTTGAAATTCAGTGATGCCTCCAAATATTCAAAAAATGATATATTTCCTTTGCTTATAGTTAATTCATTTTTTTTATATAATAAGCTGATATCACATACATATGAAATTTATGAAAGTTTTTTAGTCTCCTGTTAAAGTCTCCAGTTACTTAAGAATTTCGATTTCGATTTATTAATATTTTAAAGGACTACAAATTACGTATTCATTCACATTCATTTTGTAACAATATATATCTTTTAAAATCATTTTAATAATGACAACCATAAATTTTCTTTAAAAACAAAAGTTAAGGATAAACGATTTTGAAAAGATATCACTACACTTTCTTCAGCATACCGGATCCGTAAAAACTTTTATCTTATTTTTGAATAAATTAATGATATCAGATAAATGGTATTCAAAATAACAAATGACGTGATAACGACAAATCTCCTTGATGACATTTACTATCCGCATCAACGTAAAATGTGTTACTTGATCTTATCAATTTTTCGCTAAAAACATATATAAGTTTTTCTTCTTTTATCTTCTTTAAAACTTTACCTATTTTTATTGGCTTAAGTTTTTATTCAAGAAGAAGGTGTGAGCAATTTATAACTCTAAACGACCCCTGCAAAACATTGCAATTTTCCAATAACTCGATCACCTTTACCGCAATATATCACATCAAATGCTAGGATCTATACTGTAAATAAAACACACTTTCAAAAAAATCTTACACTTAATGTTAAAAGTCACGTTTTTGTAAAGCTGTTAAAGGCTGTTGGCGATGCATCGAAAGAGAAAATGGAATTTGCTATGGTAAACCTGTTGAACGCAGGTGATTGTTTTTTCCTTTTATGAGCTACCTTGTAAGTAGAAAGTGATTTATATTAATTTTATTCTGAGCTGCTGAAAAGAGGAAATGGAAATGAACTAACTGGGCAACATGTGTTTGATATTCAGCTTTCATTGACTGCAGTCTTTGCAGATTTTGTAGAATACATGTAAATTTTAAATGGCAATCAATCATTCTAAGTTACAAAACAGTCACTTCATACACTACATATAAAAAATGGCACACTTACCGATATTTTACACTAGTTAAACTATTTTGAATTGCTTATAATTCTTCAAAATCATGTGACACAATTACAAAGCCATTTCATAAATAACTACAAGTAATTGATACTTCAAGTTAAATTGAACTACTATCGCTTTATTTTATTCTATATCGGTTTTTATATTCTTTAAAAAAAATTTCAAAATATTAAATTGTTTTATAAAAATTTCATTTAAAAGCACACTCACTTTTATTTTTATAAGAAATACCCCACCAAATAAAGTAATTTAAACTCAGAGTTTTATAAAGGAGTTTAAAGGAGTAATATACTTATTTTAAAATTTATTTGAAAAAATGCATAAACATAACACCTTCAAAAGAAATTCCAAGTATTCTTGAAGTTTCTTTTTAGTGCGTTCAGCATGCTTCAATTATTTAAAGTAATCAGATTTTAAAGTTTACAATAAAACTCTATATTAAATTTTTATTCCTTAATTTTTTAATTGTGAATTACGATAACAATTTAACAAAAAAAAAAAAAAAATAAATTAAAATAAATTCAACATCCCATCGAGGAAAAAAAAAAAAAAAGAATCTTGATAGTCATTCTCATGACATCATTTTGCAAATATACATATAAAATAGGGTTATGTATAAATAATGAATATTGAATCAGAAACTGAAATCTTTAACTGAATCGGAAAAATGCAATATATATAGAGAGATAGATAGACAGATAGATGTACAGATATTGCGTAGTAGTAGCTAATAAAAATGATTGACGAATTGCATTAGAAGCTCAGATTAGGCTCCCTTTTCAGACAACGCAATAAATAAAATATCAACATATAAATTTGGATCAAAATCTAAATGACTTTGTCAGCAATTTTTATTTTATTTCATTTATTTATTTATTTATTTATTTATTTATTTTTGTAGTACATAAAAACTACTGTAAGTAAAACCCACTTTTAACATGCTTAAAATGTATACTTTTCAAAGAAACAGGGAAATTATTTTCAATAAATTCCCAAGATGATATATAATGTGATAACATTGACTGTAGAAATTACAGAGTATTTTTGATATTTTCTTAATTTTACTTAATTGTACACCTCTTTTATGCAATATTTGTTCACTACAGATTAATATGGTGTTATTATTCTTTTCTAAATCACATTAAAAAATGTTGTATTCTGTTTAGTTTTAATTTTACGAAATACGTTAAATAGGGTGATACTGAAAAGAAAAAAAAAAAAAAGAATTATAATAACAGTTCCAAAGCAGTTTTTTTTTATTTTATATAGCTATTATACGTTTAAAGTATTCAGAAAAAAATTATTACAGCTATCTTCATAAAGTCAATTATAATTGTTTTCGAAGGTTAGATTACTTATTTTTCACATATTGAACTTATTAATTTTTCTTTAAATCACAGTAAAATAGAAAAAAGTGATCGAATGCTATTTTATTTTAACATGTTTGTACTTTGCGTAAAACTAATATGCATATTTATATATTATGTAAGAACTGAAAACTATGTGTATTAAGGGCAAGAGAAAATTCGAACACACACACACACATATATATATGTGTGTGTGTGCATATATATATGTATATATATACGCTAAATTATCGTATTTTTTAAATAGTGAAGTAACTTTTTGTTACATTTATAATGTAACAATACAACGAGTTGCTAAAATTTTTCACCAATTTCTTTCTTTCTACCTTTTTTTTTCTCCCTCGCTTTGACACCTTAGCTTATATATGTTTAAAAAAGTTTTAGGAAACAATCTATTTTTTACTCAAAACTTACCAAACCAACATATAATTAAAATAATCTGGTGTGTCACTCACACGACTTTCTCTTACCCTGAAATATAATACTATAAATACAGGTTGGAGATTAAGAGGTAAGATAACGATGTTATGTAAACCTCTGTTAAACAATTCAAATTAGGATTCGGGAGAGTTTTATATGATAATTAGTTGTGTGTGAGGGGGGCTACCGCCCCCCTCAACCCCCGTTTTATTAATGCACCTACATTTATATACAATTTAATTCGGTTATTAAAATATAATTCTGTTTTTAAAATATAATTTATTAAAATTTTTATTTAAAAAAATTATCTTTTATGATAATGCAGCCGATTTCCATATTAGAGAAGTTGTATGACACCAAATATCCAAAAAAAGTCCATTTTATTCTCAATATTAAAAAAAAAAAAAAAAAAAAAAAAAAAAAAAAAAAAAAAAACCTAGTTTTTTTTTTCGTTAAAAGTAAAAAAAAAAAAAAAAAAATCGATAACTTTGTTTTAAATTATCGCAGATCGATGGATCAACCATTCGTTTTAAAGGTATTGGCGAGCTCTTTTGAAAGATACCCATCATGAAAATTTACTCCCCTCGAGGGGGGACTTGAGGCTCCTACATACACAATTTTTTTCCCCTGTTGACTATCTCTATTGCAAAAAATATATATTCGTTTCATTTGGTTTAGTGCAGTCTATAGATGTTAAGGCCAGTATCCACTTGGGCTCAAGATCAACGCTCAAAACGTCATTAATCACGCTTCCGACACAAAGAGCCAAATGTCTTGTCATCAGTTGTAGCCCTTTTTTATCAGATTGCGCAGTTACTTCAAAGGAAAGCATGCAAAATTGACAAAGATATCTGCCTCCCGGCCCCTCAATTATCTCAGCTTGGGGTTAGTACGTTCGTGGGCTTTGAGCTGGAGTGAGCTGCGAAAACCACATCAAAGGATTCTGAATAGAAGCCGCCCAATGAGCGCAAGTGGAAACCGGACTTTAAACTCTACTTACTTGCAGTTTCCCCCATAGACGTAATGTATTTGAATACTTTTGAGTGTCCCTGTACACGAACCATTTGCTTGATCTTAACGAAAAGTTTAGTGTAGCATCCTTATATGATACACATTTAGAATACCAAGTTTGAACTGTCTGCCATAATTTGTTTTTGAGATATGCTGATAACAGACAGACACACATACAGACACACAGACATACACACAGACATACACACAGACCATTTGCTAAAAACATGATTTTCGTATTCAGGGGACCTCAGAACATGTAAATATAACAAAAACTCGCGTTCGAAAATTTGACCCAAAAACAATACTTTCTCTACCTTATGGGTAAAAGAAAGTAAAAATTTGACCCAAAAACAATACTTTCTCTACCTTATGGGTAAAAGAAAGTAAAAATCGGAATGATCACTGTAATTAAAATTTTTATTTTTATAATAAAATATACTATTTTCATTTCCATAAGATTCTTCCTACATAATACGGATGATTTTGTCATAAGTGGTTACAAGCTTATTAAATATGAGCAAAACTTTTCAAATTTCCATTGCAATTTCATAGCTTTAATGCATATTTCAGTTTAACTTGTAAAATATAAATTCTTATCAATTTTGAAATAACAGTTAGTGAGATACAGAGCCCATATACAATTAATGAAATACCACCGGATTTTTCCATACAACTATTTCCTTAAAATTATCTTCGACTTATTCAATTACAAAATCTCGTTCTTAAATAAAACGTTTTCTGCTACTAAAAATCATTGGTATTTAAAATTCTAGTAGGGATGGCAATGTTATATGTATTATATAAAAACGAATGAACCAGTGTTTAATAGAAAAGTCGTTTATTTAAGCATACTACATAAATTATTTATTTTTTTACGTTTTGTTATGGTTTTGTTTTGTTAATTATCAGGCAAAATGTTAATTTATATTCTAACATAAATATGCAGCGTAAATGTCAGTATATAGAAAGTGCAAATAAAATTATTTTTACTTGGCTTTTGAAATTGGCAGCATTGTATAGAATTGTATGGAATTATAAAATCATTGAAATATGTGACAGCAATTGTGCATTGAAAACATAAAATGTCTTTATTCAAGGATTTTACAGCTTTCTTAATATTTCGTTTAAATTGTGAAATAATTTAAACAATTTGTGACGTTGCAATATTTTACGCTTCAGTATAGAGATCTGTATTTTTAATTAAAAAAAAAAAAAAAAAAAACCTGTCTGTCTACTAATAGAGCTTTGTACATGACACCATCTTAATGCCTTACGTATTTAATATTGAATACCTCGAATTCAGTTATACCTCTTAGCTACAGTAGCATGTGTTATTAAACGTGAAATAGATCTTTATAATTTTAAGAAACCAACAAAAAAGTAATTTTTTATCATGTTTTAACAATAGACAAATAATTAAATATAGAAACGACAAATAACTCATAAAGTAGTTAACAACCTAATATAGTTGCAGCTTTAACTTTTATTCAGTATAAATAAATACATTATCCTAGAAAATTGTCTAAGAAAAAATTGTCTAGGAAATAAGAGTAAATTCGTGTTGAATAGTTCAATAGAACAAAATAATAATAATAATAATAATAATAATAATAAATAAGCTAAATTATCCAGAATATTTATAACGTATGAAAAAAAAAATTAAATTCTCTATAAAATCTAAAAGCGGACTTTTTTATTGACCATTTTTAAACCACCATGAAGAAAAAATATGTAAAAAGATTAACGAATTCCAATTTTTGTTTTAACTATTTTCACTAAAAACCCTTTTTTTTTTTTTTTTTAATCCTTCCATTTCTGCCTTTTTATTTTTATTTACTTATTTTTAATAGTGAAAAGGGAATGTGAAGTTTTCACATTACAAGCAATGCATTTAATTGTAATGGATTGGTCTAAAATAAATAAAGTTTTATATTTAAAAAAAAAATAAAAATAAAAATGCTGAATAAAATAAAACTAATAAAACGAAAGTTTTAACGAAAGTTAGAAAATTTTTTAATATGTGATAATATGTGAAAAAATCATATGTATGAAATGTAGGTTGATTCTTAATTTTTGTACTGTGATTTGAACTTTTATCGTTATATATATATATATATATATATATTATTTTATTTATATAGCGGAACAGTTTTAGACTCTGGGTTCTGAAATTGTTCCGCGAACAGTCGTACCTCTGTTTATTACTTTTAGGAACTGTACAGTTATAAAGATTTCGCATATCTCACTTGGACTAGTTTCAGTATCGATCTTTGGATTCGTATCAGTAAAATCATGAAATGTGATATAGATAGCCGACGATATATATAAGAGTAACATTTAAAAGTAATATATAACTTTTTTCTTTTTGATATAATCTACATTTTAAATTTTAATGTAAAAGATATAATTTACATTTTTAGATAACAATTCAAAATTTTGTTAAAGTTTCCATTAATTGTTTTCATAATCATCTCTATGATGACAGGAAATGAAAATAGGGATGTTATGAAATTCCACTGCCATTTACTTTAACAGAATATTAATTTAAAATTACATGTCACAGTGAAAAAGTTTAAAACTTTCATTTAGCGTTCTGTGAAACATTTTGTTATTTTTTTTTCGGTATTTTTAAACAACAAAATAGAGTGTATATTGTTTTGCTATAAATAACTCGGTTCTTTAAATATTTTTAAAATATAAATTGTAAACGTTGTGTAAACATTTTATTTATTTATTCCAATTTTATAAAATGCAAGCAGCTAATAGTTTTTTTTTTTTTTTTTTTTAGAAAAAAATTTAGCTTAGCTTGAATGTTTTCAATAAAATTTCGAGCTACTTGAATTATTGTTATGCATAATCTAATTATGTTATTTATAATAGTAATACAGTGGATTATCAAATTATTAGAAATTTTTTTACATCTTTTCGATTATCTACAAAAGTAGTAGACGAAATGGCCCGAAACTTCATAACTGCAAAGAACATTCAAAAACTCATATTTTCTACTATCGATTTAGTCCAGAATGCAATTTGGTTTGTTGGTTGGTTGGCTTTTAATGGCGCAAAGTCCACAGTGGGACCGCTAGTTGTACAGTGGATGATCAAATTATTCGATTTTTTTTATTATTATTATTTTGATATTTTTTCGATTTTCATAAAAGATACTGGACGAAATATCCTCGATCTTCACGCAGACAAAGAACATTTAAAAACTCATTGTTTGCACTATCTATTTAGTCCAGTGTGCGATTAGGGGACCAACCACAAATTGAAGAAGAGCGAAAATACTTTGGATCACCCTGTATCACAAAAAACTACGAATGACATGTAACTGTAATATGTTGCACATACTATGTAGAATATTTGTATGTTTTGGTGCGGAAATTGCGCAATTATTTGGGAAGATATATATATATATATATATTAATTTTATTTTTTTATTTATTTATTTTTTTTTTTTTTCAAAAATTACTAATTTTTTGACAAGTTTTTTGCTTGTAACTAGAACGGATTTTCATACAATTTTACAAAACTTGCTAAAAAATTGACAAAACATTAGCGAAACATTATCCTGAAACATAAATTTCACACGTGTAATATTCGTTGAGATATAAGCATTTTTCATAAATATTATTTTACTGCGCATGCGCGAAAGATACAGAAATTTTTATTGCATAGCTAGATATATTGAGCAACTTTTGTCAAAAGTTCATTTGAATAGAGTAAAAATTAAGCAAATTGTCGACAAAAGAATGATTAGATTTTAAGTATTTTCTAGAGTTGAAATTTCATAAGGGGTTTTTGCACATGCCGCGTATTTTATTTGAAGATCCAATTATTTCAATCACGTTGCGCAAAAGCTCTTTTTTGTGAAAAACCCCTTATGAACTCACAAATCTTACTAAATAAATAAAAATATTTTAAAGTTACAAACCTATAAGGGTTTTTTTTTTTTTTTTTTGCAAAAAAGAACTTTTGCAATGTGGTTAAAATAATTAGATCTTCAAATTAAATACGCAGCATGTGAAAAACCCCTTATGAAATTTCAACTCTGGAAAATAACCTAAAATCTAGCACATTCTTTTGCAGGCAACTTGCTTAATTTTTACTCTATTCAAATCAAGTTTTGACAAAAAAAAATTGCTCAATATATCTAGCTTTCAACCTGTGGAATAAAATGTTTTCTATCTTTCGCGCATGCGCAGTAAAATAATATTTACTAAAAACACTCATATCTGAACTAATATTACACGTGTGAATTTTATTTTTCAGAATAATGTTTCTCTAATAAATTGGCAAGTTTTGTAAAATTTTATGGAAAACCGTTTTAGTTATAAGCAAAAAACGTGTATAAAAATTAGTAATTTTTGAAAAAAGAAATTACATCCGCCTAAATAATTGCGCAATTCCTGCACCAAAACATACAAATATTGTACATAGTATGTGCAACAATGTATTAAAGTTACAATTCCTTTTGTGGCTTTTTATGATACAGGATGTTTTCCTTCGTTTGTGGTTGGTCCCCTAACCTCACTCTGGACTAAATCGATAGTGGGAACAACGAGTTTTTAAATGTTCTTTGCATGTGTGAAGTTCCAAGTCATTTCGTCCAGTATTTTTTTAGAAAATAAATAAAAAAAAATTTAATAATTTGATCAATCACTGTTTGTTCTTAGGCATTACTTTGATAAGCAATATCTTCTCTTTGATTAGTAACTACCTAGCAGCACATCTTATTTTATTCTAAATCTATCTATTTCTCGAAAGATTTAAAAAAAAAAAAAAAAAAAGAACTTGCAAGAAAATAGCCTCAAAAAAATGTTATGCTACAAAAAACTCAATTCTTCCATTTAAATAAATAAATCGCTTTCTGTGGTATAGCAACTTCAAATTACTTTCAGCTTATAAGATGATTTGTACTTAATCGTTATGATAAGACATAAAATTAATACACAGTCATTTATAAGATAATTTCATTCCATAATTATCTAAAAATAATTTATTATATTGCATGAAACTACATTTTTCTGAATCAAATAAAATTTCTACGTTAGAATATTGTAATACAAAAAGAAAAAATACATTCCTGCCAAAACAAGTATTAATTTTTTTATTATTATTGTTGTTGTTATTAAAAACTAATTTCAATGATCTTTCAAACGAAATTCTGAAGAAAAATCACGGCATTTTTACGAAATTAAATCGTTTAATGATACGTGTTTATAAGTGTATCTCATAAAAAAATAACACTATTGTAAAAGTCAGCCCGCCCAGCAAAAACGTTTACCTTTCTTACGCAGAAAAAAAAAGGATTGATATCAAATTTCGCCGCCACTATTGATTCCCAAGAACTCAATGCCTTGCTTAATGAAGATCTGCCAATAACTCTGCATGTATCTTTCTAATAAATCCATATATCTTACAACATTCCTTGTTATATGTGTTAGTTTTTTCGCTGCATTATAAAGTTATAATTTAAATTATTTTTACGGCGGGGTGCGCCCCCCTTTGTAAGAGCTTTAATTAATTAAAAAAATTAGTTAGTAAAGATCAATATATTATTTACGCACCCAGCCGTAAAAATACTTTAAATTATAACTTTATAATGCAGCAATTGTGTAATAGGTTAATAAAATTCGTGTGTGTTATGCATAGATCTAAATATATTGTTACGATTTTGTAAATAATATTAGTTATTTTTATGTAATTTCATTCTAAGAGGCTTAGTCAGATTATGATATGTCAATTTTCTGCATTTCTAGCTTATTTCCTCGTTAAAAAATCCGTTTTCCTTTCAAAACCAGTTTCATCTGGGCACGTAATGGGCTTGGTGACGAATTTGGCGACTTTATTTTTCCTTGATGACTATTTAGGCGACCTTGGTGAAAAAAACCTTTATTATCGATACACCAATTGTATAAGCTCTAACTCGATTATTACGGAATTTACAGTAAAATTCTGAATTAATAGGAGGCTATAAAAGGGGTTTCTTCCACAGGTCAGTTTCTCGCCAAGACTTTACGGAATAGAAAGTTCTGCTTGACTAAGTCTCCACCATTGAATTGCAGCCTATTGCTGTGTGTTAACACTGTGGTACAGTTTATGCTGTCAACTGTTATTTAAATTGAGCTTTCTGGTGAAACTGAAGTTGATAATGGGCTTACAGACTTGTAATCTTCCGAAATATTCTGTATATAAATTTTTAAACCTCTGCAAGGTTCATCTTTCATTCACAGACAATTCACAAACCCCGAGTACGCAACAATATGTTTGCCTAATGCGCATATATATTTTGTGTGTGTGTAATACTTAAGCAACCCATGTTTATGAAAACGAATTTATATGATGCGTGTGTTTCATATTGACATTCGAATGAATTTGTATTGTATTTATTCCTTTAAACTACATAAACTCCCTTATGTCATTTTCCGTTCTTAAAATTTGATAACTAAAAATCTGAATTGACTTCACTCGACTTTCTGAACATTCAGTAGTTAATGATGTTAGGTTGAATCGGGAGAATAATTTAGTAAATAACCGAATGTGAGAACTTTTTCATTACCGGCTCATTTGGCGATTCATGCTCACAACGAGACCGAGAGATCTGAGGAATAAAGTATTTCAGATGCTTTTTGCTCGTGTAATTGAGAAATAATTTTAAATTTTTTGCTTTTAATATAGACAAGGTCGTAGCCAGATAAAAATTTCAGAGAGGGTTCAATCTTTAGTACGTAATATTAAGTGTTTAAAATGAAATATAATCAAAAGAAATTTCGACAAATCTGCAAAATTTCGGGTTTTTTTAAAGTCCCAAACACCCCCCCTTAGCTACGGCCTTGAATAAAACTAAATGTTTCTAATTTAATTTGGCAGTTTATCGCATGGGCCATGAAAGAGTGAAAATCGTCTAATAAAAGTACTCAAAAGGGAAATTTGAAATTTGAGTATCTCTGCCAAAGTTCGTGTGTGAATAATATAAAACGAAATTTATTATTTTAGGTCCCTATAAAAGGACTATGACTGGTAAGCACACAATCTTCAGTAACGACCAAACAAAAAATCAGTTTCAAAATCAGTTTCATTCTCTTTAAAAAATGTCTTTAATTAATTTATTTCTATCTATTTTTGCAATAAATGAATAAATAAAATAAAATAAAAACAGTATTTATTACTATTTAATGTCTCATTAAATGTCAAAATTGGAATTCATTGGAAACGAACGAAATCTCTTGATGATATCAGGAAATTTTTGCGTGAAATATTACAAAATCCAGAATAACTACCCTGTATATTGAAAAAAAAAAATCGATTGCAAAAGGCACTGGTACATGTCAGAAGGAATGTCCATACAAATTTTCAGCATTTTAGCTGCAAAACTCTAGGCTCTATGCTTGTCAGACTTAACAAGGATAAGAAGAAGAAGAAAGTAACCGTCAAATTTCGGGTTTTCAAAGTTATATTACACAGGCCCCTTAATTCGGATCGACTTGCAAATTTGTACGTTTTATCTTAAGAGTATGCTCAAGGACTGTGCAAAAAATCATAGGTCTTGGTGGCCAAGGAGCTGAGATACAGGTAGTCGAAAAGTCCAGGATGCTATGCCGACATAATATACACTTGTAGCGTTTCACCATTTACTTTCCTACTTCGTAAATGTCATTTTTACCATGTTTTTATTAATTTCGATTCTTGTTTGTATGTTTGTGTGTTTGTCAGGGACAAATCTTGCAATCGATTTTTGACTAACTTCCCGACTAGCTAGATATTTGAAATTTTCAGGACAGCTCACAACACGGTGACATTACATTTTTCTAATAATTTTAGTCAACTATTTCAGGTCCCGCTGCCTTCGGCAGCGCTAATATGATTCGACAGAAAATTTATTTAACAAACTTGCCGATTAGCTAGACATTTGAAACTTTCAGAAATAGTTCAGAACACGGTGAAAATACATTAATACCTTTACACAACTGTTTCGGGTTCCTGCTGCCTTCGGCAGCGTTATCAGTACAAAGCTTGCAATCGATTTTTCACTAACTTTCCGACTAGCTAGACATTTGAAACTTTCAGGCTAGCTCATAACACGGTGACAATACATTTTAATACTTTTAGTCAATTGTTTCAGGTCCATACTGCCTTCGGCAGCGTTTATATGATTCAACAGAAAATTTATTTAACTAACTTCCCGACTAGCTAGACATTTGAAACTTTCAGAATAGTTTAGAACACAGCAAAAATGCAATTTTAAAATATTTTTAACCTACTGCTCCGGGTTCCTGCTGCCTTCGACAGCGTTAACAGTACAAAGCTTGCAATCGATTTTTCACTAACTTCCCGACTAGCTAGACATTTGAAACTTTCAGGATAGTTCAGAACACGGGGCAAATACATTTTTTTAATACCTTTAGCCAACTGTTTCGGGTTCCTGCTACCTTCGGCAGCGTTATCAGTACAAAGCTTGCAATCGATTTTTCACGAACTTCCCGACTAGCTAGACATTTGAAACTTTCAGGATAGTTCAGAACACAGTGAAAATACATTTTTTTAAATACTTTTAGCCAACTGTTTCGGGTTCCTGCAGCCTTCCGCAGCGTTATCAGTAGAAAGCTTGCAATCGATTTTTCACTAACTTCCCGACTAGCTAGATATTTGAAACTTTCAGGATAGCTCAGAACACGGTGACAATACTTCTTTTAATACTTTTAGTCAACTGCTTCAGGTCCCTACTGCCTTCGTCAGCGTTTATATGATTCGACAGAAAATTTGTTTAACTAACTTCCCGACTAGCTAGACATTTGAAACTTTCAGAATAGTTCAGAACACTGCGAAAATGCATTTTTAAAATATTTTTAACCAACTGTTTCGGGTTCCTGCTGCCTTCGGCAGCGTTACCAGTACAAAGCTTGCAATCGATTTTTCACGAAATTCCCGACTAGCTAGACATTTGAAACCTTCAGGATAGCTCAGAACACAGTGTCAATACACTTTTTTATACTTTTAGTCAACTGTTTCAGGTCCCTATTGTATTCGGAAGCGTTTATATGATTCAACAGAAAATTTATTTAACTAACTTCCCCAGTAGCTAGACATTTGAAACTTTCAGAATAGTTCAGAATACGATGAAAATGCATTTTAAAAATATTTTTAACCAATTGCTTCGAGACCCTGCTGCCTTTGGCAGCGTTACCAGTACAAAGCTTGCAATCAACTTTTAACTAACTTCCCGGCTAGATAGCCATTTGAAACTTTTATAATAGCTTAAAACACGATAGCAAGGAATTTTTTTAATACTTTTATCCAATTTCTCCGGGTTCTCGCTGCCTTCAGTAGCGTTTATATGATTCAACAGAAAATTTAAAAACATGGTGTATAAAAGTTCTTTTTATCTTGTAATTATCTTTTTTTTTAGCTTGGCGTGACGGAACGCTATCACTTTCCTAGATTACATTCTGATATTATATTATGTACTCAGGGTGGCCAGCGTCCTTATTTTTCAGATTCACTCTTTTTGTATAATAATTCGCACTTAATATCATCGTAAAATATGTTAGAAAGTAATGCTATATGGAAACAGTCGTTTTGGAATTTAAGGAACTTGGCCATACTCTGATATTATATTATTTTTGAATTAGCTATAGTATATGGCTAGCTATGACTCGTATTACATATTGATTGACTGTCTATAGATAGGTTTAGCTGCATTTTATCTTCATATTATACATACTGTGTCGATTACACCGTTCAACGACAAAATTGTAAAATTAAATAAAAATTGCAAATTTATATAAATTCGATATGCTACTGAAAACGAAAATGGTAATCAAAAGTAAAAATAGCTCTAATTTCCTTTTTATAATCATTGATTGTAATGTATTGCAATGCAGTAACTGTTGCGAAATGAAAAATGAATGCACACTAGCAAAAACTATATTAAAAAACAAAAAAATTCAATCGGTATAGAGGAGGTTAAAACTGTTGGGTAATTCAATTTTATAAATGAATATTTACATTTAATCTATCATTATCGGTTATTTATAGCTAGATGATATTTATTTCTTGTTTTAAAATACCTTGAGTTTGTATGAAATCTCCTGAGAACACTTGCTCTGTTTGTGAGGAACTAAATATTTCTAGTCAGAAACGAGTTATAGAAAACTGAATGAAACGACAAATAACTGTTATTTTGGTTGTTGAATAAGGGATCAAGATAAATCGTAATTGCTTCATATTGTTTTCAACACTTGTGCAAACAACTTGCGGAATTGATACCTGTCTTTCAATGCCCTTTACAGTACCCATGATTTCAAGGCAATGTACAAATCATTCAACAGACTATAATTTCTGTATGCTACTATTTATTAAGCAAAATATTCCTAAAAGGAATATATCTTATTCAAATATCCCCTCAACCAATTTTGCCATTATATTTCTCAATAAAAATGTTAAAGTTTTATGTGCATTTCACTATCAAACTTAGAATCGTATAGTACATTAATTTCATTACTCACATCTTTTAGTTCTCATACTAGAGCTAATTATTTAAAGATGTAGTTATGTTCATTTTATGATCATAGAAATGTAGCAGACACATGAATGAATTTATGAAAGCTTCATCAAAATTTGTGAAACAGCGTTATTCGTTGATTATATACCATATTATGCTGTATACAATATAAAGGACAGAAATAAAAGGTGAGGAATAATGAAGATTAATAATAAGTACCATAAACAAATATCATCCACTGCTTTCAAGTTTTATCTGATCATGTAATTCTAACGTCATCTCGTGTTCTTTTTTATCATGAAACGCTATGCATTTTTGCAGTACAGTCAGTAACAAAAGTGTCCGAACACTAGCAAAAATTCCTATGTAAAAATAGTACATTTCATACGGTTCTGTTAAATAAATCCTTATCGAATCATGTTCTTACACTGACTAAGAAGAGGATTCGACAAGGATTTTTTTAACAAAACCGTATGAAGTGTACTTTTTTTACACAGGAATTTTTGCTAGTGTTTGGACACTTTTGTTACCGACTGTATATGGTTTTTATTTATAAAGTTATTATTTTTTACGATTGGTCGTCTATATATCGATCGATTTATTTACCTATATATCCATCTACTTGCCTGTCTATATATATAATACTTTTTTCATATGTAATGTGATACTGTACCTTGCTTGCTAATTAATGTTTTTCTTTTTTGGTTTTTGATAATTACAATGTTCAATTATTATTATTATTATATAGATGTATCTCAGTTTACTGATTATGCATATGTTTATGAGTATATGTTAGATTACTGACATAGTTACACTGCATTATAAAATTAATTTTGATACTCTTCTCTGATGGATTGACTTAATGGAAAACGTAAATAGAAATAACTTTTCTTATTTATATTTGAAGTGTAACTTTTACATATGCCTCATTCATTTTCCCCCAAGAATTAAATCGTGTAGGCTAAAAAAATATTTATATAAAATAAATCCTTCCAAGCGAATTACAGAATTAAAAAAAAAGAAATTGGATATGAAACTAAAACACCAGAGAAGGCTCTTTGTTTTATATGAGATCATTTGTGAAGAAAAATGTTGAACCGTTTTACATGTATTTTTATGTCTAGATCGCTGCGAGTGCTCCATTAACCACCCATGATGTTACATGCAAACGCTATAATGGACAGGCCAAAGTACCATTTGAGGAAGTAATAAGGATCCTGTACTTCAGGAATACTAACAAAACGTTATTGATATCTAGAGATATGTGTACAGGGAAAAGCGAGATATATAAGCATTATTCAATAACACTTTGATCTCTTTGTATCTTAACCGATGTGAAGAAAATGAACTTGTCGTGATAAACATGGCTGTCCTGCCGTAAAGCTGTTTCAAAAAAATTGATTCATGAACATTAAGAACTGAACTGTATTTTTCATTTTTTTTTTCTTTTTTTGATATTGAAGTAATTATACATTTATGTATTGAAGTTAAAAAAAAAAAAAGAAAAAAAAATGTGTGCATGTGGGAAGAGGGATAGCGTTATAACGCATAGCAATAAAAAAAGGGTTTTAAGTAAATTGAACGACTGCTTCAGGCTAAGAGGCACGTGTTATTGTTAAACATTTTCTAGTTACATCTTTTATTGGTAAACCTGATTTAAATCGTGACTGAAAAACTATTTCCTAGACAGTAATTTCTTAGTGTTTTGCGTTGTATCTTGTAATGGCACAATAGTATGAAATTATATATTGACGAAGTACCATATAATCATGCTGGTCAAAAGGTATATCGCTGTGAAAGAATCATTAAAAGATGCGGTTCTACATTATCTACATATTCTTCCTATCCTCTCTCTCCACACATACACAATATTTACAAACCTTTCGGTTAAACTGGTTTCTCTTTTCCGTGTTAGACACACAAAAATACGCATAATAATTTATAAAATGATTATTTTTTATTCGTATTTAAATGTCATGGAATATTGGATAATATGCAGAAAACAAAACATCAATACTGTTGCGTGTTTATGCAATTTATATTATTTGCTTATGAATTCTTCTTCATCATGTAACACCAGTTTTTTAGTGCATTTTAATGCCACTTTCTACAGTATTTAATAAACTAAAATAATGCTTACAATTTGAAAATATAACTATTTTTTTGGTGTTACGAAGAATAAGTACGTATAATAAGCATTTGTAATTTTTAATTCAAATATGCTAAATCTAGTAGCCAGTTTTTTATGCATAAATATTCAAATCTCTAAGCTAAAGTAGTCTAGTTCGATATCGAGGAATGAACGGCAATGTCATATTTTTAGAAATTTCTTTTAAGAAAATCGAATATTATGATAACTTCCATTTTAATCGGTTCAGTGCTCAAGACGTGTATGTACACGTCATGTGCTAGCCGTACCTCAGCGAATATGACGTGCTGAAATGTCACTGCGCAATAAAATATTTTCCGCAGCAGTACTGTGTTTGTTTTCAGATTGTACGGCGTTCAGTTTACACTAATAAAGTAAATCGACTTCAATATGTTTCAAATGTGTTTGTATATTTAGTTTTAAATAATAAATCAGAAGTGAACATTTAGCTGGTTAAAATTGCTCTTCGATAGTGACTTTTCATGTAGCATTAAAGCTAAAATGTTTGTTGGTTTAAAAATACCTTATTGGTTAATTAATTTGTGGTATAATTGTGTATTGGATTACCATTATACTTGCTATTATCCTAAGAAGATCAGTTCTCATTCATTATGCGGTCTTTTTTTTACTATATTTATCTGAAATTAGGATGTCAATTGTCAACACTTTTAAAATTTATAGCCAGCTACTGTAAGTCAGTTTTTGGTAAAATGCTGAAAAATTAGTAATTATATAAAAAAAATTTCATGTGGCACAAAACTCTTATACTACTTATTCAAAAAAAAAAAAAAAAAAAAAAAAAAAAAAAGAAAGGAAATGAAAAGAAAAAAATTCCTCTTTTTATTAAATTGTAGATTTAGCAAAAGAAGAAGAGGAGATTTCCCCTTCCCCAATAAATAATGGTAAGAATTTGGCGCCATATTTCCATCCCTTTAGGAATATCCAACTTCTCAACAGCCAAAAATCTGGCTCAAATTTTTTTTTATAAAATGACATACTTCTGAATATGTAAATATTTCTACTGTTTTTAAAATAAATGAATTAATGGCGATATTTTGTTCTATTATTATTGACTATAAAAATATTCATGCTAAAATCAGTAAAGAAAAACCATGAGGTTTTTGTTACCTTAAACATATTATTCATTTCCATTAATTTCTTCTGTGGCAATTAGCTTTTCTTGTTTTAAACGTCTAAGTGCTAACGAGAAAAATAGTCAAGGTATCATATCGAGGCAAGTAGACAAGCATTACAAATTTGCTAATATGCTTTTCAACAAAAACGTGAACTATTCGGTCATTTTTCAGGTTTTAAAGAAGAATCAGGATAAGGAGCATCAAAACAAATCTCTCGGGTTAGTTGCTGACCGGTTAAATTGGAACAGCCACACCTGAAAACGAGAAGTCTCGTGATTTATGCTAGATACGCTGTCTTTAAAATCCTTCAAGAAAAAACGACCCTCAAACCTTTCACCTTATCCACTACTTGTAATAAAAAGAGGGAATTTCATCTCGATAAATTTCTACTTGGTTTTGGTGAAAACCATAAAATCCATTCCCTTGAGTTAGGATTCAGTCGTAAAAGATTGCAAAGTTTAAGAAAGATAGAGAGACAAGATGAAACTAGCAATTTGATTAATGATAGCGCATCTAAATGCCTCCGCAGTTCCGTCATTTTTATCGGTAAGGATAATTTTTAGAGACGCGCGGTGGCATTAGTCAGGACGCTCTTTTAAGAGATGTCACAGGTTATCTGTCTTGCTCGCAAAATGGCGAAGCGAATTAAGGGTTCATTCCTAGGCGTAAAATGTCATCGATTTAACGCAGGACACCTGGCAAATCAAAGCTCTGACATCTTATGAGTTTAGGTGACTTATCGGAAGACAGCCTTTATGAAGCAATTCTTACTTCTCGGGGGGGAATAAGGTAATAATAATCAAAGTAATAGCCTGAGAAACGGTGGAACAAAATATCCGAAATAAAGATTAAAAGAATTGCGCCTACATTCTACAATCGGTCTTTTATTCCAGTTCTAGTCATTGAATTTCAGTCAGAATTTTTTCATTTTCTTACATTTTATTTCCTTTTACAAATGTATTATCCAAAATTGCATAACTCTTCGGCTTTTAAAATATTATTATTTAATATATTCTAGTCTATCTTTTTTCAGTGATCTTTTTAAGGATGTAAATTATCCTTGCATTGACAGAGATTTCATCAAAATATTGTAATTCTTTCCAAAACGCAAATGTAAGCAGTTACACAATTTTTAAAAATTTCTATAAAAAAAAAAAATATATTTATAAGAATTTAGACTGTCAAATATAATATACGCGGAAAAAAAAAAAAAAAAAAAACCTTTTTTTTTTTAAAGTAAATAATCAAATTTTTATACTATACAGTGAAATAAGCTAAAGACAATAAGCAGTTTAGAAATACGATTTAATTGTGAAAATTCTAGAATTTGAGGAAATCTTCTGAAATAGTAATAAATTTTAATCTTATATTCTAATAAATATTTTCATAAAGGTAAAATTTGTAGAAGAAAATTAAAATGTTTTTTGTTTGGTTATGGTGCTTGTTTCTTTTCGTTTTAAATGAAAAAATATCTTTTCAATGGCGAAATGCTTGTTATTATTCTGGCCAGGATAATTCTTTTGAATACTTTTGTTGTATTATGTATGCATGGTATTAAAAAACCTCGAAATCGACATTAATTTCGTAAATATTTATTTTAAACAAACATAAAAAATTACAAATGTTTGTGTCGTAGCAGTGGCGAGAGGTTCTACTTTCAAAGCTGGTAGACTGGAAGTGTAGGGATCGAACTCAGGTCACACAGGTCAGATTATTCTTTCGAAATTTTCTATAATTTTATTCAAAACTCAGGTGAATATGGTCTGGTACTCTTAGAAATACTCTCCCCTCCCCGAAAGAAGGTATTTCACCCCAGGCCTACATCTTTCGAGTATGCAATCGGCTTTAACTCACACACCACTATTTTTCAAAATTTACCAACAATTTCAAGGAATTGCGTTTCACGAATTACAAAATTTGAATCTTTATATGACTCCATACATAAAATTTTCCGTGCATAAAAGACACCTTATTTCCAAATAAGCGATGTATAAAAGTTCAACATTGTATCACTGAAAAAAATTTATGTCAAAAAAGGTACTCTTACACAAATGTGTTTGCGGATTAGATGCAAATTAAAATGTAAATATGTTTATTTAAAATTACATCATAGTTTTTTACTCGTAATTTGGGTATAACTCCTGAACGTGATCTGCTGATTTATATGTAATATCTCTGGAACAGTTTGTGATACAATATTGAAATTTTGTCCACCTTTTATTAATGCATGGAAAACAAATTCATTCAGTGAAATTTTTTGTATGTGAGTAAATTTAAATGTAAGAGTTCTTGAAATTAAATCCCTTGAGTTTTTTATTTTATTATTATTGGTTTTGTAATATTTATACTTTCTTTGCTGAACTTTGCAAATTATAATATATATATATATAAATATATAAAGAACTAAAGTCGACGCCAATGTTTTTCTAACAGACTATATAAATATCGAGTAATATGGCTTCCTTGGACCACTTTTACAATCTTAAATCATTTAAAGTTGTTTTTTTTTTTTTTTTTTTTTTTTTTTTTTCCTTTTCTTCAACAAGTTGAGCAACCAAATGTCACGTTGAAGCCTACCTAAATTTACGAATTTTGTCTTAAGGTTATACGTAATGTAATTTTTTAATTATTTTAGACTATTTAAAAATAATTAAATAAAAAAAAAAGATATAATTTATATTTTACCACGCAAATTAACCATCGTTTCTTTTGTAAATCTAAATATCACTGCTTCAAGCAGTGATATCAACATTTACAGATTTTATTTCCAAAAATATAAATTATGCTTTTTAGAAATGTAATTTTTCTACCAATATGCTTAAAAAATTTTAGGTGATTCTCTGAACAAAACATTCTTCGATGTTCAAAAATAATTTTCAGTTAAAACAAATCAAAAAGTTTTTTTTTTTTTTTTTTTTTTTTTTTTTTAATGAATGTTCTACAACTGAATTTAAATTTGTTCCGAAATTAATATTTCGCTTGAAGATGACAATAAAAGTCTGTAATATACATTTATAAAACTTAGTGGAAAACTTCTACAATACTTCGTAATATAAACTGTTTGCATTGCATTACGCTCTAAAGAATAATTAATTTATTGAGGCTGTAGTTTATAAAAATATATGTCAATCAATAAGTCAAACAAAGCTATTGTTTCTAACTATCAGATATTATTCATTTGCTATCTTTATTTAACAGGATAGCGACATCGATATTTCGAAAGTTTTACTTCCTGTGTATTTTCAAATAACAAAATTAAGTTTCTTCTGCTATTTCTTCTGCTTTATTCTTGTTGAAAAATTGCGATATGGGTTATTTGTAATATAGGAAACAAATCACAATGGACTTTATTTATTATATGCCATATAGTCCTACACACTAAAACTAAATTATTAATAATGCCTTTCATATGTTAATGAGGCATGTTGCTCTTTTGAAAAAGAATTATATCATATATAAATAATGTTTTTTATAATTAAATATTATAATTCGATGTTGAAACAACTTTCTCTTTCAAATGTCTCTTTGGGTATATGTTGCGACCCATCAAGTTGAGCATGTTTACTGGCCACCCGCATTGTAGCCGCCGTACTTTATATCCCGTCATTAGAAAATCATCATCAAGTATTATCATTGCTGTAAGGAAAAAATTAACTCTTACAGTAGTGCCTTTAATTACTGCCAATGAGTAGGAATTTCAAATTTCAAGCTGTCCGCCTTTTCTGTTATGGATGAAAGGTCTGTTTCAGAGCAAAGGGTTAAATTCTTACCCATCAGGTAATCACGAGAGGAGTCCGCCTTCCATGTTTAAAGGCCAAAAGGTTTCCAAAGGGACCAAAGCCGGAACTATATTCGAATTCATTAAGCTAGCTGTTCGCCATTCGTTACATGCGAACAAAAAAGAGCAAAATATTAACTAAGTTCTAGATTAACAGCGATTCTCTTTTCTTAAGAAGTCGATAATAACCTTGAACGATCCTTGAAAGTGAATTCTATAGGGTAGAGGTTACTAACTGAGATCATCACTGTGGCCAGCATGTTTATACACCTTAATAACCTTGTAAGATGTAACTTTCAAATTTTGGGAAACTACAATAGAAAACAATCGAAACAGGTACAGTAAATAATAAAAATCTCATCTACAAAGTTACAAAGTAATAATAAAATATGCAGAGTTTGTTTTTTTAAACAAAAATTTTACTCATAACTTTCTCAGTCGAATCATATTTCCATTAAACTTCCAACAGATACAAAAAAAAAGAAAAAAAAAGTTATAGTATTGACTTTAAATTCTTTTATTTTAGTTTGAATATTGTATATAATAGCCAAAAAGTAACCGATTTTTTTTTTTTTTTTTTTAAAGAAATTGTAAACTTTTTCTTTAGCTTCAACCATGCAGTAACGCACACTTTGCACACTGAGAAAAAAAATATACCGCCTTCATCTAGAATGAATAAGTGGTCATTTTCTAAATCCTTAAACTAGAAATATAGATTTCCGAGCTATGCGCATGAGGCAGAACAATAAACTGAATAGACGAAATGATCGAGAATTTCTAGTGTACACATTTCTAGATTGTGAAACAATATTCTGAATATTCTGAATCTTTTGTATTGCGAGAAAGTCTCGCTTGTTTTTCTAGAATTGGGTCATAAACCAAGATTATAGTTACCGAAACCGCCTCTTGTATTCTTATTTATTTGCACAGGTTTTTAAATAACTTTGCCCTCGATAATATAGGCAAACGCTCTATAATTCTAATAGGGGTTTCTAGAACTCGCTTTCAATGGGGACTAGAATTTATAAGGATGACATGGAACTATTTTTTCTAGAGCCACAATTTAGATTCTAGATGCCAGTTACAGAATTTTTTCTCAGTGCAGTAAATATTCACTTTGAGTAATTTAAAGGGGGAAAAAATGAAGAAAATATGTTCGATCACAATACAAAATGAATAGTACATAAATCTGAAAGCAAAATTAAAATTACGCTTTTATTTCAAAATATACTAAAATCTCCAATTCAGCGGATGTGGAATGGAAATGTATGTATTAAAAACTTCTTGTAATACATGTATTCAAACTTTAGCTCAATCGGAAGTATCTTAAAAATTCAGTTTTTTTTACACGATTTTTCGTCCCAGGCTCTCAGGCTCCCACTAAGATCGTTACTGCTTGAGCATGCATTCTCGTCGGAATTATATGTATGTGCATTCAAAATTTCAGCTGAATCGAATAATATGGATTTGAAGAATATTCTAAAAACAAATTGAACTGCAGTTAGGGGCCCATTTCTAAGTCCATTATTAGTTGAGCATGTATATTGTCATTGGTTGGTTGGTTGGTTGTAGGGGTTAAGGACAATTGACTACGCTAGGGTCCTAGGCCTATAGGTGGAATGCCCACCATGGGGTCTTTCTAGGGGCCCTAGCCCGTATTTACGCGAGTTTCGGAGAAAACCACGGAAAACTTTTAATGGGTAGGTCAATAAGCGCGACCTAGGATATGTTGCCATCGGAGCTGCACATGTACGCAAAATTTCAGCTCAGTCAGTTGATAAGAAGTAGGTAAATTTTCAATTCGTAGATTTCAGTCATACACATAAATGAACAACATTCCGCACATAAATAAACAACATACCAAGTTAAATAAACATGTAAAAATAGGAAAGGATTTGTAATTTTTTCACTTTCTTTACCATCTGTTTGTAATAATGGTATAAAATTTCGGAAGAAAAGTAATTACATTTACGAAAACATAAAGGCTTTATTTAAAAATACAGTTTTTAGCATAACTTTTGTTTTTTACATTGTTGAACATGAGTTTTTTTTTTTTTTTGCGGAACTTATACAATGTATAAAAAGCATAACAAGTAATAGAATAGTTGAGTTTGAAATGAATATACAGAATATTCAATGTGATAGGAATATTTTAAGGATATAATTTTAAATTTTTCACAGCATATAATATTGCTGTCAAATTAAGTTCCCTACCTCTTTGATAAAATTTTACAGCAATGTTTTTTTTTTTTTTCTGAAAACAAGAGAGAGAGAGAGAGTAAGGAACGAAAAAAATTCATATAAAAAACAAACACATTTTGCATCAAACCCAGAACGCCTGCGTGACAGTCGAGCACTCTACCATTAAACGCACGCAGTTAGCAGCTTTGAATCGTTCTTGAATAAGATATTCAGTAACTTAATCATTTATCTCTGTTTAATTAACCTTTATTACTTTCTTCTATATCCAATAGGCGGAAGTATTGTATTCATAAAAAATTTTAATTTCCGGTTTTCGATGGATTTATATATTCTGAGAGGTCCAGAACACGATTTGACCATTTTTAGAAAATGTCTGTCTGTCTGTGTTGTGTGTGTGTGCGACACCAAAATTTTGTTGCGACTGTATCTCAGGAACTACTGCAGATAATTGCATTTAAATTTATATGTAGATGTACATTGAAGTAAATTAGTGTCTGTCTACTTTTAGTGTCAAGTTCTCAACAGGTGGCGCTGCTATACAGCGATTTCCCTAATTTTAAGGAAGGCTATATCTAAGGTACTACTGTATAAATTTGTATATAAATTTATATGTCGATGCGCCTTGATTTGCATGAGGGCCTATTAGGTTTCGATATCGATTGCTCAACAGATGACGCTGCTATACAGGGATTTCTACAATTTCGGGGAAGGCTATATCTGAAGAACTAGTGCACATGATTGCATATAATTTTTTATGTAGATGCACCTTGACATATATTAATGCCTGTAAACTTTTGATATCAGTCTCTCAACAGGTAGGGCGGCTATACAGCGATAACCGCAATTTAAAGGAAAACTATATCTCAGGTTCTATTTCGTATAATCAAACAAAACTTGATATGTGGGAAGGACATTATGAGACATTGTACTGATTCAGTATGGATGCATATCGATCAATAGATGGCGCTGCTATACGGAAAATTTCCCTGAGAACGGGAAGATAATGGGCGCATTCGAAAGTATTTCCCGGTCACTTCCCGAGTTGGGAAATGACGTCACGCGGGAAGTTCGGGAAATTAGAACTACCATATAGGAGCCATGTTTGTTTATATATTTGTTTCCCGGGAAGATGAGATGTGTACGGAAGTAGTAAAATCTCGGTCATTTTTCGTAAGGCTCCTATATGGTAGTTCTAATTTATCCGAACTTCCCGCCAGACGTCATTTCCCAACTCGGGAAGTGACCGGGAAATACTTTCGAATGCGCCCAATATCTCACCTTCTATGGCGTATAACTGTACGAAACTTGAAATGTGAGATAAACATTATGAAAATGTATTTTTTTAAATGTTAATTACAGAGAATAAAAGCTACTTTTTTTTTTTTTTTTTTTGGATATTTAGTGTCAGTTTTCTCTAAGATAAAAATCATCTGCATTCATCATGATAGATAATTTTAATAAATAATAGTTTTACACATTACACTGCTCTGCATGAAAATCGACCCCAACAAGATTTTTTCAAATTCTTATGTAAAATGACCTCCTGAATCCGAATATAACGTATCACCCAATATTTTTGAGGGATGTCCCCCTGTTTTCATCACTTTTCGGTGATTTTATGGCTATGAATTAGATTTGAAAGGGGGTAAAGGATTATATTAACTCTTAAATATCTTCTGAGGCGCTACAGAGGTGAAAAATTCGAAAGCATGAATATTTGTGGCAAGGAAGAAATTTAGGGAGGGGTTGTCACTAAAATTATAAATTACATTTATTATATTTTATTAATCAATTATTATTATTATTTATTATACATTATATATATTTTTATTTTGTTTTTAAGTGTTAAAACAATTTTTTTCCATTCTCCAAATCAAATTCGTGGCAATAAAATTACCAAACAGTGATAAAAATTGGGAGAGGGGGTAGCGTGCCGAGAAAACGGTGGGTGATCGAGCAAAATGGGGGTCATATTCGAATTCAGGAGGTCATTTTACATAAGAATCGGTAAAAATGGTATCAGGGCTCGATTTTTTTTTTTTTTTTTTTTTTTTTTTTTTTTTTTTGCAGCGTAATATTGAATCCAGTTGTTTAGGAAAATATAGGAGAATGTTTTTTGGTGGCCACAACATACTAGTTTCACTTATACACGAGCTGATGTTGAACACTTAGCATCTCCGAATCATTCTTAGACGAAATAAACAATAACGTTTTTCAACTTTTGCTTCATTTATCCACAAAGTACAATGATGACACTCCAATAAGCTTTCTAGGGCACCAATATTATTTAAAAATCACGGAAGACATTTCAAAATATATTTCATTTATTTTTGTTTCCTTTAACAAGAAAATTTTAAAGTAGAATACAAATCAAAATTCTACGCAAGCTCGTACGTTTACAAAAATAGTTCAATTCTTTCAGGCAAAGATACAGAGTTTCTTGCATGATGACTAGTAGTTCAAAAAATAGTATATGTCTTCTTGATCCGGCATTAAGATTCTATTTATTAATTTTAGTTATTAATCAAATAATATAGGTAAACTTTTTGAACTTTTCCATGCGTTAGGTCTTTTATGGAATCTACTTTTATTAACGTTCTTCTCTCACTTAAAAAAAAGAATACTAAGTCATTTAAACTTCTTTTTATCATTGAATAAAAATAAGTTAAATATTTTATTAATTTTAATATTTTAGTTCTTTTTTATTTATTTATTTATTTTTTAATATTTTACAGCTTTCAATGAATAAAGTAAGTGTATTATATGGTACATTGATGGTGCTTGAAATTACAGCAAATAATTGAAATCACGGTTATTCTTTATATCAAAAGGTACTTGATAAATAAATGACCAAAAAAAAAAAACTTTAATATATGCACTAATTTTCCATACATGACCGAACTCTTTTGATTTCAGATGTTTTTCAAAATATATCAAACAGTATCAAACTAATCATGAAGAACATTTTTAAAAAATTAAACATAATTTATACGTCTCATTAATATATTTAAACCAATGTAACATTTAAAATGAGATAATGAATACAAAATTTTTTTTTAACTTTTTATGAAGAACATGTTATTCCTCATATATTTCACTGAAAGTTTTGCCCCGAAAGTAAAAAGGGTAAAAATTTAAATAAAAAAGAAAAATTTAAATAAAAATGAAAATGTTTTAGATCACCCTATAAAAAGTATTGCTTGAAATGCAATTTGGCTGTAGTATGTGATTATGAGACTCTATGAGGCTACTATATATATTCATGAAAATGTAATGTTTTGTTTAAAACTACTCGTATTGAAAATAAAAAAAATTAACTTTAAACTTCCTTAAAACATACACATGCGCAATTAAAAATTATTTAATAAAAATGCTCACATTTCATTAAATATATAATATTTTTGTATTCTGATTGCAGTATTCTGTATCTATGTACTATGTCAAGTTTCCTGAAAATGACTTTGCACTGGGTATAATACCTTGCGTGTTATAGATTTAAAAAAAAAAAAAAAAGACAATTTTTTTGCATTTTTTTTTTAAAGAAACGTTATATTTCCACGAATATATGTGAAATATTCATAAAAATTCTTATAGATAATAAGAAGAAACCTCATAGCCACATGCTGCAACCAGATCGCTTTTCAAGCATTATTATTTACTGGGTGATCCCAGACATTTTCATTTTTATTTAACTTTTTACTGGTCCCTCTTTTGCTTTCGGAACAAAACGTTCACTGAAATGTATGAGTTATAACATGTTTTTTACCCTCCTGAAGTTTCAAGAGGATTCGCTTTTTTTTTTTTTTTTTTTTTTTTTTTTTATTGAGATATTTGATAAAACGTCTAAAATCGAAAGTGTCCCGTCATTTATGAGGTAGTGTAGAATGCTCAAAAAATTAATTTACTTTATTCTTCTCAACAGTATTCCAATAAAACACCAAGTTTTAAATAACTTATATAAGAATGTTTGTTGTTTATTATGGTGCTAACATGAAGCACATGAATGCATTCATATGATGCATTTTTCACATTTTTTTTCTCCTATTTCTTAACCGATGTAGCATAAAAAATAAAAATAATCAATTTTTATCAGAATGAGGACAGAAAACGAGTATCTGTTTTATATTCAAGAAATTATAATAAAAAAAAATAATAAATAAGTAAATCAATAAGTAAATTAGTCCGGAAATATTTTTTTCTGCTTATTATTACAGTTTAATTTTCTCTACAGGTTTATTATTCGATCTTTAAAAATACTTAAGTAAAAACCTCAATATAGCATTTCTTTTATTTGATTTAGTAATCATCATTAGTTCTAAATATCAATGTATACTAATATTATTTAGAAAAACACGTTAGGAATAACTGAATGTAAAAACATATTTGAGGTAAAGGTCAGTACTGAAAAAGGCAGTTTTTTGAGTAGGTAAATAGAGAGAGGCTATAATTGTCAAAAGAAAAATATAATATACTGAATAATAAGATTAATGATGATGATGATTACTAAATTTTTGAAAATGCCGTACAAGAACAGCATAAAAGGATTTCAAGCTTTAATATAAAGCGCGGGTACTTAAACACGTACCTATTTCAAACGTTTCCTTTAAACATCCTACCAAATTGGAAAAAAAATTGCTTGTGTTTGAGGGAAGAAGTGAAATTTCTATGTTTAAGTAAAAAAAAAATATTTGTAATCACTTATTATAATTTTTAATAATTGTATTATGTTTCAGTTGTAAATTCATAAAGTAGTTAATTCAAAATAAGCATAGGCTATTTGGTGTATGCTATATAGGCTATTTTGAATTTTACAAATTACCATATATTGAATGAATAAAAATTTTAAAAGATTATTTTTCGCCTTCTGTCATTAGAAATATTATTCTTAAAATATGTCATCGGATCAATGTTGCCAATTTGTAGGGTGCTGGTGCTAATGTTAAGGTTAATTCCAATTGACTACACTAGGTCCTAGGCCAGTAGAAGAGGAGGGTTACGCTCTGTGCCACTTTGTAAGGACTTCTATATTCAATACTCATCACTGATTTTTACTTTCTTCTATATGTAATATAGAGAAAGTATTGGATTCGCGAAAATTTTCCACCTCCGTTTTTTGACGGATCTACACGTTTTGGGATGTCCTGAACACGAATTGATAGTTTTTAGAAAATGTCTGTCTGTGCGTCTGTCTGTCTGTCTGTCTGTCTGTGTGTCTGTATCATTTTTTTGTGGACGCTGTATCTCACGAACCAATGAATGAAATTTAACCAAACTTGGTATTTAGTTGCACCCTGACATGAACTGGTGCCCATTAGATTTGGGGATCAATAGCTCAACAGGTGGCGCTGTGATCGCATTTTATGAAAATTTTTAACATGGCAGCATAGGACAAAATTCTGTATAAATGGGCATAATGAGAGTTATTTTAAACTTGTGATTGTAAAATTAATATGAATTATTGATAATAGTAGTAGTTAACTAGGAAAAAAAAATGTGCATGGGGGGGGGGGCATCGGTTCCCCCCCTGGGGGGAAGTACCCCCCCGGGGGGGGTTAAATTTTGAAGATGGGTATCATTCGAAAGATCTCGTCAATACCTTTAAAACGAATGGTTGAACCATAAATCTGTGAGAATTTAAAACAAAGTTATCGATTTTTTTTACTTTTAACAATTTTTTTTTTTTTTTTTTTTTTTTTTTTAACGAAATTTTACCAAACTTGGTATTTAGTTGGTCCCCGACATAAACTGGTGCTGATTATATTTGGGGATCAATAGCTCAACAGGAGGCGCTGTGATAGCATTTTATCTAAATTTTTAACATGGCAGAATAGGACAAAAATTCGTATAAATAAACGTAATAAGAGTTATTTTACACTTGTGATTGTAAAATTAATATGAATTATTGATAATAGTAGTACGTAACTAGGAAAAAAATTTTGTGCATGGGGGGGGGCATCGCTTCCCCCCCTGGGGGGTACTAAATTTTGAAGATGGGTATCATTTGAAAGATCTCGTCAATACCTTTAAAACGAATGGTTGAACTATAAATCTGTGATAATTTAAAACAAAGTTATCGATTTTTTTTTACTTTTAACCAAAAAAAAAAAAAAACTTAGAAAAAAAAATTCGCATTTTTTTTTTTTTTTTTTTTATATTGTTAGTGATTGAATATGTATTAATTTTTACAAAAAAAAAAACTTATAAAAAAAAATCTTTTTTTTTTTTCTTTTTAATATTGTTACTGATTGAATATGTATAGGAAAATATAGAAGAAAGTCTTGTGGTGGCCACAACATACTAGTTATTTTAATGTTTGTCTAATTGCATTTCTATCTAATCGATTGTCATATATATCAGTGATGGTGAAACTATGACATGCGGGTCAGACAATGACTCACGAAGGATTTTTTAAATGATCCAAGCGATGATTTTTATAAAGTTATATTTAAGTCATAAAAGCAAGTACATACAAATAAAAAATATTAAAAAATGAAAGCATACATGTCTAATATATAAAAGAAAAATATTACCTCCAATTCGTTGTTTAATTTTTTTTGTATCGTATCACTGCATTTATATGTGACTCATGACAGTTTGTGATAAATTTAGAATTCACAATTTGTTGCATTGCAGAACGAGGATGCACCAGATCGCAGTATTGAAGTAATTGTAGCCTTGGCGAATGCTAAATATTTGCGCGTCCGCACACTGACGGAAGGTTGAATAAATGTCTCTACTTCAAAAACCGTAACCTCTGAAAATTTATTTTTTTCTTAAATTTAATACTTTTAAACAATGTCATTAGAATTTTTATGGTTATCAAAATTGCTACATATATGTCCCACAACTAATTCGATTATCTCAGACGACTCACAGATCAAATATTCCAATTTTTGAATACCGGTACTTCTTACAGAATTTTTTCACAAGCTTTTGTAGTAGATTTCTGTGATTGAAAAAGCATAAAAATTTTATAATGAAAATACCTGAATCCAAAAATTGGAACACGACAACTCTGCTTACCGGTCGGGTTGAATCTAATCTTATTGACCCTTATACACAGACTTGTTTAATCATCTTCAGCAACAAACCAAACAAAAACCGTATGAGTCTAACTGAATGCCTAAAAGATACCAAAACTTTTGTAATTTTATGTTTGCTCTCTCCTGAAAAATTATCTGGCGGCGCTGCTAGCTACATATAAGTGTTTAATAATTCAATGTATCATACATACACATATCTGTAATTATATTTATTCTTTTCTCTATTATATTTATTTTATTCTTTTCATTCCTTTTCTAGTTGAGTACTCAATACAGAGGTGCTACCTATGCCATTGTGTCGTCTGCTGCAGTAATTCACAGTATCACCCCTCTCATATAAATTTTTCGACGAACTATTTTTTTCAGTTTTCACTTGTTAAATTAAATGGAAACTATGCATGTTGAGGCCATCACAAAACATTCTTCTGTATCATTCGATACAACACCTCCACATACCTTTTAACATGCACAAAAGTTTAACCATAGCTATTCACGATAAAAATTTTACAAATGGAGTTTGAAACATATTTAATCAACAGATGCTGAGATGTAACCATGTACAAAATCACAATAACAGTGCCACCTGTCGGCTGATATACATCGAAATTAAATCAGCCATCGTTTTCATAATGGTTATCTCATATATCAAGTTTCACATATTCAAGTTATATGCCATAGAAGCTGAAATTCAGCCTTCCTATTGCCATGGATTGTAGCACAGCTGCGTCACCTGTTAGCTGTTATACACCCAAATTAAATCAGCATAGTACTTCAGGATGTCCCTCTCATATACCAAGTTTTGTGCAATTATATATAATGGTTTCTGAAATATAACCTTCCCCTTCACGGGTATAAACCCGTTATGAAGTCAAAAATCATAGTAAATAAATAAAAAATATGTTAGAATTTCAAACTATAAAGAGTTTTTCAGAAAACAAAAATGTAAGTGGTTTTTTAGTAATTAGAGTTTTAAATTAAATACGGCATGTGAAAAGCCCCTTATGAAGTTTCAACTCTGTAAAATACCTAAAATCTAGAACGTTCTTTTGCCGAGAATTTGCTTAATATTTACCCTACCAAATGAACTTTTGACAAAAGTCGCTCAATATATCTAGCTTTTTACCTATGCAATATTTTTTTTCTATCCTTCTCGCATGCTCAGTAAAAACGTCTAAATTCGAAAGTGTCCAAATACTTAATTGGTAGATAGTGTGCAATTTTTTTTTTTTTTTTTTTTTCCCAAAAATTATCAACTTTTTTTGGCAATATTTTCGTTTATAATCAGAAGGGATTTCCATAAAATTTTACAAATATTGCATGACGGATTGAGAAAACATTAGAGAAACATTTCCTGAAACATAAAATTCACACGTGTAATATAAAATGACCAGAATTTCAGTTCTTCTCAAAAAAAAAAAAAAAAAAAAGGAAGATGATTAGGGAGTTCTATCAACATTTATATTTACAATCAGCAAACACTGTCTTACCATTGGGCATCGATTAATCAAAATAAGAAAAGTGAGTAAAATTCCTTATAATTTAGCTTTTATTTTGAGAGAACTGAAATTCTGTTCATTCTGTCTGTCATATTTTTTTTTAATTTACACGTTTGGGGTTTTCATATAAGTTTCTCAATACCTTTGATTATTAAATTATGCAAATGAAATTTATTAAAAGTTAGCGCATGCGTAGTTAAAGATTATTAATTAAAATGTTCATATTTCGTAAGATATTTAACAATTTTGCATTCTGATTGCAGTATGCTGTGTCTAATGTTGTATGCCAAATTTTCTAAAAATGTCTTTGCATTGGGTCGAATGACCTACGTGTTATAATTAAAAAAATGGAAATTTCTTTTGCAATTTTTTTTAAAACATTATGTCTCCATGTATATATTTGGTAGCCTCATACAAATTTATATAAATAATGAAAAGAATCCTCTTAATCGCATGCTACAGCCAAAACACATTTTAAGCATTACTTTTTACCGGGTGATCCAAAACATTTTGACTTTCTTTAAATTTTCTATTGGTCTCCTTTTCCTCTTCAGGACACAACTTTTTGTAAAATATATAAGGTATAACATGAGGCCCAAAATTTCATGATGATTGCTAAAGAACTTTTCTAGATATTTGACAAAACGTCTAAATTCGAAATTTTCCAAATATTTATTGGTAGATAGTGTATCTACCTAACTGATTGTACAATTTCAAAAAACAAAACAAAAAAAAAAACATTCAAATATTGAACAGAGTATATGCAACAATGTGTTAAAGTTACAAGTCATTTGTAGCTTTTTATGATACAGAGTGATCCAAAGTATTTGCACTTTTCTTCAAATTGTTGTTGGTCTCCTAATTGCACTCTGAACCAAATCGATAGTGGAAAATGTGAGTGAGGTTTTAAATGTTCTTTGCATTTCTGAAGTCCCTAGTCATTCCTTCTAGTATTTAAAAAAAGAGAAAAAGAAAAAAAAATGTTAATGTAAAACATTTTCTAATAATTTGATCACCCACTACATATATATGTGTGTGTGTGTGTGTACATATATGCGTGTGTGTGCGTTTCTGCTTCCAAATGTCAATAATCAGGTTGTCGACAGTCGAAATTTTTTCCCCGATTCTTTCACCATTATTTATATTTCAAAATTTTAAGTAGTTAGTTTGCACGATTAATTAAGTAAAAAAAAATATTATATGCATATACTGGTGGAAGAATCAGGGGAAAATTTTCGACTTTTGACACCCTGATAATTTAATTGTTAAATAACATATAATTTCTGAAAACATTTTAATAAATATATGCATTTGTTTAGGCTTTATGGAAAGTTAAAAGGAAATCATTTTAAATTATTTCAACCGCGAGTTCGATGTCTCACGAAAAAGTTTTTACATGTTTGATACGTTTTCCTTTTTCTTTTTTTTCTTTTTTTCTATAAAACTTTTATGCTGGTATGATATTTATTTTGGCTATCCCTATGCTTGACATAAAAATTTTGTACAAAAAAGAACTGAATAAGAGAAAATAATTTAAGTCAGTTTTAGAAAATATAAAATGGAATATAAAAAGAAATGTTTTACAAATTATCTTACAGATCCAAAATTTGATGACAATTTCACGCAAGTAATTTTTTAGAAGACTTTGAAAATCTACACACACTGGCCAATGAATCAGAAACCTGTAAGAGTTTCTACAAATGCTCTCTGGCGGCGAAGGTATGCAAAACCTCTTACAAACCTTTGGGGAATGTTCTGCTTGTATGGAAGTGGTCCCCTGGTGTTACTTGAGGATAATCAAAAAGACATGCAGCACCTGAATATATTGATAGATTAAGTGCATCCCTCAATGTTACATTTTTACTCCGAAGTTAACGGATACTTTGTGCTACTTTTTGTAAAGCAACCATACATCATGGCAGAATCTTTCGAAATTCATTCAGTGAACATCAATCTGACTTCTAACACTTTCCCTAGATACCGCAAAGCCCGAATCTTAATCCAATAGAAAATGTTTGGGACATGTTGGAAAGAAGTAGCCATCAGCAATCTCCTCTTCCATCCAATTTACAGGATCTTAAAGTCTGTGTAGCCAATGTATGGTAAACTCTAGACATAAATGCACCCCAGAAACTTGTAGAATCGCTGCCTGCACGAATATTGGCTGTTAAAGGAGGTCCATCGTGCAAAAGAAGGTCCAATAAAATATTAATTTGAAGGTTTCTAATTCATTGGCCAGTGTGTGTATATGAAAATCAAATAAGAAATCATTCAACAAGTTTTTAGTGAAACACAAATTACTATAATAATGAAATTTTGCAAATTTTATAATAAATTAGAAATTTGTATTAAAACGAGCTCTGTTAAGGCCAAATCGCATTGTTCGTTAAAGTTTTGAACATTTTTTAAACAATTTTTTAAACAATTTTAAACAATTTTTTTGAACAATTTTGTTTACATTTTTTTAAAATGTAAACAAAAGCTACAGTCGCCAGATTAATTATATTCTTACAAATGCAATTAAATAAGTTAAATAATAAAAATAGGTTGAGGGACCCAGGTAAAAAAATCAGCAAAAAACCTTTAAAAAAAACCTTCAGGAAAACTGCAGGTATTTCGGACTATAGCCTACATCTTTTTTACAGGTAAAAAACCTGCACTTTTCCTGAAGGTAAAAAACCTGCAGTTTTTCTGAAGGTAAAAAACCTTCAGGAAAACTGCAGGTATTTCGGACTATAGCCTACATCTTTTCTACAGGTAAAAAACCTGCACTTTTCCTGAAGGTAAAAAACCTGCAGTTTTTCTGAAGGTTAAAAACCTTCACTTTCCCTTTTATTTGTCCGAAATACCTGCAGTTTTCCTGAAAGTAAAAAAACCTTCATTTTTCCTTTTATTTGTCCGAAATAACTGCAGTTTTCCTGCAGGTAAAAAACCTGCAGTGTTTCTGGAAGTAAAAAAACCTCCATTTTCCCCCTTTAGCCTGTCATATATATCTGCAGTTTTCCTTAAATTTGTTCCAGAAATAAATTTTCTTACATATAAAAAAGATCTAAGCAGTTTTCTTTTAGGTATAAAGTTGTTGTACCTAATCTGGGTTTGACTTTTAGTATCCATTGTAATATATGAAAAACAAAATATTTGCAAAATTTTATTTACTTTTATGTAAAAAAAAAAAAAAAAAAAAAAGTTACAGAACCTTTAACCAACAATTTTATATTTAATAATATCAATTATATTTCTTTAAATAAAGTATAGGCAGTCATTTGAAATAGTCATAGTATTAAAATAAGTGGAATTTTTGTGTGAAAAGATTACATAATTTTGTGTACGGTAGCTAAAGCTTAATAAAAAGGTAACACCTGCATGAAATATGTACGAAACTTTGAATAAACATCATAAAGCAGAAGAATACTCACAGCAATTGCTTTGTAAAACAAGACTTTTCATCGGGGAACAAAAAAGGCACAGTGGTGAGGTTCATTCTGCTTTGTTTGCAGCACTCATATCTACTTTATTCCCTTGAGAAATGACATTTTTATTTTTTTTTTTTGGCTTAAAACATTTGTTGCAAGCTCTTGCATGTTATGGTGTCAGGGATCGCGTTGGTGAGCTATAGCGCACCATTGATCCCAATTTTAATGAAAGAGATGCAGAATTTTTTTAATTGCGGGTCACGAGGACCCGTATTTTTCCCCAAAAAAATATCCTTTATTCTAAAACAATAAATTTTCTTTTATTTAATTCTGTGTCATCATTTCAAAGCAATTTATTTTCCTGAGCTATTTAGCTCTGAATTTAGAAGAATGGGAGAAAGATTCTTTTTACCTCCTTCAAAACCAAATGAATCTCTGGCTGTATCCTTCTCTGTGGGCTGTATCTGCTCCAGTCGAAAACAATGCCGTCACTTTTCTCCCTTTCCTTGTGCATTCTGTCTGATGGAGCACATGCGAAATAACCCAAAACCAGCATCAACATAAAGTGATAATAGATTGGAAATGAATTTTTTTTTTTGGGGTGGGGGGAGGGGATTTGTTTGCTTATTTAGTTAGCAGAATCAATCTCATCAAAATTTGCTACATTATTAGCAAATGTTATTTCATGGGAAAAAAAGTGCTCTTTTGAATAAATTGCAAAATACAATATAGTACCAATTATCTGAAATTCCAAAATCCAGAATAATTTAAATTTTTTTTTTTTTCTTTCATGATTTTAAAAGCATTTAGTATTGAAAAACAAAACTTACTTCACTAAAAAAAAAAAAGAAAGTAAGAATGTCAAAATGAACCAAGTCTTTTATAATGTTTTTCAATAATCAGAAAATAAAGTAAATTTATTTTTCTCTGGAAATGGTTAAAAATGTTTATGGTCTGGAAAATCTTCTGCAACCAACTACATAAAAAATTCTCCGATTTTATTTGGTGGTCTATTTCAGGGTTTTTTTAATTTCTTGTTCAGACAGTCTTACTTTCTAAAAGTAAAGAAAAATAAAAACTTTTCTTTTAGCGATTTGCTCTTATGATCCAGTCACCATTACATTTAGTGGCACCAACAACGCAGCAACTATGAACCACGGCGCTGACGGGAAGGCAGCGAGCAACCAACCCATGTCGGCTGAGGCCAGTTTCTGAAACGAAATCTGTGTGAAAACACATACAGCAACTGAAGATAATGCAAGAGAAGAGAAAATATGCTTCAAATTTCTGAAGATGAGGGAGGGTGGAAATTTAATTTCAATATTAAGAGGGAGGGGGGGGGGGACTGAAATTAAACAAACGGCCAGTGTGTGCATGGGGGTGAAGGAGAAGGCAGGACTGCAGATGCAAATTTTTTTTTTGATAAACGGCACTTCCAGTACCATTCTACGCCCAATTCGACTTATTTTTCAATACATTTTTCTTTCATAAATAATATTTAGACGATACAATAGACAATTTTCAATTAAATGTACACGTGTACATGTTAATATATGTGTATTATTGCAGTTATTTTTTATTTTCGGAACTAGATTCAAAAGAAATAAAAATATTGGATTCAGGAGCTGTTTCAGAAACAAAAACAACTACTACTACTACTTAAAAAAAAAAAAAAAAACAACTTATGTATAAAAATTCATACAAATTATTCTTGCATAATGATAGTGTTAAAATGAATATTAAATAATGCATCTAAAATATTAGCTTTTATTTTTTTATTTAAAAAAAAAAAAAAAAAAAATTTAAAGAATTCTTTTAAAGATTTCTTAAAAAAAAAAAAAAAAAGAAATTTTAGATTTTTTTAGCTAACAACATGTGCAAAAAGGTAAGTTATTCTTTACATATACACTATTGTTAGAGAGTTGTGTTTTATAGTTCAAGAAAATCAATTATGGAAAAAAAAAAATCTGGAAACTTCTGAATATTTCCCGCGAAGGATGGATCTGATGGATCCTGCGGTTCCTGGATAATGGATCCTATGCTTTTTTTTTAAATATCCTTAATAAGAGACTGTTTTTTTCTTTTTTAAGATTATTAACCTTATTCAAAATCTATTGCTGTTGTTAAAATGATCATAATTTTTACTTCTTTAAAACTTCTTTCAATTTCATTGAATAATTTTCTTTGTGCTTTTTATTAATTTTACTTAAGCCTTAGTTTTTAAGAACATAAAACGCGAATGTCAATGTATTCGGTGTCGAGATTTTCAATTTGCACATGCGTCACGACACTCTGTTCTGCGGATTCAGTGCCAGCACTGATATCAAGGAGACTGATTGGAGCGTTGCGGTATCAGAAATGTTGATATTTGCTTCAGAGTTCTTAAAAACCAGGGCTTTAGTAATGCATTATTTTAACTATATGATCAAACACAAGTTTAACAGAGGTAAGTGCTGATTTCCCACGACAAAAATAATTAAGTTAGAAAGTTATTTTCTTTTTAATGCAATGTTTCAAAATGTAAAACGAAATTGTGAAAAACTTTTTGTGTTTGTGGAAAATATGAGCAGTTACACGCCCCCCCCCCCCAAAAAAAAAAGAAAATAAAAATAAATAAATAAATAAAAATAAATAAATTTATACACATATGTTTTTCTGAAAAAAAAAATAAATAATAATAAAATTAAATAAATTATTGTGTATTAAGACATAAGAAATGGAGAATACAGAAATTTCTGAACATAAAAATATATTGTACTAGAATATACAAACATTTTAAAACTATGCATCATATGTATATTTGATTTATTTACTTAAATATTTTATTATTATAGAAAATACATGTATATATATATTTTAAAAAGTGAAAAGTGATATAAAGAATTTTTTATCGTCTTCTTTCTTCTATTTCTTCATACACTAAAATTCTCTCATTCATAATTCCGTCATTTTATTTCTCTCATACAGTACCTGAAAAATAAAAGAAATTGTTTTATTAGCAATTTTAGTGTAATCAAGAGTGAAAATGGCTTACACTCAAAAAAGCCTGAAAGCTGATAGCAGCAATCTTGGGGGTGGGGGGAAGCTTAACAACTGTGGTGATTTCGTGCAACAATACACAAATACAATTTTACTACAGAACAATATAAAATAAACAATTATACAAAAATAAGTTGAACTCATTCAATTAAATATTTTATAGCAATGTTTGACACAACACAATATAAATAATTTTAAATAATAAAAGTACTAGTTTTAGTTTTGATACAGAAATTTTTATATGTCTGAAGAATGCTCAGAATCTGAAGAAAATGGGAATGAACGTGAAAGATCCAGTATGTGTACGTTCCCATAGAATCTCAGTAACAGGTAACAGGAGAAAAGAATACACACATAAAGCTACCTATAAAGGGAGATCTAGGCTCCCTAGGTCGCTGTTGTTAAGCACTGTTTTATGTGTTCCTACGAAGGCACCTATAAGGGGCTCTAGAGTTCCTACCAGAGAGCATCTAAGACGTCATAAATCAGTAGCGCATTGTCATGGGCAAAAAATGACTGTACATTGCAGCCAAATTTTTTTATGATCGCAGACAACGTCTGTCCAAAAGTTGCGGCCAATTTTTTTATTTATTTATTTTTATTAGTGCAGACAAAAACTGCCTGCAAGCTGTTTTTCTGTGTCTGCGACTATGTCGCCGTGTCACAGTGTTTCTGCAACTGGGAAACAACCACACTGAAAATCTTAGATTATACACATAAGAGTAAGCCTGCAAAAAATCTTATTTTGCTTAGTTCTTAACACTATACACTAAAAAAATAAAAAAGGAGTTTCCCACCAAAAATCAATTGTATAAAAGACTGCCTTCTAAACCAATTTCTGGTCTTACCTTACCATGTAAAAATAAAGACATTCATTTGAAAAATATCATGAAAATTTTTACTGCACATAAAGGCTTTTTTAACTTTCAATTTTTACTTTAACATTTTATTTGTTTTATGTTATTTTTTAAAAATATTTTACCGTTTTCGTTGAGAAACATACATTTAATTTATAGTATATTTTTATCTGATGCAAAATCGGACTTCACATACCTTCGAACAAACGCGATCTGAAAATTCTATAAGAAGTCTCTTCTGGGCGCGATCTATGTGTCCTCGGTCTGTATATTCCGGTGGTCGACAGAAAAAATTATCGTTAGCCGCGGTTTCTCCGATGTTCTTGTTCACGCCGTTGCTCGAAGCCTGCGTATTGAGGATCTCTTCTGCGTATCCAAGAGTAGAAAATGATTGTTACGGAAACAATATAATACAATAAAGAACCACAGAAGTTATGTTAAAGTATTAAAATCGGCACCCAATTCTCATATGCAGGATTTCAAATATTCTGCATATTTCGTATTTTGTGCTGAAGCTAAAATTTTTTGTTTAAAATCGGAATTTTATTATTTTGTCAACTTCATGCTAAAACTAATTTACTTAAAATGTAATCAGCGAACATGAAACAGACCTTTGACAAATGTTTTTTTATAATATTCGGACGATTAAGTTGCATATATTTCGGTAATCGGACGCAAAAATTATGGATATTTCGGCAAATATATGACAGAAAAAGGTAGGAATTAGGAATCTTGCTGATTTTTTACTCAATAGGTATATACATATTTAATATTTGTGATATCAATTTTTTTGAATAGCACAAATTTTGTCGATTATAGTTGCGAAAATAGTTGCCTATTTTTATTTAGAGAAACAGAGAAACAATCGCTTATTTGAGCAGTTAGCCGTGATGAAGGTAAATTTTGTTAAAATGTAAAATGATAAATTTCGACAATCCACCGCAAGAATATTATATTTTTTTGTAGTGAATTGATGGCTTATTTCAGCACATAATTTAAATGATTAAAAGTAAATTTTATCGACAAAACGATCCCGTAATTTAGTTAGACTTTCATATCTCATATTTCTGCAATCATGCATAAAAAAAGGTAATTTTATTATTAGGTATTATTATTATTTGTGAAATAATCGCATATTTTGGTATTATTATTTTTTTAAAAAAACATACAAAATTTAAAAATTAGTGGTAAAACTATAGCCTATATTAGCAATTAGTTGCTATTACAAAAATTTCAAAATATCAGTAATATGATTAATTCGGTATTTCGGAAAATTTGTTGAGTATATCGGTTATACTCTTTGCAAAAAAGTGCGGATTTCATGAATTAATATAGAGATAAAGCCTATTTCAGCAAACAATTAGGATTAAAGTAACTTTATTAAGTAGCGGCGATATGATTACGTATTTCAACAATCAGCCACAAAACATCATTGCAAATTTCAGAAATCACCTTTGAAAAGAGTGCAAATCTGATCGATTAACGCCGAAAAAAATATCGTATTTTAGTAATTAGTTGCGTTTAAATATAACTTTTTGACAGTTAATAGTGAAATAATCCCATATATCTGAATTAGGCTACAAAATTATTGTGTATTTTGGGATTCAACATTGGAAAAAGCGTAAATTTCATCGATTAGTGGCGAAATATTTAAGTATTTGAAGATTCAACATTATAAAGAACATGATTTCCATCAATTAGGGGCGAAATAATAGCAGGTTTCAACAATCGGCCACAAAAATATTGTTAATTTCAAGAACAGCTTTAGGGGAGGGGGGGGAGGGGAAATCGCAAAATTTCATCAATTACCAGCGAAATAATAGCAGAATTTGGAAATTATTTGTGATTAAATGTAAGTTTTGACTATAAGAATTGACAGCGGAGAAAAAAATCCTGTAATTTTTAAATCGGCTGCAAATCTATTTCGTATTTCGGTATTCAGCTTTGAGAAAAAAAGCTCAAATTTCATCACTTAGCAACAAAATACTTGAGTATTTGGGAATTTAACATCAAAAACTGCAGAAATTGCATTGATTAGAGACGAAAAAAATTATGCATTTTGGCGATCAATCATAAAAACATCGGGAATTTCGGGAATCAGTCTTAAAGAATTTTATCGATTAGTGACAAAATTATAGCATAATTAACAATTAGTTATGACTATAAATATATAAATATTGCTAATTTCACATTTATTTTGCACATGCTGCATAGTTTTTTTTTTTTTTTTTTTTTTTTTTTTTTTTAATTTCAAAAAAACTAAGTGCATTTTTTTTTTTTTTAATATAATAATGTAGACTTAAAAATAATAATAATAATAACACTTTCATCTATCTGATCGAGCATATATCAGAGAGACACAAATAGATACCTACTATTCTTTATAGAATTATGTGTAATATAATTATTTATGGGAAATAATGCTTAAGACAGTTACACATTAAAGCCTGCACTAACTTTTAAAATATTTGTAGATTACTATTTAAAAATTTTAAATAAACTTATCTCAAAAATAAATATTTTGAAATTATTTAAGTAAAAATTGTTGAATTGTAAATTAGAAATATTTTACTGGGCCCTAATGATTTTAATTATAATTTTTATGAAATTTCAGCTCTTTTGGACAAATAGATTTTGAGATACATCTAAAAAACTATTGCCACCAGGAGACCAGGTTTAAGACTGAAAAATACCAAATTACTTCAAATTTATTAGTCGGTGGTAAAATTTTCTCTAGAACTTATAAAGTCAAAATTTTGTGTTTGTTGAAAATATAAATTTTAACATCATTGCATGTTTCCATCTGTAAATGGCTGCTAAGCTTACAATTTTAATAAATAATTAAATTAAAATAGACCTGAATCCAAGAAGGATGGTACCTGCTGTGTTTTTTCGTTAATTAGGTGATGAGATAGATGAGTGTTCTCTTTTTATTTGTATATATTTTATTTTGTGGACTGTACATTTTATAAACCGTTTAGTCAGTGGTGAAGAAAGCGCCCTTTCGTCTATCAATATGTGGCCTTTTACTCACAAAAAAATGCCCTTTTCTATAAATCCGCCCTGCCCTTTTTTTGAAAAAATGTGAACACTAAAATTATAAGAGTTCAATTTTAGTTGTAAATATTTAGCACTTTATAAGAAAAAACACAAATCGAGAAAAATGTGCTTTACAATATGGTTTGGTGAACTTTTCCAAACTCGCCAATTTGGCACAGTTTCTCGATTTTTTTCAAAATGGCCAATTTTACATGTTTAAAAGAAACTACCTAAAAATACAGCATAAAAAGTAGTTTTTCAAAAACTTCAACAAAGCAAAATACAAATTTGCCTAACTTTCATAAACAAAAACTAACAAATAAACATTACAAAAATAATATAAATCAGGGGTCGATCCAGGTTTTAATTTTTGGGTCCCTTTTTTGTGAAAAACAAATTATTTTTGTGAAATTTTTATTTATTTTTGTGAAATATAAAATATTTTTGTGAAAAAGTAAAATATTGTGTAAAATTTTCAGTTTTTACAATCACTTTATGTAATGTTTAATATCAAGTTAATAGTTTCGTTGAGCCAAATTAAGGCATTAATTAAAATTAATACTGAAAACATGAAAACATTTAATAAAAGGATCATTTTTATAAAACTAAATCTTGTGAAGGGACTAATTTTATAAATTTGAATTTTGCGAAAGGTCCCTTTTTATAGATTTGAATTTTGTGAAGGGTCCCTTTTCATGAATTTGAATTTTGTGAAGGGTCCCTTTTCATGAATTTGAATTTTGTGAAGGGTCCCTTTTCATGAATTTGAATTTTGTGAAGGGTCCCTTTTTACTATGTGGAATTTTGTGAAGGGGCCGCAAAAGGGACCCAAATTTTGCCTGGATCGACCCCTGTAAATGTTCAATAAACATAATATATATATATATATAAATAAAATAGAATGTTTTTTTACTTACTTGTTTCCGATTAATCCTGTGCGGAAACCAGTGGTGTCATCAGAAAAAAAAAAATTCAACGGGGTGCACAACCTGAAAAAAAATTTCTTTTTAATAAAATTCTGATAGCATAGTTTAAAAACTCTTATTTAGAATTTACCGGGGAGTGGGGGGTGGGGTGTTGCTCCCCTTGTCCCATTGTGAAAACTTCAAAATAAGTATGTACAGTAACCAAATTAACACCGTTTCAAACACTACTGCAAAGCTTTCTTTTAATATATTCAACAGAAAAACTGAATTCTATTAAACCAATAAATCACCATTTTACATAACATAAAAAAAGCAACCATATCAATTACAAACATATCTCCTACAGAAATTAACAAATAGCCTACTGTTGCCAAAATTAAAAAAGTAAAACCAAACGAAACATATCAAATAAACTACTACTATACCAGTGTACATAGGTAGGCTGGATTTAACGTTGCACTAGTACTGTGATACAGGTAATTGGCGACGATCTGGAATTTCGTTTCGCAGCAATCAGTGATACGAACAGTCGGCAGCAAAAGTATTCAAGCACTAGCAATAATACTGTCTCAAAAAAGTACACTTAATACTGCTTTGTTAAATAAATCCTTGTGAAGTCATGTTCTTAGTCAGTCTAAGAACAGGATTTGACAAGGATTTATTTAACAAAATAATATTAACTATACTTTTTTGACATCGGAATTATTGGCTAGCACTCGGATATTTTTACTGCCGACTGCACATCAGTATGCTTCGTGTACATGAAAACCCCCCCAAAAAATCACTGGATAGATACCTCACACGCATACTGCACAAATCTTTAAAACGCACAAAATTTCGTGTTGCAGCAATCAGCAATATGTACGTCTGTACACTCCGTATAAATGAAAAAAAAAAAAAAAAAAAAAAAAAAAAAATCATTGGATACCTCACCTGCTTCCTGCATGGATCTTTAAAATGCACAAAATTTCATTTTGCAGCGATCAGTAATATGCATGTCTGTACGCTCCGCATACATGAAAAAAAAAAAAAAAAAACTGGATACTTCACCCGCATTCTGCATGACTCTTTAAAATGCACAAAATTTCATTTCGCAGCGATCAGTGATGTGTATATGAAAACCCAAAAAAATAATCACTAAATACGTCTCCCACAAACTCCATGAATCTTTAAAATGTACAAAATTTGATTTGGCAACAATCAGATACACGAAAATTACACAGCTTTAAAACAGAGCTGTACTGAGAACTCGGTATATACTCGCTACTTGGCCTATCTACCGAGTGCTCGGTACTCGGCCAAATTTAGGCTATGTATTCGGCCAATACCGAGTAGTTGTGGGAATTTCACTATTTTTATGCATTTTCGAAAGAAATGTGTTAATGAGAGATATTTATTTTATAACTACACTAAAAAACTATGTAAATATAAATACAGAGTCATTATAATTAAAATTTTTGCTATAACAGCTTTCTGCAGTTAAAATGGGCTGTTACCAAACTTAGTATAGAGCCCAGTGGCAGGAAGTTTTGTAGCTGTCTGCGACAGGCTTTTAAATTTTCATAATCTGTCTACGAAATTTGCATGTAATCAGGGGTGAAAATGGCTTACACTCAAAAAGCCTGAAAGCTGATTGGGGTGGGGGGGGGGCTTAACATCAGTGGTGATCTCGTGCAACAATACACGAATACAATTTTACTGCAGAACAACGTAGTATAAACAATTGTGTGTATTCATTCAATTCATCTCAATCAATTAAATATTTTATAGCAATGTTTGACACAATACAATATAAATAATAAAAGTATTAGTTTTAGTTTTGATACAGATTTTTTTTTTTTTTTTAAGTGAATTGTTATTCAAAAGTTGCAGACATTTTTTTTTTTATCAGTGCAGACAAAAATTGTCTGCAAGCCGTTTTTCTGTGTCCGCGACTATGTCTCAGTGTTTCTGCCACTGAGGTATAGAGATGATACATGATATGAGCTTTTAATTATAACTATCTTGTATGAATGTAATATGCATTATTTTATAAAAACTTAGTACATAAAATTGTATCTATAAATCACAGAAAAATAAAAGATTTTAGAAAAAAAAGAACCTCTATGTAGTATTAACACAAAACTTTAGTTATACATTTGTGCAAATAAAAGTAAGGCACTTTCAAATCGGTAAGAAAAGATTGATTTTGAATTTTATACAATAAAATAACATAAAAAAACTATCACCTATTCGGATACAGTCTACCGTTGAGCAAAAGGTGCATTTATTTAGTATTTTAAGAACAAAAAAAAAATCAATGTGAAAAGAGGAGGGGACAGTTAACCGAGTTAAAGCTTTTATAGCATTTTACGGTATATATAAAAAAGGTAAATACACTAAAACGTTATTTAAAAAGTATTTTCATAATCAAATCTGTTGTTTTGCCAATTATGGCCCAAAACCACCTATCATTTTACATTTCTACGATCTGAAGATTAATAAAACCTAACCTTTAAAACACCATAGTGAGATTACCACATTTCAAACACTGATCATTCAACGATACATAAACATCGAGGGTACCAATGTTGGCATCTTTATCAGTGATCAAAAACAAGACACCAAGCAGTATCGTAAAGCACATTCTATCCTTTTTATTTTATGTATTAAAATCTAAAAATACCTACTCCTTAAAATTTTAAAAATGACTACTTTTTCATGCTCTGAATTTTTACATTAAATTTAGTGTATATTTTATTGTTTGTGTCTGAAAAAGTTTATATTCTTTCTTCAATTCAATGCTTTGCGGACTTTTTTAATCAATAAATGCCTTTTTTACAATGGATAAAAAAATTGTATAATTAAAATTACCTTGATGCGTAAAGCTGTAAACATTTGCAACATTAATAGAATTTCTGAGATTCAAGTACAGTCTTCATTAGAATTTGTAATCTGAGTCGCATTAAGTTCACATTCAGAGTTCTGATATTGTAATGTATGAATTATGCTGAAAGGAATATTATTACAATTAGCCAGTCCATATAATATAACGTGAACTCATAACTTAAACTTACAATTGAGTTTATACACACACATTTACTGTATACCTGTATATTACTCATTTTATTTTTGAATATATTGAGAAGTAAAATTTAGTATAAGCTCACAAAAGATCAACTTATTTTTTCTACTTTATTTTATTTAATTCTTTACTTCTAATGCCAAATTCTCTCTTTTAAAGAAATACTCTCACTTCTAGAAAAAAAAAAAAAAATCCTAGCAATATCTCTGTATTTAATAAATAATAATACATTCTGTTTATTTGAGAGTTGTTAAGAAATAAAGAAATTATACTACATGATATTCAGTAAATAATTATATAAACAGCTTTAGTTGTTTTAAAATGAAGCTCACTTTTTAAATATTTCTAGCTTTGAATCTAATGAAGACAACAGTGTCATTATTTTTATTATCTTCTTAAAGTAAATGTGCCAGTAATGAGCATCCTTAAGGAATTTCTTTAAAATTATATTTTATTTATTTATTTTTATTATTAAGTATAATTTAACCAATTTTATATCGTCATATTATTACTCTTACAAACTCACCCTAATTCATAAAAAAAAAAAAAAATTACATTAAGAATTTCTAGATATTTACTATAATAATAAATTAAGTTGTTGTCGTTTTAATAACTAATTTCTAATTAGATTATTCTGTTCTTTAATATTTGATCATACAAGTTTGGTTATTATAAACATAACTTTAAATATTCCGCATGAAATCGAATTGCAACATTGATGAAACAAACTGACGATTACACGCTGATGAAACATAACTTTATACTACATACTTGCAATTAAAAAAAAAAAAAAGAATAAATAATAAATGATTAAGAATAAATAATGAATATTAACTTAACTTGATAAATCCACGCTAAAAGTAAATCCGTGTAGTCAGTCACATTTCTTCCATGACGCCGGGCATCCATCTTGTAAATGTAAATAAATAGCGTGTGTTGCCATACCTGTTTTTCGAAGGCTACAAAATATGCCACAGAAATTCTTTGATTTAAATTAACATTTAACATTCAGGTTCAACCAATATTAATAATAATCATAAAAAATGAACTATATTTTAAAATAAAGATGAATAATATACATATAATATTTTATATTAGAGTATTTTGAATGCTCGAAACTCTTGAAATTAATTTGAAATCAATGGTACAGTCAAATTAGGAAAAATAAGGGAAAAAATTTATAAAGTTTTGAAACTTTGGGATTATACTTATGACGGATCTAATAATTCAAAACAAAAAAGTTCCCCACTCTGAGGGGGGAGCTTCCCCCCTACACCCCCCCCCCCAAAAAAAAACGTATAATTCGTTGAAATGAAGAAAAAAATAGGGAATTTATTGATCGAGTATTAGAATTATGGCATAACATTCCTGAGGGGTCTGATAATGCAAATTAAAAAAGTTTCCTACCGTGGGGTGGGAGCTAACCCCCTCCCCGCCCCCCCAAAAAAATGTATAATTCGTTTAAATAAAGAAAAAAAATATATAATATTAATTTATAGAGTATTGAAATTTTGGTACAACATTCCTGAGTAATTTAATAACTGAAAACAAAACAATTTCCCATCCTGGGGTAAGAGCTTCTTTCTCCCCCTACCCACCCCCTCAAAAAAAAAAAAAAAAATTAACTTATTAAAAATAAGAAAAATGATTAAATAGAATTTTGAAATTTTGGTATAACATATTCTTGAGGTGCTTAATAATGGGATACAAAAAAAAAAAAAATAATAATAATAATAATAATCCACCATGCAGTGGGAACTCTCCTCCTTCACCCCTCCCCCCCCCCCCCCCCCCAATAAAAAAATAATTCAATTTTGCTGAATTTAAGAAAAATATGAAAGCAAGTTATATAAGAGTTTTTAGTTTTAGGGAAAGTTCTCTTGAAGGGTCTAATAATAGAAAACAGAAAAGTTCCCTTCTCTGGGTTTCGGTAATTCTTGTCCATTACTAGACTTTTCATGAATGTTATCCTAAAATTTCAAGCGCTTATAAATTATTATATCTGTTTTTCCTAATATGAAAGAGCTATATGGTCTAGAGAGGAAAAGGAAGGAGGGGGGAGGAATGGGGGGAAGCTCCCCCCCCCCCAGGAAGGGGGAACTTTTTTGTTTTGCATTACTAGAGCCCCCAGGAATGTTATTCCAAAGTTTCAAAACTTTATAATTTTTTTCCCTTATTTGGTGTTTTTTGGTCTAATTTGACTGTACTACAATGCTTTCCTTTTAAGATAATTCTAGGTTTTAAGACTTTCAGTTGGGCATAAGAAATGGATTTCAGGATCCTCCTAGTTCGAAATAAATAAATGAATAAAGAAAGAAGAAGAAGAAAAAAAAAAGATAATACATGATTTTTTTAAGGTAGCTTTTGAAGAAAAAGAAATTCATTAAAAAAATAAATAAATAAAATTGTCTTACGTGGGGTTCCGAGGAACACTGGGGATGTATTCAAATTTTTAAAACACACTGATTATATAATATAGTAAAAAGTAAATATATATATATATATATATATATATACATATATATTGCAAAATTCGAATGTACAAACAATTTTGCGAATAAAATGCACAAACTTTGCCAATAGAAAATAAGCATCAATTTTACACAAAACATGTGCACAGTTTTTACAACTTAGAATCTACACTTTTTTGCATGTATGTTAAAAAAAAAAAAAAAAAGAAAAAATGCAAATAATTTGCACAAAAAGTGCATTTTTTTTTTTTTTTTTTTTTTTTTTTTCGAAGTATTCACAAATATTCAGTTTTAATGCACAAATTGCGCATAATCTACACTTTTTTGCAAAAAAAGTGCAAAGAATTTCTAGCTGGGCTTACACACACCAGAAATTATTTTCTCCCCACCCAACCTTCTTTACAATGTCAGACTTCTTCTCTCTTTAATATAGAGCTGACTTCTGTAAAAAGATTCGATCCTATGAATATTACAACCTTATGCAAAAAGATCTTCAAAAGCCTTTAAGTTACCTGCATGAAAGGCAGTTTTCATTTCCCTTCAAAATACCTGATATAATCTAATTAAAATCGTCTAAGTCATTGAAGGTAATTTGAAGGTGATAAGCTTTCTGAAATAAACCTGTATGAAACCTTTAAAAAAACTTCATATTTGGAACCTGCAGTTTTTATTTTTGTATGAAACCTTTAAAAAACCTGTATGAAACCTTTAAAAAATCTGAATATTTCCTGAAGGAAACCTGTATTTTTTATTTACCTTCAAAATACCTGTGGAAACCTTCAAGATACCTGCAAAGTATGCATTTTTTTAAAGGTTTTTTGCTGATTTTTTTACCTGGGGAAGTGGAATTATTGTAACCTCGGCTTATAACTTAACTAAGAAGCTTAACTTGGACCTAATCATCGTCATATCTGTTTGTCTGAACGTTTTTTTTTATTATATTTAGACCTAGGAATCCAATAAACTATGAAACAGTGATAGTTTTAGAAGGTTAGTAAATTGTTTGTATTTCCCTCTCGAACAAGGGATTTCCCTCTAAAAATTAGGAGTATTGCGATTGATGTTGGGTTGGGTTGGCGATTAAGGCTGATTGACTACACTGAGGTCCTAGGCCTGAGAGGGAGTGCCCTCCGTGAGGGAATTTTCTAAGGGGTCCTAACTCGTATTTACCCAAATTTCGGAGAAAACCACGGAAAACTCCGAACGGCTAGGCCGACGAGCGCAACCTGGGATCGAATCCGGCACCTGCGATTGATGTACTTGGGAAGTAAACTCCAAAGTTTTTTATAAGGAAATTAAGTTTTCTATGTAGATTTTAAATATAGCTTCATATTTGTTCTATTTTTTAAGCTTTTTGGTTTTTCATCCATGGTTACACTTACCATAGGAATTTTGTATGTCGGACAGGTATAAGCAGGGAGTTCATCTTTGTCCCAAGCAATTGCATCACTACTTTCTTCTATATTTAATAGAAGAAAATATTGGTTTCTTAAGAATTTTCTACATCGGATTGTTGATTTATTTCCCCTTTTTGAGAGGTCTAGAACACGATCTGACCATTTTCAGAAAATGTCTGAAATGTGTATGTGACAAAATCTGTGCAACTGTATCTCAGGAACTACTGAAATGAATTTCATACAAAATGCTATGTAGTTGCATCTTGACATAAATTAGTGCCTATCGACATTTGGTAAAAATCGTCCAATAGGTGTCGTTGCCATCTCGCTTTTTCTAAATTTTTAACATAATGATATAGCTCGGAAATTCGTATAAATGTGCATAAAGACAATTATTTTGTAAGGAACATTATGAAATTAAAAAGAATTTTTTATGATAGTAATACTCAACTAGAGAAAATTTTTCGACATTCAGGAACAACGCTTCACATTCCCTGGGGGCAATTTTCAGTTTGAGTAGCTTTCAAAAGAATTCGTCAATACTTATAAAACGGATGGTTGAACCATCGATCTGTGTTAATTTAAAATAAGGTTATCGATTTTTTTATTTTTAACAGGGAAAAAAAAAAAAACACATTTTTGTGAGATACCATATCTATATTAATAAAATCAGTCTGTAAACTTGTCAGAGTCAAAAAATTTAGTGATATCTTCACGTTTCAGACACCATGAAAGCCAGAAATGACTCTCTGTGTATGTGTGTTGTTGTGTCTGTATGCCTGTAATGCTATTTTTGTCAGGGTATCACGCGAGAACGACTTGACGGAATTCAACGACACATATCCGGATTTAAGGTCTGTACCTATTTTAAAATTATATATATCGAAAATTTAAAAAAAATTATTAGATTTAGAGATGTGGGCAAAAAACGCCTGCGCATGCGTCATAAGGCTTTTGCCAGCAAAACGCATTGAATGGAAAAACAATTGCGTTATCTTGTGTTAACCCTCTTAGAGGTAGCGATGACCGCCCATCGGGTGCACCTTCACAAATGGTCATCAATTCGGCGACCCCCCGGCCAATGCCGTAAAGTTGAATGTGTCGCACCATTAAAAAAAAAAAAAAAAAAAAAAAAAAAAAAAAAAAAAAAAGCGTTATCTTTACGTTTTAGACATCAGGGAACCCCCAGATAATTTCAGAATATTTTTTCTGTGTTTATGGGAGGGGCGGTGGTATAGAAAATGTTTTTTAACATTTGGCTCAGGTTTAGACCTGTATCCAACGTAAAACTATATCGATTGAACCTTTAAAATTTTTAAATAGATGTACAGCTATATGAGCAAAAAATGCTTCTGTAACCAATTAAAAATTATATCTAGGTATTTAGATACGTTAAAATAACTATAATTGACAAAAAACTCGACATCTTATTCATTGTTGTTTTGTTTTTTGACGTAATTTCTGCGTTCTCTTACGCAATCGATACCTTTCCTTATTTTTAAAGCTTTTTTAACATTTATATTTTCCTTTAAAAGTCAAATTGTTTTATATATGAAACGTATTTATCGCAAGTAATGGATTAAAGATTTCAAATCTGTAAACACAGTCTATCAAAAACCATGAGAATTGTTGCCTGAATACATATTTTATTGAACAAACGGAAATTATAAATATTAAATGTAAATTCACACAGGTAAGATTTTTATTATTATTTTATTTCGTGCTTTTTAAATAACTATTTTTATAAAGTGCTTATAATTGCTACATTTAGCTCTTTAAATTAAAAAATAATCATTTCATATATTATCTGAGAGAAAAAAAAAAAAAAAAAAAAAAAAAAAAACAGAAAATTCTGCTTACAATTTTTGTAAACAGAATTGAAAAAAAATTTGTAAACAGAATTTAGTACGACAGGACATATATTAATATGTTCTTTCATATAAAGGCACGCAGTAACTGTGTTTCATTTTCCTAGCATCACTGGCTATATTCTTAAAATTTCTTTGGTATAGCTTTAGTATAAAAGCCCTCTAGTGACTTTTACATTTTTGCTGTCATTTTGGTGATCAATTAAAATGGCTATGGCAAATGCGTAAGTAAAGATTTTGGCGAGAAATATCCGAGCTACTTCGGTGAAAAATTACAAATTTCGCCAAAGGTTTCTATACTGAAGCTGTTCCATTACTTTAGAAAAAAATTTCTCAATTTTATTTTAATTATTTTAAAAAATGTTTACGCGTTCATTTTTTTTTTCGACATGAAAAGAAAGATATTTACTTATTTATTTTCTGTTCATGAATAATAGAATCTTTCTATATATAGTTTTTATAATTTTAATAAATTTTTAATAGACAAATTTATGTCACAAAGTTTGTTTACTCTCAGAAATTTCTATTTCTTTTATTAAATTTAAGTCTCTCGCGGCCTTTTCAATTTATTTTAATTTCTTAGAGATTACCATCATTACTTTAAAATTTTTAAATTTATTTTCAGTAATAATATGCACGTTCATTTTTTTTTTTTTTTTTTTTTTTTTTCGACATAAAAGGAAATATAAAATTCAAGGTGGAACGCTACAAATGGCGACAATGCAAAATCGCAGATTGAAGAAATAATTCTGTAGTACTTAAAAAATAAATAAATAAAATACTTCGGCACAGCTTTAGTACAGTACCCTCTTGCTGATATTTGAATTTTTGTCCCATTATGGCGATGAATTAAAATAGCTATCACAATTACGTTAGAAAAGACCATGGCGAGAAACAAAAAGTCTTAGTTCCTCAACTCATATAGTGTAAGCAGAACGATGAAACACAAAGTTGTAATAATTTTTTTCTGTATGTGGGCATTGTCATATTTTTTAAAAGTCAGTCAGTAGTAATTTATACATAAAAATTTTCTGAAGCGTAAGTATAGCAGCAACTATGTAAAATAAGATCGAAGTCGAACTATACCAAAACATTGTTACACTTACCCCATTTCATCCTATACAAATTTTTTGAAACTAAAATTTTTTTACATTTTCAGAAGATTAATTATTTACTCATTATCGAGCCTGATATATAATAATACAGTTAGACTAATTATTAAAATATTTTAGATTCATTTTTCATATCACATATTTAAGACAAAATCTTCCATGGTAACAAAGATTTTAAGGACCATAATCAAACATAATTTATTTTAACTGTTTTTAACGCTCTCACATTTTTTTTTTTCTACATTTAATCATATTTTTAATTGTTGAATGCAATCTTAACTTTTTAACAATAGTACAGATACTTTAATTTATCGAAACTTTTGTAAGTACTATATACCAGTCAAATAAAATGGCCTAGTGTTTTAATTAGTTATACTAATGTCAAGCATAATATTACTCATTCTTACTGAAGTTGCAGTCAATGTCAAAAACAATGTTCAACGTTTCATAAGAAAAATAGTCCCGATTTAGGGTAATTTAGATTCATCTGATGTTTTTTAGAAATTTGGTGCTAAGTTTCACCATTTTAGGAGAGTTCACTACTAAAATAGTGCGATTAAATGGTGAATCTTGGCACCAAATTTCTAAGAAGATTAAAAAGAAGATTCAGAGAAACTGTCTTACACAGTTAAAAAAGCTGCAGTAAAATTACAGGCAGAGCCCGGTAGCAGAGATTCCAGAAAAAGCCCGTAAAAAAACATTTTGACGATGAATGATGTATCGCCAGTAATTTTACGTTGTGATGAGACGCGCAACCAACCTGCAAAAAAAGTAATATTGACCGTAAAATTAAAAGTTAAAGTTTGAGTTTCTCGAATACTTTTAATATTGAATATTGTTAACGTTCAAATTATGCATAAAAATTATTTTCTTTTACGACTATTTTAAAATCTAAATTTGCTATTTTTGACAAAATTGAGAAGTCAGTCAATTCTCATATTGAAAAAACGAAAGCCTTTTTTTTTTTTTTCGTATAAAGACTATGATACTGATTTTTGAGAAAGAAAATCTAATATATTTTTCGAAATCATTTTTATTCGTAAACACTAGAACTAAAGAGGTAGTCTTATTTCAAGGTTCTCATTAGAGGAAAATGACGGGTGAGAATTTCTCACCCTTCTTCAAAAACGAAATGAAACTTTTGAAAACTATGTGAGATCTCTGAAAATTAATCGAGACCCCAAATAAACGTTGAATAATAATACTAATAAATCTTTTAGATGGACACAAAGAATTTGTATCGCCAATTAATACGATTTTTTTTTTCATGGTTTTCGATCTTTATGGTTTCTATAGTGGGTGCAAAGCAGAAATAACTAGAGCCTAATTCTTACTCATCCAAATAGGTTTTCATTATAAGACCAATTTCAAACTGCGTTTATGAAGTGTTAGGCGTATTTGCATTTTTTAGAATAGCAGAAGAATTTTTTTAGCTGTATTCCACTGAATGAAGGAAGGACTGCAGTACTTCGACAGCAGAACCTGTTATATATGATGTACAGTCGGTCAAAAAAAAAACGAAACACCCCCACCTATCTTATCAGTAAATTGTTGCAGAAAGACACCGAAGGTACCATTCGCCAGGGAATTTTGTTCTCTTTTAAGCTAATTCGAAAAAAATAGCTTAAGGGGTCGTCTCCATATTGAAATTGTGTCTAACTTAATTTTTTTCAATGGTAACATATAATTTTGATTTCGGATATCGATTCTACAGTCAATTTCATCCCCAGATATAAATTTGGAAGTCATATGCTGTATAAGTTTAGGAGTTATACACATCTAAACTTTTGAGCTTCTAATGTTAAAGTCTGATTACACATTTATATTCATATCTCCTACACTTTTATTTTTTTTTTACCTTTTTTTTTTTTTCTGGTGTTAATAACAGGTTTTCCAAACATATTTATGAGTTTCATTAAGATTTTAATATTTTTTATCTATAGAATAAAAATTATTAAATTAATATTTTAAAAAATTATGTATTGTGACCTATAATTTTTTTAACAGATATTGATTTTTAGCACCTTAAAATACGCGTATGCAAATTTGCAGCTCATTGGGCCAAATAGTTCTCAAGATATTCCAGAAAAACGATCGAAAATCAAGTTTGGGGGCCATATAACGATTAAAAAGTGTATTTACAATTAGCATTCACAACAATCAATTTTGAATTTTATTGCAGACGATATTAAGAAAAAAAGATTTAACTCACTTTCATATTTTTTTAATTATTTCAACAATGATTTTTTTTTCAGCTGAAATAAATTGGAATTCAATTCTGAAATAAATTGTATTATATTATTAGACATGTGTAAATTGAAATACAAGAGCACATTGAAGAATTGCATGCAATTTAAAAATGAAGTTTAACAAAAAAAAAAAAAAAAAAAAAAAAAAAAAAAATTATTTATCTCTTTCCTTACATGTTTTCGTAACTTTCTTTAGAAGAATTGTGATTTCTAATTTCTATAGTCGCTAATATTAATAGTGTTGGAAATATAAATTAACCAATTAAAGTAATATAATATTATCACAGAATAGATTATTTCTTTGAGTTGGACAGAACTTCATAGCTGAGAGATCAGATTTTTACTTTCCGAACACACATATGTAAAGGAAGTATTGTAATAGTGACAAAAAATCCGACCTTTGAGATTATGGGATTTCTTTACCTTTGAATTACACTGAATTCATTTTTGCTAGTTTTCGATTATGAATGGGTGTATGTGTGTGAGTGAATACGATAGCGCATAAATCCTCTGTTCAAATAAGTAGAAATATAGTAAGTATATTGTATGGCATCATAGCACGATCCCTGTTGATTTTGGTGAATCTAACACTTAAAAGTACTTTTTACAGGAACAGAAAAAGAAATATACTTTATTGTTATAGCCTATAGGGCCAAGTTTTTCAAACTGCGATAGCGTCTATACACCATTTTCTTTTGATCTAATACGCGTGTTATAAATGTCCGTCGCACAAAGTGTATAGATTTTGATGTATCTAACATTTATAGTTTTTCGCAGGGTCGCAACAAAAAATTCTTTATCATTATAGTCTATGGATCCAAATAAAATAAAATGCGATAGCATTTAGACGCCTTATTCGTTTGAGTAAAAAAACTTTTATACATGTTAATAATCACCCTCGCACAAAGTGTATAGATTTTGATAAATCTAGCATGTATAGTTTTTTTTTTTCTTTTTACAAGGACAGAAAGAAAAATAGTCATTATGGTCTATGGGCCCAAACATTTTAAAGTGCGATGGTATCTAAACGCCTTATTCTATTAAACTTAAAATTTATGCACATGTTATACATTACCGTCGCACGAATTGTATAAATTTTGGTAAAGATAGCCTTTATAGATTTTTACAGGAACACGAAAAAAAATTATATATCATTACGATTTATGGTTTAAAATTTTATGAAGTGCAATAGCGTAAAATTAAGCAAGTGAAGAAAATACTTGAACTGCCTGTAATATTTTTCCATGTTTTTTATTAACTTCGATTCTTGTTTTGTTTTTTTGTTTGCCCAGTACAAATCTTGCAATCGATTTTTAACTAACTTTCCGACTAGCTAGACATTTGAAATTTTCAGGATAGCTCAGAACACGGTGACAATACATTTTTTTTTATCACTTTTAGTCAATTGTTTCAGGTCCCTATTGCCTTCGGCTGTGTTTATATGATTCGACAGAAAATTTATTTAACTAACTTCCCGACTAGCTAGACATTTGAAACTTTCAGAATAGTTCAGAACACGGTGAAAATGCATTTTTTAATTCTTTTAGCCAACTGTTCCTGGTTCCTGCTGCCTTCGGCAGCGTTACCAGTAGAAGACTTGCAATCGCTATTTAACTAAATTAACGACTAGCTAGGCATTTGAAAATTTCAGGATAGCTCAGAACACGGTAACAATATATATATTTTTAACAAGTTTAGTCAATTATTCCAGGTCCCTACTGCCTTCGGCAGCGTTAATATGATTCAACAGAAAATTTCATTAACTAACTTCCCGACTAGCTAGACATTTGAGTCTTTCGAAATTTCATCATATTCACTATACCTATTTACAAGAAGACCCAATTTGTGTCAGATGTTGCAACTGGCCGATAAAGGGTTAATTGAGAACGTTATTTTTTTTCTGAAGATGAGGGAAGACCATTCGTTATAGCAGTCCCCGAAGAAACTTAATCCGAAATATTCATCAAAATCGCTATATTCATTTTCAGGTAAACTCAATTTCTGCTATGTGTTACAGTTGGTTAGTAAAGGGTTAACTGTGAATGCTAATTTGTCTGCAGAAGAGATCCAATCGTTTTTCCTCATCAAAAAGCCCTAACTGCAATCTTTCACAAAAATTGTTTTCTCCATTTCCGTATAAAGCCGATTTCTGACATACGTTGCATTTGGCCTTTAAAGGATTAACAACGACAAGGAATATTTATGACAATGAGGATAATTTCTTCGTTTAAGCATCCCTGAAAGCACTTAATGCAAAATTTTCGCCAAGTTCATTATATCAATTTCTAATAGAATCCAATTTGTTCCATTTCATGCCATTGCCTTACAAAGGGTTAACAGTGAACGGAAATTTTTCTGAAGATGAGGGTACGGCTAAGTACCCCGAAAACACTTAATCCGAAATATGCATCAAAATCACTATATCCATTTCCGACTAAAACCAGATTCAGCTATGTATTGCACTTCTCCGATAAAAAGTTAACTGTGACCCCTAATATGTCTGAAGATGAGATCCAATCGTTTTTTCTCATAAAAAAGCCCTAACTCAGACATTCATAAAAATCCCTTTGTCCATTTCGGAGTAATCCTAATTTCTGCCATATGTTGAATTGGCCAATAAAGGGTTAATAGCGAATGTATTTTTTTCTGACGATGAGGATATTTCCAATACCTTTCTCTCAACAAAAAATTCCTAACACCAAACTTTCATCAAAATCACTATATCCATTTCCGAGTAAACCCAATATCTGCTATTTGTTGCAATTGGCCGTTAAAGGGTTAACTGTAAACGCTAATTTATCTGAAGATGAAATCCAATTGTTTTTTATCATGAAAAAGCCCTACCATCGAACTTTCATAAAAATCGTTTAGTCCATTTCCGTGTAAAGCCGATTTCTGACATACGTTGCAATTGTCCTTTAAAGGGTTAACAGCGACAACGAATTTTTATGACGATGGGGATAATTCCATTCGTTTAAGCATCCTGAAAATCACTTAACGCAAAACTTTCATCAAATCCTTATATCAGTTTCCGAATATACCCAATATATTTCATTTGTTGCCATTGGCCGATAAGGGGTTAACAGCCAACGCAAATTTTTCTGAAGATGGTGGTAAGTCTAATATTCCGAAAACACTTAACCCCAAACTTTCATCAGAAACCCTATAATCATTGTCGGGTAAACCCAACTTCTGCTATGTGTTGCAATTGGCCGGTAAAGGGTTAACTGTAAACGCTAATTTATCTGCAGATGAAATCCAATTGTGTTTTCTCATGAAAAAGTCCTAACTTCAAACTTTCATAAAAATCGCTTAGTCCATTTCCGTGTAAAGCCGATTTCTGACATACGTTGCAATTGTCCTTTAAAGGGTTAACAGCGACAACGAATTTTTATGACGATGGGGATAATTCTATTCGTTTAAGCATCCCCAAAAGCACTTAAAGCAAAACTTTCATCAAAATCCTTATATCAGTTTCCAAATAAACCGAATTCGTTTCATTTGTTGCCATTGGCCGATAAGGGGTTAACAGCGAACGCAAATTTTTCTGAAGGTGGTGGTAAGTCTAATATTCCGAAAACACTTTACCCCAAACTTTCATCAGAAACCCTATAATCACTGTCGGGTAAACCCAACTTCTGCTATGTGTTGCAATTGGCCAGTAAAGTGTTAATTGTAAACGCTAATTTTATCTGCAGATGAAATCCAATTGTTTTTTCTCATGAAAAAGTCCTAACTTCAAACTTTCATAAAAATCGCTTAGTCCATTTCCGTGTAAAGCCGATTTCTGACATACGTTGCAATTGTCCTTTAAAGGGTTAACAGCGACAACGAATTTTTATGACGATGGGGATAATTCTATTCGTTTAAGCATCCCCAAAAGCACTTAAAGCAAAACTTTCATCAAAATCCTTATATCGGTTTTAAAATAAACCGAATTTATTTCATTTGTTGGCGTTGGCCGATAAGGGGTTAACAGCGAACGCAATTTTTTCTTAAGATTGTGGTAAGTCTAATATCCCGAAAACACTTAACCCCAAACTTTCATCAAAATCCCTATAATCATTTTCGAGTAAACTCAATTTCTGCCATATGTTGCTTTTGGCCAATAATGGGTTAACAATTAACCCAAATTTTTTCGAAGATGGGGGTAAGTCCAAGCATCTCGAAAAACATGTAACTCCAAACTTTTTTGAAAATCGTTCTATCCAATTTTGAATAAACTCAATTTCTGCAATGTGACACAATGGGCAATAAAGGGTTAACCGCGAACACGAATTTTGCAGAAGATGAGAATATGTCCAATCGTTTTTAAACACTAAAAGACTCCTAACTCCAAATTTGCATCAACATCTTTAAAGCCGTTTCCAAGATCCCTAAAACAAATATATAAATCAAATCACGTGGTTTATTAGTTTTATATAAGAGGAGGATGAATTCATCGACTAGAACCTGCTTATGATTTCACGAATTACATTGTATATGCAAATATGTCGGCAACTTTCACAAAAATGTCATTCAGTGTTTAAAATAATTCTGCTTCTTTAAAATTTACCTTACATTATTTCATTTTTACAGAAATGTCTCACTTTGAATTCAAATAACTCTTCTCACAAGCATAAATAAACTCTCACTAACAAACATGCGCACACATACCCACATACACACACACACACACACACACATATATATACACACACTTCGATAAACTAGAGACGTGTTGGTTTTTAGTCTGATACCTAGGGGGAAAAAAGCTTGATAACAGAAATCAAATTTGAATAAAAAGCTTCTGAAATGCGATAATAAAACATCAATTTTGAATCCCGGTGCCCCCCCCCCCTTCGCACACACAGGTGTTATCAAACCCTTGTGTGTTAACCTGTTTGGACAGAATATTTTTTATAGTTCGAAATTTCCACATTAATATGCTCATGAAATTATATTCCTTTTGATGTATTTAGAGATTTGTAGATGAATGAAACGCATTGAATGACAGAAGAGAGCTATAATAAATTCGTTGAATCTGACCTAAAAGAAAAAAAATTAAAGTTGGAGATAACCCCCTAAAGAAAAACCTTAAATATCTCAGGAACTAATGTTGGTATCTTCGTGAAAATTTGTATCTAGGCTATTTTGATGCTCTAGAATCGTTTTCTGTCGTCAAATTAGTGGGTTAACATTCGAATTTTCGAAGTTGGACCCATTTGTAATATGTAGACGACCCCCAATGTCATTTTTTCCTACATACGATAAAAGTAGACATAAATTCTTGACGATTGGTGCCTACTGCATGTTTCTGCGATAATTAGGTAATGAGATAGGTGCGGGTGTTTCGTTTTTTTTTTTTTTTTTTTGACCGACTGTACATGTAGATATCTGATGGTCATATTCAGATAAAACAGTTTTGTCTTTTAACAGTGAAGATCATACATAATAATCATAAGACTTATCTTCAAATGGCTAATTACATATTTATCTCATATTGAAATAAACTTTATTTTAGCATATTGTAAAAATTGCATTGTGGAAACAACATTAAAATTTTCCGTTTTCCAAGGCTTAACTAAAGGGTTAAGAGAAATTAGAATGCTGTGTGTTTTTATTTTTTTATTTTTTTTAATATAGCGTTTAATGGATAAAATAACTATTAGGTTGTAGTTTGTGTTTTACAAATCTGGTTTCAAATCAAGAAACCATTTTTTTTTTTTTTTAATGTTTTCGTGTCAATACACAAAGAAAATCAATTTCATCAATATCAATTATTCAGTTTCAATCAGATGGAAATTCTTTGAATTAAATTAAGAAAACAATAGCTTATTAAAACCAATTGATGTTTGTATGCGTCATGCGTTCATAATTACACACATTTAATTTGTATAAATAACAATCATAGTTTCAGTTTGAAAATGAAAGCGTTCTCTTATGACGTCACTGAAATGATAGCATTTGAAGGGATTTGCCAATAAGAAAATGGTTTGGTGGGAGATAAGAGCAATTTGCGTAGATTAACGGCTTTTTCTCGTAAAAATTCCAAAATTATACTTTCAAAACATCAATTTACGGGCTAAGACCGTTTAGCTAGCAAAACGGTCATTTCCCGTAAAATTATACGGTCAATTCTAAATTACGTTTCGAAACATTAATTTACGGATTATGACCGCTTAGGTAGCAAAACGGTCATTTCCCCTAATTATACGGTCAAATACCGTGATTTTACGTTTTTTTTTTTTTTTTACAGTGTAAATTATCACCAGCTTTTTTTATTTATTTACTAGCGGGCTTTGCCTGCTTCGCTACTCACTATATTTAAAGGATATTTCAAAAACAATAATCATTATATTTTAAATCACTTTATAAATATAGTGAAAAAAGAAAAAGAAAAAAGAAATCTATTGAAATCACTTAATATCTCACTTCAGGTTCCCGAAGCCTTCGGCAGTGTTTCCCGCCTACGCTATATCGGTTCGGGGTCCCCATTACTTGCATTTGGGCCATAACCAGACATTTCAATTTAGATGTTGACTGGACGATAAGTGGCTCTGCTATTATTCAAGAACAACAGTTTTTGGACAGACATTTCTCAGACAGATTATCATCTTTACTCAACAGATAGCAGCACCAGAAAATCAGCTACAAAAATTTTAATTAATCAAAAAACTGATCAGAAAATTTTAGCATGCTTTGTAGTTCTGAAAGATTTTCTTTTATGAATGTACACCTTTTCTATTTATTATCTCCTAAAACTAACACATTGGCCCTTTCGAATCTCCGACCTTCGCGTTATTTGCATCACACTCTAACCAACTAAGCTAACGGGCCACGGACTGTCTTTCACTTTTACATTTCTACCTCTAGAGTCTATCTTTTTAGTAATTTATTGATTTTAATTAACTTTAAAAAGCTAATCGAGATTTCGGAAAGCGGGCTTCAAGGTGCATATGACAGGTCAATACGAACCTCTATGCAAATTCTTGTAGCTCTACGATCAGCCGTTTTCCTACAAAGCGCCAAACATACAAACACACACGCGCACATCTTCTTTTATTATACGTAGAGTTAGAAATGCTTATATTATTTTATTTTATTTCGTTTTTGGAGAAACGGTAAACTTATTTTGAATAAAGTTTTGGATATTTGCATAATATTATATTTTACAAAATTAGAAAGAGAGTATTAATATAACTTTAATATAATGTATTCATTAAACAAGAACTTCAATTAATTTATTTAGAAAACATATTTATAAAAGTAAAAAATAATACTAAGTTGACAAAATAATTCTTTTTAATCTGTTAGATGATAATTAAATATTAAAAATTTATTACGCATAATTGCAAAATTTTAGAATTTTTAAGAAATGTAAATTGTTTATCAGCGTTGTTATACGGACTAAATAATAAAATAAAAACTAGTATGTTGTGGCCACCACAAGACTTTCTTCTATATTTTCCTATACATATTCAATCAGTAACAATATTAAAAAGAAAAAAAAAAAAAGATTTTTTTTTTATAAGTTTTTTTTTTTTTTTTTTTTTGTAAAAATTAATACAGTCGGTAACAAAAGTGTCCGAACACTAGCAAAAATTACTATGTAAAAAAAGTACACTTCATATGGTTTTGTTAAATAAATCCTTGTCGAATCCTGATCTTAGACTGACTAAGAGCATGATTCGACAAGGATTTATTTAACAAAACAGTATTAAGTGTACTTTTTTTATATAGGAATTTTCACTAGTGTTCGGTCACTTTTGTTACCGACTGTACATATTCAATCACTAACAATATTTAAAAAAAAAAAAAAAATGCGAATTTTTTTTTCTAAGTTTTTTTTTTTTTTTTTTGGTTAAAAGTAAAAAAAAAATCGATAACTTTGTTTTAAATTATCACAGATTTATAGTTCAACCATTCGTTTTAAAGGTATTGACGAGATCTTTCGAATGATACCCATCTTCAAAATTTAACCCCCCCCCAGGGGGGGAAGCGATGCCCCCCCCATGCACAAAATTTTTTTCCTAGTTACGTACTACAATTATCAATAATTCATATTAATTTTACAATCACAAGTGTGAAATAACTCTTATTACGCACATTTATACGAATTTTTGTCCTATTCTGCCATGTTAAAAATTTAGATAAAATGCTATCACAGCGCCTCCTGTTGAGCTATTGATCCCCAAATATAATCAGCACCAGTTTATGTCGGGGACCAACTAAATACCAAGTTTGGTAAAATTTCGTTTAAAAAAAAAAAAAAAAAAAAAAAACGATTTTTTTTCTAAGTTTTTTTTTTGTTAAAAGTAAAAAAAATCGATAACTTTGTTTTAAATTATCACAGATTTATGGTTCAACCATTCGTTTTTAAGGTATTGACGAGATCTTTCGAATGATACCCATCTTCAAATTGTAAACCCCCCGGGGGGTACTTCCCCCCCAGGGGGGGAACCGATGCCCCCCCCCCCATGCACAATTTTTTTTTCCTAGTTAACTACTACTATTATCAATAATTCATATTAATTTTACAATCACAAGTTTAAAATAACTCTCATTATGCCCATTTATACAGAATTTTGTCCTATGCTGCCATGTTAAAAATTTTCATAAAATGCGATCACAGCGCCACCTGTTGAGCTATTGATCCCCAAATCTAATGGGCACCAGTTCATGTCAGGGTGCAACTAAATACCAAGTTTGGTTAAATTTCATTTATTGGTTCGTGAGATACAGCGTCCACAAAAAATGATACAGACACACAGACAGACAGACAGACAGACAGACGCACAGACAGACATTTTCTAAAAACTATCAATTCGTGTTCAGGACATCCCAAAACGTGTAGATCCGTCAAAAAACGGAGGTCGAAAATTTTCGCGAATCCAATACTTTCTCTATATTACATATAGAAGAAAGTAATAACTACCAGTGACTTTTAGTTTTTTTTTGTTTTTGTTTTTTTTTTATGAAAAACACTTTTTAAAGCTGAATTTAAAAAACTTAAACACCATTAATCAGAATGTTTTCGAATTCTTTTAATATATTAAACTGCGCAACATTTGAACATTGTTTACATGAAATAATAAAAAATTGTTCTAATAAAGAATTTTACTTATCATAAAACTGTGATATTCATTACAAGGACAAAAAAGAAAAAAAAATAGGGCGATGTATAAATGCCCCTTTTCCTGCTACTTACATTTCAAATCAGGTCGTAATCCATTGAGCTTGTTTTATGGGCCTATTGTCTTACACTTAAAAAAAAAAAAAAAAAAAAAAAAAAAAAAAAACTGTTTTGAGAAGTGAAAAAATAAGGAGAAGAATAAACACGTATTATCTGTATCAGACTGGCAAGATGACATCAAGTATTAACAGCACTATGAGTTTTATGTGAATTTTTCTTATATTGACCTTCTACCTGAAGGGCAGAGGGTTTTATTTTTAAATTTTTTCGTTAGAAAACTTGCATGATTGCGCTACATCTTCGGGAAAGAATTTGAAAGGGCAGTGACAGTTTGAATAGAGTATAAATCCATCAAAGAATGCTGTTTTATTTTTATAGTAGCATTGTTTTTCTAGAGCAACACACCTGTAACATTCGACAAAATTCCCACATATTTGAGAAATAAGTCTATTAGTAGTATATTGTTTCAGTGAAAGTTTATGAAAAATGGAAAGTGCTTAATTGATAATCTTTTCTGGGAAGTATAAACGAGAAAAAAAGCCATATGTCCCGCATATATTTTTCATGTTTTCTCATTTTCATATGAAAGAATGTGCATTTATAATATATTGAATTAAAAGTTCCGTAATGACATCTTTAAAAAAAATCTTTTTAAAACTCATTACAAAATAAGATATAATAATAAATTTTGTATAATCAAAGGCATTGTTACAGTTTTGCAGCAGAATTATATATGCTGAAATTATTATTTTCAGTAGGCATGCAGTGTACTTTTTAGACATTTAAAGATAAATATTGCACAAAATAAGAACTAACCAGAAAACACTAATTGTTCATGTTTCACAAAAAGCGTAAAAAGTTTATTATTATTATTTTTTAATTATTATGTAATTTGATTAAAAAACACTTGAGCAATAAAAACTTATAGAATGAAAATTTTATTGTTCAAAGCGTCACACAAAATAATAATAATAATAAACTAAAAAACGATTTATTGCCAACTGTTAATGCTAACCAATTTACATTATTGCTAGAGCATATAATATTTTGTTTAAAAAAAAGAAATAAATAAATAAATAAAGAAACAGAAAGAAATTGGACAAAAGATTACTATTTAAAGTTATAAAATATTCCTATTTTGAAAAGTTCTTAAATTTAAGTTTGTTTTAATTACCAACAGAGTGTTATTGGTTTTAAAAAAGAGTGCTGTAGTATAGTATGAATGTGTAATATTTGATAAATAGAAAAGCATTTTTTAGTATTAGCTTTTATTTACAATTTTTACAAGTACGTCTCAACTTTTAAGTTATTATCCTTGCGTTCAAATACTATGTGAATTAATCGCATTTCTTTGAATATTTAATAGAATTTATGTATTTTTAATGGTATATATGTACTTTTCAGATATTATTAATTAAATTAAATTTTTATAAATAGTTATTATCATACATTTTATGTTTTAACTTTTCACAGTTTTATATTATAACTCCTATTAATAGTATTTTTCATGTATTTAGTAAATTTTTCTCATTTGGCTTCTTTCTCTTCTTATTTAACTTAAGTGAATAGCAGGATCACTAGCAGTGAATATATTTGGATTATCAGTCCTACACTGCTTCAGAAAACATTTACTTTTATATTTTCCTGACAACTGAAAACGAAACACTTGAAAAAGATTTTTATTTTATGTTTTATTTTATTTATTTATTTATTTATTTATTGAGGGGAGGGGGTGTTCGTGCTTCCCATTCTATTTTATTTCAAATTTAATTTTCATTTTGCTTATTTTCTTCTGTCAAAGTGTATTATTTTTCTGCATTATATTACTAGGAAAGGTATGATGTGACAGTCTGTGTAATGTCTTTGTTTTTAAAATGTATATTGTAGAAATATTATTTTTAAATGTATATATCATACTTCCCTTGTTAATTATACTGCTTTAATTTAAAAACTAAAATAATTACAACAGGTGAAAATTCAAGGTCAAACATCAAATTTTTGTTAATTTCGATAGTGAATATCATTCTTCTAGGGAACTAAACCGCAAAATAAAATATCATACAAATTAATCTCTGGGATCAAATGAGAAAATTTAATTCTAATTGTGTGTTTTTTAATCCTTTAAAGTTTACAGATTCCCGAAATGTCAGAAAAATGACAAAAGTGACATTTTAAGACTCCCCAATAAACCAAAAAAGGGTGGAAAAAAAATAAATTCTTGGCCACTTTATTAATCTGTTAAAGTATTGTATACTGCGTGTACTATTGTGGGGTTTTTAGTTGAAAAAAAAATTACTTTTGAAATAATGCTTAAATGTTTACAAAATAATGAGCAAATATTTTTTAATTTTATCATAATTCCATGAATGTATTTTTGCATTATTATAAAGCAAATTTTAGTAAAACAAAATTATTCGGCAAATATTTAATTCAATGTTTAATTTTCTATTTTAATGTGCGTCACATAACCAAACTACGCAATTTAAAACTCTGTACCGTTTTTTAAAAATCAAAACCTGAAAAAAAAAAATACGCACAGTATACATAATACTTTAATAGATTAATAAATTGACAACGAATGATTTTTTTTTTTTTTTTTTTTTTTTGAAAATTTTCATCTTCTTTTGATTTATAAGGGTTATAAAATGTCTTTTTTTTTTTTTTACATTTCGGGGATCTCTAAACTGTAAAGGCTTAAAAACCACACATTTACGATTAAATTTTCTCATTAGTGGGATTGCAGAGATGAATTTGTGTGATATTTTAGTTTGTGTTTCGTTCTCTAGAGGAGTTATCCACTATAGAAACTAGTAAAAGTTTTAAGTTTGACCTTGAACTTTGATATATTATAATTATATTACTTATTAAGTTACAGCAGTATAACTAAGAATGGGACACCTTTACTTTATGTACTTTGATACTAATATTCAAAATTGGCACTCATAAATTTAATTTAAACAGATTTGTGCCAAAATATAAAGATCTAACTATCTTATTTTTAACCATGAGAACGACTATTGATGACCGGTATAAAATACAAAGTCAGTTGTAGAGAAAAATAGAAGTTGTTTTAAACATCTCTCATGCGTGCCTATAAGGTATACGAAGATCAAAAGAATCAAAAATAGTCGAGCAACACACTTCCATGAAATTATATCAGCTGACTCTATTATAAGATGTATGTAATAAACCGATAATTCAAATCAGTTATTGATTAATAAATGTAGGAATGGAATCGATTGTGCTGATTGGTGAATAGCGTTTCAGATTGTTTGAATTATTGGTTATTTAAATTGTAAAAAAAAATGTTTAAAAAAGTTAAAGCTTAATAAAACTCGCCAATAATTTATTTTTTATTTTTTATGATTTTTTTTTTTCAATTAATGTCATTTTAATGTTTAAAATTGCATACATTATGCATAAATTTGCCGCCAAGAAGGTTCTATGATTCTGCCTTGAATTTTTATCAGCATTTTTTGTGTACTAAAATATTATTTTCTTACAATCATTTAAAATTAACCAAGTGCAGTAAATTAAACATTATTTAATACTATATTTCTTGTTTAAAAGTTAAAGGAAAATTTTACTAAATTATTTCATGAATACTCACTTTGAAAGAAAATGTGTCAGAAATCTTTCATGTGGCTAATTTCATCCTGTGTTAAGACACAATATTGAAAATAAAGTGATAGTGCTCTTTTCCGGTATATCACATGATTCACATTATATTAAAGTTAAAATTTACAAGTTGTTCTACATGAATCCTAAACCTTCATCAAAAAATCATCTGTTTCATGATATTTACTGTTAAAACCAAGTAAAAAAAATTGTCTTTCGTGCATTTTTTTTTCTTTAACTTATTACTGATTATCATTTCTTTTAATTTGCTAAGCACGCCACATATATGTGTATGCGCCAATAGGAGCTGCCAAAATGTATTATAAAGAATTCGTACAGTGCGCCTGAATGTTTAAGAGGATCGTAGACGTTATAATTTTTTTCTTAAATATCTGTCTTAGAACTCTAAACATTTGCTTACAAATATATTGAAATATAATAATATGAAGTACATATTAAAATTTTTCGAAAACTATCTAACTATAAAAACATAAAATTCCGTGTTTTAAATTTTTGAAATTATCAAAAATGTTTAGAATATATTATTAAACCATAATAAGGAGATACCGAGGGAAAAAATTAAAAATTGGTTAGCAAAGAGCATTTTAAAAGTTTTCCAAAAATTTAAAATTTTGAATTTTTTAAATGTTTAAAATATATTTTTGCATCGAGGGGGGAATATCGAGGGGGAAAATTTAAAAATTAGTTAGCAGAATGCATTTTATATGTTTTCAAAAAAATTAATTTATTTATTTATTTATTAAAAATAGTTTCTTAGAATTTTATTGAAGCAGTATTGTTACATTTCAGTGTGTTTGTATGCAAATTTTCATACCTCTAAGACAATATTTTACAAAAAAAAAAATGATTTATAACGTCCATCATTCCTTTAAGTCAAATAATTATTCTTATTGTTTTCAAACCAAATACAATATCACAAATAAACAAGCAAATAACTGAATATCTTTAAAACGTTTTTGATATCAGAGAGACCATATACACTGTTTAAAATTTCGGTTCAAGGTTGAACCAAAATTTGGTACTGCAGTAGCTGCAACCATACGATGGTGAAACTTTGTACCATAATCTGGTGATTCTTGTTCAAAAAATGCACCAAATCATGGTAAATGATTTCACCATCTTAAGGTTACGAATACTGTAATACCAAGTTTTTGTTTAATCAAGTGCCAAATCATGGTACAAATTTTCACCATGTTTTGGTTGCAGCTATGGTACCATAATTTGGTTCAATCTAGCACAAAATTTTTAACAGTGTAGATGAAAAGAAACAAATATATTGACCTGACCCCTGTTTCTTGCACTGAGTCACTAGTACTATTTTATTATAAATTATATAAAACTTTACAGGGAAACAATTTATTTTTCTTGATTACTTCTCTTTGTACTGAATAATCAACAAATATAATCAACCTTTAAAATGTCAAAGTCAGAAATCCTATTTGTTGAAGGTAAAAGAAAATCAGACTATGCATTTTTAGTTTCAAATTGAACAACACTTCAACATTCTATATCGTTTGTTTAGCATTGCGATTGTATCATTTAATCTTGATTGTTTCTTTCAAAAGCCGTTACGAAATATAAAGATTTCACTCATTTTTTTATACCATTTCATCTCCGGTAATCTATAATGGAAAGGAGCAGGTAGAAAGATTGAGAGCACGATTTTTGCAACTTGTAATTGAGCATAATGACTCAAAGGTTTTTTTCTATTTCTTTGGATTTTAATCCCCTGGAAGATGTAAACAATGCCCTTGCAAAATCAGCGAAAGACTAGAACGTTTCACCATTCGAGATGTTTATGTAGGTGGGAAACTGACTACAAGGCTTAATGTTTAAAACTGTAACTAATGGTTTAAATTTACGAGTTTTCTCACCAGATTGAGTGAACGATATAATCTTAAGCGGTTCATTTTGGGGGTGTTAAATGGCATTAGTATTTTATTATAAAGAAAAAAAAAAAAAAAAAAAATTCATTGTTTGACAATTGTGTTTTTCTTTTTATTGGTGTTCAAATTACGATTTTTGAAATCGATATTTAATGGAAATGAAAAAAAACGATAATAAATGAAACTTGCTTATTTTAATATGGTCACAAAAATATTTTACCACAAAGACAAATTAGTAAATATTGAGACTGGTAACAATCAAATCCTTTTTCTTGATCAATTTCATAAAGGAATTTTGATTTTAATATAAAATAATAAGTATAGCAGAACTACTGTTATACTTATTATCAGATTGTTAGTTGTACAGTAGCTCTTTCATAGAAATAAATTCTGTGATAAAAATCGGAATATATTGAAAAAAATATTCTTTCAATTTTGAATTTATGATGGGATCTCTATAAAAAAAATTTAAATTACTAAAAAGATAGAAAATAAAGCTAAATATATGCGTACATATTGCTTTGAATGTGATAAATTTTTACATCAAATAGATGAAAGCATAAATTACCGATTAATTATAGTGCACATTTTTTCCTACATTTGCACAGATCCAGAAATGAATATGTTGGTACAATGAAAATTAAATATTTGTCAGAACGTTTATTAAAAAAAAAAGTCGAGTACTTATTAGCTATCTTAAGTAGGACGTTTTTAAACCATCAGACAAAAGAAATGGATTGATAATTGACAAATAAAAACAAGAATTGGTAAATTTTAGCCCTTGCATAGTGTCAATAAATTAATATCTGAATCTAATCTAAAATCTAATAATCTCTAAATAATCTAAATCTAAATAAAAATGAATATATTTTATCTACGTGGTTTTCTACTGTAAAAATTACCGAAAAATTTCCTTATAAAGCAAAGAACCTTAAAAAAAACTTACTCTCGTAATCTTCCAAAATTCCAAAAACCAATTTCTAATAGCAAAAACATTTTCTAGGCGAAAGAATCAAATAGCATAAAAATAACAATTTTCTAATACTTATAAAAACTTTTTTTTTTTTTTTAAGAAAAAAAATCGGGGGATGGATTATTTATTTGAAATCATCTACGATTATCTTCTAAAGATTTTTTTTTCTAGATTGTCTGATTAGTTTTTCTCTCATACGTTTCTAGAAATAACAGAAGTGTTTTCACAGCTATGGGTAGCTTTAAATTTTCTGAATTTTTTACTGTTTCATGTAAATCAGTATGCTACTTTACATATGTAAATTTACTTATAATTTATCTGTAAATAAACGGAAATAACACAAATTACTTCAATATATTTGCACAAAATTTTGATATTTTCTCAATTAATTAAACATAAAGAAAAAAAATTACCTAATTTATAAATACGTATTTTTTTTTTTTTTATGAGATGTACTTATTTTTTATATCATGAAAAAAATTGCATTATATTATTAATTTTGGTAGTGAAATGTTTACTACAGAAATACAACATTAAGCTTTTTTATCCATTATAATACAGTTTAATTCAGAATATACTTAAAATTCGTTTTAAATATTTGAAATTCCAAATGTATATTGGAAATTATAGCAGGAGACTTGGCGTTGGAATATTAAAACAGGAATAAACTACTACGTCAGAAACGCCAAAGAAAAATTATTCAGGTGCATACAGCTGTTTCGGTAGCCTAAAGCGTACCGTCATCAGTGCAAAAAAATAATTCTGAATCTGGAGAAGTACTCGTATATATAGGAGAGGGACCGGATTTAGTTCAACCAATAGGATTACGGAAGAGGTGGGGAGTGTGGCCAATATTGTTACTGAGCAACCTGGTCTGAGAAGCCTCATATGAGGGGGAGATTAGGTCAGTAATATTTTGAGCCATTTTCTTGTTTTCAAAATGTGCAAATTAGTTAATCGTTTCTACCGTCTACGTACTAAAAAGTTTCGTGCCCTCAACCGTCTGAAATTTCTTTTACAATGCAAGAGACACCGCATTATCCCTAAATTCATTCAACTGCAATGCAATATTTCTGGTTCCAGTTTTGTAAACAAAGCAGTACTCAGGTCTCATTTTAATATTCTCCGTGCAGTTATTAAGGAAACTCGTACCAACATTGCCAAAATTGAAAAAGATTTATTGTTTCTCCATTTAAAGTTAGCTTTTGAACGTCCTAATTTTATGTTGATTGATCACAATTTCCTGGATTCATTGTGACAACCGTTCTCGTAAACACTCAATTAAATTACATGATAAATTCACCCGGCTTCGTAATTCACAGAGTGCTATTCATTCGAACGGCTTACCTGTTGTCAATAAAAATGCACACAGCTTCACATTCCTTAATTCCTATTGGCCACACTCCCCACCTCTTCCGTAATCCTATTGGTTGAACTAAATCCGGTCCCTCTCCTATATATACGAGTACTTCTCCAGATTCAGAATTATTTTTTTGCACTGATGACGGTACGCTTTAGGCTACCGAAACAGCTGTATGCACCTGAATAATTTTTCTTTGGCGTTTCTGACGTAGTAGTTTATTCCTGTTTTAATATTGGAAATTATTATTATTATTTTTATTTATTTAATCTTCATCTACAAATCTAAACACAAAATGAATCGAATATTTCAGTGACATTAACCACATTTAAATTTCCTTATTCATATTCAAGAGTTATATATGGCGAATGTAAAATTATGCCCTATTAATATCAGTTTAAAAATATGCTGTTGAATATTAGAAAGTTAATACGATACATTAGCAGCACATCAAATCACTCTGTTTTACATTTATATATGAAATATTACCCTATTTATGATATATTTTCTATACTTATCCCTATTTATTTCTTAAGAATATTTGTAGCACTCTACTTGTTGAACTTATTTACCGTTTATGACACTTAAATTTAAAAATTTATTATATTTTTCCTGTGTATAATCCGCATGTTACATAATTCAGTGAAAAATTTTAATTAACAGACATAGCTATATTAGTATGAAGCACTAACGACCTACAAATTTGACTTCGATTCTTAATTAAAATTTCTCGTATAAATCTAAACTGACCTGCAGATTATACGCAGAAAAATACGGAAATATTTCTTTTTTTTTTTTTTTTAAGATACCTTTTATGGATTTCATAAAAATGCTTTAATTGTAAAATTACGATGTTGTCTTACAAAGGGCATCGAAAATCTTGGTACATCAATTCAGAAATAAATATGAATAAAAAAGTTTTTTTTTTTTTTTTTTTTTTTTTTTTAACATTATGTTCCCGTAATTTAAATTTCTTTTATTTTTAAATTATTCAGTTTGGTCACTTGTCCTTCAATAATGTGTTCCAGGCCGTCTCCATTTTCCCATAGCGTAGCAGTAATGCGACGAAAAACCCACTAAACCTTTAAATCTTTTAATATGTATATATAGGCAGTCACAATATTAAACTATCTACTTTCCAGTGCATTGATGATCTAATAGTTTTTAATAACAAAATTTCTGATATATTACATTCTAATGTTTTAAACGTCGCCAATCGCCCATTTCGCAGCACTAGTGAGACGTAAAACCCAACCAACCTAATGTTTTAAATTAAATAAACCTAATAACGATAAATTTGTAGCTAATATTCTAGATATTTCATTTAATTTACAGAATAATAAATTGCCGCTAGGTTTATATAAGAGAAATAGCTTCAACTGCGACACTAACTGCATACTGCACTGGCTGACTGATTTACAGTCGGTAACAGAAGTGTCCGAACACTAGCAAAAATTCCTATGTAAAAAACGTACACTTAAAAAAAAGTACACTTCATACAGTACAAAAGTACACTTCATACAGTACAAAAGTACACTTCATACAGTTTTGTTAAATAAATCGTTGTCGAATCCTGTTCTTAGTCAGTCTAAAACAAGGATTCGACAAAGATTTATTTAACAAATCTGTATTAAGTGTACCTTTTTTATATAGAAATTTTTGCTAGTGTTCGGATACTTTTGTTACCGACTGTATCTTACCCTACAGCTCGAATGTTGTACCAAAGAAACTTTTAGAAAGTAATATAGTTAATGATGCTAGGGAACACAGTTATTGCATGCCTATATATGGATGAATAGATTAAAATAAGTCCTGTCGTACTAAATAAAATTCTGTTTACAAAGAATGTAAGCAGAATTTTTTTTTCCTCCGATAATATATGCAATTATTAATATTTAAATTAAAGAAATAAATATAACAGTTATAAGCAGCACTCTACAAAAATATCTACTTAAAAAGCATGAAATAATACATACACATTCATAATTATATATGTATATATATATAATCTTACCTGTGAATCACCATTGATTGCGATGAAATGTGTTTTACATACAAAGCAATCTAACTTTTATAAAGAAATATAAATTTTAAAAAGAACTTTCAGAAATGAGGAAAGATATCGTCTGTGTAAGAGAATGTCGAGTTCACATCAAAAAACAAAATCACAACGAATAAAAAGTCGAGTTTTTTGTCAAATATAGCCATTTTAAAGTATTTAAATACCTACGTATAATTTTTAATTGGTTAAAGAAGCGTTTTTTTTTTCCTCATATATCTGTAAATCTAATTAAAGTTTTGAAAGTTTCGATGAATATACTTTTTAATTTGGTACAGACTTAAACCTAAGCCAAGTGTCATTGCATTCTATCCAGCTGCTTTCCAGTGATACCCGGCCGAATTCAAAACGTTTTACATACTTTCACTACTCCCATGAACACGCAGAAAATATTCTGAAACCATTGTGGGTTTTCCTGATGTCTAAAACGTAAAGATAACGCAATTTTTTCCCCATTCAATTGGTTTTACTGACAAAAACGTTATGGCGCAAGCGCAGGCGTTTTTTACACATATCTATAAATCTAATCAAAATTTTTAAATTTTCAGCGTACATAATTTTATGTTGGGTAAAGACCTAAATTCCTTCCAAGTGACGTTAAATTCCGTCCAGCCGTTTTTGCGTGATACCCGGACAAAAACAGCGTTACAGACATACGGACACAACGACACACACACGCGGAAAATTTTCTGAAGTCATTTCTTGCTTTCATGTATTAAACGTGATGATATTGCAAATTTTTTTTATTCTCACAAATTTACAGACAAAAATCCGATTTTATTAACACTTTCGTGACCGCCGACGTAGATTCACGTCATTTGAAAATCTATAACTCCGCCAGTGGACGTTTATTTTGAATTTGTATGTTGTCTATTTCTTAAATGAAATATACTACGGATAGAAATACTTTGATTAGAAAGAACATAATTATAATGTATATCTATTTGTAATATAAATGTGAATACAGAAAATTTTGTTCTGAAATATTGTAACTTGGGAGAATAATGCTTAGAGGCGGTCCTTACCGTCAAAAAGACAGAAACATGCGGTCGTGAAAGTGTTAATATAGATAATTTATTAGTTAATATGTCAAAATGAATACTAAAAACCAATTATAAAAGCAAATAATATAATTCATAGATATAAAATATCTGTTAATTTCTTTTCATTTTTTGCTTTGTTAACATTTCATAATGTAATAGCTTACCATAACTTCTGAAACTGGTTAAGTGTACATTTTTTAAAATATATAAGAGAAATTATGGGAGCATTGTTTCAACCTGTTGAAGATCAAATTATGTTGTTGTTGACTTTTTTGGTTTAAGAATTTTTTTTCCAAAAATTTTGTGACATTTAACAATTGTTTATCATTGAAATTTATTTTTATATTTATCGTTGTTGTTTTTGTTGTTAGGTTTATATACTCCTTTCTCCATTTTTCATATTTTTCATTAATTATATAAAAATTACTTTTTGTATAGAAATAGAATATGTATATATTATAACAATATATTTTTGAAATTTTTTATGTATAATTTGTTTTTAATTTCACAAATGATTTCTCGAATTTACCTTTAAAGAAAAACTTTAGATTTTGTAAAATAAATCGAATTATTATTTAAGGCATCAGTCGCTATCTTAACCTAATCTGTTTATTCAAAAACATGCCGACTCCTAATGTATTCCTGCATATTAACATTTAAAAAGAAAAAAAGAAAACACCTTGGTCTTGTTTTACTATCTGCCAATAGAATAATCACTTCAACTACTCCAATATATGTGGGAAATTGAGAAATATCCGACCTAGGTTTTGACATTTGACCAATTGCTATTACTTATATCCGAAACAAAAATATACCAAAACATTCCTTTTCAACATTCATCCTACATTAAACGAGCGATCTGAATTTAATCTACACGAACATAATCTTATCACTGCAAAGTTATTACTATTATCTTCACTGTAATCTTCAACATCATTTCTTACTTTAGACAAAAAGCACTTTAGTTGCAAAGTTTAATATAATGAGTTGCAAATCTCTTTTCTTTGTAAATGATGTTTGCTAAATTGAATAGAGAAGCATAATAGGAAGGAAAAAATCATTATAGAATGAGCATTTTAAACATATAAAGGGTGCAACACAGATAATAGTATGTGTTTGATTATTCCTAAATAAAATGACAAGTGAATGAGTATCACTCAATCAAAAAAAGTAGAACATGTCCTATCCCTTCTATCGCTTCTATTTCTAGAAAGATGTACTTAGCTTATGAAAATAATCAGCGTTCTTTGAAACGATTAGATAATATTTCCCAAATCTTATTATTCTGTATCAATGATAAGTTAAAAACTTTTTTTTCCCATAGTTTATCCTTACCGTAACTATTGTATCTTTGTAATTAGTTCAGCAGACATTTTCTTAATGTTTCTTTTATAATAACATTCTTTTAAAAACATGTGTTTTAAATGGAAATAAGCATTCCTGTAAGTGGACTAAAATCATTAGCAAAGTATTAAAAAATATACTTAAAATGTAATTTATTTGTTCTATAAGTGTTACCATAACCGTGAGAACTCTATTGTTTCAAACATCAAAATCTCGAGCATATACCTTCAAAACCTCAAACCTTCAAACCCTTCGACAATGTTTGACATATTATTTGGATTGGTTAAGCAGATTAACCGCTATATGGGTTCATACATTGGGATTTTTTTTTTTTTTAATATATAACCACTCTGTATACACCGCAATAAAAATCGGTTTTATCGAATACATTTAAAGTGTACTTTCAAACATAAAACATGTTTTATGTTTATAAATAATATTTATTTTCGTAAAAATATGGAAACTCTAAGATATGAAATGCTGAGGTTTTAGAATTAAACAAAGTAATAATAACTATTATTATTATTGTTTTGTAAGTAATTTATAAAATGAAATAAGTAAATAAATAAATCAGCATACGATATTTTTTGTAAAAGATTAAAAAGCTACTAGTAAAAGTTTTTAAAATACAGAAGTAAAGTTTGCACATATTTTTAATTCCAATTTTTTTTTCTTTCAAATGATCTAAAATTTTGCGTTTACTTAAACAATATATCAAAAGTATTTTGTTAAAATAGATTATTGTTTTGGAAGGTTGTAAGGATAGAACAATTTTAAAATGAAAACAACTCCAAATGTATAATTTTTAAAAATCCATTAGTATCAATATTTTCGTAAATAATAATTTTGTTTTGAAATATCTTCATATAAGATTTAGTATTTGTTGAGCCATCCCATTACAACAGAAGTGTGAGCACTAACTCCCTTACACAGTACTCTTTCTTTTATTACTACAGAAGGTAATAGAACATCACAAAGAAAGTTATGTAGAACAGCGATATCTGACAAGATAATCGGTATTGTTAAAATAAAGTTACTTCTCAAGTAACTAAAGCAATATGTTTTAGTCTTTTTCCGATTTGACGAACGCCGAAAAAATTTTATATACATGGATCATTAAAATTTTTAAATAAAGGAAGCAGTAATAGTAGATAATCATATAAAATACTCTGTAAAATAATATTTTATGTGGAACATTTATTTTATTTTATTTTATTTGTTATTTATTTATTTATTTATTTATTATTGTTATTATTTTACGCATGAAAATTTTAATTTACTGCTAGAATCTCAGTGTAATACACTTCTTTCACCAAAATTAGTGCTTTGCAAGTTGTTACTCATATAAATGTCATTATGTAAAAGTTACGATTTTTTTTTTTTTTTTCAAAAGCTTTTGCAGGCTTAATGTGTTAAAATATGCATATTTTCTCCAGTTCTCACGTCTTTATATAAAATTTCAGTAGCACTGTTTTTTATTTCCATTCCGTTTCTTGTTCATACAAGATCTACAAATTATTCGGACATGTGGGCTAAAAATCCCTAACACGAAATATTTTTATCATTCCCTTAAACTTCAGAAGTTCGAATGAATAAATTTTTACATTAATATAATTCCCAATGAAAGGAAGAACAAACAATGTTACACAATGTTTAGTGCAGAAAAATAGATGAATGTAAATGAACATAAAATTTAAAGTAATTAAATGCATTTCTTCTGCAGTAAAAAGCCTTAAATGGCAGTTAATTCCTTAGCGAACACCATTGTAAAAATAAAACCCAATTTAAATAACCTACGATGCAATAAACTTGGAAAATGTATATAAAAAAAGGCTCTAACAGTTCTGAACACATAAAACACATTCCTTCCTTCGCTTAGTGTAAACATGCTAATTTCCCTTTCGTAAAAATATGAAATAAAATGAGCTCAGTTTAAGCAACTAAATTTACGAGTACGATTATGCTATTTTTAAAGATATTTTTTTCTTATAAAGACAAAATTATGACCGTGTTTCCCTGAACTTATTAGAATTTGAGACTTTAAAGTGTCATTAAGTAGAAAAGTAATCCCTAATATATATATTAATATATATATATATATATATAAATTTTGAACTCTCACATAGTTTTCTAAAATTAAACTCTTTGTTTTACGCAAAAAAGGTAATAATAGCTGCTTAATTCTTAAAAGCAAAGGCGAGATTCTTCAAGCTTCGACGGAAATTACGAATTTGTTATTTAGAATACTGTCATAGAAGAGTTTGAGGGCACAGAGGACCACCCCTATTTCAATGTATTAATATCCAACTCTTTTCGTTAATATGCACTGTTAAAAAAAATAAAGTAAAATTACTAGCAAAGCCCGGCAACAGAAATTCTAGACAAAGCCAGTAAAAAACATTTAGACCATGAATGATGTATCCCCCGTAATTTTACGTTGTGACAAACATACAATCATCCCATAAAAAAAGTAGCATTGCCCGTAAAATTAGAATGCAGCTTAGTGTTAAAATAGTAGTATTGCCCGTAAAATTAGAAGCCAGCTCAGTATGTTAAAAATAGTACTATTGCCCGTCAAATTAAAGGAACTTGACAACTTTTATGGCAGCATTAAAGTAGGTTTTATATAAAAGCTTGTATATCCATTTAATATTTATAAATTGAACTATATTACGTTTATATGTTCAATAAAATGTATATTCGCGCAACTATTCTTATGGTTTTTAACACGCTTTTATTAGCTTCACCTGTATGTATGCTTGTATGTATGTCTGTAACCGCTCTGGGAGCAAAGAAAAAGTCTATATTGTAAAAAAAGACATCCTACGTGAACGCTGTGGCTGTGAAGTAAAGCTCCAAGCTACGAACCTAAAGGTCTAACGTTCGAGCCCAGTCAGGAGAGATTTTTTGAAAATGGTTTTTGTTTAATTCTAAATTATTTATTTCCCATTCCTTCATTGTGTTATTTATTCAGTTAATATTACGTAATTTCTAGACTTTTTAACATGATTTTATTCATTTGACATGATGTAACTATTAATGTATGTAACGGAATCTTGGAAATCAATTTTCAGTTACTTCTGGTCGTCCGATTGACCTGGAATTTTGCACACGACTTCATTATCGATGACTATACTATATACAAGTGTTTCCAAGCGCCTATCCTTTCAGGGGCAGGTTCCAGGGACAAAGTAAAAACCCCATTTTTTTAACTTTAAAATTATTTAAAAAGAATAAACAAATAGATGCCAAAAATAAGTAAGTGAATATATTTCTTATTATATCAAATAAATAAATAAAAACGTGCAAACCTTTTTTTTTTAGCACGCTTTTATTTTAATTAAAGATTTAAGTATATGTAAATATTATGATGTGTCACTCACACGATTTTCTCTTACCCTGCATTTTAATACTAAGATAGATATTTTGTGCTTTTTAGTTCACATTTCTATAAAAGCGTGTTCTTTAATTTTTTAAAAGTATCATTTTATTTATATATATTTTACAGATTTGAAATCTTTAAACTGCGTTTTCTCAGTTTTCATTTTTTGATAAATTTATGATCTGAAAAATGCTAAAACTGCTTCAAATATTTAAGAAGATACTTTTATTTTTTATTTTTTTTTTTGTTAAGGATGGGTTTTGAAATTTATAGATTAATCTTTGAGAAAAAATTAAAAAGTGAATGTCTATGTAAAAAAAAAAAAAAAAAAACACTTATTTTTGTTTGTTATTTTTAATATCTTTATTTTTCTTTTAAAGATATTGCAAAACCTATCCCAAACTCTTCTAATTAGGTTCTATCAAACATCTAAAAAAATTATTTATTTATTTATTTTTTTAAGTCTCTATAGAAACTTTAGCATTTTAAAAATCATGAATTCATGAAAAAAACCAAACTGAGAAAAAGCAATTTAAAAATTTCAAATCTCTAAATAATGCATCAAAAACCATAACCATTATAATTGTTGCCTGAATATATATTCCATTGAACAAACCTAATATAGTTCAATTTATAAATATTAAATGGAAGTATAAGTTTTTATATGAAACCTACTGCAGTGCTGCGGTCAAAGGTGCGTCTTTAAAAAAAAAAAAAAAAGTCTTTAAATGTCTCTTTTAAAAAAAGAGGAATCGAGTTTTTTTTTTTTTTTTTTTTTTTTTTTTTAAGTATAATTGTCCATTTTCTAAATGTACGATCATGGGCAAAATTTGCCCTCCCCCCCCCCCGCCCTCAAAAAGAAAGTACCCAATTATATTCTATATGAATATTAGACATAGATTTCCAATATAGATCCATATTATTAAGGCCTTTATCAGCTTTCTGATTTCCTTTACTATAATGCTAAACCTATGGACGTGAAATGCTTTTGTATTTTCAAACTATTTCTTTAAAAAATGAATATTTTTAACTATCTTTCTGCATGCTCTTCTTAAAACATGTCTCTTATTGTCTCATCTTTGCAAAATGTTTCTAAAATGTACACTTTTATATGAAGTGTTACAATCTTTTACTCTCAGCTCGTTAGCTTCGATAATTTAATACATCAAATACAAAATTAAGTGTATGTTTTAGAAATATTTTTCCATAAAAGACCGTAAGACATCCTTTAACAGGTCACAGAAAAAAAAACGTTAAAAATATTCATTTTCTGATGAGATACATTTGAGTATGTGATTACATTCCACAACCATAGGCTTAGCATTAACGGAGGAAATCGTAGAGCTAACTGATGAGGGGGTCCTAAGTGGCTATGCTCGTGTCATAAAAGAAACTCGCAAGCTGTGAATCTCATGAGAGCGTGTGCTTGACAAATTATATTACATAGTTTTTAAATTTTGGTTGCAGTTTTTCTGTTCTGGGGGGAAAAAAAGCTGCAGATGAAATCGAAAAAAATTATGCAATCAAGAAATTTTCTAAGAACATGCTGCCGTGGAATTAACGTTAGCTTGTTTCTTCGTGGACGTAGCCTCTCAAATGCAGAATTTGCTATGAGTAATTAACAACAATATGATCGTTAATCAAATTTTTAGAGAATGAGTACTATTTAGTAATATGTGTTTATCATGAGTACTATTTAGTAATATGTATTTATTAATATATATGGCAATTTTTAACCTTTCGTTTACCATTAAAATTTAACAGAATTTTTTCATTTATTAAATAAGTCAAAAGTTTAGTGGCAAGAAAGTGTTATATAAAAAGCTGGCAGTTATGTGGCAGTCATAATTCGTAACATTTGTATTCAGAACCTAATTTTTCAAGAGTTATGTTTACATGTATGCCATTTTTTCACCAAATTAAGACTGAATTTCATCAAAAAAGGTAAAACTTTTATTCAGGCTTAATAGATGATATTACAAAAAGCATAAAACATTTGTTTAGTAGTTTGTAATCTACAAAGACAGTTACAACTTCCTAGAGTTAACATGAGATACTACTGTACTCAAGATATTTTTTTCTAAATTTTACCAGCAATTTCTAAAGTTATTCTTTTATTTGTGCAACTTCATACACCTGAGAGAGAATTTATATCAAATAATGTAGAAAATGCATTACAAATAGGGTTTTAAAATGTTTTATTTGTAACAGAACATGTAATGGTTTTACTTTCAAAATTTTGTTTAATTGAATCTGAATTAAGATTTATAAAAGAGCTCGTGAAATCTGAAAATTTAAAGATGAAATCAATACCATTATATTACTTATGTAAGATAAAAAATGAAAGGCTGGAAAGCAGAACAGAATATATTTACAAAATAAAATTTTAATATTTCTAATGGAATATAAGATTCTTTGCAAAAGATAACCCGCTCCCACATTTTTTATTCAACATAAAATTTTTAATATTTTCTTCTATACTCCTGAAATTTTTGCACGGGAATTACTCCTCGAAAAACTTTTGTTTTGGGAAATGCAAGAAGAACCATGGGGAAAGAATCTTAATATAAAAAAGGTTTCTAAACAATATATAAATTAAGTAGGTTATAAATGTTGCAGGGAAGAAGAAAAAAAAATTCTTTTGAATGTTTTATCAAAAGCTCATCCAATAAAAGAAAAGCAAATATTTACAACTTATTTATTTATTAAGCATACATTTTTCAAACATTTACTACACATACATAATTACAGATTAATTTACAAACTCGACATTGATTTATATTGGCTCAATTTCACAGTAAGTTTTTGCTCTTTCGCCTTTATATTCGTTCTTCTGGTCCTTTTGGGGGATTTTGATTTTTTTCTGGGTTAATACACAAACATGCCCTATTAAAAAATGTATAACATTATGTAATACCTATTATTTATTAATAGAGAATGCTACACTACTATTTACATTATAATAAATACTGCAATTACTAAATAAAAATACAAACACAATTTCAGTTGCGTCCCAATTAAAAAGGAATCATAAATATTAATTTATTAAACACCACACATTTAAACTTCATTTAGATTCAAACAAATTCATTCAAAATCAATGCAATTAAATTTTCCACGACCCAAAACCACTAATATGAACTCTGTGCTTTTCAGTTTGTTTCTTTCAATAGAAAATTTGTGAAAAATACGAAAGAGACGGAGTTACTATAATTAAAGTATTTACAGAAGTGTTTTGACTCACAATTTGAGAATACCATTAACATGATTGGATGAACAAGAATTTTGACAAAATATAACTCTAATTAAAGAAATTAAAAAAAAAAATCACAGATAACCAACTGTTATTTATTGACCATTATATATAGAAACAATTCTTCTACGCATTTCAATACTTTCAGCATCAAAGCTTAATTTCTAATAAAAAAGTACCAAAGACTAACTACCACAGCATATGTATCCTTTAAATGTTTGTATTCCACATTTTTTTACAAAAACTTTTTTTTTTTTGGCAGAAGAACACTAAATATGTATGTATAATTGCTGAAACGTCAGTGTAGGCCTCCATGTGGAGACTCAAAAAGATTTTGGGTTCTGTCTGTCTGGCGATAGCAGCCGCAAAAATCACGCTATTGACTTGCAATTTGGTACACATGTTCATGAGCTATACGGAATTATCTGTCTAATTTTGGATGTGTATGCTGCTAATAATTCGTGTACAGGGACACACCAAAGTTTTTCTTATCATTACGGCCTATGGACAGAATTTGTATGTGCCGCAATAACGGCCACGAAAATCCCTCGATTGGCTTGCAAATTGATGCACACGTTCAGGCTCTGTATAAAAATAGCTGTTTAATTTTTTATGTCTATCTTGTTTATGAATTGTCTACAGGGACACACCAAAATTTTTCTTATCATTACGGCATATGGGAAAAATTTCGTTTAAACGCATTTTAACATCGTTACTCTGCATTCAACAAAATAAAATTTGCGTACAATATTGAGATGCTTAAACTCATGTTTTCCGTAGAAAATATGTGTGCTTAAGCTGCATAATTAATGTACAGGAACTTACAAAAGTGTTCCGACAATGTCACGTAATCAACCAAATTGTGTCAAGTTATGAACGATTATTCATACAAAAAATATAGAATATGTTGAATAGTTTTCACGGGTGTATACAATGATTATGGTTCGTTTACAGAGAACACACAAAAGAATTTCGTGACATTAGAGTCTATGGACAAATTTTTATTCAAGTGCATTTTAATGCGTTTATGTTGCATTCAACATAATGGAATTAACATACATTACAAAAGAGCTTAAAAGCATATTTTTTATAAAAAAAAAAAATAAAAAAAGGGTATGTATAGACTAAATAATTTATTTACAGGACCACACAAAAGAATTCCTATTACATTATGTAATCATCCAAATAATGTCAAATTTTGTTGAAATATTAATGAGTTATAATTAATTTATATATTCTTTTTATTCGTGTATATAGTAACTGTGGCTCCTTTTCAGGGACACACAAAAAATTTCGTGCCATTACGGTCTACAGACGGTATTTCTTAAAACTGTATTTTAACATGGTTACATCCCCTTAAATATAATGTAATGTTATTAGAATGTTTAAAAGCATGTTTTTCTGGGGAAAGTTTTGGGCTTAGAATTGTTAATTAGTATATATGGTTACATAAAAGAATTTCGATATATTATGCAACCATTTTCATGCGTTTTGGTACAAGTATGTATGAGTTACAAGGGATTATTACAAGACTATCAGTTACTAGGAACATATATAGGAATATATATATATATATATAGATAGATAGATAGATAGATAGATAGATAGATATAGATATAGATATACAGATAGTTATAGAAAAAGAGATACATGCAGAGGGGTTGAGGGGGCAGCAGCCTCCCTCAGAAACGTATCTAATTCCTATATGTTTATCGGTGAGTCAGTCGATTATATATATATATATATATATATATATATATATAATTAGTATGGAATAAATAAAAATGATATGTTGAATAATATGTGATTGAAATAGGACGTTGATGCTCCTGTTCTGCAGATCCACTAGTTAAAATGAATGGTTGATGTATTCGTAATCAAGCGATGAAAAGTTAAAAAAAATCTTTAAAAGATTTTTTTTTCTTATTAGATAATAAGCTGACGAAACACATAGTATAAGTTACATAACGTATAGTTGATTATTTTAGCTGTATTTTCAGCTACACCAGCGGGAACTAAAGAGCGTATTACTTACAAGTGTATAACGCATTATTTATAAACAAAAGCAAAAATTCCTTTGTAAAAAATTACACTTTATACTGTTTTGTTAAATAAATCCTTGTCGAATCCTGTTCTTAGTCAGTGTAAGAACATGATTCGATAAAGATTTATTTAACAAAACCATATGAAGTGTACTTTTTTATGTAGGAATTTTTGCAAGTGTTCGGACACTTTTGTTACCGACTGTACGTATGAGTTATTTAAGAAAACACCTAAATTTATGATCGGTAATCAGACCAGTATATGCAGGCTTCTTAGTACTCGCTTTTTGCGCGTTAGAAAACTTAACAAGCATAGGTACGATGCATATGAAAAACACATTTAAATGTAATTTAAAAGTCAGCAAATTTTTAATTAACGCACCTTAGTAATTCAACAAACACGTTGTTTAACTTGATATTCAATATCTGTATCGAAGTGATGAAAATCAAGCAATCGGGAACAAGCGGGCATGTTACTTGTGAAAATAAGAACATTCCGTTGCCATTCCTCTTCTATAAAAACATACTGCTGGAAAATATGTATATATTAGCAACGAAGATTCTTTGAATTAAATTTGGAAAAATGTAGTTCTTCTATATCAATCGCTATTTGTATAAATGTGTAAATAAAAATACAATTATATTTCAATTACAAATATGAAATGATTCTTTTATGACGTCACTGAATGCTAACACTTTACGTTTGAAGGGATTTGACCATAAAAATACAGTTTGATGGCAGATTTCAGCAATTTTGGTAAATTAACGGCTGTTGCCCGTGAAAAAATTCCAGTATTATACTTTCGTGGCATTAATTTACGGGCTATGACCGTTTAGCTAACAAAACGGTCATTTCTCGTAAAATTATACGGTCAAATCCCGTGATTTTACTTATTTATTTTATTTTATTTTATTTTATTTTGCGGTGTGAAAACTTACAGAATATATCATGATATTGATCGTATAAGCCAAAAAGCACTTAGAAAAACGCTAATATAGTCATTTTATGCAAATTTATTTTTTCAAATACTTAAAGTATTTTTCCTTCGTGAAGCTTTCATATTTTATCAAGACGGAGCTGCTAACCTAAAAGATTGAATAGTTATTCCAAAATAGTAATATATTGTTATTTTCATATTCCTAAATCTTATTTGCATATTTATGATCCCTAAATTATTTTAATAGTTTATTTTCTTTATTACAATATAGGATAAAACGAACCTCCCTGCGCCTAAAAGTAGAGATTTAGTCATTTTAGTTAAATTTATACATACCAAAATATTAAAATCTGCAAATAATTAATTAAAACTAAATAAATAAAATCTGGATTTTATGATGAAATTATTAAATTTATTAAATTTATGAAACTAACAAATATATGAAAAGTATTATTACAAATATATGAATTTCACAAATATCTGAATATTATAATAATATAGACTCCTAAACATTGTGTTATAACAATCAATGTATAAGTTATAAATATTTCTATTGATGTTAATTTACTAATAAATCTTAAAATCCAAACTAATGTCTATTGTTCTATCTAATGTGAGTATGTCCTCAGGAAATTCTTGAATGACTTTTTTAAATATCTGTTTTATTATTTCATTAACAATATTTAACATTTGCTGATCTCAACATGTTTGTTTTCATTTTTCTTAATTTATATGATTTTTTATTTATGAGTTTGGTTTCTTTCAAATCTGAGTAAATTTAGTTAATGAAAAATTTTGTATCATTTTTTTTAAGCTTAGAACAGTATATTGAAGTCTTATTTTAGAATAAAATATTATTTATATCAATTTATTATAGAAAAGAATGGTTGATGCTAACTGTACGATAATTATCGTACACAGGGTTGCCAAGTCTCCGACATAGGCGAGAGACTTCATACCAGAAATTTTCTACAATAAATTTCACTTTATTTAATCTTGGAAAATTAGTATGAAATATTTCTATCGAACAATGCTAGTATAAAACCTCCTTTTAAAATTAGAAGTGTTGGCAAGTATTATTGTACTTTTGGCAACGCTTGTTGGTCCACGGTAAAATCTAAATATGGACCACTATACCCTGGAGATGTAATACAGCGGTTCACTTTGTTAATGCACACAATTTATATTTTTCTGGATGCATTCAAAATATTGTTGCAAAATATATACTACAAGTGTACTAGGTATGCCAAAAGTTCGTTAAAACTTTAAAAACCGATAAAACAGAAGGATTAACGATAAAGATGTGTAGTTTGTAAGAAAGGGTAAAAAAAGAAGTCTGATTTTGTTAAGAAACAAAGAAAGCCGATTTCTGGTTGTGGGGCTTTTAAAATCACTTATGTACCGTTCATCCCTTTCAACAATGGCCGAATTCAAAGGTTCTATCTGTCGCGAAATTTCTGCAATTCATTCCGACATGTTGCATTCAGCTGTAATAGGTGTTGTGAGACGCCTTAGTAATGTCGCAGAATATGCTGGAGGTCATACCGTTGTCCTGTTCATTGTAGTTCTGGTAGTCGGCGTCCTCTACCAGTTACTTTTTTAACCAAATTTTATTTGCCTCTAAAAAAAGTCTGACTTCTTTTTAACCCCTTTCTTGCAAACTGCACATCTTTTTCATTATTTCTTCCTTTTTAACACTTTCCAACAAGGTTGAAAAGTGTTAATGACTTTGGTTTGTCTGTCTGTCTGTCTGTCCGCGCTCTAACTCCCGTAAATATGTATGGAATTTCTTGAAACTGATATATGTTATTCAGGTTCACTATCAGATGTTCCCTATTGAAAATGCAGTGAGTACCTTTACTGGTTTGTGTACAGGGACACCCGAAAGAATTCCAAAGCATTGTGTTCTATGAGAGGTATTTCTATAAATTATATTTTAATACCTTTACTTTACGCAAATCTTAATGTAATTAAAATATATTATTAAAGACCACTATCGCATGTTCCCCATTGAAAATGAAGTAAATACCATCAATGGTTTGTGTGTGTACAGGGACACCCGAAAGTATTCCAATGCATTGCGTTCTGTGAGAGGTATTTCTATAAACCAAATTTTAATAAATTTACTTTGTACAAGTCTTAATGAAATTAAAATAGGTTATTCATATGCACAAAAGAATGCCTTCTATAGAATATAGTATGGTTAGCATTACATTTACAGGGTCACACAAAAATATTCAGTTACATTTAAGGGCTATTATTGGAAATTCATTGGAATTGCATTTCCGTTTGTATTAAACGTATTTAGCACTTTATAACAATTTTTAACTGTGAATATGATTTCCGTTTGTGTATATGTCTTCCCGACTGACCATCTTTCTATATGACCGTCTGCCCGCCCCCAGCATCTTTAAATATTTTCAGAATTTTTAAAAATTGATATATGTTATTCAAGTTCACTATGGAATATTTCCTTTATCAAATGGCGTTGATAGGTTCTCTACAACAGGTTTGTATACAGGTACACCCAAAAATAAATTCCAATGAATTGCGTTTTAGGACAGACATTTTTATAAATCCCATTTAAGTAAGTTTTTACTGTAAAAATCATAAAGAAATTGACCTTTATTGTTAATATGCTGTTAATATAACAATATTGTTAATATTGTTATATTTTGCAATTTTAACGAACTTTTGGCTCACCTGGTATTAGGACATAACAAGAAATGCTTAAAGATTGTTTGCTATTTTTGTCAAGTACGTTGCTTTTTCCAGTTTTTGTTAAAAAAATAAATAAATAAATAAATAAATAAGAAATAAGTGTAAAAGTTAACCACTGTTCCAGTTATTTCCTAAATTTAAAAGTGAAAAATTATAAATATATTGAAATTACATAATCTATATAAATATAGAGAAGTGTCTGTTTGTGTGCCTGTCTGCGCTCTGGTACTCACACTATTGATCGCAGAGCTTGCAAATTTGGCATATAGGTACCTGGGACCCTGCAGGTGTGCACCTCATCGAGATTTTTTTCGAATTTCGAATTTCAATTTTTTAAATTAATGTTTTTTCGAATTTAAATATTGGTTTTAATGCTTCATTTTTCATAAATTTAATTATTTTGCTTCAATCGTCTGCGTATCTTAGCAACGGCTATTACGCAACTTATTTTTATTTAATACATTCATTTGAAGGCGGTTTTTTTTTATATATATATATATTGAACACAAAATCGTAATGCAGTAGAAAAAATTAAGTATAATTAGTTTTAAATTTGAAAACGTATTTATAACAGTTATGTTTAATTTTTTATAGTAGAACAACTACTTATTTTTCATTTTTTAATTAATTCCTTTAAAAGATAAAAACTTTTATTTATTCATTTTTTTTTCTTTTATTTACTGTATTTATCGGGAAAAATGGTAGTATATACATAGTAAAAAGGATTAAATTGATTAAAATTTATTTGTTTATATATTATATATATTTTTTATCTACTTTTTATTTTATTTTATTTTATTACATTGATCGGAATCAAATCGTAATATAGTGTAAATAGCATGGGCTATAAAATACATGGTTCAAAACTAAAATATTTAATAGATGCTGAGATACAGTCATCTTTAAAATCGTAGTTCTTAAATAGTAGCAGATCCCCCCTGTCGTCGATAAATATCCAGATTGAAGTGCCCGGGAAAGATCCCCCTGCAGGCATGGGAAACTTAGACCTGATGCAGTGCGGGCGGGAAAAGAGCTGCCGTAGACAGCGGGTACCCGAAGCAAGGTTTGGAGCAATTTCAGTTTTTTTTTTTTTTTTTTTTTTTAAGTTTTTTTTTTAAAGTTTTTTTTAAGGTTTTTTTTTTTTTTTTATTCTTTCAAAAATTCATTTAAATATAGTGACCAGCGAAGCGGGCGTAGCCTGCTAGTCTTAAATATAAACTTCTACCATCAAATACAATCCAATCTCTCCCTCTGTTTTTCCTAACTTATATGTTATATAATACGGGACAGCATTCTTCTTTTTATAAATAGGTCAAATGAATTCCACATTTCGTCCACAATCATACTACAGTCCGTTTACGAATTCCAGTCGAATCACTCAGAGACGATTCTACTCCTAAAAGCACTCATCAATGGCTATTGGCGCTTCCTAAAAAGCGTAGTTGCCAACATTTTAATTTATACCGGAGCATTTTTAGCCCCGACTTTATTTCGTACCATTTTATTTATAGAATAATTTACTCCAATATATAGCCACGATAAAATAACAAGAAATAACTTAAAAAAAAAAAAAAAAAAAAAAAAAAAAAAAAAAGGAAAGAAAGAAAAAAGAAAGTGGTATGAAATGAAGGCGGGGCTAAAAATGCTCCGGAATAAATTAAAATATTTGCAACTCTGTAAAAATAGAAAAACAAAACGCATATTATAGGAAGTAAATACAAGATATTGTTTTCTCCTCTACTTCTTATTTTCACAAAAATCACACAAAACTTTTAGTGCATGCGCATTACTACGGAAGTGGCTGCTTCCGAAAGCAAACAGTAAATGCATGTTTTACTGTAAACACCCAACATATTTCAAAACAGGGGTGTATTAGCTCAAAAATTATGGGAAGGGCGTAAATAATCTCCTTTTAAAATAGCTCAATATTAATTTCAAGGAAAACAGTTAATAGTTACATGTTAATCATTTATTATCAATATTAATTACAAAAATTATTAATAAATTAACATCTTATTAGGATATAATATTTTATGACATTTTCATAAAATTTGGCTATATCCAATGGGGAAGGCTTCAGTCCCCTTAGTCCCTCCCTTACCTACGCTCCTGTTTCAAAGTAATCAACAGCTACTTATACAACTCACATTCAAAATATTAGAATAATTGAGAAAAAGTAATAAAAAATAAATAATTTTCCATTTATTTATTTTTGATACTAAGTAAATGCAATTAAATTTCTTATAAATTAAATCTGGAATATTTAGATAAGATTTTAACATTTACAAAATATAAAATACAATAAATTAGGTATACAATAGCTTTCTGAAACACATCAAAATATTAGAATAAAACTTAGATTGATTCAAAATATTGGAATATTTTCTTTTACGCAAAAATATTATCTTATGAATATGAAGTAAATGGTAATTAATATTTTGTAGCATCCCCTTTAGCTTTAATAACAGCGTACAATCGATCTTGTATACTATAAACAAGGTGTTTACGAACATTTCTATCAACGTTTGCCCAAATAGACTTTATACGTGCCACTAACTCAGTTTACTTGAAAGAGGATTTTCTTGGAGTTTTTTCTTCATTATACTCCATAAGTTTTCGATTGGATTAATGTCTGGTGAGTTTGGTGGCCAAGGAAGTACCTTAATGTTGCGTGGGCGGAACTAATTCATAGTTGACACCGAGGTATGCGGTGACACTAAATCTTGTTGAAAGATGAAATCATCTTCAAATAAATCTTCTGATGATGGAATCATGTGATATTCCAAAATTTATTAATATATCTGAGAGTTAACCTTTTAGTAGACGATGCGTAACTTTCCAGGTCTTTCTGCGCTCATGCAACCCCAAACCATGACACTAGCAGCAAATTTTACCGAACGTTTAAGGCATTCTTTATTAAATGCTTCTTGCTTAATTCTCCAAACTCGAATACCTTGATTACCGTATAAAACACAAAACATACTTTCATCACTAAATATTATTCTCCTATCTTCTTCGCTCCATAAACGTCTTGATTTACACCAATTCAATCTTATATGCTTTTGTTTTGCAGTCATGAGAGGTTTTGTTTTCGGTACAGGAGACTCAAGCTTAAATTTATGGAGATGTCTTAATGTTGTCGATGTAGAAACTTCAACTCCTTCTTCTTTCCATTTTCGGTGCAAGAATCATACACTTTTAAAACGGTTTTTCATAACTATACGCTTCAGTTTCCTGTCATCTCTAGCAGATGTTTTGGTTTTCGGCCGCCATTTCGGCGATTATTTTGAAATTTTCCATTTTTTGAATATTGTGTTAGTATTTTACTAACGTTTGATTGGGAACAATGTAAATAATTCGCTATATAACATTGATTTTTACCGTGCCGATACAAATCAATTGTACGAAGTTTTCTCAGATTCAGGAATATCACTCACACGACCCATTTTAAGACGAAAAAGCAAACAAACTGCAAAAAGAATACTGATTTTAAATAGGATAAGTCCGGGAGAGATGGACTATGTTTTTTCTTCGTTCTCTAAAAGCTGTACATCTTTATATATATATTTCTTTTGTGCGTGTGTATGTCACTGAACTCCTCCTAAACGGCTGGACTGAGTTTAATGAAATTTTTTGTGTGTCTTCAGGTGGATTCGAGAATGGTTTAGATTTACAAATGAAAGTTGTAACTTAATTAGTTCTTTCTTAATTAATTTTTAACCAACTCTTATAACAACTTTTCCACCTAGATGGCGTGAGTTGTCGTAAACACGATGTCAGAATTTATTTAATGTTGAAATGATTAATATTATAGTTTTAAAAAATTAAAGAACACGCTTTTATAGAAATGTGAACTAAAAAGCACGAAATATCTATCTTAGTATTAAATTTCAGGGTAAGAGAAAATCGTGTGAGTGACACACCGTAATATTTACATACATTTAAATCTTTAATTAAAATAACTTAGAATTAACAAAAACCATTTTTAAAAAATCTCCCCTAACGGGGATCGAACGCTGGACCTTTATATTCGTAGCGTGGCGCCTTACCTCGACGCCGCATCGTTCACGTAGGGAGAGTATTTTTTTTACAATATAAATTTTTTGTTTGCTCCCAGAGACGTTACAAACAAACATACATACATACATACAGGTGAAGCTAATAAAAGCGTGTTAAAAATGAATTTTTAACCGTATCTTACGAAGTGTTTAAAATATTTTTTCAAAATTAATATTTTTAGAATCGTAACCGTATCTTACGAAGTGTTTAAAATATTTTTTTCAAAGTTAATATTTTAGAATCGTAAACACGATGTCAGAATTTATTTAATGTTGAAATGAAAAATGAATTTTTAACCGTAAGTGTTTAAAATATTTTTCAACGTTAATATTGTTAAAATGTTAAAATTAGTTAAAATGGTATATTCTTTTAAAAAATTCGTCAATATCCGACGGAGTTATTTTATGTTAAAATGAAAAATGAATTTTTAGGCCATTATTATTTGTGCAGATGGAAAATGTACTAAAAGTTTTCCGAAAAATTTCACGATCACAAATGTTGACGGATATCCAATATATCGTCGAAGAATTCCCGATAATGGCGGACAATCTTATCATCTATGGCGGTCATCTATGTCAACAACATAGATATTGACATTGATAACCGATGGGTGGTCCCATATTCGCCTCTGCTGAGCAAAACATTCAATGCTCATATTAATGTTCAGTTCTGGAGTTCAGTGAAGAGCATCAAATACATTTGCAAGTATGTGAATAAAGGCAGTGATATGGCTGTATTTCGAGTTGAAAATACCAATGTGAATGCTCCTCTGGTGAATAACAACGATGAAATAACACTTTACCAAACTGGCCGGTACGTGAGCTCCAATGAAGCTGTTTGACGTATCTTTGGTTTCCCAATTCATGAACGGGATCCAGCAGTTCTTCATTTAGCCGTCCATCTTGAAAATGGCAAGCGCGTATATTTCACGAGCGAGACAGCGATTGATCGTGCTATAAATCCACCAAAAACTACACTCACCGTGTTGTAAAGATTTTCTTGTGGCAGTTAAGATAATATTTCGTAGGATAATTCAGGTATGTAGAGAAGATTTTTGCAGGGAGACAAATGTAAATAGTGAAGTTTCTATTTCGATGGTCTCCACTAGGCCGTATTTTCGTATAGATGAAAAAGACCTCCTCTACTTGCGTTGATTGCCGCTAGAAATATTATTTACAATTCTTCCATTAAATAACCAAGATCCGATCCAGAGGTGTTAAAAAAGGATGAAATTCAGAGATCAATAAAGATTGGACAAAAATGTTCACAGTTTTCTTTATTGACTTGCTGCATAAAATAAGGAGGGAAGGTGCCCCTAACGTATAAATATTTTAGGAACTACATCCGTATCTTCTAAGCAGGAGCGATCCGAGAAGAATGATAAAGTTTCAGCCAAATTCAAATTATTGTTACATATTGACATTTAATTTTATCGCCAGCAAGAACACATAAAAAGTGTTTTTTTAAAGATACGTTACACAGAAATTAAGCTAACAATTTTGAATACAGAGTAGGATTGCCATAATATGATAACCCTAAGAAAACCTTAAATTTCGCCAGACATTCATCATGAGAAAAGTAAACCGCAATATAGCTTTAATTTAATTGTGTTCAAGGATAATTTTGTCTAACTGAATAAATTACGTTAGAAATAAGGCTACTGTGATTTAGGAGGAACATAAATAAAATGGGAGGAACATAAATATAATGTGTTATTCTTTATGATAGGAAATGACTATGAGAATATGCAAGGAGATTCATCATCTTTTACATTATTTATTTATTTATTTATTTTTTATTTTACTGATAGAGGAAGAATTCGGCAGTTACTAAAGATTAATATTGAATACACGAGCGAATTATTATAAAAAACTGTAAAATAGATTTGAATTAAAATTAAATAGATAATTTTTAAAATATATGTGATTTCTACATCACACACCGAATTTTTTGAATTGTGTAATCGTGCGGATGCTTTTGGTGCTTTTGCACGGACATTACTCTATTCAGAAGTACCACGCTATTTCACATGGGCTTCAACAAAAAAATGGATGCCCCGCAAGCAAGGCACGCTGATTGATGCATGTCCCGGTTTATTCAAATCAAACACCTTGGAACGAGTATTTACGGCCAATCCAAGGCAGACTGAGTGTTTTTATCTTCGACTGTTATTGGTTAATGTCATCGGCCCTTTGTCATTTCAAGATTTACGTAAAGTGAATGGACAACAGTATCCAACGTATAAAGATGCATGCCTTGCACTCGGCTTGCTGGAAGATGACAACCAGTGGGAGTGTATGCTTGCTGAAGTAGGACTGAACTGTACAGCAAAACAAATTCGTCTACTATTCGCTATAGTGTTGACTACATGTTTCTCGGCCCGAGCAGAGACATTATGGGATAATCACAAAGATTCAATGACTAATGATATATTGCATCAACATCGTTCACGGTGCAACGATCTAACGATAGTATTCAGTGACACTATGTACAATGAAGCATCGATTGCTATTGAAGATCTTTGCATTATCATTGCCAACTTACCACTCAGTCATTTCGGTATGCATTCAACAAATCGAAATGCACCTGATTTAATAAGCACTGAATTGAATCGTGAACTGCAATGTGATACAATACTGTAGAAATGGCAGCGATTGTTGCTCGCAATGCCCCACTAATGAATGAAGAACAAAGAACCATTTACGACCGCATCATGCTCGCAGTTTTGGCAGGACAAGGTGGATTCTTTTTTTTTGGGGGTGCACCAGGTGGAACTGGCAAAACATTCCTTATTTCGCTAATTCTCGCCGAAATACGATCAAATAATGGCATCGCATTGGCTGTTGCATCATCTGGCATTGCAGCAACTTTATTGGATGGATGCAGAACAGCTCATTCATTATTTAAACTGCCACTAAATATTCAAACTAACCCAGACGCAGTGTGCAACATAAAAAAACAATCGTCCATGGCCACAGTGCTGAAATAGTGTAAAATTCTTATCTGGGATGAATGCACTATGGAACACAAACATTCGATTGAGGCGTCGAACAGGACATTGAAAGATATAAAAAACAACGACAAACTATTTGGCGGCACTCTGTTACTCTTTTCAGGTGATTTCAGACAAGCATTTCCCGTTATTCCGTGTTCAACATACGCTGATGAGATCAACGCGTGCTTAAAATCATCGTCATTGTGGCGTAATGTTGAAAAAGTACAACTGCAAGTAAATTTGTGCGTTCAAAAGCTTCAAGATCCATCCGCTGAAACATTCTCAAAACAATTGTTAGATATCGGCGATGGAAAAGTTACTACAGATGAAACTGGATGCATAAAATTACCGACCGATTTCTGCACAATCATTGATTCTCAAGATGCTCTTATTGACCAGATATTTCCCGATATACACAGACGATACACAAATCATGAGTGGCTGGCAGAAAGAGCAATTTTAGCAGCAAAAAATGTGGACGTCAACGAACTGAATCTCAAGATACAACATTTGTTACCAGGAGACTTGGTGTCATACAAATCTAATGATACAGTTTGCGATGCCACCGAAGCTGTAAATTATCCAACAAAGTTTTTAAACTCATTGGATTTACCAGGCATGCCACCGCAACTGAAGGTTGGATCTCCGGTTATTTTGCTTCGTAATTAACCCACCACGGTTGTGCAACGGCACGCGATTAGTCATAAAAAAATTAATGAAAAATGTTATCGAAGCCATCATTTTAAATGACAAATTCCGAGGTGAAAATATATTACTACTGCGAATTCCTATTATACCCACAGATGTGCCAATTCAATTTAAACGCCCTCAATTTCCAATTAGATTGGCATTTGCAATGACTATCAATAAGTCTGAGGGCCAAACGATTTCTGTCTGTGGCTTAGATTGGAGCACATCATGTTTTTCACACGGACAATTATACGTGGCTCTCGAGTGGGCAAACCATCCAGTTTGTTTGTATTGGCGAAAGATGGGATAACAAAAAATATTGTACACTCTGTTGCATTAAGGGAATGACATTGTTTTTTAGTAATATTGTTATAAGTAGCGATATGTATATAATTTTAAAGAATCAATTTTAATAAATTAAAAAAATAAATGATTGGTGTTTTGTTATTTTTATATTCTTTCACCGTTCACAGCGCTCCATACATCTCCCACTTATATACCACATCCTAACACACTTACAATAAGTTAGTTATTTTTTTCTAGCAAAATATTCTCTAGAAATAATTTATATGACAAAACAACGTTTGTCGGGTCAGCTAGTTTACATATATTTTACTTTTCATTGTATATACATATAGTGTATGACGTTTTTTATAAAAATACTAATGTAGAAGGTCATATCTTTAAAGGAATTCCTGTTATGATTTTTTAAAACTTTTGCTATGCGGTCCATCTCACTCGAAGTAGTCCGGGTGAGATGGATCATTTGCATTGGAGAGACAGACCACAGTAAAATAATGAAATAATTGCACATGTATTATATTTATAAGTGTTTATTTTCATTACATGAGAATAAAATTAACTTACAAGTAAATTACTTAATATTAAGTTTATATGTATTACTATTTGACTTTTATTATGTATCAAACTTAAGTTGTTAAAGTTATTTCTTGAATTCTTATTGAATTCAAACACTATATGAAAATGTTTTTATACACTATGAGTTAAGATTGTTTTGCAGTCACTATTTCTTGCTATTTAATTTCTTCCCACAATAATCGCATGTTACTTCAAGCCATGAATATCCTTCGTGAAGCCAACGCAAACAAGATACACACTGTATTCAATCCACTTTTTGTTTTGTCTCATTGTAATATTCACCGCATCTCACACATTCGTTTTCATTCCAATCTTCTACATAGTCATCTTCGTCATCACTTGTTTCTGGAATGTTTATATCCATATCAGAGTCTGATGAGAACGAACATTGAACCTTTTTTACTACTTTCTTTTTCTTCGTTTGCTTTGCTTTCTTACTTTTCGGAAAATCCTTTTTAAAACTAATTTTTTTCTGCTTTTCGTCTCTTATTTTTTCCTTCTCAAGCTTTTCTTCTTTCTTCTTATTTACTTTTAAAATATTTTCTGGAGAACTTAAAAAGGTGGCAACAGTTTCGGACTTTCTTTTTAGTGGCTTTTCTTTGTTCACATTTGGTAAGGGAGATATTTGCTCTAGAAGTTTTGTAGACGTGAAACTTTCAGAAGTGTTTATCTTAGATGTGCTTGGAACAGCAGGATCGACTTCAGGAACAGTATTTTTTACTGCAGGACGAGATTCGGTCAGCTGAGTTTCCCCATTGTCTACTGCGGGTGTTTGTGCTAAATCAACACAAATTTCAGTTTCAACACCGTATTCTGATAAATAAGCATATTGTGGTATCACATCAGGGTTAAAAGGAATTATTCCACATGCCCGAAAACCACTGATGCCATTTTCAGTATTTGCCGATTTTAACTAAGCAGAATTAAGTAAATTACCAAATTGTAGCCTGTTTATTTTTCTGGAAGGATTATTCTTCAGAAAATTATTGCAAGCAGCATAGTAATTTGCCTTTAGCGACTTAAAAAAAGAACGGTCAAGAGACTGCAGCCAGTGAGTGGTATGAGGTGGAAGACTCAATAGAATTATATCGTTCTCTTCAGCACACTCTAACATTTCAAGACTGCTAGTATGTGATGCGTAACCGTCAAGAATAAGCTACACTTTGCCTATCAGTTTCCTAGGAGTGAAATGATTTTTTGACCAATCCAAAAATATATCACAATTTACGTAAGCAGACTGCGGCGACATTTTCATTTGTGCTCCAGGCGGCATTCCATCTAGAAACTCATGTTTTATGTTTTTTCCTTTGAAAATACAATAAGGAAGAAGAAATGTTCCTTCGTCATTACAACATGCTAAGGGAAATAGTTTCTTCTTTTTCTCCAGATATAATTGATGCCACATTTTTAGACTTAATGGCCACTACTTCGCCGGGCTTATTAAACCAGTTTCATCCATATTAAAAATACAAAGGGGCTTTTCAAAAAGATCATATTCCTTAAGTACACCTTCGAGCAATTTAAATTAGTTATACACAGTTTTTTTTTTTTTTTTTTTTTTGTTCATTCCTTTTGCTCGGGCGATCGACACTTCTTCTACTTTTCTTATTGAGAGCTTTTGATTTCGAGCAAGGAATGACTGTAACCAGTCACAGCCAGCCTTTTTAGTTTCTTTATTAAAAGTATGATGTTTCTTAAGTTTTTCCGCTAATTCGTAAGCCATATACCTGACAGAATCTCTAGAAGGGTAAAAACCCAGATTCTGTAGTTTTTGTATGTGTAAAACAATTTTGTTTTCATTGCCACACGCTAGTACCGATGACGGTCCTAAAGCACTCTTGGTAAAGTTATGAGTTTTAATTCTTCTCTTTAAAGTAGTTTTAGGAACGCTGAAAGCTTTGCCGCTTCATTCACACAAATATTCCTTTCTTCGACGGCTTTAACAGCATTTTTCAAATTAACTTCAGTCCATTCCCCGCTTGTGGACTAACCTTTCCTAATTAGTTCAGGCAACGAAGGCTAAAATTTGACGAATAGAAAAAAAAAATCATGTAATTTTGAAATTTTGCAGACTCATAGCCGAGAGGGTCCTGAACAACATACTAAAAATCCCTGCCCGTGGTGGGTGAGCGGGGGGCAGGGGGCATTTAAGGGGGGCACTTTTCAGTTTTTATTAAATATCTTAAAGACTATCGCATTTAGAAAAAAATGTCAATTACAAAATTCATTTACGTAAAATTTCCTACAAAAATGTATATTACATTTTATTTGTATGATCAATAGTTTATATGTTATGATTGGATGAAATAACACATTTTCCTGAAAAATTCTTTATTGCAATAGCAAAATCAACTAAAGTGTGTAATTAAAAGGGTTCTTGTCAAATATTTTCTAATGTACAAAACAAATATATACATAGGGAATATGCAAGGATAATACAGAATGTGTTGTAAATTTTAAATAATTTTAAGGCTAGTAGGCGCAAGTGGCGATTTGAGTCAAAATCCAGATAACGATGACCTAAAACCGATCAACGTTTTAAAAAATCGTGTAGTTTTGAAATTGAGCACAGTTACAAAGGTAAGTGTCCTGAACAACATACTAAAAGTCCTCAACCATTGGGAGATGAGCGGGGGGCAGGGGGAGTTTAAAGGGGGCACATTTCAGCTTTTATTATGTATCTTGAAAACTATCGCATTTCGAGAAGAAATGTCAATTACAAAATTAATTTACTGTCGGTAACAAAAGTGTCCGAATACTATCAAAAATTCCTATGTAAAAAAAGTACACTTCATACGGCTTTGTTAAGTAAATCCTTGTCGAATCCTCTTCTTAGACATGATTCGATAAGGATTTAACAGAACCGTATGAAGTGTACTTTTTTTACATAGGAATTTTTGCTAGTGTTCGGACACTTTCGTTACCGACTGTACGTGAAATTTCCTACAAAAATATATATTACATTTTGTTTGTATGATCAATAGTTTAGAAGATATAGGGGAACGAAATAACACATTTTCTTGATTTTTTTCTTTTTTTTTTTTTAATAGTAAAATCAATTAAAGAATGTAATTAAAAGGGTTCTGGTCAAATATTTTTTAATGTACAAAACAAATATAATCATGTGGAATATTTAAGGATAATACAGCATGTTTTGTACGTTTTAAATAATTTTAAGGTTAGTAGGCGCAAGTGGTGGTTTAGGTAAAATTGCTTTTTAATCCCAGACTTAAAAGAGGGGTGTTATAAATTTGAAGCCTTTGTTTGTCTTTATACTTACAGTCATTTCAATTTAACATTTTTTTTCTAGGTAGTCATTTCAGGCAGTGCAAGAGAAATGCTTTTGATTCATAAAAAAAGTTTTTATTATTAAAAGGAATTATTTTTCAGAAATTTAAAACACTGCAAAGGAAATATCCTAAAACTATGTCAATATATAAAAATGATAAATTGTCATATAAAATCAGTCTTTGAAATCTTAACTATTCGTTTTATAGGTAAGTCTATTCTGTGTTTCTTTCATTTAATTTTTCATGTTATTTACATTAGTAACATAAAGTATAGTTCGTAATTAAAAGGGTTCGGGTTATATATTTTCTACTCATACAAAAATATCTATGTTTATGCGTGCGCGCAATGCGCCAAGTTTAAAGAATGGAAGTCAAAATATACAAATCGAAAAACTTCCCTTTTCTGTAAGATATCCGTAAAATACAAAGCAACCTTTATATTTTCTTAACTATTGATCGTACTAACAAATGTAATAGGTGCTTTCATAGGAAATGTTACGTAGATTAATTTTATAATTGACATTTTTTATCTAAATTCGATAGTTTTCAAGATATTTAATAAAAAGTGAAAAGTGCTTCCTTTAAATGCCCTCTGCCCACTCACCCCCCACGGTTGGGGATTTTTAGTATGTTGTTCAGGACACTTAACCTTATAAATGTGCTCAGTTTCAAAGCTATACGATTTTTCAAAATGTTGATTGGTTTTGGGTCTTCGTTATCTGGATTTTTACCTAAACCACCACTTGCGCCTACTGACCTTTAAATTATTCAAAACGTACAAAACATTCTGTATTATACTTAACATATTCCCCATGCATATATTTGTTTTGTACATTAGAAAATGTTTGACAAAAACCCTTTTAATTACTCACTTTAATTTATTTTATTATTGCAAAAAAGAATTTTTCAAGAAAATGTGTTATTTCGTTCCCCTATATCTTCTAAACTATTGATCATACAAACAAACTGTAATATACATTTTTGTAGGAAATTTCACGTAAATTAATTTTGTAATTGACATTTTTTCTCTAAATGCGATAATTTTCAAGATACTTAATAAAATCTGAAATGTGCCCCCTTTAAATGCCTCCTTGCCCCCACTCACCCCCATGGTTTGGTGACTTTTAGTATGTTGTTCAGGACACTTAACTTTATAACTGTGCTCAATTTCAAAGCTACGCGAATTTTTTAAATGTTGATCGTGTTTGGGGCTTCGTTATCTGGATTTTTACGCAAACCGCCACTTGCGCCTACTAGCCTTAAAATTATTTAAAACTTACAAAACATGTTGTATTATCCTTGAATATTCCCTATGTATATGTTTGTTTTGTACATTAGAAAATATTTTACAATAACCCTTTTAATTGCACACTTTAGTTGATTTTACTATTGCAAAAAAGAATTTTTCACGAAAATGCGTTATTTCCTCCCCCTATATCTTCTAAACTATTGATCATACAAACAAAATGTAGCATACTTTTTTGTAGGAAATTTCACATAGATTAATTTTGTAATTGACATTTTTTCTCTATATGCGATAGTTTTAAATATATTTAATAAAACGTAAAAGTGCCCCCTTAAATGCCCCTCTGCCCCCCCCCCCCCGCTCATCCACCACGGGCGGGGACTTTTAGTATGCTGTTCAGGACCGTCTTGGCTATGAGTCTGCAAAATTTCAAAACTACACGATTTTTTTTTCTATATCCCCTATCCTTTGTTATTTTAAATTCAGTTCCTTGAAAATCAATATTTTAAAAATTCAAGGTTTTATAGGGTCCATCTCTACCGTCTAGACGTGGTCCATCTCTCTTGATCTTCTGAGTGAAAAGTACAATTCACAGTGGATTTCACGTCGCCATTTTAGGTTATTCGGAAGTTGACCTGTACCCAGACATTACAGCATCAAAAACAGATAGATTCCATGTCGTACAAAAGCTTGGTTTGTATAATTATAACCATGTAAAACTAGTATGTTGTGGCCACCACAAGACTTTCTTCTATATTTTCCTATACATATTCAATCAGTAACAATATTTAAAAAAAAAAAAAGATTTTTTTTTCCTTTTTTTTTTTTTTTTTTTTTGTGAAAATTAATACATATTCAATCACTAACAATATTTAAAAAAAAAAAAAAAAATAGAATTTTTTTCTAAGTTTTTTTTTTTTTTTTTTTTTTTTTTTTTTTTGGTTAAAAGTAAAAAAAATCGATAACTTTGTTTTAAATTATCACAGATTTATAGTTCAACCATTCGTTTTAAAGGTATTGACGAGACCTTTCGAATGATACCCATCTTCAAAATTTACCCCCCCCCCGGGGGGGTACTTCCCCCCCAGGGGGGGAAGCGATGCCCCCCCATGCACAAAATTTTTTTCCTAGTTACGTACTACTATTATCAATAATTCATATTAATTTTACAAACACAAGTGTAAAATAACTCTTATTATGCACATTTATACGAATTTTTGTCCTATGCTGCCATGTTAAAAATTTAGATAAAATGCTATCACAGCGCCACCTGTTGAGCTATTGATCCCCAAATATAATCAGCAACAGTTTATGTCGGGGACCAACTAAATACCAAGTTTGGTAAAATTTCGTTAAAAAAAAAAAAAAAAAAAAAAAAAAAAAAATATACGATTATTTTTCCAAGTTTTTTTTTTTTTTTGTTAAAAGTAAAAAAAATCGATAACTTTGTTTTAAATTATCACAGATTTATGGTTCAACCATTCGTTTTAAAGGTATTGACGAGATCTTTCGAATGATACCCATCTTCAAAATTTAACCCCCCCGGGGGGGTACTTCCCCCCCAGGGGGGGAACCGATGCCCCCCCATGCACAATTTTTTTTTCCTAGTTAACTACTACTATCATCAATAATTCAAATTCATTTTACAATCACAAGTTTAAAATAACTCTCATTATGCCCATTTATACGGAATTTTGTCCTATGCTGCCATGTTAAAAATTTGCATAAAATGCGATTACAGCGCCACCTGTTGAGCTATTGATCCCCAAATCTAATGGGCACCAGTTCATGTCAGGGTGCAACTAAATACCAAGTTTGGTTAAATTTCATTTATATGTTCGTGAGATACAGCGTCCACAAAAAAATGATACAGACAGACAGACAGACAGACACACAGACAGACAGACAGACAGACAGACACACAGACAGACATTTTCTAAAAACTATCAATTCGTGTTCAGGACATCCCAAAACGTGTAGATCCGTCAAAAAACGGAGGTCGAAAATTTTCGCGAATCCAATACTTTCTCTATATTACATATAGAAGAAAGTAAAAATTATTCGACTTACCAAAATAAACAATGCTTTTTAGCTGAAAAAATAGTATGTTTTTTGAGAAGCAAATAGTAGCACGCCATACAAAATGTCTTTCCGGGAAATTATCAAAAGGTGGGATCATTAAATGTTAACTATTAGTAATTTCTAAAATTTTCAAATTTAAAGCCATTTTTTTTTCTTTTTTTTTTACAGTATAGTATATTAGCCTAGAACATAATACACAAACATTAAAAGACAAGAACTGGTCTGGAAAATTAATTATTAAAGTATTTAATTAGTAGATCTGTAGGTTACAGATTTTTGACATTGCTGACCAGTAGATTACAGGTTTTGGACATTGCCGACCAGTAGGTTACAAGTTTTGGACATTGCTGCCCTCTGTGTTATATAGTTTTGAACTTTCCATAATTAAGTTGTGCTTAATATATAAAAAAGTCTTAAGATTAAGAATGTAGTTTCGATTGGTTCTCTAATTAATAATATAGTTATTTTTTTTTTTGTTATCCAGTAATAATAATGAAAGTTTTAATCAAATGTAAACTTCGGTATTAATATACTTACTACTTTTTAGAAGTAATATCTTAATTTTATGCAAATTACATATTATGCAAAAAAGCATACCTTTGCAGAAATATTTAACACACAATTTATCCTCTTTATTTTATCAAAAAACAAGTTACACAGCCATTTTGTTTTTCTTTTTTTAAATACACATTTCTATAATCTCTTTATCAAAAGAAAAGTCTCCTCTTGCTGTCACAGGGTGAGGCGGAGATGGTGATTTCAATAAAATATCTTCATATTTTTTTTCCTTGCACTATCCTTTATAGATGAATAACGAAACCTGTTAAAATCTATGTCTCCCCAAGGGGTCAAAAAATTTATGGAGAATATTTGTGTACTATTAACAACGCAGATCTTTTCAATAATACCTGGCCATAAGTTTTCATCATAAATTGTAAAACACCAGTCACCAATGTCCAGTTTTCAGTTGTGAAAAATCAATTATAGAAACAATCTTTTTTTCACCAGCTTCACTGGTAACACATTCTTGATTGTTTTTACAGAGAAGGCAAAGTAAGATCGCTCTGGGTCATAAATTTTCATTTTTTGCAAATATTTTCCGCTCCTTGATTTATCTTCTATACAAGCTTCTACTTTCTTACGTTTTGGGGGCATAGCCTAAAACGAAAGGATGAAAAAAAAATAATAAAGGGTTGCTTTATGATAATTTTTAAATGTTGAAATAAATATTTACATCTATTAACAGTGTAATAGAAAATATGTTATGTAAAAACTAACAACGTTCTAAGAAGACAGTATTATAGGATTGAGGAAAAAAATAATTTCTTAATGAAATTAATAATTCCTTAATCTGTTAAATGCACTTTATTTTATGGGTAAAATCTGCTAATGTAAAAATTTTTTGCCTTTGTTAGCTTGACTAGAAAATCCTGCGCACCATAAAAGAGGAGGGGAGCAAAAGAAAAAATATGTATTGTGTGAAGAACAGGGGGAGAACTTCAAAATTAGGGGGGGGGGGGTAATTTTCGTTTTTTTTTTTTTTTTTTAAGTGAAAATAAAAGGATTAAAGTTTAAGCCTTCCTTCTGTGCTAGTAGGAGAGGGGTGGGGAGGGGCAAAGGTGAAGAATGAAATTTTTAAACGTAGATATTTTCAGCCCTTGAATTTTCAACAATCAAAAAAAAATAAAAAAGCTTTTATGATCTCGGATAAAATAATTAAAGTTTTTTTTTTTTTTTTTTTTTTTTTTAACAAACATTAATATGTATATATATTTTAACTATTTTGGATCAATGTACTCTTATAATAGATTTATTTCTTTATTCTTAATTTATATTAGATGTATTTAATAACCACTTTACTTATTAATTTATACATATATATATATATATATATATATATATATATTACGTTTTAGGACATTGAATGAGCTATAAAAATAAATTTACTGAGAAAATTATTGGGATTTCGATCGTTACTCCATTTGGACATTGGTGTTAAATAATCATTCAAGAGACTTTTGCTCTAAAAAAATTTTTCAAAATACATTTAAAATGTGCAATACATAGAAAAAATATTTTTTAGATAATAAAGAGAGGTATTACTACTTTTTCTGTATCTATCTTAAAAAATCATGTCCGAAATTTCGTAACGATTGCCGCGGCCGCCATTTTGTGTCGAACGTACACATGGAAGTAGAGCATGCTTCTAAGTAAAATTATATTATTTCACATACTAAGTATGCTTTATTTATACAATACACTTAATTATTTAAGATAAAACATTATAATAAATATATTTCTATACGTTTCAAGACATCAGATCATCTTTGAAAATAACTTTAGAGAAAAAATAATCGGCGTTTCGATCGTCACGCGATTTGGAAATTCCTGTTTCTTACTTAAGAAAAGTGCATTTATAGCAAAAACATTTTATAAAAACACATATAAATACTTAGCAAAGTTTAAAAAATGATTTTAAAGATAGATAAAAGAGTCTAAAGTACTTCCTTAACGTATTTTGCGTTGAAATAATACTGTTGTTTCGATCGTTACTTTTGGACATAACAAAAGTGCAAGTGATATCTTTCTAGAAAAATCCGTCTGTCTTTAAAAAGGATTAATCACGTACCGCCAACTGTTGACGAAATTATCGAACAATCATCGGTTTCCTTTATACATTCGTTATTTTCCATTAGAATCCCCTGAAAACAAGTTATAACTTTTTTTTTTTTTTTTTGGTACATTGGATCAGTTAACATTAAGAATATACAAAATTGGCCCTTTTAGCAAAAATAATACAATTTTAAGATATATGTATAAAGTAACAATAAATTTTTGCAATAAATTATATCAATTCAACAATAAATTCTTTTACAATAAATTATATCAATTCTTGTCTCTGAATAAAATTAAAAACTCAGTGAAAAAAAAAAATTCTAGTCAATGAAAATTAAATTTATTTGCTGTTGAAGCTTAAAGTTATGATGTGTGTCCTGTGCCCACCTTTTGAAAACTGCCCTTCCGTACCTGAGTGAAATAGTAGCTCCAATCTATGGAGAAGCGCATTAACGAAATTTTTGACTGGTCCATCGCACACGGTGGTCCATCTCTACCGGAATTACCCAAAATCGTCTGAATTTAATCAATGATGACATCAGTTATGAATTGGGTAATAATTAATTGAGAATTAACGTGAAATATTCTAATATTTTGAACCACTTCAAAAAATATTTTAATATTTTGACTTTTCAAAATACTTTTTTTTCTTTCAATTAATCTTTTCAAAAATGATATTAATTTTAAGATAATAAATAAGTTTAATCAACAATAAGTTCTTAATAAAAATATCGTTTGCATATTTGCTTTAAAAGACATTAAATTACCAAACGATCATACCAGACATTTTGTACGCCAATTTTCACTTTATTTAATCGTGGAAAATTATTATGAAATATTTCTATCAAAATATACTGATGATACAGCTAAGTTATCATCAGTATGTTTTGATAGAAATATTTCATGACATAGCTGCCAACTACTTAATTTATTCCAGAATGTTGTTAGTCCCGTTTCTTTTCAACCCCGTAACCTATAGAGTAATTTTTTTCATGTTTAATCGTAATTATATAATGAAGAAAAATTTTCTACAAAGATTACGGTGTGAAAAAAGGGCGGGACTATCAACGTTCCGGAATAAATTAAAAATGTCTGTAGCTGTACTATGATTAAAAAATTAGTCATACGTTTCCGCTCTCATGTTTCACTTGTTCCTTCAAATTTTTCAGCTGATGAAGAATCGTGCTTAATTATTTCGACTCGAAACAATTGTTCTTTTTTTTTTCTTCTTAGTTTATGGTATTAACTTACAAAGTTCTTTATTTCCATCATTCACGATAGGTTTTCAGCACTTTTTATAGTAAAGTGGTTGATTGAACTTTCATTGTCCTGCGTTCCAAGATTTGATTGGACAATGAAAGTCCCGAAACGTAGCGACTTTGTTCAAAACAAAAATGATGATAGATAATGATTATAGTTATATGTGCATTATTTAAATTAAGATATGAAAACTAAACACATTTCTACGTACGTTAAACTGTTTTTAATTTTGTTTTCAAACGAATAAGATTCTCTTTTCCTCTTTTATTTAAATAAGTGAAAAAAAAAAAATATGTTTAAAGAATAGAAACAACATTTCGGGATATTTTAAGTAGAAATATTTCAGAATATGCTAATTTTTAATATTACATCAGCCTTATCAAACCATTCTTTTAAAATATATAAACCATAATTTGAATAAAATTTGCATCAGTTCAATGCAATTCTCATAAATATTTAACCTAATTTCTATTCATTTTCAACCAAACAGTATTGTTGTTGAAATACTGATTTATGAATACTTGTAGAGGCAAACAATATATGTCTAGTTAAGCTGTTAAAATAATTCGCATAAAAGTATAGGAAGTTTTTTTTTTTTTTTTTTTTTAAGCTTTTTTTCTAAGCAGTAATGTCTAACGCTTATCTGGAAAAAGCAAAGCATTTATTTTTCCCTTGAATACCTAGAGGATAATAAAAATACGCATAAAAGTAGCATTTAACAACCTGGTGTGGGAGTATCGTACCATATTCTACCTGTAAACCCTTCTATGACTAACATTTCACGGAAGACATTGCCTGGTCGGGCATCATATTTCACAGGTCTTTCATGAAATGAACAGACTTTTAGTGTTGTAAAGTCTACGGGGGGCTCCAAAATCGTTAAACCCCAGTAAAATATCTAAACAATTAATTTTCACGTCCCTTTTCTTATTTTAGGAAACGATCATAAAACCTTTTCTTTGTATTTGTATTCTTTTTGAAGAAGTAGACCAGAGTACTTCGTATTGTGTATTGCCTTTTTCAACTGCTGCAAAAAAAGAATTTTATGACTTAAGCTGGTCAGACAATATAAATTATCTTTAAAAACTAACTTAAAGGTTCGGGTACAGTCACCTGCAAGTCTCTGTGAATATTTTTTCCAGTTATTTTGCGTCTTTCCGTTTCGTGTTATATAATTGTGACTTTTTATAGTCATTACATTTATTCTCTGCCTTTGTTTAAAAAAAACTTGGGAATAATTCTGATAAACGAAAGTTTTCTGTCTCCACTTCTACGCCCATGTTACAGATAAATTTAATGCACAACTTTTTCATATCCATTCTTTAATGTTCTATTAAAACTTTGTTTTTTTTTTAAGGATAAATCAAATAAATTCTATTCATCTATTAATTTCATAGTCTTTCATAATAATTTATAAGGGTATATAATATACGGGTTATTCTCCAAAAATGCTACATTTAAAATTTTCAACATGTTCAGATATTTCCGTCCTTTTCTTCAGAAAATTATTTTTCTTCGCTGAAAAACAATTAACAAATAAATTCATTTTGTACACTTTTAGAATTGTAAATTTATTATTATTATTACTTTGTTTATTAAGAAGTTGAAAATGTGCGATCTGTTACTACCGGTAACATTTTTCATCTTTAAAATAAAGGAAAAAATATATTGAGTTTTTTATAATTTTGCTAAAAATGTACGGATTCTAATAAATTTAGAAAAGAATATATTAAAAAGTTGAAAACTGAAATTATAACATTTCTGGAGAATCATCCATGTATATACACTCTATAACAAAAAAAAAAAAAAAAAAAAAAAAAAAAAAAAAAAAAACGACGCACCAAGAAGAGGTGGGGACAAAAATTGGTAGATGAGGTGGAATGGGTGGTCCGAATGGGACAAAAATTGGTAGATGTGCTGTACATGTGGAGAAAAATAATTGATTACACTTTCAGAAAATTTGAATAATTTAATCAAGAGAAAGGGCCTCACAAAGTAAACAAGTCAATAACGCATTGGTCCACTTCTGGCTCTTATATACACAGTTATTCGGCTTGGTATTAATTGATAGAGTTGGCAGATGTGCTCCTGTGAAGTATCGTGCCAAATTCTGTCCAATTGTTGCGTTAGATTGGTAAAATCCCGAGCTGGTTGTAGGACCCTTTTTATGATGCTTCAAACGTCCTCAGTGGAAGAGAGATTCGGGGACTGAGCTCAACCCTACTGAGCCGCCTATTAAGGGTATTTGAAGTCACTGGAGTACCAGTTGCATGTAGGATCTACGATAATGATGAATTGGTGCTTGATTTCATCAAAACCTGTATGTATGTCAATTTGTGTCCAGTTTGCATTACTCCTTCTTGGTGCGTCACTTTTTTTCGTTATAGAGTATATATTAGGTCTGTCGGAAAGTTATGTACGTTCGAATTAAAAAACTGACATCGGAAATTTATGTTTTTATGAATCTTAATGAGGTATTTATTTGGTCAAGTATCATACAAATATTCTTAAACAAACATTCAGGTTTCATATTCTTAATTTAAATGAACAGAACTTATCGGTAGACCTACCAATAAAGTACAAAACACGGCTTTTATTTCCCCAGCCTTTCGTCAAAAGAAAGTTCCAGTTGGAAAAGTATTTAAATAATACAAATAATGTTGTCATGTTGCAAAAAATCTAGAAAATCAATTTTGTAAAAATTACAATAACTTTATACAGTCCTATCAGGTCCACATAGTTATATTTGATTAAACAATCTTGATACACAATCCGCAGCAAAATTATTGAAGCGCTAGCGATAATTCGTACTAAAAAGATGTGCTTCTAATACTGTTTTGTTAAGTAAATATTTGTTAAGTCATGATGCAGTGTTTATGCTGTTTATGAAAAAGCAAGTTCATAACAAAAATTAGCGATCAAACTAAAAAAAAAAAAAAAAAAAAAAAAATGAAAAAAGGAAAAAATGAAAAATGAAAAGCGTGGACGTGTGCTTCAATAATTTTGCTGCCGACAGTACTTACATAAAAAAAAAAAAAAAAAGGAAAAGGAAAAGATAAAAAAGGAAAAGCATACGATTACAATTATACAAAGTATTACATAAAGATTAACTTTTTTGGCTCGAACGCAAAATGAAAAGGGAAATATTAGATACATTAGATCATAAGATATTTCGATGTTATGATAGGATTCTCTCTCTCTCTCTCTCTCTCACTCTCTCTTCTTTTTGCTAGAGATAATAGTCTATATATATTCTACGCTTTACTTTCTGGATAAAGAGTGCCAATCCAAAACGTTTTTGAGATGGTAAAAAATTACTGCATTGTGAGTGTTCTTCTTTCTTTTTTCGTATATTTCTGTACCTTTTTTATTAGGAAATTTTAACTAGATTTCGATATTGTTCCATAAAACGCGAATATAACTCAATAATTGGCATTTTTTGTAAGTCCTAATTTTGCAGTTAGATTATGCAAATGTTTATGTTTCGCTTTTTCGAGGAATGTCACAATCACTTTCAATGTATCGATCATGACCCAATATACACTGAAAAAATGTTTTGTGAGTGACATCTAGAAACTAAATTGTGGCTCTATTAAAATAGTTCTATGTCATCCTTATAAATTCTTGTTCACTTTTCTAGCGAGTTTTAAAAAAACCTATTAGAATTCAAACGCCTTTCCCTATATTATTATGGTCAAACTTATTAAAAATATCTGCAAATAAATGCAAACACAAGAGGAGAATTTTATAACAATAATTTTTGTTTATGAGTGAATTCTGAGAAATCAAGTAAGAATTTCTCGGAATATAAAGGATTCATAATAGTCATTATATTCTTACTATTGTTTCGCGATCTAGAAAAATATAGACTAGGAATTCTCGTTTATTTCGTCTATCCAGATTATTGTTTACCTTATACGCATAACTCTGAAATATATATTACTGTTTTAGGGATTCAGAAAATGACTACTTATTCGTTCTATATAAAGGCGACATATTTTTTCACAGTGTATGCCTTTATTTTTTTTATAAATGGGGGACTTCTTTTTTCTTGCATTTATGGTAGACACCAAGTTCACGTTTCATTCTGATTTCAATAACAATTTCTTCTATTTTTTTATTAAAAATCAAAAACATTTATGAAAATTACAAATTTTGAAATTAAATAACTTGGTTGATTTCAATTGTTAAATGGTTCTCTCGTTTGTGTTTTTTGTGTATCGAGATTATGTTACTGAATATAACTGTAGGGATTCGCGAACTGTATAAAAATTTGAGTTTTAGGTTTTTGTATGAAATTGAATTTGTTGATTTTTTTTTTCTGATATTTTAATTTGAATGAAATCAGGGTTATCATTGCGTGCTTGTTATTGACTTCATTTAAAACATTTTTAGAATTAAATTGGTTGGTTGTGTGGTTTAAGGCCGATCGACTACGCTAGGGTCTAGACCTGGGTGAAATATCCTCCGGGAAGGGTTTTTCTAAAAGTTCTTCGATCGAGTTTTACGTAATTTTTTGGAGAAAACCGCGAAAAACTCAGGCTAGGCCGACGAGCGTGACCTGAGATCGAACCAAGCTAGTTTTTTCCTGGAATGGTGTGGACTGGAAACTTGGTGAACCTGGAATACTGTGCAACGCTTATACTGATATCAAAGCAAATGCTTTTTCCTTTCTGCCTCCCTTTTCAAAGAAGCTGTTTCTTCGAATGTCTTAATTGTTTTTTCCAGACCGTTGGTAGACATCCGATCACAATTTTCTTTCATACCCGTCACTGTCTGGAACTTCTTATATAAAAGAGCCTCATAAGCAGAACGAAATCCTTCATAGAGAATCGTGGCGAGCTTCTCAGACGCAACATCAGAAAAACTCCGCGTACTCCTCGTTTTTATAAGAAACTTTATGTATCGTGCGTATGACACGTTTTTTAATTTGCATATTATGACGCTTATAGCATCAACTATTGCTAAAATTTGAAACTATTTTTTTTCTTCTAATGTCATACGCCATACCACTTTCCCCTTCTTTGAATATATTCATTCTAAATTTCAGGCCATTCTGAGGACTGGATCTTTTTCTATAACTTTTTGAAAATAGAACTTTAATTATAAACATCCTGTAAAAATGAATTTTCAGTTACCCGTAAAAATTAACTTACAAGCCTATTTTAGTTTGCAACATGAATTATTCCCTTCATTTCGTTTACCTATCAGTCATAATGAAGTTTTTTCATTATAAGTAAAAACCTTTTTGAGTACACAATAAAATGTTTGGCGTAAGTACTGTATAATTAATGAGGAAATGAAATTTTCCCCAACTAATATATACCAATGCAATAAAATGACAATTTGAACAACAAAAATAATATGTGTGTAACACCGAATATAATTTTACACATTTTTACAGTCAATTCTAATTATTTCTGCACATAAAAATGATCTTCCATTCGTTATTAAAATAGGATATGAGCAACTTATTCTGCAATTATATGTTCAAAGTTTATTAAGTTTGTGGGATGCTAGTGTTCTTAATTACTGCCATTATATAAACCAATTTTTCAGGGGGGAAATATATATATACCATTTCTTAGCATATTTGCATTCTACCAGGCCCTTGAAAACGTTGGAATGCAAATCATGCTTTTTTCTCATCTCCAAAATTCATTTCGATTTATCTTTAATTCTTTTCTGATTTGATATGAGTGGTCTGCGATTATGATCTGAATAATTGTTTTAATGCTGAGGTTGAATCATCTTTGAATTTCATAAAATTTTGCACTGATATTATTATATTTTATTATTGTATTACTATATATATACATATATATATATATATATATATATATATATATATATATATATATATATATATATATATATATATATATATATATATATGTATATATATATATATCATCTAAAAGTTTCTTAAAAAAATTAGTGTCAAGTAGGCAAGGTAAGATTTGTAATTGCAAAGAGGGAAAAATAACCTACCTTCTATTCTTGATAAATAAAGTTTCTTTCTCGTGTAAATTACTTGTCAAAGGGGAAAAAATCGTTATAAAGTAAAAAAAAAAAAAAAAAAAAAAAAGTCCAATTTTACTTTATTTTGGTTTGTCTTTTTATTTTTAAGTTTTGCAATACTTACCAGTGATTATTTTTCTTATAAATACCTAATTAAATATGTTAATCATTCTTTTAAAAGTTCCCCTTTTATCTCATAATTATGTACATAGTGACAAATAATAGAGCATTTAAGCATTATCCGTTTTCTTGAACAAATTTTTCCTTACACAATTATAAACAAGCACTTTGTGTTTAAGACAGTTAAAACTCATAATATCACTAAGAGTAATCGCTTCCTATAGAAATTTATTTATTCAGGTCCAAGAATTCTGTAAAATGCCAAACTTTCTTCTTTAATTCTTTTAGACATAGAATAATGTATATCTGTGGCTTGTTGACCGACGAAAATGAATGGATATGATAGCATACTGGGAGGAATTTAGTAAATAAATTGCAACTTATTTTGCATCTCAAAAGGCTTGGTGACTCAAAACCTCTTAATGTATCGTTGTGTAATTAGTTTAGGTGGAAGAAACACAACAAGTTCCTTTTCTTAAAATTTATAGCATTCAAGAATTTCTAAAATGAAAATATGAAAATATAAGTTATGCAGCCTTCACTGATGTTTTTTGAAGACACCGTTCAAAATATGTAAATTATTCAAGAAAAATCAAACTGAAAGCACGAAAAAAAAAAGTTAAATATATGCCTCTTAATTCTAAAATTTATTTCGAAATCGTGCGTGTGAGTAAACACAAATCTGGGATTTATTATTCTCGGAATTGAAAGATATAAACCTCTGAACTGCAAAGACAAGTGCTACGCATTAAGAACTATTATTTTTTCTTGAAACAGTAAAAAGACAAAATATTTATTATTTTAAAGAGTAGAGATTTTTAGATAAAACAACTAAAAAATAGTAAATTAGTGCTTTCTTCATATTTAGCTGCTTGCTTCAATATAAAAGAAAAAGATGTTTTTTAAATGTGATATTTTAACTGCATTTTGAATTTTGTTTTAGAATTATCTACAATAATGTAAGTAGGATTTAAATTATGAACCTGTCCACTTTCATTACAGAAAATGATGTTGCATACAAATAAGTAATCGTACAAAAAATCCAAGATAGATATTAAAATGTATGCTAATAAATAAAAAATATATTAAAGCTTAGAGATATCATTTCTAGTGCATTAATTACAACAGAAAAGTTTTATCTTATAGCATCAAATATAGGTTATGTTTTTACATTGATTGCACCATTTAGAAATATGCAATGCACTATTAGTTTTTATGGTGCCAAATTGAGATAATTTAGCTTTCACAATGTGAATAAAAAAGATCTTTAAAAATTAATCACAAATTTAATAATCGTTTTAAATTGTGAAACGGTTAAAAACCGTTATGAAATCAAATTAACTTATATTTAAAATGCAATCGTAAAAAAATATTTTTTCTAGCTTTCAAAGTGCAGTTATTTAATAATAATACCAATTACATTAGATTCGATTATCAAAAGACAAGTATACAGTATAGTTATAAAACTATATATGAAACCGTCACATTTTGTCGTTTTAAAAATGTTTAAACATTATTTTTACGGACAGGTGGAGAAAATTATTTATGGTTTATCTGCATTAATATCCCAAAAGTCAAGTATTCTAACTTTTTTTATTTTTTTTATTTATTTATTTATTTTATTTTTTTTTAAAGGTAAAAGCACCAGTAGTGGACACTTTAAGGACATTTTCCGGCTTTTTCTTTTTTTTTGTAATTTCCTAAACTTTAGAGTTTCAAAAAATAATTAATATTTCAGACCTTTACTAGCTCTTTCTTAACACGACTGTATTATAAAAATTGCTAATTGTAGCACTTACATATGTAAAAAATAAAAAATCTGAAGAGCTTAAAATGAGCCAGTAGTGGACACAGTAGGGTCCACAGCACCAGTAGTGGACCCTTTTTTGTTCCAGTGGTGGACCCCTTTGAATTTTTGCTTTAAAATTCAACTCTAAAATTGCTAGATTACAGAATTGTGTCCACTACTGGATCTGGCATTAAAATTCACATGAGCCAGTAGTGGACAGGGCTGTTCACTATTTGTCATGATGATATTTTTTGGCACCAGTAGTGGACACCCATAAAAATACTACGTGTTAATACAAGATTTAAAAAATAGCCCAATAAATGAATTCTGCATACTTCATTTAGTCATATGAAAGCAAAAGGTAGAAGAAATCAGTTAAAAATAAGCAGAGAGCAAGCAAATAAAATTCCATTTCCTTATTCAAAGTGATAAGAAGAAAATAGCAAAATCACAAAAAGTGCAAATTTTTTAGTTAAACTAACATTATTTTAAAACTAATGGCAGGAATTATTTTTTGTTAAAGGGTTTAAACAGTAAAGGACTATAACTCCCTTTCTGAACATTGTTCGAATCTTCAGAATTTTTAGGTAGCTTATTTTCCGAGTTTAAAACTAAAGTGTCCACTACTGGTGCGTTTACCTTACTATAAAACGTAAGTAGACTTTTCTTCATGATAAGAAATTCGATGATTTTTTTTTTTTTTAATTGAACGTACCTTAACAAAACAGAACACGTATAAATGGAATAGTATCAACACATAAAAATGTTTTTCTTTGCATAAAAATATAATAGCTCATTCCACAAATGAAATTGAGAATTATGTATTTCAAATTTTAAAAAAACTTAAAATTAGGTAAAGGTTTTCGTATATGCAAAAATTCCTCAAACAAATGCTATATTTAAACTTTTACACATTAACTAGATCCTCTTAGTTAAACTTTATAAAATACTTACTCCTTTTTCATTAAAATGAACAATCTCTGGTTGTTTAAAAGGGGAGAAATTTTTGACGGATTGAGGTATTATACACAAAAAGTATATTTATAAACTAAGAACCTTCATAATTCAAAGAACCTTCATAATGAAATTTACATTATGGTTTTAAAAGATCTATCATTAACCGAAAAACTTATTTTGATTATTTTAAATTAATTTTGAATAGTGAAACCGTTAATTTCATTTACGGTTTCAATTTTCAAAATACATATCTATTCTATGTTTAAATTAATACCCAAATTCCAACCATCAAATAATTTATCAGTGGTTGAGAGGCTCTGCCTTCAAAACTGGTAGACGAGAGGTGACGAGTTCAAACCCAAGTTGCTCTCATCGACCTGATCGTTTAAAAAGTCCTTGGTTTTCTACAAAAATTGCGTGATTATAGGCTAAGATGACTTATAAAGACCTCGCATGGAAGGCATTCCACTCATGCTAAGGAACCTCACATTTTCAAAGGCCTTAACCCCCTCAACACCAACAACATTCTAACATCAAATATTGACGTTAGGGACTGAATTTAGATAACTGAAGTTAAATGACTTGGAGAAATAACTTGCCACAGTATAAAATTTTATTGAAACAAAAGGAGAGTATATATATCTTTATATATATATTTCTTTTGTGCGTGTGTATGTCACTGAACTCCTCCTAAACGGCTGGACCGAGCTTAATGAAATTTTTTGTGTGTCTTCAGGTGGATTCAAGAATGGTTTAGATTTACAATTCAGTTCAATCGGATAATTGGATCAAAAGATATTAAATAAAAACTCCATTTTAACTTTAAAATGATTAAAAAGAAAAATATATTTGATGCCAAAATAAACAAAATTCACGTTTATTTATTTTCTTCCGGAAATAAAATATTTTTAATTTCGCGTGATAAACAACAAAAATTAGAAAAAAAAAATTAATATACTATGAAAATATTCGCGTGTAAATAAATATTTTCATAGAGATACTTGGTATTAGCTTAAAATTTTTATTTAATTTAGTAGTACTTTTCTTTTCTACAGTAAAACAAAATTTTTCGTTTTAATTGATACTTTATATGTAACTTATAAAGGTTCTTTTATGTTTTCACCTTAATTGTAAATAGTAATAATTCCGAATTTATTAGAATTTTTTATTTTTATTTTGTATATATCATAAAACAGTTTTTCCTTTTTTTTTTTTTTTTTTTTTTTTTGTATGGAACAGCTTTAGTTTGGAAAAATTTGAAATTTGGCACCGAAGTAGTACGGACGTTTCTCACCAAGATCGTCAGTTACGCAATTGAGATAGCCATGTTAATTCATCGCAAAAATGGCCAAAAATATTTAAAGTCGACTGGGGGGGGGAGGTCTATTCTAAAGCTGTGCCTTTGTATTTATCTTTATATATATATATATATATACTAGCTGACCCGACAAACGTTGTTTTGTCATATAAATTATTTCTAGAGAATATTTTGCTAGAAAAAAATAACTAACTTATTGTAAGTGTGTAAGGATGTGGTATATAAGTGAAACAGGTATGGAGCGTTGTGAACGGTGACTGTGAATTCCGATTATAACGTAAAAGACATAACTACCGAAATTTTCGCTACTTGCTTCTTGCTACTTGCTACTTGGTACTTTCTACTTGCTACTTGTTATTTAAAACCTCCGCTGAATGTCGAACAGCACAAAATTTTATTTCATACGGCAAATATTTCAATTTATGAGAGAATCTCTGATAGCAACGAATTTCACATGAAAATTCCGTCTTTTTTGAATAAGCTGTAACAATCTGGACGGATTTGATGAAATTTTTTATCAAAAAGTTATTACAATATCTAACATCATTACATGTACATTTATCACAATTCAATCAATCGATGCATGTGAGTATGTGTATAGTATGAGCGAAGTGAAATGTAGAGTTCGTATTAAATAAAAACTTAAACTCGTTTTAATTAAAGGTGAAAAAGTTGAAACTCAATTTATTTTATAACAGGTATATTTTTTTAATCTACAAAAACTTAATTTACCGTAATGTCATTGGATGTACAATATTTTTGGTTAATCCTTGAGGAGTATACACAAACAAATTCGAAGGTTTTCCAACCCTGGAACACGCAACATATAATTGGCCGTGAGAAAAGCACGAATTTTCTAAATCTAAGCCACAAATTAGGACCCCTTTGGTGACTTTAAATATTTTAAGCCATTTTTGCAATGAATTGAAATGGCTATCTCAATTGTGGAACTAAAGATCTTGGCGAGAAGCGTCCGAGCTACTTCGGTGCCAAATTTCAAATTTTGCCAAAGGGATCCGATACTAAAGGTGTTCTATACAAAAAAAAAAAATAATAATAATAATAAATAAAATATCAGTGACATACACACGCACAAAAGTATGGGACCCCATTGGTGACTTTAAATATTTTAAGCCATTTTTGCAATGAATTGAAATGGCAATCTCAATTGTGGAACTAAAGATCTTGGCGAGAAGCATCCGAGCTACCTCGGTGCCAAATTTTCCATACAAAAAAAAAAAAAAAAAATAAGTAAATAAATAAAATATCAGTGACATACACACGCACAAAAGTATGGGACACCTTTAGTGACTTTAAATATTTTAAGCCATTTTTACGATGAATTGAAATGGCTATCTCAATTGTGGAACTAAAGATCTTGGCGAGAAGCGTCCGAGCTACTTCGGTGCCAAATTTCAAATTTTGCCAAAGGGATCCGATACTAAAAGTGTTCCATACAAAAAATAAATAAATAAAATGTAATAAATTAGCTACACAAATAAATTTGTAGATTAGGGTAGTTGTTAATCAACGCGCGTGTAAATTTGATAGAAAATTATATAAAATATTCACTCCAATTCCGCACCAAATTTGCAAAATGTATAGTTTTTTATGCACACTTCAAAACTCTTCAAACACTAATTACATCTTGATGTAATATTTCAATTAGGACACAATTTTTTGTATAAACATAATAACACGAAGTTACAAAATATTTTCCTAAATTTGATCGCATCACCAAATTTCGGGACAAACTGGAATTACAATAGAATATACGCAAGCGAAGTGTGACGTCACTGACCGTCAGTGGATGCAAGAAAAAGATTTAATATATTAATCTCCCATTGGATTTTTTAAAAAAAATTATTAAAAATCGAGGAAAATTATTTCTCGATTTTAATCCCCGTATTTGGGTATAGATATGTATTAGTTATCGTATGCATGTGTTAGATTGAGTTATTTTGCTCTCAAATTGACAAAATTTTAATTTTAAATTTCAAAACTCTGTCTTCCTTGGCGTTTTTTTTGTATTTGGCGATCAAAAACGTAATACAAAAATATACATGCCAGATGTATATTTTCGTAATATGTATTGTACGAAATTGTTTCATATTATTCATTACTCTCTTAATATAAATTGTTGAAATAACCATTATTTTTGAAAGAAATTAAATATGTTCGCCAGATGATATGGCGATATTTTTTTTTTCCGCCAAGGATGACAGAGTTTTGAGATGAAAAATTCAAATTTTATCAATTTTGCAGCAAAAACAACTCAATCTAACGCATGCACATGATAACTAATACATATCTATACCCAAATATGGGGATTAAAATCGGGAAATAATTTTCCTCGATATTTAGTAATTTTTTACAAAAAATCCAATGGGCGATTTTCCATAGGAAATATTTTTCTTGCATCCACGGACGGCCAGTGACGTCATCACTTCGCTTGCGTATTATTGAATATTCGATCTACGATCGTAGCGCAGTCTGCCGGATCTGTGAAACATTCCAAAATCAACAACAATTTATAAGTGATAAATTAATTAAATAAACAATTTAAATTGGACTGAATTGTAAATCTAAACCATTCTCGAATCCACCTGAAGACACACAAAAATTTCCTTAAACTCGGTCCAGCCGTTTAGGAGGAGCACATGCACACGCACAATATATATATATAAAGATAAATACAAAGGCACAGCTTTAGAATAGACCTCCCCCCCCCCCCCCACCCAGTCGACTTTAAATATTTTTGGCCATTTTTGCGATGAATTAACATGGCTATCTCAATTGCGTAACTGACGATCTTGGTGAGAAACGTCCGTACTACTTCGGTGCCAAATTTCAAATTTTTCCAAACTAAAGCTGTTCCATACAACAAAAAAAAAAAAAAGGAAAAACTGTTTTATGATATATACAAAATAAAAATAAAAAATTCTAATAAATTCGGAATTATTATTATTTACAATTAAGGTGAAAACATAAAAGAACCTTTATAAGTTACATATAAAGTATCAATTAAAACGAAAAATTTTGTTTTACTGTAGAAAAGAAAAGTACTACTAAATTAAATAAAAATTTTAAGCTAATACCAAGTATCTCTATGAAAATATTTATTTACACGCGAATATTTTCATAGTATATTAATTTTTTTTTTTCTAATTTTTGTTGTTTATCACGCGAAATTAAAAATATTTTATTTCCGGAAAAAAATAAATAAACGTGAATTTTGTTTATTTTGGCATCAAATATATTTTTCTTTTTAATCATTTTAAAGTTAAAATGGAGTTTTTATTTAATATCTTTTGATCCAATTATCCGATTGAACTGAATTGTAAATCTAAACCATTCTTGAATCCACCTGAAGACAAACAAAAAATTTCATTAAGCTCGGTCCAGCCGTTTAGGAGGAGTTCAGTGACATACACACGCACAAAAGAAATATATATATAAAGATATTGTGCGTGTGCATGTGCTCCTCCTAAACGGCTGGACCGAGTTTAAGGAAATTTTTGTGTGCCTTCAGGTGGATTCGAGAATGGTTTAGATTTACAATTCAGTCCAATTTAAATTGTTTATTTAATTAATTTATCACTTATAAATTGTTGTTGATTTTGGAATGTTTCACAGATCCGGCAGACTGCGCTACGATCGTAGATCGAATATTCAATAATACGCAAGCGAAGTGATGACGTCACTGGCCGTCCGTGGATGCAAGAAAAATATTTCCTATGGAAAATCGCCCATTGGATTTTTTGTAAAAAATTACTAAATATCGAGGAAAATTATTTCCCGATTTTAATCCCCATATTTGGGTATAGTTATGTATTAGTTATCATGTGCATGCGTTAGATTGAGTTGTTTTTGCTGCAAAATTGATAAAATTTGAATTTTTAATCTCAAAACTCTGTCATCCTTGGCGGAAAAAAAAATATCGATATATCATCTGGCGAACATATTTAATTTCTTTCAAAAATAATGGTTATTTCAACAATTTATATTAAGAGAGTAATGAATAATATGAAACAATTTCGTACAATACATATTACGAAAATATACATCTGGCATGTATATTTTTGTATTACGTATTATTGAATATTCGATCTACGATCGTAGCGCAGTCTGCCGGATCTGTGAAACATTCCAAAATCAACAACAATTTATAAGTGATAAATTAATTAAATAAACAATTTAAATTGGACTGAATTGTAAATCTAAACCATTCTCGAATCCACCTGAAGACACACAAAAATTTCCTTAAACTCGGTCCAGCCGTTTAGGAGGAGCACATGCACACGCACAATATCTTTATATATATATTTCTTTTGTGCGTGTGTATGTCACTGAACTCCTCCTAAACGGCTGGACCGAGCTTAATGAAATTTTTTGTGTGTCTTCAGGTGGATTCAAGAATGGTTTAGATTTACAATTCAGTTCAATCGGATAATTGGATCAAAAGATATTAAATAAAAACTCCATTTTAACTTTAAAATGATTAAAAAGAAAAATATATTTGATGCCAAAATAAACAAAATTCACGTTTATTTATTTTTTTCCGGAAATAAAATATTTTTAATTTCGCGTGATAAACAACAAAAATTAGAAAAAAAAAAATAATATACTATGAAAATATTCGCGTGTAAATAAATATTTTCATAGAGATACTTGGTATTAGCTTAAAATTTTTATTTAATTTAGTAGTACTTTTCTTTTCTACAGTAAAACAAAATTTTTCGTTTTAATTGATACTTTATATGTAACTTATAAAGGTTCTTTTATGTTTTCACCTTAATTGTAAATAGTAATAATTCCGAATTTATTAGAATTTTTTATTTTTATTTTGTATATATCATAAAACAGTTTTTCCTTTTTTTTTTTTTTTTTTTTTTTTTTTTTTTGTATGGAACAGCTTTAGTTTGGAAAAATTTGAAATTTGGCACCGAAGTAGTACGGACGTTTCTCACCAAGATCGTCAGTTACGCAATTGAGATAGCCATGTTAATTCATCGCAAAAATGGCCAAAAATATTTAAAGTCGACTGGGGGGGGGGGAGGTCTATTCTAAAGCTGTGCCTTTGTATTTATCTTTATATATATATATATATATTGTGCGTGTGCATGTGCTCCTCCTAAACGGCTGGACCGAGTTTAAGGAAATTTTTGTGTGTCTTCAGGTGCATTCGAGAATGGTTTAGATTTACAATTCAGTCCAATTTAAATTGTTTATTTAATTAATTTATCACTTATAAATTGTTGTTGATTTTGGAATGTTTCACAGATCCGGCAGACTGCGCTACGATCGTAGATCGAATATTCAATAATACGCAAGCGAAGTGATGACGTCACTGGCCGTCCGTGGATGCAAGAAAAATATTTCCTATGGAAAATCGCCCATTGGATTTTTTGTAAAAAATTACTAAATATCGAGGAAAATTATTTCCCGATTTTAATCCCCATATTTGGGTATAGATATGTATTAGTTATCATGTGCATGCGTTAGATTGAGTTGTTTTTGCTGCAAAATTGATAAAATTTGAATTTTTAATCTCAAAACTCTGTCATCCTTGGCGGAAAAAAAAATATCGCCATATCATCTGGCGAACATATTTAATTTCTTTCAAAAATAATGGTTATTTCAACAATTTATATTAAGAGAGTAATGAATAATATGAAACAATTTCGTACAATACATATTACGAAAATATACATCTGGCATGTATATTTTTGTATTACGTTTTTGATCGCCAAATACAAAAAAACGCCAAGGAAGACAGAGTTTTGAAATTTAAAATTAAAATTTTGTCAATTTGAGAGCAAAATAACTCAATCTAACACATGCATACGATATCTAATACATATCTATACCCAAATACGGGGATTAAAATCGAGAAATAATTTTCCTCGATTTTTAATAATTTTTTTTAAAAAATCCAATGGGAGATTAATATATTAAATCTTTTTCTTGCATCCACTGACGGTCAGTGACGTCACACTTCGCTTGCGTATATTCTATTGTAATTCCAGTTTGTCCCGAAATTTGGTGATGCGATCAAATTTAGGAAAATATTTTGTAACTTCGTGTTATTATGTTTATACAAAAAATTGTGTCCTAATTGAAATATTACATCAAGATGTAATTAGTGTTTGAAGAGTTTTGAAGTGTGCATAAAAAACTATACATTTTGCAAATTTGGTGCGGAATTGGAGTGAATATTTTATATAATTTTCTATCAAATTTACACGCGCGTTGATTAACAACTACCCTAATCTACAAATTTATTTGTGTAGCTAATTTATTACATTTTATTTATTTATTTTTTGTATGGAACACTTTTAGTATCGGATCCCTTTGGCAAAATTTGAAATTTGGCACCGAAGTAGCTCGGACGCTTCTCGCCAAGATCTTTAGTTCCACAATTGAGATAGCCATTTCAATTCATCGTAAAAATGGCTTAAAATATTTAAAGTCACTAAAGGGGTCCCATACTTTTGTGCGTGTGTATGTCACTGATATTTTATTTATTTATTTATTTATTTATTTATTTATTTGTATGGAAAATTTGGCACCGAGGTAGCTCGGACGCTTCTCGCCAAGATCTTTAGTTCCACAATTGAGATTGCCATTTCAATTCATTGCAAAAATGGCTTAAAATATTTAAAGTCACCAATGGGGTCCCATACTTTTGTGCGTGTGTATGTCACTGATATTTTATTTATTATTATTATTTTTTTTTTTTTTGTATAGAACACATTTAGTATCGGATCCCTTTGGCAAAATTTGAAATTTGGCACCGAAGTAGCTCGGACGCTTCTCGCCAAGATCTTTAGTTCCACAATTGAGATAGCCATTTCAATTCATTGCAAAAATGGCTTAAAATATTTAAAGTCACCAAAGGGGTCCTAATTTGTGGCTTAGATTTAGAAAATCCGTGCTTTTCTCACGGCCAATTATATGTTGCGTGTTCCAGGGTTGGAAAACCTTCGAATTTGTTTGTGTATACTCCTCAAGGATTAACCAAAAATATTGTACATCCAATGACATTACGGTAAATTAAGTTTTTGTAGATTAAAAAAATATACCTGTTATAAAATAAATTGAGTTTCAACTTTTTCACCTTTAATTAAAACGAGTTTAAGTTTTTATTTAATACGAACTCTACATTTCACTTCGCTCATACTATACACATACTCACATGCATCGATTGATTGAATTGTGATAAATGTACATGTAATGATGTTAGATATTGTAATAACTTTTTGATAAAAAATTTCATCAAATCCGTCCAGATTGTTACAGCTTATTCAAAAAAGACGGAATTTTCATGTGAAATTCGTTGCTATCAGAGATTCTCTCATAAATTGAAATATTTGCCGTATGAAATAAAATTTTGTGCTGTTCGACATTCAGCGGAGGTTTTAAATAACAAGTAGCAAGTAGAAAGTACCAAGTAGCAAGTAGCAAGAAGCAAGTAGCGAAAATTTCGGTAGTTATGTCTTTTACGTTATAATCGGAATTCACAGTCACCGTTCACAACGCTCCATACCTGTTTCACTTATATACCACATCCTTACACACTTACAATAAGTTAGTTATTTTTTTCTAGCAAAATATTCTCTAGAAATAATTTATATGACAAAACAACGTTTGTCGGGTCAGCTAGTATATATATATAATAAAGATGATCTATTAAGCATAGTAGAAGCCAAGCAACAGATACAAGATCACTGAAACACCAATGACCAATAAGATTTAAAAAAAAAAAAAAAAAAAAAAAAAAAATCATCAGCGGATGAAATACACCAGTGCAAAGAAACCAGATCCATTAATTAACATCCTGGAAAACAAACGAATCAACAAAGTAAAACAACAAATCCCAACCCAAAACCATAAACTTATCAAAATTATTTAAAAAAAACAACTCAAGAAACACAAGATAGGAAGAAGGAGGCAGGCGGCAAGACTTGTGGGGTTACACTAGTTTTACGCCGGCAACACTCCCCCAGCCAGCCACAACCAGAACAGGAACCATATGGATTTAAAAAAGCAAAATTTCAAAGCAGATGAACAACAATGAAACCACGAAGCAACAATGAAATTCACCGATTGATCACATTGTGTTTAACAGTAAAATTAGAACATTAAATATAGTTGACAACTCAAAAAGGAAGAATCTGAAATTTTATTGGAAAAAGAAAGTTTGCATAGTAATACAAAGCAAATGCAACAAGCCTTCTACTTTTTTTTTATTTAATTTCACAAACCCACCCAACCATCCAGCCTTACAACACCACCCCATCTCCGTAATCAAACATCTGCCCACCCAACCGCCACCTTTTTTATTGTCTTTTATTATTTTATAATTTTTTTGTTGATATACACAAAAGTGTACACAGCTTTTTTTTTTTTTTTTTTTTTGTACTGACAGAGACATGGTTAAGGATATAAAATAGAAAATACAAAGTTTTTAGGAAAACCCATTTTAGCAGTGGCTGTGATCAGTTTATTAATATTCTTGTTTTTAAACTTTGCAGAGCATAAATTATTAATTCGAAATAAATGGTTAATGATGATGTTTCTAAATATCGAAAGATGCAGACATGAATTAAAATGTGTAAATAAGTTTACATTAAAACTAAAATCTTGCCGTTTGTCATAGATATCTGTGTAAAGTTTATTACCATCGAAGATTATTTTGAGATCTAAAAAGTTAATTGATTAATTAGTTAGAGTATTTTGAGTTAGCTTTAAATTAGGTGGATAATTGAAGGAAAAGCCATTTTGTGAGTTCTTGTTGAGATAAAATACAATAATATCATCGATGTAACGATAAAATCGAACATCATCATTGCAAATTTGCTTTTCATAATAATAAAGATAGAGATCTGCCAAAATACTGGAGCTACAACCTCCTTGTGGGATGCCTAATTGTTGCAAATAGATATTGTTGTTGTGGAAGATATAATTATTATGGATAACAAAGTTAAGAAGTGTTTTAAATTTTTCTGCTTTAAAATTGTGAGGAAGATTAATTTGAGTTTTATATTCTTGAAAAAGACTGTAAATGATATTACTAAGATCTGATAACTCAATATTATTGAAAAGATCTTGAAAGTCAAAAGTCATAATATTGTCTATTGAATCGAGCGATTTGATGTATTGAATTAATTGAAAGCTATTTTTAAGACAGTGTAAATTATCAACTTTGCAAGTACAATTGTAAATTTGTTTTAGAATATCCAGTAGAGCTTTATTAGCATTGTTGTTATAAGTGTTACACCCAACAGTGACAGTGCGAAATTTAATTGGAGATTTGTGAAACTTAGGTATGAGAACTATATAAGGATAATTAAAGTTATTGAAGGGAAGTTGAAGTATTTTATAGTAATTATGTATTTTTCGGTTATTAATAATAAGGTTATTATTAGTTAAACTGAAGATATTACTGTTAGTGACTGAAGAGTTTAAAATAGAGAGATAGTAGGATTTACAAATAATGGCATAATTATTAGGTGATTTGTCAACATAAGTGATCACAAAGTCATCCTGTAGTGATTTGATTGAGTTAAGGAGTACAGATTTTTTAAATAACACCAGATTTGAAGAATTGATAAATAATGCATTTTTAATTTTTTGTAACACTAAAACTTTCCATTGAGTGAAGTAGGCAATAGGTTTATTGTGAGTAATAGATATTTTATAAATAAATAAATCTAGGTCATAAGAAAACTGTTGAAAGATTTGTGGAATGCTAGTTTTAACTGGAAATCTAAATTTGGTGCCAAATTTCATGAATTTATTTAATTGATAATTATCAATAATATTGAGATTACCAGTGATAATGTGTCCATGGTCTCTCTCAATAAATTTTGAGAAAGAAGGATCATTGCATTTACAGGTTACAGTGTTAGTAAAAGAGGTAGACTTAGATACAGAATTATAATTGAATATATTTCTACCAAGAGGAAGAGGATATTTGAAGGTACGAGATAGATTTAAATCTTTAATCGGAAACAAACATTCTTTGTCATTAATGATAGACGTAATGTTAATACTGTTCAATATTTGATTTGTAAAATTCACAATTAATTGAGTATTTGTTTTAAATTTGTTGGGCTTTTTATTAATTTTTAAATTAAATTGTTTGATTTTGTGCATTATAATATCATAAAAAATGTCTGAAAAATGTTTATTATAGGATTGGCTTTGAAAGACATTCAGAAAGTTTACTAAGTATTTCTTTTTAATTGCAAAAATAAATTTTCGAATAATGAACCAGTTATAGTTAGATAAGTAATTAGTCTGTAGATCTGAAATGAGTTTAATAATGGCACTTTTAGAAAAGATTAAATCTGTTTTTTTACTACCTCGTTTAGTTCTAGAAGTTTTATTGTTAATTTTGTGATTGAGTTGTGCATAAATAGTCGAATAATCATGTAGAGGGTTGATGTTAGAATATGCTTTAATAGTTTTATTAAAGTATTCGGAATTTAGGCCATATGGATATCAATATTATTGGCACAGTTTGGAGAAAGAAGACAAAGTGTAATATATATATATGTGTGTGTGTGTGTGTGTGTGTATATATATATATATATATATATAATTTCTTATCATCAAATTGCTAAATTAAATTTGTTTTTATTTATATAACTTGAAATGTCAATTCTATGGGTGCTGATATTTTGTATGACAAGTTACGATTTTTTTCAATTTTTCACTATGTAAATTTTGTACTCTTGTAATTAACACATAAGGGTCATTCTCAGATAATGGTAAATATTGGTTTCAGAAAAAAAATATAAAAAATTTTGTTTTAATTCCTGATTTTTTTACATTAATGCAATTATCAATGTCTGCTATAGAGAAAAAAATTACCAGCAGAGATCGTTTCCCTTAATTACAGCTTAAATTAATTATTTAATTTTCCATTGCAACATGGTAATGACATTTGTGAACATGGTAATGACAGGCAGAACCACAGAAATGACCAATGGCCAAATAATCACACATTTATTTATGGACAGCTGTATTTATCATTCTTATTTGTTACAGAAAAATTAAAATGTTTAGATGATATATAGTGGGGAGATTTTTGGAATAATTTTCACTATATGAATCCTATAGCTGTCTGTTTTAACAGGCGAAATAAAGTGATCTACACTTTACTGCCCAGCACGAAGCCCAATTTGCCCACCCTTCCCCAGCTTTGGTTACTTTTGCTTGTCTATTTTTTCCTTATTTTCATACGTGTTAGATTTTTTTTTTTTTTTTTTTTTTTTACACGCGTGATTGTGCATTTTTTGTTTTCATCCCATGCTATTTTCTATGGATTTTTTTTTTTTTTACTTTTTTTCCCTTGTTTTTTTTATTCTAAAATCTGTGATTTCTGTCCACCCCCACTGAATCTTATATCAGACGAGACGTAACTAACCCTTGACGATAGCCTCAAGGCCCCATTTGCCCACCCTTCCCAGCTTCGATTACTTTTATTTTCTCTTTATGTTCGTAATGTTGTTGCACCTTTTTTTTTTTTTTTTTTTTTTTTTTTTTTTCACACTTGTGACTGTGTATTTTCATTTTCATTCCATGCTATTTTCTATGGATTTTTAATTTTTCTCCATATTTTTTGCATTCTAAAGTGTGGTTGTCTCTCTCAATTACATCTTGCTCTGCACTATTTTGAAATTAGTTTCAGTGACGTATTTTTTGAGCAACATCCAATTAAACGATAAAATTTTAAATTATTTTTATATTCATGCACATTAAGAAAATAAATATGAACCCTCCAAGCATCCAAATAAAAGATAAATTTTTAAATTGATTTTATTACATTAGAATTGAAATTTATTTTCCAGTAAAGCATTAAAAAAGAAAGAAAGAAACTCCTTTTTATTTTTATGTAAAAAATACCTTTTAAATAAATATAACTCAAAATAATACATTTGGAAATAAACTATATTATGAATTTCAATATAATGTCATTGTAAGAAAATTGAATAAGAAAAGCGTCATTAAAGGATTAATTCAAAAGGCCTTGCAAATTTTTAATCTTCATTTTTATTAATAATAAACAGAATAATAATCTTATAAGGTTCACTTTATAAGAACAAGTGAGACAAAAAGCTGTATGATAGAATAAATTAGCCCATAAAATGGAATTTTGGCAATATTTGCTAAAGAATAGTTATGAAATAAAAAAATTAAAAACAAGTCCTTCCGGCTTATTCGGAAGGATAGGTTGATTTCTTTTTCCTTATCAAGTAGCCGTCATTATGTTTGAAATGGCGGCTACAAATTATTAATTCACTTGGTAGAAATATTGATGTAAGCTATGCACATATGGAGTTTTAAGCAAATCGGTTCATAAATACATTTTTATGTGAATTTAAAATTTTCAAGTGGCCGGCGCTTGGAAACAAAATGGCGGGTTAAGTTGACAAATATGTGAAATGTATTTGTGAGATAAGTCTACTGTACGCATATAGTTCGAATTAATTCAAAATCTAAAAAGTCATCGTGGTGAAAAATTAAGTTTTAAACACTTCGATCAAAATGGCAGAGAAAGTTGCTCATCTAAGATATCGTTGCAAATTTGAAATTTTTTTTTTGCAAAAATTCTTTCAAAGAGGCTTAGTAAGCTGATAAAATGTTAGTTTTCTGCATTTCTAGTTTGTTTTAGCATTAAAATAGCCTAACTTTTCCTTAAAAACACATTAAAAAGATCCAGTAACGCAGGTACTGGATTTGGCGCCAAATTTGGCGTTTTTTTTTACTTTTGGCGAGTTTTTTGGCGACTTTTGGCGAGAAAATACTTATTATCGATATACCAAAGATGGACGCAATATTGTGATTGGTTCACGAGTTACGTAAATTTTCTAGATTTTTGTTGTTTGAATGATAAATCCAATTTTCAACTTTGATTTGAATTAAGTATTTCTAAAGTTACCGTAAGAACAAATTTTCAAGTGGCCGCCACCTGGAAACAATACAGTGGAACAAGTTGCCCAGCAAACACATCTAAGATATTTGAAGCATAGTTCACTGTCCAACTGTGGTTTAAATCAGTGCCGTGTTTCAAAAGTTATTAATATGGCAAATTTTCAAGTGGCAGTCTAAATGGCTGCGACTTGGAAACAAAATGGCAAAACAACTTGCCCATCGAAATCATCCAGTATATTTGTATGATAAATTCATTGTCCAGTTCTAATTAAATTAAATCAGTATTTCAAAAATTATCGTCATAAGAAATTTTCAGGTGGCACCACTTGTAAAAAAAAGTGGAGTCAGATGCCCAGCGAACTTATCTGAGATATTTGAATGTTAAATCCACTACCCAAATTTGATGCGAATTGATTCTGTATTACTAAAGTTACCATAATAACAAATTTACAAGTGGTCACCGCTTGGAAATAAAATTGCGGATCAAGTCACCAAGTGAACTTATCCTAGATATTTGAACCTTAAGTTCACTATCCAACTTTTATTTGAATCAGTTTAGTATTTTAAAAGTTATCGTGATGGCATATTTTCAAGTCGCAGTGTGATTTTAAGTGGCTGGAACTTAGAAACAAGATGTCGGGACAAGTTGCCCAGTGAAAACATTCAAGATAATTATAAGATAATATCACTGTCCAAATTTGGTTCGATTTGGTGTACTATTTCAGAAATTATCGTGATTTTAAATTTTCAAGAGGGAGCCTGATTTCAAGTGGCCCCGCTTAACTTAAGATATCTGCCACTTTATTAAAAATGGGGGATATAGTTTATTAATAAAGTTATTTGAGACACTTTTGTATAATCCATGTATACATCAAAATTAAAAAAAAATTCGGAATACGCTTTTTACAATTTGAATTTGAAATTTTCAAGTGGTCTCCACTTGAAAACAAAACGTCGGAGCAACTTGGTTAACAAATTCATCTTAAGTTGTTTATAAGATAAGTTAAGACACTGTCCAAATTTGGTTCTATTTGGAGTATTATTTCAGAAGTTATTGTGGTTTTAAATTTTCAAAAGGTAGTGTGATTTCAAGTGGCCCCACTTAACTTAAGATATCTACCACTTCATTAAAAATGACGGATAAATTTCATAAACATCATTGAGACCCTTATGTGGTCTATATTTACATCAAATTAAAAACAAATTCGGAATACGCTTTTTACAATTTGAAATTTTCAAGTGGTCTCCACTTGAAAACAAAATGGCGGAGCAACTTGGTTAATAAACTCATCTAAGACATTTATAAGATAAGTTAAGGCACTGTCTAAACTTGGTTCGATTTGGAGTAATATTTCGGAAGTTATAGTGATTTTAAATTTTCAAGTGGTAGCCTGATTTCAAGTGGTCCCGCTTAACTTAAAATATCTGCCACTTTATTAAAAATGGCGGATAAACTTCATTAATAAACTTCATTGAGACCCTTATGTGGCCTGTATTTACATCAAAATTCATCAAATCTTGCTCTAAATATGCTTTTTACAATGTCGGTTTGAAATTTTCAAGTGGCTGCCACTTGAAAACAAAAAGTCGGAACAACTTGGTTAACGAACTCATCCAAGATATTTATAAGATTAGTTCACTGTCCAAATTTGGTTCCATTTGCAGTATTATTTCGGGAGTTATCGTGATGACAAAATTTTCATTATAGATATATATATATATCCTTTTATCTTTCTATTTTTTTTTTTTTTATGCAAGATTGGAACTAGTATTGTATATTTGCTGAACTAGCTATACAATATTCGAAATCTTGCATCTCATGTTGACAGTACAGCTAGTTTCCTGATGAGAACTGTACTGGGTTTCAACATTTTTAACTCTATTTTTCCTTCATGCATTCCTTTTTATTTCAATAGTATTTTGGTTTATTTCTTGCAATTCTTATCTTGTGTTGCTGAATTTACTCGATAAATGGATTAAAAAAAAACTATCTCATTGTTTTAGGCATTAGTGATATCTACGTCATTTCTCTTCTGTGTAAGTATTTTAACATGATTTTACTAATCGGTGAATTTTACTTAAATGGTATTTGTGACAATAACTTTATAAGTAATCCTTCTAAATATTAACATCATTGTTGGTATTTTCATCTTTCTCTTATTTGCTGAGTATTGTAAAGGAATTAAATTATTTATTATATATATATATATATATATAGATAGATAGATAAACGAAGTATAGTGTAATACTGTCATTACCATGTTCCTAGACATCATTACGATGTTTTCAGAACACCTTGGTAATGACCACCTTGGTAATGACATTTTTAATGTTAAGCCCATTTAGGGCTAAATTATAACAATTAAAAGCTAATGCAATATTTATTCTGAATGTAGTCCAAAAGATCTTTATAAATCATTCAGTAAATTTAAATTTATTAATTGTGTATTTCTGTAATAATGGACTTTGTAATGACACACAATAAATACACTGACTATAATTTTAGAACAAAAACAGCAAAATGAAATAATTTGTATTTACTTAAACTAAGGAAAAAAAAAAAACTTTTCGGCTTATAAGGGCATGAAATACTTTTCTTTTGGCAGGTTGATAATTATGATAGCACCATCTAGTAGTGAGGTACTAAAAAAAAAACTTACATACCCTGGTAATGACAGTTACCCATAGGGACAAATTTTAAATAAGAATAATTAATAGAATTTTTTTCTTTCATGTCTAAAGTTCCAAATATATCAAAAATAGAAAATTTAAATATACCTAGAAAATTGTTAGCTTTATTTTTAAATTTTTCAATTCTTTAAAATAAAGGTTCAAATAATAAAGTTTGGAGTTTGGGACGAGCCTTGGTAATGACATTTACAACTTTAAAATTTTTTTAAATATTGAAATTTTACTTTTTTTGGTATTCAAATTACTGCACAGTGTAGTGCTTGAAAAGAATTGTTCAAAAAAAATTTATTTTTCATAGCTGACTTGCTCAAGTAACATTTTTTAGCCAAGGAATACAAAATTTACCATTATGTGAGAATGACCCATAAAATCAACAACAAAAAATAAAATTCTGTATAACTAAAATGCTTCCTATGGGCTTGTAAAGAAATTATATTTCTTACAAAAAAAGAGAGAGAGAGAGAGAGAGAGAGAGGCTTTCCTTTATACTGAAAATACCATCATTACGCAGATTTAAGCAATGATTTAGCCGCCGAAATAACAAGATTGATTTATTTAAAGTAATATTTATAATTTTTCCAGTTATAAAGACATAAAATCCGGCTAAAAAATTCAAAGTACGTGATAAATATTTCGTTACAGCTAAAAAAAAGTAAGTAAAGGTACACCTGCTTTCATAGATAAAATTTTATTTCATTTTCTTATGTTAGGAGTATCCATCAAAGTTAACTTTCTAATAAGAAAATCATTTAGAATAAAATATAATAAACATACAATCTCGTGATAAATAAATAAATAAATAAATAAACGTGTGACGTTTTTATGGGGTGAATCAAGTTCTTCAAAAACAAATATAGAAGCTAAATTTTATTCCCACACTGTTAAAAATTTTAACAGAAAACTCCGTGTAATCTATTATCTTAAGTCTTGCGTAAAATAACAGAGAAAAAGAAACGGAGATGTTAAAAAACTTGTTTTATACATTCGTTTTAATAACTAATATTAATTTAATTAATTATTGGTGAGAACATATTTTGAACTTAGAATGATTTTCTAAAGTGGAAACAGTCATTTTTAATTTTAATTAAAAAATTAAATAATAAAATTAGGTAAAAATACAGAATAAAGATTGAGAATCTCGATTATTTACTTTTAACTAAGAATTGCTGTAAATTTACAGAGACTCTGGATAATTATTTACATTAAATTTACAGAAATTTTTAACAGTGCAGTAATAATTATTTTAAGCAACTCTGATCAATTTAGAAATTGTTTCTAAGCCTTATAATGCCCAAAACATTCATATACAATGCCTTCTTTTACATACAGCATGATACCAAATATTACTTAAAACATAACGTAATTTCGTCATTTATTTCTCTTCTCAGCTGTTCTTACAAATCTTTATATAAACTCCTCAAAGCCATGAATGCTCTTTTTTTTTAGTTTAAATTTTTTAAATACTCATTTACAAACTCCTAGTATAAATTATTTTTAAACTATACTTGAATATATCTGCAATACTCATCTGCCTACTATGTCTTAAAAAAAAAAAAAAAAAAAAAAAAAAAAATACAATTTTAAGATAAAAATGTATAAGGAAATATTTAAATCATGAAAATTGCATAAATTATAATTTTTGTGGTCTTCATTATTGGTAGTATGTTTTACGCTATCAATATTTTAAAAAGTAATACAATATCTCCAGATAATACACTATTTAAAAAGGAAGAAGAAAAATCATGATGTAATTTTACAGCATGGAGTCCTGGTAATTTGGGTGCCAGCATTTTTTTTTTTTTTTTTTTTTTTTTTTTTTTTGTAAATGTTGAGCACTACTATAAAATAATTGTTCTGTTAATTATTTGTCTCTCAAAAAATGAAATTGTATACAATCACACTTTGCCTCAACCAATCACATTTTGCCTTCGAACTTGAATCGTTTCAACGGCAGAATAAAGACTCTCCCTGTAAGCCATTATTGTATATTTAAATTGGTTAATTAGCTGTTTTGAATCATTCCCAAACCAGATGAATTATAAACAGGGCAGCCACTTTATTATGACCACCCCCTCAAAAATTGAAATCAAATTTATGGCCAAATAACTGGAAACCTTACTGCCAAACTCTATACATAAATTTTAAGATAAGCCAAAGATTTTTTGAATGTACAATGCGGCGCAAAAGTTTATGCACAAGCTAATTTTTTTAATAAAATGAAAAATATACACCGGAATACTTCGAAAGTTTTACTGTATTTATACAATTGGATTACAAATTCATGTTTCGAATTCGAAAACGATTAATTGAAAGGAAAATAATAAAAATTTAAATTGTTATGTCGCAAAAGTTTATGCACAAAACCAAAATATTTATATTTCACAAAGCACAAAAGTCCTTTAGTATACTATGGTGTTTCCATTACACCTAATGATATCAAATACGGGATTTTTCATTGATAACACGAGCTTCTGGAAGATTTCGGGAGCGAGCGAGTCTGTATCAGGCTTCCTCGATTGCTTATTTGAGCTCTTGCACTGAGCAATATTGTCTCCCATTCTTGTAGACGTCACATGAGAGGAGTTCTCAGATGTTTTCTATCGCAGTGAGATCTGGGTTGAGTGCTGGCTAGTTCATCACTCTGATATTTTGATATCTAAGCTATTCTTTTGTACAACGGGAAATGTATATCGACGCATTCTCTTGCTGAAAGGTCCAGTTGGAGCCAACCAGGGGTTCACCAAAAGGCAACAAATGCTCACTCAGAGTTTCCTGATACTTCTTTGAAATTTGTCTGCCATTTAAGAAACAAAGAGACGTTTGTACATTGTAGTCAAAAGTGCTCCATACTATGAGCAAGCCACCACCTTGTTGCCTACTGAATGTGTTCTTCGGATCTTTCCTCAAATTACGTAAATAGAATGAGAATCCATCTGTACCATCCAAATTTCACCTTTATTTTTTTTTTCATCAGAGAAAATAACACTAATCCATTCGTCACCATAATACATGTGCTATTTTGCCCATTGAAATCTTGTTTGTTTGTGACGCTATTTCAGAAAAGGCTTACGAGCTAACTTTTGGTTTTTGGTGAATCCTGATTCAGTTATTCGTCTGCGTATGGTGTCACGTGATATTTTTTATCCATGTCGATTTTTTATCTGATTAAGAGGCAAATTGTCAGTGAGAGCCATTCTTTCAATTCTTCCATCCTCACGAAACGTGGCTTTTCTCGGCCTTCCTAAGCGATACGTAATTTTGAATTGTTCTCCCCATTGCAAAATTCTATAAATACCACGTTTGGAAAGACTTAAAATAAGTGACATATGCAAAACAGATTTACCTTCCGCTTTCAACTTCTACACTTCCGAAAATTTTTCAGGCGAGAACTGCAGCGATTTCGCAATTTTGATTACTCGTACAGTTGTGAGTCTTATCTCCTACACTTTATAGTCTAGGAGATAAGACTCACCTATCCTCCACCAATCACGCTTAAAGAGATATTTGCATAAAACCTCATTTGTGCTTAAACTTTTGCAACATCACAATTTTGATTTTTTAAATTTACTTTTTGCATTTCAATTTTTTCCGAATTCAAAACGTGAATTTGTAATTAAAATGTCTAGATACAGCAGAACTTTCGAAAAATGCCAGTGTATATATTTTTCATTTTATTAAAATATTTAGCTTGTTCTTAACCCCTTAACGCGCGGCGTCCTCGCTGCGAGGACGCAAAATTTAAGATCCAGTTGCAAAAATTCCTCCCGGAAATTTTTTTGCAAAAATTTATGTTTATAACATATCAGAAAAGGCCTGTTTTTTTAACCTTAAAATTAAAAATTTCTTTTAGTTTAATTTAGTTCATGAATTCCGGTGGCAGTATAATTTAAATAATCCGAATTGTCTTGCGCCGCAATGTATTGAACATATATTTATAATTTTTATGCTTTAAGATTATGCGAAAAATTCATTGTTTTCTATTTCATTGTTATTCGCCGTTACATTTTACAATGAATAGACTGTAATATTCACCGTTTTTTCTACAGATCTTCAATATTTCGCTGGGTTACATTTTCCTTTAATACAGCCTTGAATCTTCTTGCCGTATGGAATTTACAAGATGTTGATAGGTCATTTTTGAAATCTGAAGCCCCGCTTGATGAACACACTTTTGAATACCAGTAAAAACTACAGCGTCAGAAACGCCAAAGAGAAATTTTTTTCTCTTTGGCGTTTTTGACGTTGTAGTTTTTACTGGTTTTAATAATTTAGCGACAAGCATCCTTTTAATTCACTTTTCAATAGTATGAAATTGGATGCTTTGGGATCTAGATGTGAGACGGCCCTTTTAATGTCATCCCATAAATGTTCAATAGGATCTGGGTATTGAAAAACCACTGAAATAAAGCGAAGTCTCTATCAAGTTTCCCAAACCAAACTAACAGTATGGAAAAACGCATTTTCTTGTTACAAGTAAAAGTACCCATTGCCATTAGGGTAAATCCTCAATATTACAAAATGTATTTAGTCAGCAACAATGTTTAGGTATGAGGTCTTATTCAAACATTCATGCATACGAAATAAAGGAGCTAAAGTATCTCAAAAAAACATTCTTCAAACCATTACATCGCATTCACCAGCTTGAAGTATTGTGGCAATACATCTAGGATCCACGTTTTCATTGCACATCCACCAAATTAACTCAACCACCAGCATAATGCTATTAAAAACGGGATTCTTCAGACAGCTTATATTCCAGTTGTATACAGTCCAATTCTTCAGTGATTGAAAGAATTTGAGGTGTTTTATCTTGTTTGCTGTAAGCAGCAACAGTGTTCGCACTGGCTTTTAGCCTGCAGAGCCCATGTGATTCGTAAGATGGTGAAAAATGAACTTAGAGACACTTTGAGACGATTTTTGGTTAAGATTTGGTGAAAGTTCCTGTATTATTACTGATTTGTACTTTCACATTTCTGAAGATTATCTGTTCCGCACGATTATTCATCACACGGTAAAACTGTGGAAAAATCTCAATAAAGCTGGGTATGAACGATCCAGTGTTTTGCCTGACAATTCAGTTTTTGATACACTTTCCCTACAGCTGTTTCATGTTTTTTTTTTTTTTTTTTTTTTTTTTTTTTTTTTTTTTTTTGTCGGTCACGTACAAATATAACACAAACAAATCATTCTAAAACAGGACTGTTTGCATTTCTAAGAAAGAGCCGAAAGCTACGTCGAATCTTAGACCTTACAGGATGGTAAATCCAACAAACGATACACAATTTTCTAGAGTGACCCCCTAAGCCATCTTTAGTCTTTACTCCCATCAAGTTAAGCCACTTTCAAGAAGTAAGGTTAAAAATTAATCGCTAATTAGCATATCATTAGCCACTCAACACACACGTCATGCTTAACATAATGTCATTTTTAACGTCAATGAATAGCACTGGATATTTTATTTTTCCTCTATTCTTCACAGAACACCAGATGTAGAAATATCAGTATTTAAGTATGATAATATTGGTTTACAGCTGTTAATCTTAGTTTAAGAGGTGATATAGTTTGAGAAAAATCGTATTTGATTATCAGATTTAGCATTTAATTCGTTATTCGTTATATGATAGAAGTACATAAAATAAAAAGTGTAACGTATAGTTACTACATTGATGACAACACGTTTAAAATTATATTGTTAGCAAACAAGTTAGATATTAATCAGAATATTTTTTTCATATATTAACATTAAACTGACATGTTTTTTTTTCATTTATCATTGTATAGTGTGTTCGAAAAATGCTAACATCGGCTTTCATTTCACAAACAATGACCTTAGACGTACAGTGTACGTACACTGCAAAGTTACGTAAAAGAAGTACAAAATTTTATAATATCAATTCAAAATTTAAGGAGATTCAATTTCGAAACTTGCAAAATTTATTTTTTATATGGCCTCCATGCAAAAGAAATATCCAGTGAGTAAACTGTATCCATACCCAAATTAGCAAATTCATAATATTTCAGCATTGTATCTCAAATAGTCTCAAACATAAGGAATGATTAAAAAAAAGCTGACTTAATCCATTTTCTGATGCTTCGACATAAGTTTTCGGATGGCAAAAACAGTAACAACAGAAGGGTAATTTTCACAAATTACGTTAATAAAAACACATTTGCAACTTCATTTGCGACTAATCCATCACCTTTGTTTAAATTTATCTCTAGGATTTTTATGATAGAACTACAATGCCGGAATTTTTGTATAATTTAATTAGAGTAAAAAGTGCTTTTAACTCATTCATCATTTTTATATCGGAGCCGTATAAAAATTTTAAGTTTGTAATTTTTGAAGTCGTATCCTCTGAGTTCTTTAACTGGTTTCATAAAATTCGGTACTTTTTTTCCACAGCTGTTAAATTTTATGTATTTAATGAATTAAAGTCCATATCAAAAGGTTTTTCAGACATTATATATATATATATACTTTTTTTTTTTTTTTTTTTTTTTTGAGTAAAGAAGATGGATATAATTTAAAAAAAAATTATTCGTTTACAAGAAATTTTCTTTATTAGGAGCTTTTTATTGAAATTGGATTTTGTCTTCGTGTCACGCTAAAAAACGAGGCACCTCCACTTTAAAGCAAATGTAAGCATATCCTTTTGTCGCGGCTTGTTGGTTAGACGGCGCGATGGTAGGGAGTTCAATCCTGGAAAGGCCGATGCGTTTATTTTTGCAGATAATTGACAGAAAATGTGTTTAATTGATAGAAGAAAATTTTTCATTGTCTACACAGTATCATAAGAATTTTTTAAGAGTTTTTCTAAGAAGCATTTTTTTTTTTTTTTTTTGTTACCAAAAGCAAAAAATAAAAATTTAAATAATTAGAAGCTTTTCATTGAAACTACATTTTTATCATCGTGTATTGGTGTCACGTTGAAAAGCAAGGCACCTACACTTTAATGTAAATGTAAGGAACCGCTTTTGTCACTCATTAGCTTAGTTGATTCATGCTGATAACGCGATAGCCGTGGGTTCGATCCTCGAAGGCTGATGGATTGCTCTTTTGCAGATAATTAATAGAAAAGATGTCAGTTGAGAAAAGAAAATCTTTCGTTGTCCACACACTAACATAAGAAATTTTGGTTAGTTTTTTAAAGGCTTTTTTAGTTGCTAAAACGCACAAAATAAAAATTTAAGTAAAAAAAATTAACACTGGAAGCTTTTTATTGTGGAGCTCTAAAAGGCATAAAATAAAAAAAAATATTCTTGCAAAGACATGCTATAAAAAATAAAAGTTTCAACTATAAAAAACTTTAAAGAAAAATACAAATATTTCATTCTTGCAAGAGATGAAAATTTTTAAATATTAAAACATTTTAAAAAGCATTCCAGAACACCATTCTTTTTGTATAAGTTATTGTTAGATTTTTCTAGCATGTTCTATGACTTTAATTGACTGTTCTTTGACTTTTGGTTAGAGCGTCATGCTGATAACGATGCTCGTGGGTTCGATCCTCCAAGGGCCGATGTGTTAATTTTTGCAGATAATTAACAGAAAAGTTGTCGATTGATAAAAGAAAATGTTTCAGTGTCTACACAGTATCCTAAGAATTTTTTATTATTTTTTTTATTTTTTATTTTATTTTATTTATTTATTTGTTTATTTATTTGTAACTAAAAAGCATAAATAAAAAATGTAAGTAAAAAAACATTTTTTAAGAGTAGAAGCTTTTGATTGTGAAGCCCCAAAAAGCATAAAATAAAAATGTATTCTTGCAAAGGCATGCTATAAAGAAATGAAAGTTTCAACACTAAGAAAATTTTAAAGAAAAATAAAAATATTTCACTTTTGCAAGAGGTGAAATTTTTTAAATATTTTTAATTTTAAAAAGCTTTCGAGACCTTTAAAATTTATGGCTTAGCGAATCCTTATACAAAAACTTATAACTAAGAATATTGGTCTCAAATGCTTTTTAAAATATTTTGAATATTAAAAAATTTTCACCTCTTGCAAAAGTGAAATATTTATATTTTTCTTTAAAATTTTCTTAGTGTTGAAACTTTCATTTCTTTATAGCATGTTTTTGCAAGAATAAATTTTTATTTTACCCTTTTTGTGGCTCCACCATTAAAAGCTTCTACTGTTAAGTTTTTTTTTTTTTTTTTTTTTTTTTTTTTTTACTTAAATTTTTATTTTTACTTTTATGCCACTTAAACTTACAAAGCATTTTTTTTTTTTTTTTTTTAGAAAAAAACGTGTAGCATCTAGTTAAATGCTACTACACCGTGGACAGATGTCATCATCTTCAGAAACATTAATCTGTGCGTTAATTGCAACTTCACAATTCATTCCTATGACCAAGAAAAACTTTTTTATTCATAACATAGTTTTATTAAAAAAAATAAATAACTGTATAACTGCTTATTAAGTGGACCGAGCATGGAATTGAATAACTTCTTTTGTTTTGCTTTAACAATTCCTTACATCTCTCTGTAATATGGTTGTTTGAAGACTACAGAAAGGTAATCAAACAATACATAATTCTATTTTTTTCTCGAATTTGACTTTTGAATTTATTTTCTTAAAAGTGATAATAAAATGTGTGCATATCACATATTTTAATATATCATATGTAAACATTTGATTTATTAAAATATGTTCTTTTATTTTTCTCTTTTACACACACAGCATGATTAAAATTATTTGCTTTATATTGCTTTACAGCTTTAAAGAACGAATGACATAATTTCTACATTATTGCGCATTCATAATTTACCAGTTAAATAGCCTACATAGTTTAAATAATCTTTCAATAATATCTTACTTTACCAAAAAGAAATTCCCGTATTTAATTGTTTGTACGGGTATATTAAACTTATAAATCTAGTACTATAAAATTTGAATGAATTTAAAATGTTCTAATTGCAACATATCCATTTAGCCAAATAATTAAATAACTTAAAATAAAAGTTATTTTTCAACATTTATCATTTACTTTTATTAATTTGATACATAATTGTTACTTAAATCAATGACAGAAATATTTTTAACCGCGTGGTGTTTTCAAAATAACATTTTAGAGAAAATGTAAAAAGACTTTTTGTAAAAATAAAAATTAACTTTAACAGAAAATTATTCAACATTAATTATAAACAGCAGATTATTCTTTTTTTAAATAATTGTTGTTTTTTTAAACTAATTTCCCTTTCCCGTTAAAAATAAAAAATTTCTTCACTGAGACATTAACGGTTTCGTTCTTTTTTGTAAATGTTATTGTGATTTCACTTAAAAGGGGGTGGAAACTTGAAAATAGTTTAATATAAAACTGTACATAGTTTACAAACCTTTTTTATCTCATTTTAGTTTGTAACTAAGCCCTAAACTTCAAAAGTGACTTATGCTATTACAAAATAAAATATTTAACTTATAAAATCGATACAAGATACGATTTATTTATTCCAAATAAAGAAGATGAGAGTCGAAGGTGAAGGTTATCCTTTTTATACTAATAAAAAGTGGATCTACAGCAAGGTTGCTTAGTAGTTATTTTGAAAAACCCAACTCTCCACAGCTTGATCTTTATTTATTTTTTTCCCTTCAATTTGTTTCTTAATGCTCTATCATGGAATTCATGCAACCTTGCGCTACTTTTGTCAATAATTTTGCACCGTCCAATGCGTTCAATATGGATGAGTCCACAAGGTCAAGGAAAACTACATTCTGGGGGCTTTAATGATACTCCACTCGAATAAAAAGCAAAGGTCTTTAAAGTTCTAAGAGATGATCTCATTTACAATATGTTAGAAAAAAGCGATCTACTCGTCACGATCAAGACTTGACTGTTGATTATCAAAAATGAACATGTCCCTGAAACTTATTTTTGATTGAGTTTATACGATTAAAGTCTAGAAAAAGAAATATTCCGATAAATAAAATACAAATGCACAAACACAATACGGATATACAGGGTGGTTATTGGGTATCCGAAAAAAAAATGAGGAGCTTTTATGGACTGCCTGCTTCATTACAACCACTTTTTTGTTGTTGTAATGCTTTTATCTTTAAATATTATTTATTAAAATAATTTACATTTACTCAACGGGCAGTTTTTGAGTGATCAGAGAAAAGAAGTCCTATTAGATAAATGAAAAAGTTTTGTGATTTTTTTTTCAAAGTGTGTCGCATCTAAGATATTTTGTGGTCTGATGAGAAAGTTTTTACCGTTTAAGTCTCTAAAAACTCTCAAAATCATCCCAAACTTTTGGAGCTAGCTTTCAAGAACACCAGAAAACGAAAAGGTGCAACAAAAGGTCTTTGTTTTTAAAATGTTTGATGGTTTGGGCTGAGATAAGCAACAATGGAAAGACTCAACTTTTTTTTTTTTAAGAAGAAGAAGAAGAAGAAAACGTAAAAAATAATGGAAAGGTTTATCGAAAAGATATTTTAGAGAAAGCTGTACATAACCCAGCTAAGATCCTTCAACAAGTTTGTGCTCTGGCCCATGAAGTCAAATCAACGTTTACTTTAATCGATGTGAAAGTGAAAAGGTATCTGACCAAACATCTGTGTTCTTCTAACAGCTCTGATTTGTATCCAATAGATTTTTCAGTGCGTGGGTTCTTAGAAGAGCGATTGTGAACACAGAAAATCATACATTTGATAGACTCAAGAAAGCCCTTAGCAAAATATAGGATGATTTAGATCCAAACTACGTGTGCCGTACCGTCACCGTCACCCCTCTTCCGAAGAAGATTGCAGCTTGCATCAAAGCCGATGGCCGCCGTTTCGAAAACTCATAGTAAAAAATAATTATTAGACATTACTTGTTGCAAAAATAGAAGCTTTAAATTCGCTTGCCATTTCACTAATTATTTATTATCAAATACTTTTTTTGGATACTTAATAGCCACCCTGTATATTACACTAAATTGAATATATGCGAAAGATTTAGTGAAATGTGTTGTAGACTATGGTATAAAAAATATTTAAAGTCACATTGAATTCTGACTTTTTAGACATATATTTAGACTTTTTTTTTTTTTTTTTTTTTTTTTTTAATCCATTTCATTATAATCTAAATTTTTATCAAAAGTGAATTTTTAAGAAAGTAAAAATGACTTTTTAAAAAAAAATTTTAAATTTAAGATTGAATAATTAGGATTGGAAAATAATGAATAAACAAGCTCTCTGCTAAATTTTCTCTCCAAGGAAAGACTGACTTAGACGAAATCTTTAAAGTGGCTGAGTCCATGCTCATAAAGGCTGTAAAACAAATCATCTTTAGATAAAACCGTGAAAAAAATATGCAAGATTTCAAAAACGCAGAAATTTCTGCAAGTAAATAATAAGACAGCTAGAAACAATAAAAAATGTTTCTCATAAAAAACTATATGCACCAAGAGAGATTTCAGTCAAAACTACGAAATTCTGCATATGTGTAGTGTTTTAATAGATGAATAGATGATGTTAACATTGTAAAAATAACGCCGTTTTATGAACGTGTAACTACTCCGGGCTATACAAGCAGATAATCGGTGAAGAATAGCGGATACAGTGTTAGATGTCTCTCGGAAGTAAATTCAACCACAAATGCAGCAAATGCTGATCAATTTCGAGGGTGTTTCGCAACGGCTGCAGTTCCTATCCGACATGCCGCAAATATTTTCTTTTGGGAAAAAGTCTGGAGACCTAGAAGGACACTTGAAGATATAACATCTTTAAAACATCGTTGAGCGACTGCGGAGCAGTATGCGGCCGATACCAGAACCATCGACTGCAAAATGCCCTAAATGTGTCTGCAAGCGTTAGGAGTATCTCATTCCCAGTTCCCAGTACGATTCTTGTTGACCATAATGACAAAGAGGTTGCGCCCATACTTTCACACCACGTGTAATAGTTGTGTGCTTCTCGATAATGAATGCCAGGTTCGACCGCAGAATCCTTCTATTCTTAAATCTCTTGTCATTATATACACTTAAGGAGCCTTCACACACTGGCAACTGGAAAGCTTGAATTTCGGTTTCTTTTGATATTTCTTTGATGTGGTTTTTGAGAATCGAAGCTCGCTCGAGCCCTCGCTCACCAACCCCCTAGTGCGATAATCACATGGGAACTGGTCTCTCTTGTAAAAGAGCAATAAAAAGTAATGTCCTTCATTATAAATGTGTGCAAAATTTCAAGGGTCACTTTTGGACAATGGATAATTTATGACTTTTGAAGCTCTGAATGTTGCCAGAGTGTGAATGAAGCTTTAAGAGCAATGCAATATGGTCATAAATTATCCATTATCGGAAAGTGACGCGTGAACTTTTGGACCCGTTTACAATGAAGTACACTAATTTTATTGCTCCTTGAAAAATATAACAAAAGTAACCCAAGTTTTCCATGGCAATTATCGCAGCAGGAGGTTTATCAGATGAGGAAATCGCTCTTCGAGGCTCTCGCAATCTCAAATCCCACACCAAAAGAAATTTGAATAGAACCAATATTGTGCACCGCATTGCGCGCTAGTCTGTGCCAAGATTTAATATACCAGACGTGTGCCCGAGCTCCGTATCCGTATCCGTATCCGCGGATATCTGCGAGGGAAAAAAAGATCCGTATACGTATCCGGATCCATTTTTTTTCTTCAACGGATCTAATACGGATCTTTTGTAGAAATTTCCAGAAAATCAGGAAGAAACTGTTATAACTCATTATGAACTATCTTTAATATATAACTAAAAGAAATACAGTATACTTCTCTTTTACGTTTTCAGAATTTACATTTCCCCGTAATTTACATTTTTTTTTTTTTTATCCCTTCATTTTTCCTATGTATGCAATGAACTCCCTTTCCCGCCGTTTGCACTTAATATATAAGGAATTACAGGCTGTGATTTAATTAAAAAACAATATAAAATAAAAACATCTGAGAGACAGATTCAGTAAGTCAGATGATACTATTCTTTAACAAATAAATAATGCATCAAAACCGATATTGGATAGCTGTTTATACTCAAAGTGACAGTTTGAAAGCAGGTGTTTAACTGCGAATCACTAGAAATGAAACATTCATTTTTATAAGATCTATCATGCATTATCTCTGAGACTGTAAATTTTAAGATAAAGAAATTAATTATAAAAAGTAATACACATATTTTACATAATATATAATTTTCTCTTAACGTAATACTTAAAAAATAAAAAATAAAAAATTGAAATATATAAGTAATGAATATTTCAGTAAAATTCACATAGATTATATGAGTTTTATTTAATACTAGCAGGCTTTGCCCGCTTCGCTGGTCATTATATGGAAATGAATTCTCAAAATACAATATCAGTAATAATAATTTAAAAAAAAAAATCAATGAAATCAGTGAAAATCTAAGTTAAAGTTCTCACTTCAAACTCTCCATACTTTACAAAATCCTTTTACAGTGCATGTTACATACACATACCTAACCGACATATTAAAAAATTGGGACCCTGAGATTATTTGAATTAGAGTTATGTTTTAAAACGTGTTTTTAGCCCCTCCCCCTTGCCTCGCTCTTAAAGGAAAGAAGGGGGAGGGAATTTCGCAAAATATCTTTATCAGCTAGATACATATAACTAACCCACACAATCGAAAATCTCCTTACTAAGATAATTTACTGCAGAGTTACGCATGAATACATGGAATTTCACAAAATCACTTTGTAGTGTGTGTTGAACACGCATAAGCAGTCCATACATAAAAAATTTCAAATAATCACTTTATAGTGAGTGTCTTGAGTACGTATAACCAATCGACATATCAAAAAATCGCTATTCTGATATAATTTGGAGCAGAGTTACTCTTAGAAGCGTTTTTTTTTCCTCCTTTTGACCTGAGCTCTTCTAGATATCCCCGGACAAATTTAGCACTAGAAGGGGGGGGAGCTCCAATTTGCCCCCTCGTAACTTCCCCCCAAATTCGAAAATCGCAAAAAAAAAACAAAAACGAGTTTTTGGAGATGTCCTCAAGAAGACTCTTGGGGGTTTGCTATATCTCTGTGCCATTATGTGCTATTGTGCTATGTTATATTTTGCTATAATTATAAAATGTGTTTAAATGAAATTTATTGGAAAAATTTTTTACTTTCTCTTACCCATATACATGGCAAAGAAAATACTGTTTTTCGATCAAATTTTCAAAATTGAGTTTTTGTTATATTTACTCGTTTTGAGGTCCCATGAATACGAAAACCATGCTTTTAGCGGTTGGTTTGTGTGTGTCTATTATTAGAATGTCTCATGAACAAATAGTAGCATATGCAGTCCAAACTCTGTATTCTAAATTTGTATCATAGAGTGATTTCACACTAAACTTTTTGTTAAGATCAAGTAAATGGTTCGTGTACAGCAACATCCAAGAGAATTCAAATATATTACTTCTATGGGGGAAATTTTTGGTAAGTACAGTGTAACATCTATAGGCTGCCCTAAACAAGATGGATTAATCATATTTTTTATATGTATAAATACACGCTTTGTGCAGATTGCGGAATGGAAATCATTCATCATTCGTTTACAGGGCTACTTAAAGTATTTGGATATATTGGGACTATATTTGGAAATTGCTGAAAATGTATTTCATTTTGTGTTAGGTGTTTTTCATATAAAACTAAATTTAAGAGCACAATGCGATGTGCATGTAGTTAATAAACAATATATAGGGCTACCTAAAATTAAGCTGAACGTTCTTTTCTTTTCAACGTTATTTATGAAAAAAAATGCTTTGCTTTATTTTACTATGCTCACGAACACTGCCTGTCAATTTTCCTGAAGAAATCGACCAACACAAACGAACAGATATCTGAAAGGGGCTTTAAATAGCGACTTTGAAAAAAAATATGTATATATAGTATGTATGTATGTATTATAGCTTTGTTTGAGATGCAGATTTGTCTTTTTTTGGTTTTTCTTGTCCCATTTCTTTTTTTTTTTTTTTTTTTTTTTCACCAAAAGTTAAAATATGAACTTTAAACGTAAAGTTCTGTCGTTCTATCTTTAGATTTAGAAGATTCATCAGTCGTTGTTAGAAGATACACGCCCACCCCCTACGCATACATATACACACATGCACAATGAATAATTTCCAAAAACCACTTTTTCGGACCTTAAAACATGTAAATCAGGTGAAAACTCGATATCGAAACCGAATACGTTACTTCCATTACGTACGGTAAACGAATAACGGAAGCAAAAATTGTTACATGCTTAATTATTACAGATTTTTCAAAGATCCGTATCAGTATCCGCGTATCTTGAAATAGAAGATCCGTATCTGCATCCGTATCTCCAGATATAGAAAAACTGATATCCATATTCATATCCGTATCCGCGGATCACAGTTTTTTACGATCCGGCACATCCCTAATATATACGGGGGTCATTGACATTGAACGAAAAGCGCGATTCGTCACTAAAGATAAGAAAAAAAAAAGAAAAAAGGAAAAGAAAAAAAACGTTACATACTTCCAAAAACGTGTAAGTAAAATAATTAATAAATTTGAAAATAATGCATTATATTTAGTAAACTTAAAAACTAAAAGCTACATTCAAAATCTTATAATATTTGCTTTGTAAATGAAATTTAGTTTTTAAAGTGATACTTAAGTGATTGAAAGGAATATTTATGTACACTATTAGCATAAAGTATTTTTTTATTTATCCATTAAAACTTTAAAACATTTTGAATTAATAAAAGTTATCATAAGAACCAGAGTTTAATTTTTATTTTTCATTCGAAATCACGAACAATAAAATGTTAAAAAACATTAAATCAATAACATTCGTTATATCAATATTAGCTTCATGATGATATTTTAGATTTTATTGCATATTATTAAAATAAGAAAAAAAAAATTGTTTGCGCAGTAACTAAATTTTTGCCTACATGCTTCGATTATTATAGTTTATGGTTGATATTAATTTTAAGAACAACTTAGCATTTCTTCACTACGGCAATTATTTTTAAAAATATATGTACTTTTCTGTTATGTTAACCAAATTCTATCGTTTTTAATCAAATTTGTAAAATTTAGTTTAATGAATATTGGCTTACTACCGGTCCGAAAAGAATAAAATATTTTATCAAAAACAAAATTTTTATAGCGCGACTTTTTTCTCCATCTTTGAGAAACCTTTACTATACAGACAAAATTTGCATAGTTTCTTTCACTACTGCACTGTATTTTTATATCTAATAACACAATTTTCCCCTAAGTTATTAGTATTGTTGTAATTGGCATAGTATCTTCTTTTTTTCTCTCTCTCTCTCTCTCCAGAACTGGGGGCTCTGCACCGTGTTCCCTCCGCTCGCTCTACCTGCCTATTCTCTGCTTTGCCTTTCACTGAATAGGAATATTAATAGTGCAAAACAATATTGTATAAATCCCCATATTCAATGTCAAATTGAAATACATAACATTTAATACAACTTTTTTTTTTTTTATGAAATAGTATGCTAAAAATCATTAATTTTTTTTTTTAGAATAGAAAGAGATTCGTAATATCTAGACCATTCTGCGTTACCGATTTAGTATATTACTTCCTTGGCGACTTTTAAATTTTTGTCACTATACGATGATTTTTTTTTTTTTTTTTTTTTTTTTTTTTTTGTATAATTGCTTGTTAAAAAAAAAAAAAAAAAAAAAAAAAAAACAATCTAGTATCTATTTCTTATAATGCCTATATATTTAACTATTGAATTTTCCTGATATACAGCTAGGTAATAATTTTACACATTCGAAAATGTCTGAAAAGAATAAAAATTTATTATTTTTATTTTAATTTTGAAAAACCTCTTACAGTTTGGTTCTTAAAATAACGAAAGGTAAAATGTACTCGTTTCTCTGTAAGAGTTCTAGCCGATGAATTTTTTTTTCCCTTACTATAATTGGAAATATGACATGTATCATAGAGATGTTTTAATCTCTAATGTTAAAAAAATATCAGTGCGAAATTAGAAGATGCTGCAATTTATAAATGAGTTTGAATTTGACTCAAAAATATTTTTTATGCCAAAATATATTCGAAGCATTTTAAAACATGTTTTTAAATAAAATAATCTGGTGCGTCACTCACACGACTTTCTCTTACCCTGAAATTTAATACTATAAATACAGGTTGCAGATTAAGAGGTAAGATAACGAGAACTGTCATGTAAACCTATGCTAAACAATTCAAATTAGGCTTCAGAAGAGTTTTATACGATAATTAGTTCTGTGTGAGGGGGGCTACCGCCCGCCTCAACCCCCCGTTTCATTAATGCACCTACATTTATATAGAATTTAATTCGGTTATTAAAAAATAATTCCGTTTTTAAAAAATAATTTATTAAAATTATTATTTAAAAAAATTATTTTTTTATGATAATGCAGACGGATTTCCATATTAGAGAGGTAGTGTAACACTAAATATCCAAAAAAAGTCCATTTTACTCTCAATATTTAAAAAAAAAAAAAAAAAAAAAAAAAAAAAAACGATTTTTTTTTTCCTTTTTTTTTTTTTTTTTTTTTTTTTTTATTATTAAAAAAAATCTATAACTTTGTTTTAAATTATCACAGATTTATAGTTCAACCATTCGTTTTAAAGGTATTCGAGAGCTCTTTTGAATGATACCCATCATGAAAATTTACTCCCCTGGGGGGGAAGTCCCCCTCCAGGGGAGTAAATTTTCATGGGGAGTAAATTTCCTGGAGGGGGACTTCCCCCCCAGGGGGGGAGGCGAGCCTCCTACATACACAAAAAATTTTTCCCAGTTAACTATCACTATTACAATATATATATATTCGTTTCATTTGGTTTAGTGCAGTCTATAGACGTTAAACTCTATTTTCCTGCAAATTCCCCCATAGACGTAATGTATTAGAATTCTCTTGATTGTCCCTGTACACGAACCATTAGCTTGATCTTAACGAAAAGCTTACTGTAGCATCCCTATATTATACACATTTAGAATACCAAGTTTGAACTTTCTGCCATAATTTGTTTTTGAGATATGCTGATAACAGACAGACACACAGACATACAGACAGACACACAGACAGACACACAGACATACACACAGACCATTTGCTAAAAACATGATTTTCGTATTCAGGGGACCTCAAAACGTGTAAATATCACAAAATCTCGCGTTCGAAAATTTGACCCAAAAACAATACTTTCTCCACCTTATGGGTAAGAGAAAGTAAAAATTGGTAAACAATATAAGAAATTGCTAGTAAGAAATTTAATTTTCTAAAAATAGAAAAATAATCTGGTGTGTCACTCACACGACTTTCTCTTACCCTGAAATTTATTGCTATAAATACAGGTTGCAGATTAAAAGGTAAGATAACGAGTACTGTTATGTAAACCTGTGTTAAACAATTCATATTAGGCTTCTGAAGAGTTTTATATGATAATTAGTTCTGTGTGAGGGGGGATACCGCCCCCCTTAACACCCCGTTTCATTAATGCACCTAGATTTATATAGAATTTAATTCGGTTATTAAAAAATAAATCTGTTTTTAAAAAATAATTTATTAAAAATATTATTTAAAAAAAATATCTTTTATGATAATGCAGACGATTTCCATATTAGAGAAGTAGTATAACACCAAATATCAAAAAAAGTCCATTGTATTCTCAATATTTAAAAAAAAAAAAAAAAAAAAAATACGATTTTTTTTTCTAAGTTTTTTTTTTTTTTTTTTAAGTTAAAAAAAAAAAAAAAAAAAAAAAAAAATCGCGAGGGGGGACCTCCTCACCCAGGGGGGGAGGCGAGGCTCCTACATACACAAAAAAAATTTCCCAGTTAACTATCTCTATTACAAAAAATATATATTCGTTTCATTTGGTTTAGTGCAATCTATAGACGCTAAACTCTACTTACCTGCAATTTCCAAAATAGACGTAATGTATTAAAATTCTCTTGATTGTCCCTGTACACGAACCATTTGCTTGATCTTAACGAAAAGCTTACTGTAGCATCCCTATATGATACACATTTAGAATACCAAGTTTGAACTCTCTGCCATAATTTGTTTTTGAGATATGCTGATAACAGACAGACACACACACAGACACACAGACGCACACAGAGACACACACAGAGACATACACATAGACATACACACAGACCATTTGCTAAAAACATGATTTTCGTATTCAGGGGACCTCAAAACGTGTAAGTATAACAAAATCTCGCGTTCGAAAATTTGACCCAAAAACAATACTTTCTCTACCTTATGGGTAAGAGAAAGTAAAAAGTATCTGCAGACGATTAAGGGACGACTAAAACGAGGCGGAGCTTCCACTGTTTGTGGTAAAAAGCTGCGGTGTGACTGGCTATGTTCTATTATTTGTGGGCTAAATTAAGACTTCTATAGGTTAAGTCTTAAAAAATCAACATCATGACGTCGAATGGCGTCAGAGAGTCGAGTTGCCAATTGCAATCTTAATTTATTTTTTCATTGAAAATATCTAAGATAACGCGTTTCATTTATTTGCAGACGATAAATTTCTTTGTGACCAATAACAACATTGACATTTATTTATTTATTTATTTTACACCATTGATTACATTTTAAATTCCCTATATAAAATGACGTCGTTGACAGAAAAAATAAAGTAACAAGAGAAACTATTTGAAAGTTTGCAAAGAGTACCTTTGTCAACGCAACGTTTTTAATCTAAAACTTCGTTAATTAAGAAAATAGAAATTTCTAACTGAGAGAAATGTGTTACTTGGATTATTCGGCAAACATTGATGCATCTCATGACGCTGAGGACCCTCCCGTTCGCGAAGAGACGCGGTCACAGAAAAAAAAATTGACGCTGTTGGCAGTAACTTTTTTTTATATATACAGAGAAATAAGGCAATCAAAATCAGAATACATGATGAATGCGAAACTTTTAGCTCAATTATCATATGTCAAGAGGGACGAATGAAATAGTAAATTTATTATCAAGTCAATCATAAGTGGAAAGTGACATATTTATTAAACGTTATTTACAATATGTATATATATGTTTTTAGAGATATGTAAATTCAATCATTTTACTAAAAAAAGAATTGAAAACTGATTTAAAATAAATAAATTATAATACAAACATTTCTGGTAATTTTTAATATTTGAATCTTTTTTTGGTAGTTTGTGTATATACATACACTAAGGAACAGAAAATAAAGTCGCACTTGGATATTTTCCTTTTTACTTTCTCTGACCCACATAAGTTAAAGTGCCCTCCCTCATTTCACCCCCATTACGTCTTCTCTTATCCCTGAGTGGCGCCACCTGTCACGCAAGGCAGAAGAAGCGGGAGGTATAAAAACAACGAGTCAGTAGTGAAAGTTTCTTTCTCCAAGATATATACATACATCTGTTATATGCGTTGGTGTTCCTGTTTTTAGAAGAGGTAAGTTCTTACTATATATTTTGTAGAATGTTATTTAGTGTACTATAAGTCATTCTTTCTCATACATTGCAAGTATTCTACGTTGGTAAGATACTAATAGTAGTATACAGTGGGTCTTCGGACGTTCATGAATAATTGTATTTAATACATAAAATTCATAGGAAGGTATAATAAAACTTACAGGATAAAAAAACTTACAATCATGAAAATGAAAATAGCACATCTGAATAAATAATAAAGCTGTGATCTGTTGGCTTTGCAATTTTAAAAAATTGCTCAGTGAAAGTACAAAATGAAGAATTTCTAATCGTGTCATAATTTGTTTGATATACATTTAAAAAAATAAAACCAAATAAAAACTAAAAATAATTCATTTTATAACTACTCAGTATAATCATAAATCAAATATTAAAATGAGATATGAATACCTAATTTAATTTTTATAATTTAAAAATTAAGGACATTAAAAAAATCTCGCAAAAATGTACTTATTCATTTGAAACAAGATCGTGTGATTTAGAAATAAGAGAAAAAGGGAAGTGGGGTCGCCATCTATGTATTATTATAAAAAAGAAAGTAAATACTATAAATAAATTAATCCTAAAGCTTTTCAAAATATTACCAATAAATATACATCTAAATTGGAAACTAAAGGACTATACTAAAATGATCTTTATTTTTAATATATACAGGGTGCTCCAAAAAAGCATGATGAAAGTATTTTAAGTTCCTGATTTCAAATGTATTGATGTAAGTATAATTCTTACAAATTAATAGCACATATATTGACATTTCAGGTGAATTCTTGATTACCGGAAATAAAGAATAAGATATATGGAATCACTGACCTTGGAAGAACGATTATTTATCGTAAGAAAATTTTATGAGAATAGCCGAAGTAATGTCACCGTTCGACTGGCATGTCGTTCAGAGTTCGGAAAGAAAAGAACACAGAGTGAAGTATTAATCGTGCGGTAAGTTATAGCACTCAAAAGTCGCAGTGATTTTGAAGCAATAAGATGGCTGATGTTCTCGTTCTAATCTCACACTGATTCTCATTGTTTACAGGTTGATGAACAGATTTGAATCTACCGGGTGTGTTTGAGATGCAAGAGGCAAGGCCGTCGGGACGAAAATCCACAGTTGTTACTGATGACAACATGGAGCGTGTACGCGCATTCTTTAAGGATCAGCCAACCACTTCCACTCGACAGGCGGCCCACCAATTAAGCATATCCAAAACATTATTATAAAGACTCACGAAAGCAGTGGGGTTGCGTCCATACGAAATCCAAATGTGCCAGCCACTAAAGTAGGGAAACACTGTACGGCGGAGAGATAAACCACATGATCGAGGAACTTGAAAATGGTTCCATCAGTGAACACAAGATCTGGTTTAGTGATGAGGCCCATTTTCAGTTGAATGGTTACGTGAACAAGCAAAACTGGCGCCATTGGGGTACGGGAAATCCTCATCTCAGTGTCGTATCACCACTGCATCCACAAAGGGTAACGGTGTGGTGTGCCATATCGTCGAAGCGGATAATTGGTCCGATATTCATTGACGGTATGGTCACAGAAGTGAAGTATCGAGAGTTGCTAGAGCGTCACTTTGACCCTAAAACGGGCCGGCTCAACATGACACGCCGGTACTGGTTCATGCAGGATGGGGCTCATCCCCATAGAACTGCTGACGTCTTCACGCGGCTTGAAATGACGTTTGGTGAGCGTTTTATTACACTGGATTCAGAGAAATTTACGGGGCACTGGCCGGACTTAAATCCGTGCTACTTCTTCTTATGGGGTTACATCAAGGACAGAATCTATAAGAATCCCCCTGATTCACCAGAGGACCTGAAATCGGACGTCAGAAGTGAGATTGATGCACTTGATTCCGACACACTCCAGTGTGTTATGACAGAGTTTCGGAACCGACTTTATAACACTATAGTCGGGAACGGTAAACATTTCGAGCATCTTGTATATTAAATGTCATTCATATCTTTATTCAATAAAATATGTTTCATGTTCTTGTATGCTGTCTTTTTTCCACAAGGATCGCTTACTTTCTATCATGTGTTTCCGACCACCCTGTATATATATATATATATATATATATATATAAGGTGTGCCCAAATGAAAAGGAGACCTAAGCTGTAGCTGCGTTATATGAAGTCCCAGTGAGTCAATGTGTTGGCCGATATATGGCATGGGGGTATTGCTACATGCACATGCGCAGTTAACGGCTTCGCATCAATATCCTCATTGCTGGAGAGTCATTTCCGTAGTTCGTTATATGATGGATTCCTCCAGATCAGCACAAAAGGTGTGCCCAAATGAAAAGGAGACTAAAGTTACATGTGAAGAAATTTTAATAACAATATTATAATTACAGTTAATGTGGTATAATACAACTATAAATAATTGCCATTTGATACACTGATCCCAGCGCGTGGGAAGGGAGTGGATGGCTCAACAGATGGGTCAGGCAAACATCCATTCTATCCGTCTTCTGATTCTCTGACAGATGCTTGGGCACCCATTGTGCACAAACTTTGCCATAACCAAGCTTTTTGTGGATTATGTGATGTGCAGTTCCTTTGTTTATCGACAGTTCAACAGTAATTTCACGTGTAGTGATCCGGCGGTTCTGCCGTATGAGCTCATCCACAGCCGATCTTTTTGTGCTGATCTGGAGGAATCCATCATGCAACTAACTGCGGAAATAAATCTCCAGCAAGGAGGATATTGATGCGAAGCCGTTAACTGCGCATGTGCATGTAGCAATACATGCCATATATCGGCCAACACATTAACTCACTGGGATTTGATATAACGCCGCTACAGCTAAGGTCTTCTTTTCATTTGGGCACACTTTATATATATATATTTATATTATTATTGTTAATAACCAAAATTTGAATGCTTATTTTTAAATTTATACTATTACATTTTGCTTTGATAAATGTTTATTAAAATAAATAAGGTTAAATTTAAAATTATATTCTAGTGATTAAAACTAAAAAAAATCTTTTTTTTTTTTTTTTAATATATATATATATAATCTTATCTATATATTTTCACCATTATAATTTGGAAATCCTTAAATAAAATAAAAATAACAGCATTAAATATAGGACGATCATAAATATTTTACGCAATAATGTTCTTCCAACCACTGTCAGACCAACAATGGTAAAAAGATGAAAGTGATGGCATAATGTACAAAAATAGTAAATATATATATATATATATATATATATATATATATAAGCAACCTTTATATTCCATTTTAAATCTTTTGCGACACACGTTTTAAGTTTAATTCTTGACCTTTAAAGCAATTAATAAGCATTTCCTGAGCGTCTATACCATTACTTTGACATTTAAATACCATTAATTATTCAATAAGTGTAAGTTACGACTATGTTTTCAACAATAAATAAAGTATACAATGCTTCCTTAAGCGTTCAATTCTTCAACTCTTTGACAGCATATCGATATCTTATTAAGTTTCCAAAATATTTTTCAGCACATTAAACAGTTCATTAGTTTAGGTCAGGGGTCGTACTCCTCACCCTTTATTCAGAGCATTTTCAGAGATAGATTTCTGCTCTTTTTGCTACCAATATTTCTATAATTTCTATCCTATTTAATCGCATTAAATTTCTATAAAAATATGATAGAATTTTTATATGAAAATAGTGTTAACATGAACGGCCGGTATTTCTAATCTTTGAAATTATCCTGAAAAAAGGGCGACCCCTGGTTTCGGTAGACAGATTTGGAAGTCTTCGGTTAGGCCTGCCTTACTGATTATAGGATGATTACGCAGTTTTACATTCTCAGAAAATTTCAGAGACATATTAGTTTCTCTTACCCATACATGGTGGAGAATGTATTGTTTTGGGGTCCAATTTTCAAAACTAAATTTTTATTATATTTACACGTTTTGAGATTCCGTGAATGCAAACAACAGGTTTTTAGCGGTTGATCTGTTTGTGTGTATGTGTGACTGTGTATCTGTATGTGTGTCTGTTACCAGCACATCTCAAGAATAAATATTAGCTGAAAATCCAAACTTGGTATTCTGAATCTTTATCATATAAAGATGCTACACAAAACTTTTCATTGAGGTCAAGCAAATGAGTCGTGTACAAGAGCATCAAAGAACATTCAAATGCATAACGTCTATGAGCAAAATTTTTGGTAAGCACAATTTAACATCTATAGGCAACACAAAAGAAAATGAAATGTATATGTACATTTTTTAAGTATAAACGTAGGCTTCATGCAGAATAAAATGTGAATATCATTCACTATTCGTTTATATGAGTAAAGAACCTGAATATAGTGCGACTATACTTGAAAAGTGCTAGAAGTGTATTTCCGGTGGGGCATTAATTTAATGATATACGACAATACTTAAGTACACAATGTTGTGCATACATACTTTATAGACAATATACAAAGCTACCAATAATAAAACGAAAACATTCTTATATATTGAATGTATAATAATTGGTGAAAGTGTTTTACTATATTTTACCATATCCATGAAAATTGCTCAGGAATGAAAATTAATTCCTCATACCCATAATATATATATATATTATATTTATTTATTTATTTTAAGTTAAATTTTCAGCGTTGGTTCTTTATATAACTACGCGTTTTAAAATGTCTTGAATAGTATTGTCAATTTTTTAACGGTTAATCTTTGTTTATGTAAATTCTATTTTCTATTTTCAGGAAAATAGAACAATTTTTTTATTATTACTGTGATTTTATATACTTCTAAGAAAATGAAGCACTGAAAAACAGTTATTGTTTGAGTAGCGAAGCATTCTGCTCAAGTCTAGAACTGTGTTCTGCAGTCAATTAATATACTGGGTGGTCAGTTGATAGGCAGCCAATTGATATATTTATACTAATTCTAATATAAATAGCATACTGTAAACTAACACAGGCGAACGCATAATCGCTAAATTTTGGTATGCGAATGGTTCCTAAAATGCGCTCAAGGTATTTGAAAACAGTTCAAAACATGTCCACTAGGAGACTTTTGCATAGAAAATGCCGAATTTAATAAATTAAATGAAACACAAGTTACCAAAAACTAATAATTAAAGTTCAATACAATACAACCTGTGACTATAATATACCGCCCTTTAGAATATAAAAAAAGGGGGAAAAGGCGAAAAGTCGCACTTTACAAAGAAAAAAAGTCAAAAATCTATTGAAAAAACTCGCAATCACAAGTGTGTGGAGAAAAAAAAAAAAGCTAACACCGGAAAGAATATAAGGTGAAAATTGACTAAAAAAAGTTATCGAAGCTCGGGAAGGGATTGGGCTAGGGACCCTGAAGCTATCGTTGAGGGTTTGCTACGTCTCGCCTAATATAAGACTCTGATTGAACATCCATTATATAGCCTGTGACCGTGATGACAATATCACCCTGTGAATGAAGATTGTTGATTTTTGGTATTTGAACTACATTTATGTTTTTTATGTACTTTTTCAAATCTCCTTTGTATATTTATCTATGAATTTCGATAAGTAAGATAAGAATAAAAATATATTTAGGATTATCATAAATATTTTACTGTAGAAAAGGTTACCGAGCCAATGTTAGAAAACAATAATAAAAAAGCGAAAATAAAATATATAATGAAGAAGGCTCCGTAAATGATGTCATATAGAGTACAAAACTATAATAATAATAATAATAATAATAATAATAACAAACATAAACGTTATTTTCCTTTTGTTTTCTTTCCGACACGTGTTTTAATTTCTCTAAATTCTCATAGCCTTACAGTTTTCATTTCGTTAATGCAGGCGTCAGATTCCTTAGAGAAACTCTTTTAGGATTTCGAAGCAATAATTAACTTATTTGAAAACAAATGTGCTTAAAATAACGCGATCAGAATGAAAACGTTTGTCACGATACGTATAACACAACTTAAAGAGCTTTCCTATCAATTACATGAAATAGAAAGCAATATATTCAACTACATTCAAGTAGGCCTGTATATCTTCTGTATATCTTATATGCTACAAAGAGTGCACTAAAATTTCGCATGTTAAAATAAATCACATAACACAACCGAAAATGCTTTTTTAAGCATTTCCACTTACAATCAATAATGTATCTAAATTCTTTCAAGTGACCAATTATTATTTTTTTTTTTTTTTTTTTTTTTAGTTTGAACGAACTTCTTTTGAAGCTCATTTACGCTGTAATGAATAATATTTCAACTTTACACAAAAAAATACGTCAACTAAAAAACTTAGCTGAAACCAATATTTTGGTACTAAGTTTCACCAGTCAGTTTTTGAGTGGTGAATATTACTAAAATAGCATTATTAAAATGGTGAAACACAGTGCACCAAATTTCTCAAAATATTGGTTGCAACTAAATTGGAACCATATTTATGGTGACAATTAGATTTTCGTAAATTCGAAAATTTCGTAGAATTTTATTTTTAACAATGTACAAATTTTTAGTTTCGGAAAGAGCCAATAGACGGGTTTTGTTACATAAATAAATGCGAAGCTAAAATTTATTTTAGCAATGGATCAGACTATCCGTCTTTGCTTTACAAAAACAGATATGGTCAATGTCGATGTTAATTGGTTAATAAATCATGTGATACGTACCGAGAAGCTCCTTTGAAATTTTCATTATCGATTTATAATACAATGTGAAGTAAGCATAGTCTTTAATTCATTTACAAGACTAGCTGTAAAATTTTACAGTAATCTGTCCTACATTTATAGTAAGGATGTGTTTTATTTTTACAGAAATTATTTTTACGGTGTGCGCCATGATGGTAGACTTGAAAATAACCACTCTCTGTGCAGCAACTAAATAATGAAAAAAGGGGGTAAACGCGCTATTTTTTCCTACTAGGAGGTTTATAAGCAGGCATTTTTTATCAACTCCAGGGCCCGACTTAGACTACCTGGAGCCCCGGGGCAAGCTAATTCTGGGGGCTACCTTGCAGTGGCATAAGGTCTTAAGGTTGCAAAATTTCTGCTTATGCCTGTTGGGGGGACCCTTCCAGAAGGGGGGCCCAGGGCAACTGCCCCACAGGGGCAGATCAGGGCCTGATCAACTCCATACAAATTACATATTTTAGCAATTAAATGCAAATGAAGACAAACAGCAGCTATTGATCCCACATTTTGGAAATCAACCATAAATAATGGAATATTTCACAAATTAGGCAAAATTAACCCTTTCGTGACGGGAGGCGCAAACGCGCACTTACCGCTGAAGCGTTTCGAAATATAAACGCGTTGTTTAATAATTTTCTGTAAAGTATTTAAACGGAATATGCTTTATGTATTTTTAATTACATACTTTATTTACTTAAAATATTTCTTGTTTAAATATAAATTTTTCTTTTCTTTTTTTTTTTTTTTTTTTTTTTTAGTATTTACTTACTATTTAATGACTTGTGACATTATTCATTTGTCAATTAAATATGTTACTTAAAATTATTTTTTAGTATGAAAATTTTGAAAACAGGGGTCGACACATAGTCCTACGTTACAATCCTTGAACTTGTAATAACTCATTTTTCATTTTGGAGGATTTTTGCGGGAATGTTAACAAACGGAGCGTCGTCTTATTTTCTTAGCAGTTCCTTTTGAACAAATATATTAGTGTCACTATTACTACTCTCAGAGTCTGTATCAGAATAAATATCTGAAATATTTTGTATGGTTTTTGCTATTTCAAGTTCAGTTAAATAATTTGGACGCTTCGACATTGCAATGGTAAACAGAAAAATTTCACTTCTACAATCGATTAAAAATCGGTCAACTGCAATCGTTTATTATCGATTAAAAACTTCACCACAAATCCAAATACCCAATGCTCTATCGAAAATAAATCTCTCTTACTGACTATAAACAAAAAAACACGTGCTCGTTTAAAGAGCCGTCATAAAGCATACGATTTGGAAACATTCCTTTCCCCTTTTGTTTATATAAACAAAATACACATGCATGTGAGTCATGCTACTTTCATTTTGAGAACAATGTTAAATCTAAATGTATTTCCCATCCTACGGACATACAGTGCCATCTTGTACCGAAAATTATAGTTTTTAAAAGGTTCCAGAACGATAGCACAAATATGTGACGGACGGGAGTGAACGAGAAAACGCTTTGTCACGCCGACATGCCGGCCAGGTAATGAGTGCATTTTTTGCTGGCACGTATGGGTGGCAGTAAGTACGAAAGGGTTAAAACAGAAATTTTGTTGATACGTAGTGAAATAATCATGCATATCTGAAATCAGCTCTGAAAAGATCGAAAATTCTGACTATTAACGCAAAATAATTGCGTATTTCAGCAATCGGTAGAGAAAAATACTCCGAGTTTCTACGATTAGCTGTAACTTAACGTAAATTAATTCAAAAAGCGACAAAAGTATCCCGCATTGAGGAAATAGGCTACAAAAAGTCGCATTTTTAATATTCTGATATAAATTAAGCAGGAATTTTGTATATTTTTTGTTAAAATAATTACATTGTATTTCAGAAATCCACTTTAAAAAATATATAAATTTTCTATATTACTGAATAAAATAATTATTTATTTAAGCATTTGTCGTCTATATATATGTGTGTGTGTATTTATGGAATTAGCTGTGATTAAATATAATTTGTTTTATCAGCAGAAATATATTTCCGAATTTTTTAAATTGACCGTAAAAAAGTCATATCTTATTACTCAAACGGTCACAAAAAAGCAAAAAAATTATGAGTTTAAATCTTTTTAAAAATCACATTTTCAGCAAATCTAGTCCAAAAACAGATCCTTCTCAAAATTCAAAAATTTTGAAGTGCACAAGCTATAAAAATCAATTGTCCTGAGGCGGACCTTCTACATAATCAGTTAACTTAAAACTAACCCTTCACAAAAATTTGACGACTTTTAAAAGATTGTTTATTTAGATAGACCTGGAAAAAATCCACTCGCCACGTGGGGGGTTAGCCAAAAGGATCTATCAGCTACTATTGAATAACTTAAACTTTTAATGTTTATATCTATATTTCGGTAATCAGCTGAAAATATTTTAAAACGTAGCGAGTAAGCTGAAAGGATAAGTTAAATATGCATTTGCAGTTAATCGACGTAAATATCGCGTTTTTTAGCATATTCTGAATAAGACTTATTTACAAAATGTTAAATTATTTTTAAATTGGCTGCGAAAATTACTGCTTTTTTAGGTTAATTCACTATGTGTATCGCTTGTGTATCCCACTCCCGAAATACTCATTATATGCAAAACCTGTTTTAGAATAACATTATTTCACAGCCGAATGAGAAATATGAAGTCTTTTATTTTTCTTTTTTTTTTTTTTTTTTTTAATAGCTAGTTGCCGAAATATGGGATCCTTTTGACACTGAATCACACAATTTGCACTTTTCAGGCTTATTTCTAAATATAGAAATTTTTTACCAGACTTATAAAACACGCCAATTTTTTGCCAGACTTCTTACTTTTTTCAAGGCCAAATTTGTAGTTACTCAACTTTTGGGAGGTAGATTACTTAAATGTCTATGATTACTTAGGAATATAATGAAGATAGTATTATTATTATTATTATTTTACAATGGCGAAATAAGAAATTTTCTCGCAGTCAACTACTCCTTTCTGTAATCCCTAATTTTCACTTATTAAAAGTGGCATATTCTGCTAAATAAAAAAAGGCAATTTTTAAAGAATTACTTATATTTATATAATATATATTTTTTTCATTAAATTAGAAGTTCACATGTGTTTTATATTTGTTGTACTACCTATTAAACGATCTTATTTCCTAATTTTGTTTTTAAATCTAATAGGACAAATTGCAATCTATTTAATCAATTTGAACCACAATTTTCAGAATTACTAAGAAGAATTTACAGTTTTTTTTTTTTTTTTTTGATAGGGGGAAGGAAGTTATGTGTATTTTGTTAACATTTTTAATGGCAGCAATTAATTTAAATAATTCTGACTTTAACAAAATTAGCTCTGGAGCCCTTAACTACACATCCTATTCCTCTTGTACGGTGTGTTGCGTTAAACATTCTGACTTCGGCAAATACTGCCAAGTCATTTGGCATTTCTGGAAATCCTGATTATGACAAAATTAACTCTTTTAGATGCCTGCAGTGCTCTCCTTTGATGGCAGGCATAACTGAGCCAAATAAAAATTTTATTTGCGATAGTAAGGGAACTGATGTTTAATGTAACATATCAAGTTATGGACACCGCAAGTACCCGCAAGCGAGACTTTGTACAGTAAACTTTCTCAAGGAAACAAACAGGGCGGTAATGTTTGCCAATGGAGAAGGCATTTACATATGGGAGTTAATCAAGGTCAGAATTGCGTAGTGCAATACATTGGATTTGGTGTGCCACGAAGTGGGAATTCGCCACAGTCGGAATTTTCAGGGATCACAAACTAGCTGGTTGCCTAAGTCAGTTTGTAATTAAATAAAATCTTTATTATATATATATATATATATATAATTCTCCGTTTTAGACGAATAAGAAAAATGAGTGCAGGATGAAAAATCCAATTTTAATTTAACATTCCTTCATTAACTTTCTGTTCTAAAATTCTTTAAGTGTTTCACCTCTTCTAAAGCTCATTTTTAAGAAAAATTGCATTAATATTAGCTTAAAAATTATTGCTTATATTAAAAGTGAATCAGTGCGCGCAGAAGGGACTTCGGTTCTTTTATTTATTATTATCTTTTTTTTTTTTTTTTTTTTTTTTCAAACTTGAGATAGTAGTAGTTTCAGTGTTTTATATGCACACCCATTAATGCATATAGAAAAGATGTCAGTCTCATAATTATTCAGGATGGAGCAGAGGGACCAATTTTCTTGTTGCGAACGAATTCGTTCCTGGGCTGAAGCCTTTACTACCTACAGTCGGTAACAAAAGTGTCCGAACACTAGCAAAAATTCCTATATAAAAAAGGTACACTTCATACGGTTTTGTTAAATAAATCCTTATCGAATCCTGTTCTCAGTCAGTATAAAAACATGATTCGATAAGGATTTATTTAACAAAACTGTATGAAGTGAACTTTTTTTACATAGGAATTTTTGCTACTGTTCGGGCACTTTTGTTACCGACTGTACAATAGACTCTAACATCTACTAGATGGCAGCGCTGTAGAACAGCTTTTAGACAGACATATCTAAGTTATTTTTTTTTAAATTCCTAAAAAATATCTACAATTTTACAAGCAAATAGTTGAAAATTAGCCGACATGTAGTGAAAATATTGATGGTTAAAAGGGTATTTCAACAATTAATTAAAAAGTATAAGTACAAATGTCTTTTTTTAGTACGACAGGACTATTTCTTTCAATCTGCTACTTTGCTTTGTTACCATTTTGTATTATTCCACTTCCAATATACCAGGATGTCTGCCAATACCCAATTTTACCATTTAATTTCTTAACTATCTTAAAATATTTTGAAATTTTATTGGTAACCAATGATCAGACGTGAAAATTCATTTTAAATAGTTTGGAATATATATATATATTTATATTTATATATATTTATACCAGCTATGTGAAAAATGCCAAAGCCTGGAATTGAACCCAGGACTTCCGCCTAATGTGCAGATGCTCTTCCACTGAGCCAACCTGGCTGATAACCAGCTCGACATTTCTTACATAATAACAAGTACATCTGCGTTTGCAGATGCGGTGACCTTGCCAACGGTTATTATGTGAGAAATGTCGTGCAGGTTATCAGCCAGGGTGGCTCAGTGGAAGAGCATCCGCATATTAAACAGTGTGCCAGGGTTCAATTCTAGGTTCTGGCATTTTTTCACATAGTTAGTATAAAAAATCAACCTTATACTCCAAACTATTTAAAATATTTTGTCAAATCTGTAAAAAAAATTTACATTTTTAAAAACCTACTCTTAAGCTAGAGATTCTTCCTCGATCGCATGTAAAGACCAATTGCTGATCTTGGTATCCGAGACCATCAATATTCATAAATTGGATGGCTTCTGAATATTTGATGGCTATATCTTCCAAATATATATTGATGATGGTTTCTAGATATTGTCGGCGATATCTTCTGCAGATATAGTGATAATGACTTTTGCTTATTTTTTGCCAATATTTTCCGAATATATATTGATGATGGCTTCTGAATATTTGTTGGCGATATCTTCGGAGTACATATTCATGATGGCTTTTTTATATGTGTTGGCGATATCTTTCTGAATATGCATATCTTTCTGATTATAGCTTTTGAATATTTGTTGGCAATAACTTGAGGATATGCATAGATTATGGTTTCTGAATATTTGTTGTCGAGGCCTCTAGGATATGCATGGATTAATGGTTTCTAAATATTTGTTGGCTATTTCTTCTGGATATGTTTTGATAATGGCTACATCTTACCAATGTTAATGACTTCTACATAGTTGGTGAAGGTTTCTATAGGGGAGAGTGGTGCACCTTGGGACACTGGCAATTTCTAAAAGCCTATTGACAACATCAAAAAAAAAAAATTCTAAGTGTGATTCTAAAAAATAGGTAACAACACAGTAAAAGGCAGCATCAGAAACGCTGAACACAGGACTTAGTGAGTGAAAGAAAATTTCATCACTCAAAAGTAAATATTTATCTCCTTCTAATTTCGATTTTTGAACTAGTATTTGTAAAACTATTTTGCTCAATTTTAAATGGATATAAAACAGAAGATTTTTAAATGTTATGGTTATGAGAAAGTAATGATACTGCATTTAGATTGACCACCATTTTGATTTTATTTAAACCGTGTGGTGATTGTACCTTGGGACAGTTGTGATATAGATTATCACATATTATAAAATTTATATTTTTCTCTTTAAAGGAATAGGTAAATTATCTAAATAAATTAAATTATAAATTAGATTCCTTAATCTTAAAAAACTACTTAAAATATAACGATTTTACCCTATAAATAATAAATTTTACATTATGCGTTTTCTAATTTTTATATCTTCCCTTTCATCCCTTTTTCGATGTAACTGAAACAAAAATCTTTGATCTGTTCCCAGTATTCATTTAACAAGCTTAACGTACTGAAAATTCTTTTCGCTCTGTAGATGATAATGTTTTGTCTTATTTCTATCCTTTTGTTTTGGGAAACCAGAAAATAATTAATTCGGTCTCTTTTAATCTTACATCGAAATGTAACTCCTGCAACCTCTCGTCACCAATTTTACATCAACGGTTAAATAGAATATTTGCTTAGCTAGTTATTTTTCCCAGGGTCTAAATCTTTGCGAAATCATGCCAACATTCCCTAACAACGGTCAATAAATTACTCGTGGCTTTTTAAAAATATACATGTGAATATCCCTAACGTAAGGCAACCATTCCCTATCTTAGAACTTTGAACTTGGCATATAATTCAACGCCAAAGGCATTGTCATTTGTTTTACTTCAGTTTAAGAGCGGTCACTTTTTTTCGGATCTTAAAACATGTAACAACTCAAGAGCGATTCGGGTCTAGGGCCCGGCCTGATTCTCGCGATTGTTTCCCCACTCCATGCTGTAAGCTTTGTACTGTTATTCCAACTATAGTCACGCTCCAAATTAGATGCTTTGGAATATTTAATAAATTTCCTTTAACCGATATTCTGCTTCTTGGATGCGTTCTTGGGTAACCAGTTATCATCTTTAATTAATTAAACTTAACTTTTTTTCAGCTCAATCTGAAGTGCCAAAATCAATACTAATAATTCTTGAACTGCAACTATTCATCGTCAGATATCAATTATCAATATAACATACTGGTGCCTATACCTTAAAGAGGCATTTTTAATTTAATTTAATGGAGTGGGGGAACCAACTTGCTTTGGAATTTATACTACTTTTATCATTCAAAAGTTTTTTATGTGGAGTTTTCGCCAGTAAGATTTCCATGAATTTTTACGTTTTTTTTACGACTATATTGATGTTTTGCTCGACAAAATTCTGCTTTTATACGCTGACCGCAAACATCTAGCATCTGTGTGGAAATAAATAAGTTGTGGATAGAAGGAAGAAGAGAAATGACTTTTAGCAAAACTATTTTGCATTGACATTTTATCGACCTGTATTACGAACTTTCAAGTTACATCTTTTAGAAGATATATGCGACAAGCCGTGGTGTTAAAGAAGAAATACTTATTCTTCAGAGTAAAGCAATGTCCTTTTTCGCCTAAAATAATAATAAAAAAAAAAATATTCCTCATATTAGCTTTACAGCTGTGAAATAACTCTTGAAAACTATCCTAACCGCATGTTTTCGAGTCGAATCATAAAGGAAAAGCTTCGCAAATATGAAATTTTGTTTTTGATAAGCCACAGACGGAGATGAAAATAGAAGTAAACAGTGAAAGCTTAACGTATCTCATCAAAGAACCGCAAATTTTATTATGTATATTTTACAAGATTAATTTACCTATTTGTTGTTGAATGCATACCTGAGAAGTGAGTGCTTTTTTTTTTCATTAGATTGGATAATTTATTTAGAATACCGACATCTGTACAAACTTTTATTATGCTGAAAGAACATTATATCTCCTTATTGTTTATACTTAAAACTCATTTTAGTTGCTGCTCAGTTACAATGTACAAGTAATTATATTCATGTGATTCTAACCACAAATAGATTTAGGAACTGATTTCATCTTTCAGAGTTAAAAGTTGTCCAAGATTGGACTTCAGACTTAGTGAATGTCTCCACACTATGTTTTCTTTTAATTCAACATATTTGATGACTGATTTATTTTTCCTGCACATTTATATGTTAAATGTGAAACTCGTAAACTTATCTGAAAGGAGAATAATGCATCGAAGGAAATAAATTGTAAAAAAAAAAAAAAAAAGGTAAATAAATAAAAAATAATGTTTTTAGAGGATCTCATTATACATCATGAATTGGTAAGTGATTTTTTTTTTTTTTTCTTTTCATTTTTGTTTCTGGTAATTTATTAAAATTTAACTAAGATCTTTAATAAATGTAATGTGCATTAATGTATACTTATTATTCGTTTGTATAATTTTTTTCTTTATTTTTTAATGAGCATAATATGGAGAAAAATACATTTTTGGCTCAACATAACGGTAATATTAATAATAATAATTTAATTATTATTCATGTTTTAAAATACACTTTTCTTTTTATAATATTTTTTTGTATCCTATTACATGGTTTTTGTATATAATTTACTATTATATATGTATTTTTAAAGTAGTCAGAGTAATTTGAATAATGTTTAGAAATTCATTAGGTGAGTCTGCTGATTTCAGCCAATGTGGTAATGTGTCTCAGTCTGAAACACTTTTAGAACTTATGTTTAATATTTCTTCTTTAAAAAAAATTTCCGAAACTCTAAGTAGACATATGGTAGACATACCTAATAAAATAAACACTGTTAGAGATACAGTATTATTAGATAATTCCAAGTTGCAATTAAAATTTTATTGGATGAATGTTTTAGAGAAATTAATTTCAAATTGGGTAATTTATATGATTTGTCTAAGAATATACAAAAGGAATATTCTCAATTATTAGATCGGAACAAACAGTTAGTTATGGAGAATAACGCTTTATCTGCGAAATCAAATTTTCCATTGTGTAATAAGTTTTCTGATAAAGAATGCCAGGTTGAAATAAATTATAAGATTCAGAAATCACCAGGAAGAAATTTTAAAAATGATACTCATAATGATGTTCTTGTTGGACAGTCGGGTGATAACCAAAATTCGATACCTCTAAAGGTTAATGTATCGGATTCTTCTACAAATAAATCGTTAATGCGACTCATTATTTATGAAATAAATAATGAAATTAATATATCTAGTGTGAGTCATGCTATTTATGAGACAGTCCAAAATTATACTTCGGAAATTCAACTTATTAAAAAAGACAAACTTTTGTATAGAAACAAATATAATTTAATCGTAGATGTTTCTAATGACATAGCTATACAATTGATTAAACAAGGTTTTTTGAAATTAACACACAGCAATATCAGGTAATGAAATTCATCACGGTTATGCGTTGTTTCAAATGTCAGAATTTTGAACATGTAGCTAAATTTTGCATAAATGACACTGTATGCGCTATTTGTGGTGAATCTCATATGAATCACAACTGTAAAAAACCACCTAGGTGTATAAATTGTGTTAGGAATAATAATTTGGGAAAATATAAATTTAAGATCAATCATCCTGCATTTTCATCTACATGTGGATCCTTCAAAATGCATATTGAAAATAAACGGAAATCTTTCAACAGTACATTTTTGAAAAATCCCAATAATAGTTTGTTTACATCATAATTTTTACAATTTCCTAAACTATTTACATTCACACACATACTCAGTTTACACATATGCTACATTACCGCACATTTTTTCCTAAAAAAAAGGTTTATTCATTTCAGATATTTATTTCTATTAAGAATTTTTTTCCGTTATTTATCTCTTGTTGGATTGCACGTTCTCATAGATTTTTTCTCATTGTTTATTCATCGAAATTATTTCGATTTTCCTTGTTTTCAACGTTCAAACATCACATTGATGATGTGTGTTTTCTATCAAGAGGTTAAACAATTTTTTTTTTTTTTTTTGTTTACAAACTTCATTTATGTATCACACGTACACAATTTTTATATGTATATTTTTCTTTGCTCTTGTTGTCTGGATGTTTCACTAGTGCTTTATATACACAACTTATACACTTTTATACATGCACATGATTTTTACAGATTGTTAAACTCAACATGTATTCTCCGGTAATTTGGTAATTTTGTAAAAAAAAAAAAAAAAAAAAAAAAAAAAGGTATATAATTTGGTGTACTCATTCATAAGATAATTCATAATTTTACATATCGTGTTTAGCCACATGATAACATTTATTGTTATAGGTAGTCATTGATACTCAAAAATAATGCCTACAACATATTTTTCCATTGTTACGTTACAAATTCACTTTAAAATTTACTTAATACATTTTAAATAATCTGAAGGTGCGTGTGTCTTTTAGGAATGTTTGAATTTTCACAGTTATTTGTCACTGTTGTCAAAGATATTTTTAAATTGTTCTATTGCCGTCATAGATGTCACAGTTTTACTCTTTCTTGCATTCTTTTATGGGACACATAATCCTTCCTTCAAAAATTCATACATTTTAAATTACCTACACATTTATTTATTTTCTATATACACATCTTGGTTTCATTTTTTTTACAATTGGTGCACAGATTAAATTATTAGGTGGAAAGTCATAATTTGTTTAATATGTATATCTATAATTTTCTTACAGAAGTTTTTATTAAGATAAATAATTCACGCCTATCTTTTATTGCTTTGATGAGTGTTTTGCAGTGCAGCATGCATGTTTTTATATATACGCTTTTATTTTCAGTCAGACCTTCATGTTTTTTAACTGTTTTTGGGGCGCAGTTAAATAACAAATTTTCCAATAGTTTTCTTTTTCTCCTACACATACACATTCACACATTTTTCTCAGTAATCTATGTTGTGATAATAGATTCACGACCTATTAATCAATCATGGTATGTAACTAAGTTTACACATTTTTCTTATCTGACTTGAAAGTTAGCAGAACATGTATAACATCATGTTTGGGGCAAGATACTTATCATACGTTTTAAGCCTTCCAAGTAATAGAAATAATAATAATAAAAGATTAATTATTTAATATAAACAAATTTCAAGTACATCTTTTTGTGTATGGTTCACATGGCTTACTTTCCTTCCACATGTAAAAAATTATTGATATACAAATAAAATTGATAAAAATAGATAAATGAAATACAATTAAAATAAAGTTTTCATTTATTTGTGAAAGAAAATACTTTTTATATGTGTACTAATGACCAATGCTATTTTTGCTAATAAGTTATTTTGAAATTTTACTTTATGCAATTAAAATAATTTAGTTTCATTGACATACTCGATTGATATTTTTGCTAATTTCTAAACTTTATATACTTTTATAATGACATTTAAAAAATTTTAAATAATTAAAATTATTTTTTTTTTTTTTTGAGTATACGGGTATATTTAATAATGTTTTTTTTTTTTCAGTTTTCTCTGAAATATATGTACATTATAGTCATAGTTACACAATTATTTTAGATGTGTAATATTTGATCACATTCTAGTTTGATAGCAATCTTTGTGCAGTATCAACAATTAGTCTTTCTATACAGTGTTTACCTGTCTCTATTTCTTGAAAATGAGAGAATTTTGCAAAATCCAATTACACACACGCACACACACGTATATGTATTGACTTCACTCATTTGAGAATTACTTCAGTTTTTTATTGTTTTCTGCAACCATAAATATTTTTAAATATTTAGTTATTTACACATTACTCATTGTTATATTTTAATCATTATTTTGTTTTGCATTTCTTTAAATTTATGACACATTGCTGCATACTTCACACATCAATATTCTCACTTAAATGTAGTAATCTATTCTTATACATTTCAAATCTACTTAATTATTTTTAGATATTGACATTACACTTCACACATGATTTTACAGACATTATTCTTACAAACACAATTATTTATATAAGAATTAGAATTTAAAAAAAAAAAAAAAAAAGAGAGAGAGAGAGAGAATTTTTCTGCACATTTTACATATCAGCATATTTACAATGTTTACATATATAAGATATTTCATGTTATTTTATCATATTTTCTGGTATTTATCAATGTATGTTTGCTACTACATGGTATTTTAATGATTTGCTGAGAGTTTTTACACTTGCATTTCTACTATAACAAACATGATACTTTTCACATTGTCCTCTACAGCTCATTATAATATTTTATACATTTCACACATATATTTCTTATATATTGATATTATAAAAAAAAAAAAAAAAAAAAAAAACCTTAAGATTTCTCGAAGCAATGTTTAGTATTGTAATATTTATAAGTTACTTTCGGCAGGGCTTCTCCACTCTACACACATTTATATACACACAATTTTTACAAACATTTTCTCACACATTGTACATTAAAAAAAAAAAAAAAAACTAACAATTATGTTAAGGTAAATTTTTGATCAATCATAAATTTACATGATTGATTTGCCTTGCTCAGTAACTGTGAAAAATATTTACTTCTGACTTTTGCATATGAGATAATCTTTGTTTTTCTTAAGCATACAGACACACTTTCATATACATACATCATACATAAAATGATTTTGACTTTGAACTGATTATAATAAACATTGATAACATTGAAATTGAATACAATAAGTATTATAAACATTTTTAATTGGATAAATAAAGATATTTTATGATACTTTGTGCACTTAGCAACATTGTTTTCAATAATGCTACAAATATTCTATGTCTACATATTTTCTCTTGCATACACATTACTTTATTCGTCTGAATTATGTATCTAAATGATATTGTAATTCCAACAACGCATGCACATTCATTCACATTCATATTTTGTCAAATATGTAAAAGATAATTTTACATCTTAAGATAATTAATATTCACATAAATAAAAAAAAAAAAAAAAAAAAAAAAAAAAACAGTTTATTATGTTTTTCATTTTAATGTAGATTTATGCCCTACATTTGTGTTGTGGAGCGCTCCAATGCATGTGTGGTAATTTTGTCATGCATGTTGTTATCCTTGCATTTGAATATCTGGCCAATTTTTCTTTTGTGGGGTGGTAGCATGTATGGCATTTGTTGCATGAATTTACTTTTCACCCTAATTTCCAGAATACACAATGTGATTTAATATTAGTAATGCATTAAAAAAAAAAAAAAAAAAAAAAAATCAGTTATGTTCTGAATTAACAAATAAATCGAGGGATAAATCTTGTATCTGCAAATAGAATTACACCACATTTCTTATTTATATAATATGCTTTTACTCTTTTTACACAATTTTTGTTTGAATTTTATGATATACTAATATTACATTTTTCATAAACAAACACACACATTAAAACAAAATATATATATAAATAAATAAATAATTACATTTTACATTAAAAAAGAAAAAAAAAAAAAAAAGAGGCATTACATTTTATGCACACAGAAGTTTACTTGTACACTTATTTCAATTTTATGGTATTATACACAAACATACACATTCTTTTTCTGTCTTTACAAATAAATAAATATATAAAAATATAATTATAAGATAAAAAGATCTTTTTATATACCATGTTTTTAAATTTTCTGTTCAATCATATAAACGCTACCGAAGGCAGCGGGAACCCGGAGCAATTGAATAAATTTTTTAAAAAATTCATTGCTCTCGTGTTTTGAGATATTATAAAAGTTTCAAATGTTTAGCTAGTCGGGAAGTTAGTGAAAAATCGATTACAAGCTTTGTACTGGTAACGCTTCCGAAGGCAGCAGGAACCCGAAACATTTGGTTAAAAATATTTTAAAAATGCATTTTCACCGTATTCTGAACTATTCTGAAAGTTTCAAATGTCTAGCTAGTCAGGAAGTTAGTTAAATAAATTTTCTGTTGAATCATATAAACGTTGCTGAAGGCAGTAGGGACCTGAAACAGTTGACTAAAAGTATAAAAAAAATGTATTGTCACTGTATTCTGAGCTATCCTGAAAGTTTCAAATGTCTAGCTAGTCGAGAAGTTAGGGAAAAATCGATTGCAATCTTTGTACTGATAACGCTGCCGAAGGCAGCAGGAACCCGAAACATTTGGCTAAAGGTATTTAAAAAATGCATTTTAACCGTATTCTGAGCTATCCTGAAAGTTTCAAATGTCTAGCTAGTCGAGAAGTTAGTGAAAAATCGATTACAAGCTTTGTACTGGTAACGCTGCCGAAGGCAGCAGGAACCCGGAGTAGTTGGTTAAAAATATTTAAAAAATGCATTTTCACCGTTTTCTGAACTAGTCTGAAAGTTTCCAATGTCTAGCTAGTCGGGAAGTTAGTTAAATAAATTTTCTGTTGAATCATATAAACGCTGCCGAAGGCAGTGGGGACCTGAAACAGTCGACTAAAAGTATTAAAAAAATGTATTGTCACCGTGTTTTGAGCTATCCTGAAAGTTTCAAATGTCTAGCTAGTCGGAAAGTTAGGAAAAAATCGATTGCAATCTATGTACTGATAACGCTGCCGAAGGCAGCGGGAACCCGAAACAGTTGGCTAAAGGTATTAAAAATATGCATTTTAACCTTATTCTGAACTATTCTGAAAGTTTCAAATGTCTAGCTAGTCGGGAAGTTAGTTAAATAAATTTTCTGCCGAATCATATAAACGCTGCCGAAGGCAGCGGAACCTGAAGCAGTTGACTAAATTTATTAGAAAAATGTATTGTCACCGTGTTGTGAGCTGTCCTGAAAATTTCAAATATCTAGCTAGTCGGGAAGTTAGTTAAAAATCGTTTGCAAGATTTGTCCCTGACAAACACACAAACAAACACACAAACACACAAGAATCGAAGTTAATAAAAAACATGGTATTAAAAGGAATTATTTACTCCTCAAATATACACATTAATGCATAATTTTAATAACAATCAATGAAATGCAATTACATTCACTGTATATTTATGTAATTTTCTATTCAACTTGCACACTGAATTGCTATCATTGCTAATGTACATCCTTATTGTGTCAGAAAAAATGGAGTAAAGATTTTTCTCCACATTTATCACGGATATGTCTTTTATTACTGCTTGCAAATTTTCTGAAGTAAATTTTAGAAATCATTGCTTAAGCTATATATAAAATTGATATATATATATATATATATATATATTGAAAACCTTTTCAAACATTGAATAGACGAAAACAATAAACTTTGAAAAAGATAAAACAGAAAAATTCAAAAAGAGATTGCGACAATCAACCATCTAGAAATTGAAACATACAAATTCATTACTTTTTCAAGGGTGTAGAATGAATGTTGCATGTAAAGTGGGTGTTATTTCTGTCTTGTTGTATGCAAATTGCTAAATATTTACAACAAGCTACACCCAATAACACCACCAAAAAAGAGAAAATTAAAAGTGAAAATATATGTGAAAACCAAATAAAAATCATATTTTAATTCATGCAGCATATTCAATATTATTAATGGAAATAATAATAAAAATAGTTAAATGAAATACTATTAATAATTAATAAAACTAAAGTATAACATACATTACACATTAAAAAACTTGTATGAGTAGCTTGCACTCTTGCACATAAATCAGAACACGAGATATACATGTGTCTGTATACAGTTAAGATTCACAGTTAATTGAGGAATCGATTAAATAACTGAACGATTAATTTATTTTTGAGTTTGTATTAATCAACTGAACGATAAAGTTGAGTGAAATGTTTGATTTTAATAATAAACCTAAAAGTGATAATTTAAAATTAAATTTTGATTAAAATTGAGAATAACTTAATTTACGATAATGCATAAACTTCAAAGTGTCATTTTATTGAAACATAGAAATCAGTAAATAGAGTAAGTAACGCCATCTTGTGTAGTTTAGAAAAAGTAGTAACCCTAATGTTTTTTTTTTTTTTTTTTTTATATATATATATATATATTTATAATGTGCGTGAGCTGAATAAAATTTAATCTAATGTAATCATTTAAAATACAATTAAGAGTTAATTTAAGAGCACAATGCAATATGTAGTGAAAATTGTGGTTAATTTATTGATTAATTTATTTTTTAAATGTAAATTTGTTATACGTTTATTTGGACAAATTAACTAAGTTGAAAGTCGAAAATGAAGAATATAATAATAAAGGAACTCAAAGCAATATGTAATTAATATTGAGGTTAATTTACTAAATATATATATATATATTGGTTGCTAAGGTAATGTTTTACATGAAATTTGATACTGCAGTTAAATATAAATTAATTAATAATTGGTGATGAGCAAAATTATACCTAGCTGAAATAAAGCTATGGTTTTTATTCGTTTTTAGCAACCTGATGGCTCATCTGTAATAAAATTTTGTGTCATGACTTATATTGAAAAGTGCACTTATAGATACATAAATAAATAAAAAGGAGATCTCACAAAATATATATGCTTGACCTGATAAGCAATGGACTTTATGAAATAAATAAAATTAACTGTTATTGACATGTCATTTTAAGTATAGCTTTTTATAATCATTTCTTGCTTATTATTCAATTGTATTTGTGTTTATACGTGACCATAGATCCATATTAATCAGTTACTTGTATAATTACATATATGCTTATTTCATTATATTAGTGTGTTATACTTTTATTATATTAGTGTGTTATTTTACTATATTTCATTGTTTATTTGTGTTAATTACATTCCTATATATTTGTTAATTTAGAAAGAGCATGGTTGCATTTTTTTTTTTTTTTTTTTTTTTTTGTGGCAAGGGGGAGAAAATATTTGATATAGATTATCACATATTATAAAATTTATATTTTTCTCTTTAAAGGAATAGGTAAATTATCTAAATAAATTAAACTATAAATTAGATTCCTTAATCTTAAACAACTACTTAAAATATAACGATTTTATCCTACAAATAATAAATTTTACATTATGCGTTTTCTAATTTTTATATCTTCCCTTTCATCCTTTTTTCAATGTAACTGAAACAAAAATCTTTGATCTGTTCCCAGTATTCACTTAACAAGCTTAACGTACTGAAAATTCTTTTCGCTCTGTAGATGATAATGTATTGTCTTATTTCCATCCTTTTGTTTTGGGAAACCAGAAAATAATTAATTCGGTCTCTTTTAATCTTAATCGAAATGTAACTCCTGCAACCTCTTGTTACCAATTTTACATCAACGGTTAAATAGAATATTTGCTTAGCTAGTTATTTTTCCCAGGGTCTAAATCTTGGCGAAATCATGCCAACATTCCCTAACAACGGTCAATAAATTACTCGTGGCTTTTTAAAAATATACATGTGAATATCCCTAACGTAAGGCAACCATTCTCTATCTTAGAACTTTGAACTTGGCGTATAATTCAACGCCAAAGGCATTGTCATTTGTTTTACTTCAGTTTGGGAGCGGTCACTTTTTTTCGGATCTTAAAACATGTAACAACTCAAGAGCGATTCGGGTCTAGGGCCCGGCCTGATTCTCGCGATTGTTTCCCCACTCCATGCTGTAAGCTTTGTACTGTTATTCCAACTATAGTCACGCTCCAAATTAGATGCTTTGGAATATTTAATAAATTTGCTTTAACCGATTTTCTGTCTCTTGGATGCGTTCTTGGGTAACCAGTTTCTTCTTTAATTAATTTTAACTGGACTGTTTTTTTTTTCAGCGTATTCTTAGCGGCCAACGCAAAGAAGTTTAACTTTTCAACAGTTAATAAACTTCATCAGGTACTGTGCTAAATCAATGTAACAACAGTAAACCATGTTGTACCTTGGGACATGTCCCAAAGGAACAACATATGTCATACACATAGTTCTCGATAATTTAGGTATTGTTTTAATAAATATCTTTTAATGTGTTTTATAACATTCTAATAATAATAATTTAATATAATAATGAATGATCTTTTAGTATAACTTCATATATATCCGATAGACCAATCGATTCAACCCAAGTGTTAAGTGAAGCTGTTGAATCTATAACATTAAATGCGACAAATGAGTTAACAGCTATATGTGTAGCATGTTCATAATCAGATTCTCAAGATGTGACATCACCAATAATGATTGGGCATTTCCCAAACCTTCAGCTCGAAAAAATAATGGCAATACACTCTTAAAACTGTAGCTCTTAAATATAAGGCACAAGTAAATTATGCCTTCTATTATTCTAGTATAAGAGGCTCACTGTCAAAGTGGCTCTGATACTGGAAGAAATGTAGAAGACACAACTAAATGTGAAAGGCACCGATCGCACTTCGATCTCGGTGAGAGACACAGCCGTGCACAAACGCGCATATGTGCCTTTTATACAGCTATTCAGATTCCCAGCGCTACATTTAACGAAGCTGAGCATGCGTGACAACCTACCCCAGCATGCATCAGTGTTCAAAATGGAGGCTGTTTACGTCTGTGTTGGACACGGAGTAAGATTGTATATCGCTTGAATTGAAGTTAACACGATAATACGAAACAATTTCTTGGAACGTAGCCAGCATGAACAGTGGATAGAAAATTACTCAGGGATAAAGTAAGTATATTTTGCTAAATAACAGTTTTATTCATTTGAATTTTATTTTAAAATTTAAATATAGTTCGTGCGTTGTATGCCACAAGTATATATATAGATATATATATTCTTTAAGTATGGTAAAAAATATTTTAATTTTGCATTCAGGGATAAAATTTATTAGAATTATAATAACTTATTTTTATTCTCCCTTTAATGATGTGACACATAAAAAATTTTGTGCTTTGTAAACTGAAGTTTTTTCTGATCAGTATTTTTGTTACATCATCTTATTGAATGAGATTCTACATGATGATATTAGTGAAAACATAGTCGATGTTTATATGTTAAAGTAATTTACTTCTGCAGTGTGCTTTTGTCATTACACTAGTGACATGAGCCTAAGGGGTTGCTCTCCATGGGGGTCTTTCTCAGGTAACCTATCCTGTATAATTATGCAAGTTTCAGAGAAAACCATAGAAAGCTCCAAATAGATAGGTTAACGAGCGCGACCTGGGATAAAACCCAACACTTCCTGTACATCGCTTAATTTGAAATACATCGCTTAATTTGAAGTTTTAACGATAATATTAAACAGTTTCTTGTATTGGGCGTAGCCAGCATAAACAGTGGATAGAAAATTACTTAAGGATAAAGTAAGTATTTTTTACTAAATAACAGTTTTATCATTTGAATTATATGTTAAAATTTAAATATAGATCGTGCGTTGTATGCTCCAAGTATATACATTTATTACTTTAAGTATGCTAAAAAATATTTTAACTTTGAATTCAGGGATAGAATTTAATATGTTTATAATAATTTATTACTTTCTTCTATATGTAATATAAAGAAAGTATTGCATTCGTGAAAATTTTCGACCTCCGTTTTTTGATGGATTTACACGTTTTGGGATGTCCTGAACAAGAATTGATAGTTTTTAGAAAATGTCTGTCTGTCTGTCTGTGTGTGTCACGATTTTTGTGGACACTGTAGCTCACGAACCAATAAATGAAATTTAACCAAACTTGGTATTTAGTTGCACCCTGACATAAACTGGTGCTGATTAGATTTAGGGATCAATCGCTCAACAGGTGGCGTTGTGATCGCATTTTTGTAAACTTTTAACATGGCTGTATAAGACAAAATTTCGTATGTTGTTGTTGTCGTGTGCCACTCGGAAATTCCGAGCCCCGGTAGTGGAACTACCGGACTTATTTTAAGGCAAGAGGGTTGCGTCTTCCGTTATTAGGAACGCCTCATAGGGAGGAAGTACGACTTCTAGTTCCATAAGCTGGTGAAAGATGGCAGCACCAGCCAAACTCGAATTTTGATCCGGATCAGAGCGAGTTGGACCCATGTTCCGGTACCCCCAGAGGTATAATTTTTGATGGGAACTTGGAGGACTTTGCGACCACGACGGAATTTAACGTGCACCAGTCGCCATTAGCGTACACGACGGTCTTCGGCCGGCTCGAGGACCGAACCCGCAATCTTTCGATCACGAACTCGCTGCTCTTACCAACCAGGCTACCGCGGCCCAATTCGTATAAATGTGCATAATGAGAGTTATTTTAAACTCGTGATTGTAAAATTAATATAAATTATTGTTAATAGTAGTAATTAACTAGGAAAAAAATCCTGTGCACGTGGGGCCATCGCTCCCCCCAGGAGGGGGGAAGTACCACCGGGGGGGGGGGGTAATTTTCAAGATGGGTATCTTTGAAAGATCTCGACAATACCTTTAAAACGAATGGTTGAACCATAAATCTGTGATAATTTAAAACAAAGTTATCAATTTTTTTTTACTTTTAACGAAAAAAATTTTTTTTTTTTTTTTTTAAGCGAAATTTAACTAAATTTGGTATTTAGTTGGTTCTTGACATTAACTTGGTGCTGATTTCATTTGGTGATCAATCGCTCAACAAGTGGCGCTGTGATCGCATTTTTTCTAAATTTTTAAAATGACAGTATAGGACAAAATTTCGTATAAATGTACATAATGAGAGTTATTTTTAACTTGTGATTGTAAAATTAATATGAATTGTTGATAATAGTAGTAGTTAACTAGGAAATAAATTATGTGTATGTGAGAACCCCCTGGGGTAAATTTTCAAAATGGGTATCTTTCGAAAGGTCTCGTCAATACCTTTAAAACGAATGCTTGAACTATAAATCTGTGATAATTTAAAACAAAGTTATCGATTTTTTTTTCTTTTAGCGAAAAAAAAACTTTTTTTTTTTTTCAAATATTGTTACTGAGTGACTTTGTATAGGAAAATATAGAAGAAAGTCTTGTGGTGGCCACAACATACTAGTTTTTATTCTCCCTGTAATGATGTGACACATAAAAAATTTTGTGCTTTGTAAAGTGAACTTTTTTTTCTGATGTGTGTTTTTGTTACATCATCTTATTAAATGAGGTTTTACATGTTGATATTAGTGAAAACATAGTCTTTTTTTTTTTTTTTTTATGTTAGAATAATTTATTTCTATAGTGTGCTTTTGCCATCTGGAATCCGGTGACCTGATGTTCGGCTTAAGAACAATTGTCTGCACTAGTGACCTGGGCTTAAGGGGTTGCTCTCCATGGGGGTCTTTCTAAGGGAACCTATCCTGTATATTTATACAAGTCTCAGAGAAAACTACAGAAAGCTCCAAATAGCTAATCTGACGAGTGCAACCTGGGATCTAACCCATCACTTCCTGTCTACCAGTTTGAGCACAGAACCACTTGGCTACTGATTTTTTTATTTCTTTATTTCTTTTTTGTAAGTGTACTTTTTACATATTTTATCAATTGCTTACTCTCCTTTATACTAAATTTAATCTGGTATTCCGGAATCACTAATAAATTTTGCTTTGCTGCAGGTAGATACAGAAAATTCTGCTTCTGGACGTATAATAACATAAAAAAAAAATTAATGTATTTTAAGTAGTTTTATTAATGCATATTGTTTAAAAAATTAATCATCTAACAGACAAAATATTTTTCTAAAATATTTTTATCAGATATTTAAATTTATCATGAATAAACATAAAATCATTAAGCATCTTTTTTTTTTTCTTTTAGGCGAATGTTCTCAGCAGAAGAGGCCAGTGCCCAGTATTTTATTATAGCGGGAAAAAAAAAAAAAAAAAAAAATTACAGGGAACAAGTGTCAATTTTACTTGTCAGAGTATTTTCATTCTAAACTTCCCCATAACATGGAGTCAATTTTTTAGATTAGTTCAAATTGTATCTGTTTAAGAAATTTTCAAAACAATTTTTGTCAAATCATTTGATTAAAATATTTAAAATGTTGATGTGAATGCTAATAAAATATAATTTTTTAATTGGCTATTATTTTATATTTACTACATTTTCTAAATATTAAGCAACAAAACTCTAACAAATTTTATTTTTATTCATTTATTCATTAGGTTATGAGTGGTAATTAAACATAATTAAAAATGTTATAATGATTTTAGTAAGGAAATCTGAAGAAAATTCTAATATTTCATGTTTATCTCCTTTGTGGAATTAGCAGTGCTGAAATTTTAGATATTGAGTGCAGTAGTCGCAATGTTTCTATATTTTATATGCATTTTATTATTTTGTTACCACTATAAAAAAATAAATAAATAAATAATAATAAAAAATCTTGAAGTTTTAATGTTATAATATTTTAAAAGTTATTGATCTCAAATAATAGTGGCAAAAGACTAATAGTAACACATACAAATATAGCAACACTGTGACCCTTGTAAATGTTCTAAATAGCAGAAATAGTAGCCTGACAAACAATAAAATAATAATTGTAGGAATAATTTGCTCAAAAGAATTTTCTTTTCAGCATCATCTTCCAATTAAAGGATTTTTTTCATTTAAGTTTTATTTTATTTTATTATTATTATTATTATTATTATTATTTCAAAATTTAAGTATTTTTGTATTCAACAAATTATTCTGCAATTTAATTCAAATTACTTTCTCAAAAGGAAAGAACTAGGAAGAAAAGGGAAGAAGGTGGATGTTGACTAATTGTTTTCGAAATACAGAAATTTTGCTACAAAAACAGCATGAAAGCTGCGACAAATGTTGTGGCTCTTATGCTGCATCTTTTTTTTTTTTTTTTTTTCCTCTATATGAAAGATTGCGCTTAATTCAGAAGCGTAGTTAATGAGCTATATTCATGTGCATTCCTATATGTACTTTTTCGGTCACTTCTTATGAATGATATATATTTTTTTGCATCTGATCCATGCAAGCTAGCATATACATAAGCTTAACCCCGTAAATTGGGGGAAATATACAATTATTTATGTCCAAACAACCACCAGTGATTGACATGCTCCAGTAATTGACATCCATCCCGAAATAATTAATAAATAAGAAAAATAATAAAAGCATATATTTTACACATGAGAATTTTAACATTGTAAGTTAAACAATGGAGTATAAAGTGCTAATTACTGCTAAAATGAATAAATAGCAGTGTCACACATTGGAACATAGGGTGCCGATTACTGGTAAAATGAAAAACTGGCAGCGTCAATTACTGGAACACTGAATGTGTGTAAATATGGTAAATAAATAGTATAATAAATCAGTCACCCCCCCCCCCCCCACTTAAAAAAAAAAAAAGTAAAAAATATTTTATTTATTTAATTTATAAATAAATTAAATAAATAAATATTTATTTTATTTATTTATTTATTTTATATTATTTTTTTAAATAACCCAATGTATAAATATAACATTTTTTTTTTCCCCAGAATTACTTAGTACAAATTACAAATTGAGCAGTTTTATAAGTTGGAATATGTCTAACTTTCTGTAATACTTATACAACGTATAAAGTAAATCTAAATGTAGAAACAAAAACCTCTGACATTTATTTTCTTAAATGTATAAATATAATAAACTTCTGACAATGTCTAGGGGTTCATATAATTTAGCATTTTCAGGGCATTCATTAACAGGCAAAAGAAAGCAGGTGTCCACGCAATGTAGAAACAGCAACACCTAAAACTAAATCAAATGGCCCAATAAAGAAAATCGAAAAAATATGTTTTATAAATATTTTTCTTTAACTAGTTATTTGATTTGAGTTGTCCATTTTTGAGAATGGATTAAAAAATTTTTTTACTATAAATTTTCTTCTGCAAAATTGTAATTTCCATTCATCAAAGTTCTAATGTTATCTATCTATAACTTTTTCACCTCCACATTTATTTAATTTAAAAACCTGTTTAAAATAATTTCAATAAGTATTTTATCTACATTATCTATATTTAGCATTCGTTTTTTTTTTTTTTTTTTTTTTTTTTTTTTTTAAGGGGGGGGGGGGGAATAAAAATTATAGTTTTAGGAGGAAAAAAAAGTCGTACTAATTACATCATAAGAAATGTCATCATATTATTCAATATATGTAAATTAGAACTACTAGTAGAAGTCACTGAAAATGGACTGTCAAATAAGAAGTACTTAAGACTCCTCAAAACCCTCTTGCAATTTCCTTGTCTTCAATCTACAAGTCCAATGCAACTATATGGGGAAATTTGTTTATAGAATTATTTATCACCTAACTCTTTTTTTTTTTTTTTAATCAAAGCTCCATTCAAAAAAATTACAACCATTAAATTAATACTTGTTTACCAAAATTTTATTTTTTACTTTATTTTAGAGACAAGAATATAAGAAAATACACTTAGATAATATTCGCATTTTTTAATTCAAAAATTATAATTCTAAAAAATCAATTTTTAGAAAACTAGTACTAATTTAACTGTTGTAATTTTTCCGAATGGAAAAATGGAATTAATAAAAATACGTTAAGTAATGAGTAATTCTATAAATAAAAATTATCGCATACAGGAGAGCCTTTCCGTGTTAACTTATGGGAGTTATGTTGCTTCGTATTGTAAGGATATTTGATTCGAAAATGAAGTTTTTCAAATTATGTCTTTTGAATATATCGCATTTTAGTTTGTGATAAGTTTTTTGAAAAAAGTAAATTATATATTTTATCTCATTAAGTAAATTTAGAACTGTAACTTTGGATTTCTAAATAAAATATTTAAATTTATTTTTTCAAACAATTGCTCATAAGCTAAAAGGCGACTTATACAAAGATAAATTCTCAAAAGACAGAATTCGAAAAATTCATTTTTGAATGAGATATTCTTATATAAAACGAAACAATAAAAGTCCCATTCCATAACACGGGAAGATAGAAAGAGGTAATCTGACTGGTGATGTACAGCTTTAACGGCCCTCTTCACTTACCGTCGCCTGAGGCCCGATTCAATGTTATTCTATGGGAAATTTCCTTTACAAATAACTTATTAACTAATACATATTTTTAAATTCTGTTTTCACATTCTGAAAATTCCCAACTGTTAAATTGACGGACTTTTTTTTTTTTTTTTTAAAGTATTTTTTTAATGTTTTATATTTTATTTTGTAGCTGCAAAATACGAATTTTCAATATATGAAATTTTGTATTTTGCAATTTCAAAATAAAATATTAAAAATTAAAAAAATACATTTTTAAAGAAGGTCCGTCAATTTAACAGTTCGGAATTTTCAGAATATGAAAACAGAATTTAAAAATATTCATCAGTTAATAAGTTTTTTGTAAAGAAAATTTCCCAAAGAATAACATTGGCTTCGGCTTCCGGCGACGGTGAGTGAAGCGGGCCCTTAAGTTTAAAATCAAGGCTACGATGTGCCTCTTAAAAGAAAATGTGTGCCTTTCTAATTTCAAAGGCACCAGGTGTCTCTTAATTTCAAAAGCACCACGTGCTTCTTAATTTCAAAGGCTGGTGCCTCTTAATTTCAAAGGCAACAGGTGCCTCTTAATTTTAAAGGCACTCGTGCTTCTTAATTTCAAAGGCACCCGTGCTTCTTAATTTCAAAGGCACCCTCGTGACTCTTATTTTTCAGAGGCAAAAAAATTCAAAATGTGCCTCTTGTATCAGAGGCACAGTTTTAAGAGTGTAGAAGAAAAACAAAATCTTCGATTTAACAGATTCTCCTGTAAAATTGAAATTGAAACTGCAGAGCAGAAAACTACTGCATCCAGAATGGGAGGAAAGAACCCCCTACACAACAAATTAGCAGTTCAGAATCTGATATTGATAAACCAAGCTTTTCAAGTACAAATGATGACAATATTGTATGTGATCAAACCACAGACACATTACAAAAATAGATACAGAAAAATTATTTTCTTACATAAGTATCTGAAATTATAATAAAATAAATATATTAACTATCTATGTTTGAACCTCCAGAAACACCCCTTGTTTACGACCTTGAACTGAAGAACTGGAGGTCATTAACAATGAGGTTTTTAAAGTGGACAGGTGACAGCAACAAATTTATTTATGGATATGAAAAATATGATATTTTATCAGACATTGAGTGTTAAACTCCCACTAAGGTCTAAACGAGAAATCTCACGGTTGACTTTACATCATATAATGTTAAAATAGAGCTTTATCAATACTGGGTTAATTTACGAATAAGATTTGAACTTTGAAATTTATTATTATTTGTGTAATGCATCTGCAAGTGTATTTTTTTTAATTTAATGCCTTAAAATGTAATATTTTTAATTATTTGCATAAAATTAGCTTAGGCTAATGCATGAATTTTGAAGCATGTCCCAAGGTACTGCATGGTGTTGTACCTTGGGACAGTTTACACTCCCTACTTAAAATGGCTGGCAATTTTTTATTTTCAAACTGTTGAAAGCAAAAAAAAAAAAAATTATTATAGAGGAGAATGTTGGAGTATTTAAATATTATCTTTAGAATATAAATCTAACTTCAATTTTAGAAGTTAAAAATTAAAATGTGAAAAATGTCCCAAGGTACAACACTCTCCCCTACATCTATATATATATATATATATATATATTTAAGTTACAAGATTGTAATTTATAAATTAGTTCTGTCGTACTAAATTAAATTCTGTCAAAGACAATTTTTTTTTCTTCTTAATTATAATAAGGGATACTTAGCCTAATTTGACCGGCAGTCTAACCCCACCTACGGAGAAATTTTTTCATAAATTACTCATCACCTAATGTTTTTTTTTTTTTATTATTATTATTTTTCCGTTTTCACATCTAAAAAATTTACAACCGTTATAACGTTTCTCGGTTTGAAAAAATTATATTTTTCAATTTTTAATATTTCATTTTAAATCTGTAATGTGCGAAAAATTAACAAAGAGCACTTTTTGTACTTTATAGATTCAAAATGAAATTCTAAAAATTTAAAAAATCACTTTTAATAATTGTGGATTTTTTAAATGTGAAAACAGAATTTTAAAAAATAAAGAAAAGAAAATAGGCAATGAGTAATTTATAAAAGAAATTTTTCTATAGAGTAGCATTGAGTTAGTCTGCCGGTCAAATTAGGTGAAGAAATTAAAACCCGAATAAACTACTACGTCAGAAACGCCAAAGAAAAATATTGCAAATGCATACAGCTGTTTCGGTAGCCTAAAGCGTACCGTCTTCAATGCAAAAAGGATGACCGAAGGTTAGGCTACCGAAACAGCTGTATGCATTTGCAATATTTTTCTTTGGCGTTTCTGACGTAGTAGTTTATTCGGGTTTTAATATTTCAACGCCAAGTCTCCTGTTATTATAGGTGAAGAAATGTTTCATTTATCAAAAGTTTAGTTTTCAAATGTCCATTAAAGAAATGTTTCATTCTTTGAAAACATCATTCACACACAAATTAAGATAAATATTTAAGGTTATTTCTTATAAGATAACAGAAAATTGAAAAAAAAAAAATGCACATTTTTTTTACATGCATGCAAGAAGGATCCACTGTTTTGAATTTTTTCTGTGTGGCCTAAAAATGTTTAATGAAAGAAATCCATGTCTTTCTAAATGCGTGCGGAAAGGGTTCAGTTCAAGGTCTTAATTAATTTCTGTATGGTCTGAATTTTGTATATTAAAATTAAAAAGATCTTTGAAAACTTTCTTATGCACTAGACTATAAGTATAATTTTTTTTCAGATTTTTTGCACTTACAAAAGATGCAATATATAGTTTTTTTTTTTTTTTTTTTTTCTCAAAAAATGTTCTTAAGGACTGAAGCCCTTTCTGCAGACAGCGATTCAATTATATACAGGAATGGCGGGAAATATAGAAAAATCGAGTGAAAAGGAATCTTGTTAAGTCTCACCTGAACGGTATCGCAACCTAGCGAAAGCACGTAAAACCTCTTCATTAGGCCTCAGTAAGGCTCCTATATATACGAGCTGACGCATCAGCCATTTTGTTGCCTTAGGGTTGCCACATGTACCCAGCGTTTTCCATAGATAAACAAACGGCAGCCATTATTTCTATCGTTTTGTATTACTATGGAGTTACTTTTTTAATCATTTTCATAATTTTAGCTCGGTAAATTATCATATGGGAGATTGTTTAGCGATAAATTGCTATAATCACTCCAGAAAAGAACATAAAATGTTCAGATTTCCGTAAAATAATTTAGGAAGAATAAAATAATATAACTTATATTTACTCATATTTTTCTGTGTGTTTTTCACATGTTCAAACGTAAAAATAGAAAGAATGTACTATTTTAATCATAATATTTATGTTAATAACCATAAATTAATTAAAGAAGACCTTTTATTACTGTGCGTTAAAGCTTTGGCGACATTTTCTGGGGTCGCCAAACGTGTTTAATTCCCGAGTCGTAATTACATTTATTTTAAGTTTCGTTTTTTTTTAATGAATAGTGTATGTTAGAAATAGCTGAAAAAGTAAGTAAATAAATAAAGAATTTCCAGTTTTAAACAGTAAGCTAATTTTTTTTTGTTTCAAAAAGTTATGATCTCTATTTGAAACAGACAGAAATAGTCCTAACAACACATCTTATCCCCAGTACATCCACAAAGTATCCTGAGGAGGAAAAACATACCAAGAATGTACTGTGTATAAATGCGTCGTTAGGGATATTATTTGTTGCTTACTGCTCTTGAACTCTTGACCGATCGTAGTTTCAGATCAAGATTTCTCAAAATCACTTGTTAAGCGATAAGGACGCCAAGCGGGAATGCTGCTCTCATCCGAGGCAACAAAATGGCGGCGATGCGCCGGCCTATATATTTTATTTAAGGGGCTCTAGGCATCAGATATGAACAGTAGTTTACCTTGTGTCCGCGATAAAAGCAGTTTCTGTGTCATAAAACATGTTTTTTTTTTTTTTTTTTTTTTTAAGTAAGAATTACGGATTCTGTAAAATATTTACGAAGCAGTAAAATCGAGTGAAAAACTAATGTCTTTCCCAGCAAGGAAGCTTGGTTAATCAGTAGTCTGATTCCCATGAATACCAACTATTTCATATTATTTGCGATTTTTGTAAGACTTGAATGTTGATAATTTTTTAATACTATTGATTTCTAATAATAATTTCAAAGCAAAATGTTTATATTACAATTATTCATGATTTTCTGTAGAAAACAACTCTATTCCATATTATACCTCAAACGAAATGGCGGAATTGTCCATGTTTTCCTTCATAACTATTTCATATTACCCGCTTGCTCCATATTACCTTACAATAGCTCATATTTTTGTGAACCAAAAATATTTTGCATGTAAACTCTATTTTTTATAACATAAAACCACGAAAACACATCAACAACACTTAAAAGTTTGCTACAGTTGAATCTACAATTATGCAAAATATTTCAGATTATTATGATGAGTTCAAATAGAAATTGTAATCCACATTCCCCTACACTTCCCTAAGAAACGATTAATTATTCGATAACGAACATGCCACCCAAATTTTATGTTCACATTTTCATTTGTTTAAAAATCACACGTACAAGAAAGAAACGAGAAAACAGATTATCGGTTTAATGTTGCACGCCAGTGTGTATAAAATATATTATTAAAAGTGACTGCAGTTTTATCATGTGGTTTTTGTATGTGTAACTTTAATCTTTGATAAACTTTTATTTTCATTTTATTATTCGCGTGTAAATGAATATATTTCATTTTATGTCAAAGGGAAAAAAGGCAGTTCACGGTCTTTGTAACAAAAATAAACGGAGGCAAAACCATTTTAGTAAAGGGTAAAATGACTTTGCTCTGAAGGATGAATTTTTCTCTGAAATGTATTGCTCTATTATTTCAAGAAGAAAGAAAGGAAGAAGGAAAAACAAATACTTAATTTCCTTACTTCTGGTTCTTCAGTCTGGTGAAATTATTCTTCGGTCGAGTTCTTTTTATAGTCAAAATTCTAAATATCCCTTTTCGTATTTGTTTTTCTGAAACTTTATACATTTAATTATTTTTGGAATAAGCACTGGTCGTTATTGTTTCTAGTCGTTATTCAACAGTCAGACGTGCGTGTTTTAGTACAGCAATAGACGGCTAATTACTCCAGTAAGAGATAAGTCGATATTATACACCGTATCATATTCTTTCTTTTTTCTTCCTTAATCTCTTACCTATCTTTTCCTACCAGTTTTATTTAATCATGTTAATCAGAACCTCTGATAAGGATTATTGGCTGTCTGCGTTGGCCACACAGGATAAGCTGTAAAAAAAGTCAAGTTAAAAATTATAGATGCAAACAGATTACCCAAGCACGAATCCAAGAGACCATTGGGCGATCAGTTCAGATAAATTTATTGATTACTTGAAATAAGATGTCTTGTAGAGTGACCATTGAATTCCAAAAAAATAATAATAAATTTTGACAATAGCAATATGGAGTGTGAAGCAAGGAATGGGGAAATAGTACCGGGCCCCAGGCCCTAATCTTTCTCGAGTTATATCATGATCAAAAGTCAGTAAGAAAGTGAGTTCCAAAACTGGAGCAAAAAAATGACAGTGCATTTGGCGTGTAATTATAGACGCCAAGTTCGAAGTTTAACCCTCGTTTTCCCAAGATGAGGTCATTTTGACCCTATTTTGAAGTTGAAATTTAGTTCAGCTCGCCTTATTAAAAAAGTGTGTAAATTCGCCAAAGATAGCAAGCGTAGCCAGTGGAATTTTGCAACTTCTAAAGGATAAAAAAAGACGCGGTGCTGGTGATTTTCGCCAAACGTGCCAAGCGGCACCTGAAAGCAATTTTTCTGCAGTAACACCTTAATCTTGGGGAAGCGAGGGTTAAGATAGAGAATGGTTGCGGTACGTTACGATTATTTTTATGTAATTTTTGAAAAGGTGACCAGTACTTCAATGGCCGCTGTTAGTGAATGTTAACATGATTTCGCCAAGTATTTTAGTTCCTGGGAAACAACCAGCTAAGCAAATATTTTATCTAGCTGATGATGTAAATTAGGCGACAAGAGGGCACATGAGTTATATTTCGATGTAAGATTAAAAGAAACCGAATTAATTATTTTCTGGTTTCACAAAACAAAAGGATAGAAATAAGTCAAAACACATCCTCTCCAGCGCGAAAAGAAATTTCATTACGTTAGGATTGCTAAGTGAATACTGAGAATTGATCAAAGAATCTGTTTTAGTTACATTGAAAAAAAATATGAAAGGAAAGATATAAAAATTAGGAAACGTATATTGTAAATTTATTATTTATAGGTTAAAAACAGTTATATCGTTATATTTTGAATAGTTGTTTAAGATTAAATAATTTAGTTTATGATTTTATTTATTTAGAGAATTTACCTATATTTTAAAAAGAAAACAAATTTTATAATGTGTAATAATCTACATCACAAAACCGAAGAAGAAATGAATAATTTAAGAGGAAATATTTCTATATTACATTTAGGTAAAATTTGGTTAATGATTTGTGCTAGTGTTTTAAGTAAATTTTTAACTACTATTTTTTTGTCGACGTCACTAATAGCAAGTGTTCTCCGTCTGCTCTTAATTGTGTTATTATTCATGCAATTTTTTGTATGAAAAATCTTTAATGAATAACAGCTGTTGCCGTCTAAATATTCGACGTCTCATTCAACTTTTATTTCAAACATTTTATTAAACAACTGTCAAATTGTTGATGTCAGAGTAACAGATATTAAAATTGAGCATAACGACAAAATTTCTCAGAATGATTTTACTAATTTATAATCAGTTTACATCTCAAAACTTTCAAAATCTGGTAAATATGAATTTTACAAATCTAGGAATCTCAACAAAAAGCCAAATATTTAACAAAATATTTGTGAGGAACAATATTTGACGGTGAATAAAATTGTAATGCAATTAATTGTTACCAATTTTCTATATTTCTTGTTCTCATTGTGAAAAATGTTTATGCTTTTATGAATTTTCTACTTTTAATCACAGTCATTATGAATTAGAATTTGTAACTTTATTATTTGTAACTTTAAACATGATTTTCTTTTTTATAAATAAATAAATATATATATTTTTTAAATAACTGGTTAATAATTTATTAATTCGTACACTCAAAAAAAAAAAAAAAAAAAAAAAAAAAAAATGAACCTTCTTAATATAATAAATGTTTTCTCTTAAAATAGTAATTTGATTTCATTAAAAATGTGAAAAAAAAAAAAAGTTGAAATAAAAAATTAAAACACAAAACACCTTTGCCAGAACTCGATCTCAGCCCCTCGTACTCACAAGCCAAACGCGTTACCACTGCGCCACCTTCTCTTGCTAAAATTTGTGTTTTGTTGGCTTTTATAGAAATAGCTAAAAGTATTAAGGTCATGGGGGTTGTAGCGCAAATTTTGCAGTCTATCCTTTGTTTCCGACCATGCTCTTTAATTTAAGCTTAGTTTGGTTTCAATAGCAATTTTACTGATTTATATTTCCCTTGTAAGGATATCACGAATTTAAAAAAAAAAAAAAAAGAATTTATTGCAAAAACGTAAATAACATAAGTGAAGAATGCTCAGAACTCGCAATCAGAATGTAGAGATGAGTTGAATGGTACTTTCGAAAGTGATTACAAATTCGATAGCGATTATGAAGATTTCTAGTCAAGCACTAATGAAGAGAAAGATAATTCGAATGAAGCAGAGGAAGGACGAAAGAAAATGAGATTGTTGACGAATTCTGAAGACGGTGATGATGAAAGCAATAAATCTTAATATATGGAAATTGCTGCTCGTGGAATAGTTTGAAAAGAAATCGCGTTTAACGAAACATTATGATGGGCAAAGAAAGCACCGCATGAATTAAGCTAGAATTTACAACCTGAAATAATAATCTCTAAAAAATATACATTTATTCATCAATAATCATACTGCTCAAATTATCTATTTCTAAGTGATAATTAGAAATCCCCACAGTTTTTGCATTTACGTGCGTTCAAACGGCAAAGTGTAAAAAGATGTCTTTTGATCGAAATAGGTATACGCAAAATCATGGTAGAAATATTGTTAATTATCTGGAAAATCTGTTCAATAATATAGTGGCTGTACTTTGTGCAATGGAACTTTAAATCAGTTTACTATATAACATAAATTTAACAATGCTTTATCTCGGTCCACGAGTCAGGTCGTAGGTCAGAATAGAGGTCTGCACTGGCCGAAATTTTGAGGCCCGGACTCGGCCCGGTATGAAGTCGAAAAATTCGGCCCGACTCGGCCTGGATAAAAACGATAAAATCAGGCCCGACCCGGCCCTATTCTAAAATATGTAAAATAACAGAAAAAAAAATGCATGCCTTTCTATGAAAAAGATTTTTAGTATGTGTTTTGCAGAGGTTTTATATAGCCAAGCAATAGAATGTTCTTTAACAAAACTACTGAACTTTTCCCAGATAATTATATATATATAAAAAAAAAAAGTTCATTATTACAGACGTACAGAAAGCACAAAAACAGACAGAAAATCAAATCGAAAATATTAGCATTCATCAAACAATATAGGAAGGTATTTAAAATGGTTAATACTACTAAAAATGCACTTTTAACCATTTCCTCATATATACCGTAATGTATACGAATCTTTCATGTGATCCGATAAACAAAACTTTAAGGCTTATCCAATAGAAAAGATGCTTTTGCCCATACTAAAAATGATGCTATTTTCATCCAGTGACCTGGAGAAAAGAAAAAGGAGCCTTAGAGAAAAGTTACAGAGGAAGGATTTTTATAGCCTTCATACCACCTAAACTATACAGACCATAGGACATAAAGCCTTATACATTGTAACGTATCTAATTTATTTTGTTTGTACATGTGCGCAAACTAACAGTGACAAGCATTCTATTTTGAATAGAAAACCATCTAATATGACTTTAAATAAAATATATTAATTTCGAGACCTGCAAAAAGTATTTGCGAAAAACCAGATCTTGAACAGACAGACTGATATACAATTAAATTGAAGTTACAGACATATTTTAACAAAATAAAATTTTATGTGACATACTAGCCTGTAAAATTATGTAAAACAAATGACTGAAGAAGTATTTTATCATTTTCCTTTTTCGTTGATTAACGAGGAAACTAGAAAAATATTCGGGGGCCGACACGGCCCGGAAGAAATTTCCTCCTAGCCCGGCCCGAGCCTGGCTTGGCCAGAGCCTGCAAAAAATTTTAAGCCCGAGCCCGGCCCGAAAGCAAATTGAAAAATTCGGCCCGAACCTGGCCCGTGCAGACTTCGGGTCAGAAGATGCAGGCTTAAGTCAGGTTGCGGATCGAATGATATTTCCTATTTTAATTTAAATACGGACGCAAAACGTTATCACTGTCACATGTTTGTAAATAATGTGACAGCAAATGGGGAGATTGTCATAACAAAAACTGAGATAAGACGTGAATTGGGTGAATACGAGATAAGACCCTTTAAAAAAAGCCTCACGGAGGGCATTTTACATATGCCTAAATTTCTAGTGCAAAGAATTTACATTAATACATACACCACACTTTTATAACAGATTTAACTTTTTCATATATCGAATTTTCGACTATAAAAAAGTTCTGTTAAATAATACCTCTGAGAAATCTTAATTGACGAAATCAAGATCTCATATAATAAATTATACCCTTTATGATTTTTAACTCCGGAAAAACTAGTCAGCAGTTTTTGCAATTCACCTGTAAATAGCCAATATCTTCCAAGTTACTTTACTTGTTCACTTAAAAAGTTAAAAGATTGTTCGAACAAAAGCAAATTATAACAAAATACTTGTTAAAATAAGTTAAATAAAAACGTATTCAACCACAACTTGCAAAGTAATGCAAATTCTTTACAAAGTATAAAACTTTTCAGTATGTTTTTCAATTATTTTTTCAACTAAGTGTAATGTGTCGTAATTACCTGACTACAAATTCAAATGTTCAAAGAAGTATTTATATTTTGTCTGTATTGTAAACTCCTGTAATTATTTTGTCTCATGCATAATGATTTCTTTTAGTTTCTATCATTAGATGCAAAGCATGTCACGAAAAGGGCAAAAATAACATTAACTAGAACTTTTCCATATAGAGAACAAAAATTCCGTAAAAGAAAAAAAGAAACAACATGATGCATTAGGAACATAAAGAGGATAAAAATGCCTTTTAATAATTTATTTTGTTTGAAAAGGTATTGAGACGCAATAATATACCCATTTGTCACTGTGATTTTTTTTTTTTTTTTTTTTTTTTTTATATATATATATACTTTTAAAGAATGCAATGTGCGACTATTTCAGTTCACATATAAAACAATCATTACAGAAACGCATTAGTCTAAATTAAATAATTTATTAGTAAGTCTACTTTACTGTAACTGTCAACTTTAGTGGTTTGTCCATCAGTTAATAATTATATGTTTCAGGTTGGCAACAGTGACCGTCCTCGACTTGAGCGCCCCTTGATGACCTATGACCCTTTTCTCTTCGCCATTAACCTGAATAGAGTTTCTTTTAAAGCATAGAAAAAATTTTAATTATCCAATTTGAAAATAAGTTCGATAAGGAAAAGCAGATTCCAACTGAATCCATTATTGCTAAATGGGAATTATTACTCAAGAAATTTTAAAATAGAAAAGTTTAGTGACAGTATGTTATGAAGATCTTTAGAAAGCAAGCAAATATTTTATAAATCGTTTTGAATCGTTTGAGCGATTTTTTTTTTTTCAAAATATATATATATCTATATATATAGTATATTCCTTTCAATCATAAAAGGTATAGAGATAAATATTATTTTTTTTTTTCAAATATGACGAAAATAATAAAAAAGTGCTTATAATTAATATTTTTATTATTGTTATCTATAAGTTTTATATTTAACAATAAATGAATTTTTAACGGGAAAACTGTATAAAATATTTGTCTTGACTTTATCTTACAAACCTTCTCATAATTTTTTGCGAAAAGTACAATAACACATATTTTAAGAGATTTAATATGTGTATTAATCCACTAATATAATAAAAAGAAAAAAGAAAACTATAACAAGAATGCTAACAACTATTTTAGGAATTTTTAAGTCACGAGAAGTGTAATTTTCTTCATATGAATCTAATTTTATTCTATTCATTCTTCTGAGTAATTAATTTCTTATTTATTTATTTATTTATTTATTTATTTATTTATTTTATTCTCTTTTGGTTTCTGGAACAAACGTACCGAAGTTTAGTATGTAAATAATAATTAAATCATAGGTTGGTTGGTTGGTTGTAGGATTTAAGGCCGATTGACTCCTGATGTGTCCTAGGCCTAGAGGGGGAATGCCCTCCGTGGGGGTCTTTTTAAGGGGTCCTAGCCCGTATTTACGCAAGTTTCGGAGGAAACCACGGAAAACTCCGAACGGCTAGGTCGATGAGCGCGACCTGGGAGCGAACCCGGCATCTCCCATCTACCAGCTTTGAGCGCAGAACCGCTCGGCCGCTGGTGGGCAATTAAATCATAGGAAATACAGTTTAAAAAGAGGTTTAATATAAGAAGCAAAAGTAATAGCAGGAGACTTGACGTTGGAATATTAAAACAGGATAAAACTACTACGTCAGAAACGCCAAAGAAAAATTATTGAGGTGCATACAGCTGTTTCGGTAGCCTAAAGCGTACCGTCTTTAGTGCAAAAAGAATTCTGAATCTGGAAAAGTGCTCGTATATATAGGAGAGGGACCGGATTTAGTTCAACCAATAGGATTACGGAAGAGGTGAGGAGTGTGGCCAATAGGAATTAAGGAATGTGTAGCTGTGTAAACAGTAGAAAAATTAAGGAAATGTGGACTGAATGTAAAATTTCCAACAATCAGACAAATAGGGAGCAGCGAACTCACAATTTACAAGGTTTTAAAAAATTTTATAAATATGAAAAGCTTCAAAGAAATCGAGTTCATGAATGGATTTAGGTCTGCAAATTATTTCGGCTGAATTAAATTTAAAATTATGATTTTCCTCCCAGCAATGTTTAGAAATAGCCGAAAGAACATATGAATTACGTCCGCAAACAAGTAACCTAAATCGGCTATTTCTAAACATTGCTGGGAGGAAAATCATAATTTTAAATTTAATTCAGCGGAAATAATTTGCAGACCTAAATCCATTCATGAAATCGATTTCTTTGAGCTTTTCATATTTATAAAAAATTTAAAAACCTTGTAAATTGGGATTTCGCTGTTCCCTATTTGTCTGATTGTTGGAAATTTTACATTCAGTCCACATTTCCTTAATTTTTCTACTGTTTACACAGCTACACATTCCTTAATTCCTATTGGCCACACTCCTCACCTCTTCCGTAATCCTATTGGTTGAACTAAATCCGGTCCCTCTCCTATATATACGAGCACTTCTCCAGATTCAGAATTCTTTTTGCACTGAAGACGGTACGCTTTAGGCTACCGAAACAGCTGTATGCACCTCAATAATTTTTCTTTGGCGTTTCTGACGTAGTAGTTTTATCCTGTTTTAAGAAGCAAAAGTGGCACTTTATGCCAGATATGAACAATAGAAAAGATATAGAAACTCAAAAAGTAATAATAGCAATAAATAAAAAAAAAAAACGTTTCATACAGTCAAAAGAAATTAATTACAAAAGTTGAAAATTTGTGTTTCACTGATAACTACGCCGTAGCATAACGTGAAACATTCTTTTAGTAGTTGTTTTACTAATTTGACTGTTTAAATTCCGCTTGAAGAGCTATTATTGTCACTAATGCCATTAGTATAGAATTAATATTTCACTCAATGTTTTAGCCGTATCTGTTCCACAATTTATTAATAGAATATACACAAGTTTTATTGTGTTTGGCTCAGTTAATTTTTATAGTCGTTCCCTAAACTTTTTGTTTTGAACTACTTCACTTATATTCTGAATGAATATAGGAGGCATATGGCATTAAATAAAAAATCCGTAAAAGACAGATTTATTAGAAGGACAGGATCTTTCAACTAGCAAAAAAGCATCGATGGCAAGAATACCTTGAAAAAGCAAGAAGTCCTGCAACATACATTTAAAAAAGCAAGCCTTCTGTCCAAAATTAAATAGTGTTTAGGACAGAATTTTAATTACCTTATATTTAAATATCAATCATTGGTAAAAGTTATGTTTAATTTTTATAAAAGTATTATTTTTAATTTTTATAAAAGTATTTATAAAAGTAATCAAACTGCATTTATTCGATGGTATGTCATCGCAAATTTTTGTTTTGTCATAAAGAGGCTATTATAATATTAATATATATATATATATATTCATAATATTATATGTATGATTTATTAAATTGTATATACTTTATGTGTCTGCGTGTATGTCTAACTACTCATGCTCAAAAGTGCATGACCAAAGCAAACTTTGTGTCCAAAAGAATCTATCTATGGTGATTTAAAAATTACAAACTTAAAAAAAAAAAAAATCTAATTTTGTTTCACTACTGAGCTAAATTACACTAACTTTCATGAAATTTCCTCCAAAACTGGTGTTTTAAAGAAATATTTTTATTTTCATTTAAGCTTAAAATTCAGAAATATTCATTCGTCAATTTTATGTAATAGGAATCTGTCAACATAAATTTTTAAGTTTTTTATCTGGATCTTGCGTAAAAATCTAATCACTTTTATGAATATAGGAAGCATTTGGCACTAAATAAAAAATCTGTAAAAGTCAGATTTATTAGAACGACAGGGACGACTATATCTTTCAACTAGAAAAAAGCATCGGTGCTAAAAGAAAACTTGAAAAAGCAAGTCCTGCAACATACATTTAAAAAAATAGTTCTTTTTGTCCAAAATTAAATTATGTTTAGGACAGAATTTTAATTATCTTATATTTAAATATCAATCATTTTGTGAACGTTATTTTTCATTTTTTCTCTTTATCTAGAGATCGCGACCTTATCAGCGTTCAAGATGTTCTGCTCTCTAAGATGATAGGTATGAGGTGCCTGATTCGATCTCATATCGCACTCAGCAGCCTAGCTGTTTGGAATTTTACATGGTTTTCTCCTAAACTGCGTGAAAACAGGCTAAAATTTCTAGAAAGAACTCAATGATGGCATCCCACCCAAAATTTGACCTTTATAGTTCGGACAATTTGTCTTAACGCATGGATCAAAGATTACATTTATCATTGAAATTTTAAAATCCAAATACTGTAATAATAATAAATGCCAATTCTGTATTCGATTAATTCTAATGCTAGAAATTATCATTTCGGAAATATCTTATTTTTCGACAAAATGAATTGTGAATTAAATTCTTGTTAATCACAATTGTTTTATATATTAAAAGTGACAAAAAATATCGAATTAAAAACCTCTAAACAAAACAAAATTCTCATCCCTAGTTAAACATTAAATTTTTTTTTACGATTAAGAACGATGCAAATGTTTGAAACACTATATTTTTAAATAAAAAGAAGAAAATAAATAAATAAAAATATTAAATTAGTATTCTCAAATGAAATAATTATGTTTTTTTTTTTTTTTTTCCCTACTTTACACAATTTATTATTAATGAAAGTTTTCTCTTTGATTCTTGCATTACCAGTTTATTAAAATCGAACTCTAATTCACTTGGATTCACTTTTCTCCAAACTTCTTCATTATCTTTGTTAATGGTAAAGTCCTGCCATCTATTGGAGTTTTTTAAAACAAAATTGCGCGCACTTATTTACTATTTTTAAAATAAATTAAAATGAAAGAAACCTTTTTTACAACTAAAAAATTCTTATAGAAAATCGCATAAATTTGTTGCAGCGTTTTTATTATTATTGTTGTTGTTGTTGTTGTTTCTTACTCTTCATGGAGAACATATGTGGATAATTTACACAATATAATAATATTTTTAAACATGGGTTAAATTTATCAGATATTTCAGTCAACGCTTTTTTTGCCCCCGGAATAAATGCACAAAAAAAGAGGACGCTGCAAGCCAAAATTTAATTGAAATCAGACCACAATGACATCAAAATATAACCTTCAATAAGATCATGAATAAATCATATAACTCATGCAAACTGATTGCAAATTTTATGAAGAACTGAATTTTAATTTGATGAGATTGCAAAGTTTACTCACAGAAGGTGGAACTCTATTTACAGTTAAAGTAATATAACGCAATACATTTTCTAATGAATCAAAAAATGGACATTTAAGCAGGGATAGTCTAATGACATTCTATACACGTCAAAATATTCTACGTTGTTTAAAACGAAATCTCCTTAAATAATTTAATCAGTTTTTAATGAATTAAAGATTTGAAAAAAAGCGTTAGATTAATGCAAATATAAATATTTCCCTAAGTATTCGCCTATGAAAAAGTAAATTTCACGTTTAAGAATGGAGATTTTGTAATCACACGCCACAAAGTGCAAAAACACGCAACAGTTGTTTAAAGTCGAATTAATTCAAACACAAAGAAAAAAAGTCATTAGAAAAGAAAAAGAATGATGGCATGAATGTAGTATGAAATTCGTAATTCATATTGCGCTCGTGCCTATTATAAATGAAATATTTTTGCAGTAAAATTCGCCAAAAGGTTTAGGTAGAGATTTGTTTAATGATAAAAAATAAATAAAATGAGCAATTTCTATGAAAACACCATAAATTGAAAAAACACACAATAATTGCCTCAAGTCGAATGAGTTCAAACGCGACCCATCACCAGGAAAAAAAATATGTTGGCATGAATGCAGTATTAAATTGGTAGCTCATGCTTCGCTCATACCTATTATAGACGCAATTTTTTTTTTTCCCCTTAAATAAATTGCACCCAAAAATGAATGATAAAATATAAGCCATATAAAAATACCATAAATTGCAAAAGCACCCAACAATTGTTTCATGTCAAACTAATTCTAGCACGACCCGTCATCGGGCCAAAAAAAAGGCCTAGGTGTATATAAAATTAGTTATTCGTGTAACGCTTGTGCCTGTTATAGACGCAAAAATTTTGTAGCAAAACGCGCCGAAAAACAGGTGTTGATTGATAAAAATGTATATAAACATCATGCATTAAAAAAAAAAAAAAAAAAGTATAAAAAACACACAACAGTAGTTTCAGGTTGAATTTGTTCGAGTATGATCCAGTGGCGGATTTAAGGGGGAGCTAGGGGGCTGAAGCCCCTTCCCCCCAAAAAAACACTGACATTCACAATTGAATATTGCAATTGTAAATTTTTTATTGGTCTAGAATAACACTTTGAAAAACCTTAGCCCCCCACCCCCCGCCCCCCACCCCACTCCACCCCAAAGTCAAGTTCTGGATCCGCCACTGGTATGACCCCTCAACGGGCAAAAAACTATAAGCCTGGGAGCAGTATCAAATCAGTAATTCATGATGTCCTAGTGCGTATTATAGACGGACAATTTTTCCAGTAAAATGCACCGAAAAACAGGTGCTGTAAGAGGAAAAATAAGACCATTTTATGCAAGCCCCACAAACTGCAAAAATACATTACGGTTGTTTCCGATCAAAATGATTAAGTGCGACCCTTTATAGGGTGAAAATTTGTTCACTGTAACAGAATGAAAGCAGCAACGTACCACATTTATATATTCTTAGAGAAAAATGGTCATAGCTTACATGCACCCAAATCTTTTTTTTTTTTTTTCCCAGGAAATCAGCATGTAGAAAGACATGTTAAATTAAATTCTTGTTTAAACATATTTATACTCACTAATAATTTTTTTTTCTTCTTTTTTAATTTTTTTCCAATGCAAATTTTATAAATTTAAATAATATAAATATCCTAATAGAAAAAATTAATTATTTCATTTATTTATTAGTTTTTTATTCTTACATAGAATTTCAATTAAGGAATTATAATATTTAAAAAAATGTATTTTTATAATAGTATTTTAATCAATAAAGGCGAACCAGAAATTATTATTCCCGTTAGATTAATATCTATATTTGTTAAAGTGAAAATACAAGCATAGCTGCCAGAATTTCGAATTTATTCCGTAACTTCATTAGTGTTCGTGCACGCCCTTTTTCACCCCACATATTTTGTAGAGTAATTCTCATTAATATATATTTAGGTTTAAATAAGAAGAAAAGTAGTCTTAATAAAAAGAGTGGTGGAGAAAAAAAAAGTCTGGTATTAACAATACTACGGAATAAATTAGAAATGTTGGTAGCTATTTCCAAGCATCAAACATAATAGCTGTTCCCATTACGATCTGCTGTTTAAAAAACATTGAGTTATATATTTTTATATAGAGAGAGAGGAAGATGAAAACACATTATCGTTATAAAATGTCAATTTGAAATTGAACGTAAATTGGTTTGTCAATTGTGAGTGAAAAATTATAGCTCACAAACAAATAGACAAAGAAATATTTTTTTACACAGTAAAAATTTATCAAAATTTACTCTAATAGTTATCGAGTAAACTTATAATTGTTCAAAATTAAAAAGTAAACTGTTGAGAATCTCAATCTTTATTCAAATTTAATGCTTTAGTTCTCAATAAAAATTAAGAATAAATATTTCTGCCTTCTAAAGAATACTATAAATCATTAGTATGCTCCCGCTAATTATTGATCAAAATAATATTTACCATTAAATAGATAATTATTTCTAACATAGATTTTTTTTTCAATCATTTATTTTTCGCTGTAATTTTATAAAAGACCTAAAATAAATAATTTACAGCAGTTTTCCTGCTATAAATTTTACTGCGCAATGTTTAAAAGCAAGAAATATAATTAAAATTAATTTTGAGTAGTTTCATTTTAATTTTATTATTATTATTATTATTTAAAAGACGGCCCTTAAATAGTTTTATTTTACATTTGTCAAAATTACAGGTACATTTACAAGAAATTTTGTATTTTTAATGAATAAAGTAACAAAAAATTGGACAAAAATCAATTAATTGATATTTCGGATGAATTTGGCATATTTTAGTGCCAAATATATGATTCAACACAACACATTAACAGGTTTAAAATGCCCACTTTAGAAAGTGGAAAAAACCACTAATAAAAATCAAAAACTCCTAGAAAATAGTATAAATAGAAAACGCACAATCGCAACTCAGAAAAAACAATTAACACTAATCAGAAGATGCACGAAAAATATACAAGTAAAGAGCAGAAAATGGTGGTACGAGTGGGCACGAGACTAATTAAACTAAAAGTATTTTATCGTAAAGGATAATACATTAGTACAGATAATTTCAAGAAATACTTTTAAACAAAAATATGATAGTATTTGATGTTGATTAAAGCAGGATGTGGTACACTGAAAATGTATAAAGTTTTATGCAATAATTTCAGATTCATATTGAAGAACTGGAAAATTTTTAAGGGTTTATATGGGTTTTGAAGTCTAAAAAAAAGCGTATTTTCTCACAATTATATATATATACATAATAAATAAATTTTTATTCAAAATTTTGAGCATCTAAAAGAGCAACATTTAAACAATATTTTATAAAATTTTCATTAAAATTTGTGGAAAATTCAGCAGGTGGGTGAAGGTTTTCAGAGACCCTTAAGAAAAGCGATGGACACAATTTTTTAGAAACTAATGTACCGATCTTATTGAAATTTTGCATACTCGTCCAAAATAGAATTGACTAGTGCTCGAACGAAGTATTTTTCTTTTTTCAATTACAAAGTTATACATGGGATAAAATGTACCGAAAAGTCTACTGTTTTTGCATACAACTCTGCTAAAAATTCAAATTTCAATTAAAAAAAAAAAAAAAAAAAAAAAAAAAAACACCATCCGGCGTTCAATTATTAGTCAATTCCATTTTGAATAAGTATGTAAATTTGCAATAAGATCGGAGCAATAGCTTTTTGAGAAATCGTGTCCACCGTTTTTCCGAAGGGTTTCCGGAAAGCAGGACGCATCGGCTGAATTTCCGAAATTTTTAATGAAAATTTCATAAAATTGTCTTTAAATATTGCTCTATCAAAATTTTGAATAAAAAATTTTATTTATTATATTAAAAAAAGAGAGAGAAAATATGGTTTATTTTAGCGTTCGATACCCATTTTAGTCCGTCTGCAAATTAAAATGCAATGAAAGCAGATGATTCATTAAGGGCCCTCTTCACTCACCGCAGCCGGAAGCCGAAACTAATTTATTCTATGGGAAATTTTTCTTTACAAATAACTTATTAACTAATACATATTTTTAAATTCTGTTTTCACATTCTGAAAATTCCCAGCTGTTAAATTGACGGACCTTTTTTAAAAAACTATTTTTTAAATTTTTTATATTTTATTTTGAAGCTGCAAAATACGAATTTAATTTTTTTAATTTTGCAATTTCAAAATAAAATATTAAAAATTAAAAAAATACATTTTTAAAAAAGTTCCGTCAATTTAACAGTTGGGAATTTTCTGAATGTGGAAACAGAATTTAAAAATATGCATTAATTAATAAGTTATTTGTAAAGAAAATTTCCCCATTGAATAACATTGGCTCTGGCTTCCGGTGACGGTAAGTGAAGAGGGCCGTTAAGCAGTATTCACTGATGAATACAAGCACTTAATAAAAAGAAACTAAGAAACATTTGTTTTTTAAATATATATCAGAATTAAAGCACAGTATTATTTAATATTGCTCTTTTATATTATCAAAATTTTTAATAAAAAAAATTTATTTATTATATTTAAAAAAAAAAAAAAAGTAAATGTGGTTTATTTTAGCCTTTGAAACCCATTTTAGTTCGTCTGCAAATTAAAATGCTATGAAAGAAGGTGGTTCATTTTACTGTATTCACTGATGACTACAAGCACATAATAAAAAGAAACTAAGAAATATTTGATTTTTGAATATACATCAGAATTAGAGCACAGTATTATTTAAAATTAATAATTTTTAAATTTTCGTGTTTTTATTAAATGCTTCTTTTTCAAAAATCTTAATATGAGAAAAGCGATTGAAAAGGAAAAGTTAGAAATTCTAAAATATTAAATTGGATGTGTATGTTGCTTGTGTGTAAATATTCTTTCATATATAATTAAATTCATAACCTCGAATATCCCCCATTTGATGACAAAGCTTAATTTGGCACGCAAGTAAGTGCATAAACTCAAACTGGGAGGAAAAAATCAATCATCACCAGTTAATTTCATCTAAATCTTTCTTTGATTAATGTTGCTATCTCAATCAACTCAATTTCCTCTTAACCTAGAGTGTAAAAGTAATAGTTAGAATAAGATGCGTGCTTTTAATAAAGCTTGATTTATGTCATGTTGTCAAAGGAAAACCTTGTTTCTGATTCCAGCATTGTAAATTATCACACCTTGCTCTTCCCATATTTGTTTGAATAACATAAATCAAGTTAGCTGTTAGTAACACAATGGAATGAAACGGTACAAACTGTCTAGTTCACTGACTCATCTTAATTTACACTAATATGTTACACACACAAAATTAATGTATTTCATCTATTGATATTCCAAAGGATTAATCTCTTAGGTTGGAAAGGATGAACAAAAAAGTTGCTGAACAGGAACTGTTTGACTTAGAACTGAAAATTGCTTTTGCTTTCAAACAAAAACAAATAATGCAATTATAAATTAGAAAAATAAAATAACTAAATGAAAGGAAATGTTGCTCTTCAATCGGGCCATAATTTGAAGAAGAAAAAATATTTAAAAAACAAAAAAATGAATTTTGTTGAAATGAATATATATATATATATATATATATATACATATATATATATATATATTTTAATGTTTCTTAAAAAATCTTTAAATTTCGTTGAGTAAATTTTTTCACTAATATAGAGGGGGGGGGGAGTAACGTTTTATTGATTAACAAACATTAATTTACGCATGCATAAAATTTTTATTTTTTTTTATAAAGTCTCTAAGATTCATTTAAAGAATACACATTGTTAAAAATTTCAACAGAAAACTCTGTGCAATCTATTATCTTAAGTCTTACGTAAAATTACAGAGAAAAATAAACGGAGATGTTAAAAAACTTATTTTATACATTCATTTTAATGACTAATATTAATTTAATTAATTATTGGTGAGAATATATTTCAGACTTGGAATGCTTTTTCTAAAGCAGAAACAGTCATTTTTTATTTTAATTGAAAAAATTAAGTAATAAAATTACCTAAAAATACAGAATAAAGATTGAGAATCTCGATTATTCACTTTTAACTAAGAATTACTGTAAATTTACCGAGACTCTGTATAAATATTTACATTAAATTTACAGAAATTTTTAACAGTGCAGTGTATTCGAAGAACTTTGACCTCTATTTTAATGTATTAAATATAGGTCTTAGATATATAATATAAATAGCAAATTTACATTTAAAAAATAAGGTACATGATTTTATAAACTTAATTAAAACTTTCAGCCAAATCAACTTTCAAAATTGCAAAATTTAGATTTTTATACGACGCCATAGAAATGTCTAATGGGTGAATTGGATTCCATGCACAAATAAATTTCAGAAAAAAATCAGCTTCAAAAATTACAAAATTTATATTTTTATTAGGTCCCTCATAGAAAGAAATGTCAAACGAGTAAAATGTGTTCCAATAAAGTATCGTAGTGAGTTTCTGCATCCTAAAAAATCTCACAAGATATGACAAGACTTAAAAGCTATATATATGTATTAATTTTTACTTCCATTACCCTACTACCGTAGGTAATGGAAGTATTGTATTCGGTCTGAAAATTCGATATCGGGTTTTCATCTGATTTACACGTTTCAAGGTCCCCTGAATCCAAAAAAGTGGTTTTTGGCAATTGGTCAGTGTGTATGTATGTATGTATGTGTGTGTGTGTGTGTGTATGTATGTATGTGGAGAATCTTCTGGCTATTATAGCTCAGAAACTAATAAAGATAGAGCTACAAAACTTTAGAATTGAAATACGTCTGGTGTACAGATGAAATTTCCAAATTTTGGTGAAAATTGAAAAACCGGAAGTGGGACATCGGAAACCGGAAGTGGGACCGTAAGTCCGTATCTCAAAAACGGCTCTAACGATTTTCTTCAAACTTGCTGTATAAACACTCTATTAGATGTCCTTTCGAATGATACAGTTGGTTAGTTCAGAAAAATTGATAGGCGTCCTGTATAAATAGCTCAATTTCAGGCCTCGCAAAGGCGTTCCTTTAAAAACGGTTGCACGGATTTTTTTCAAACTCGCCATTTTAACTCACTTTTAAATATGCTTTTGTATGTAATTATTGTTTTCCTGTCAATAATTGAGTTTAACCGGAAGTGAGACATCGGAAACCGGAAGTGGGACCGTAAGTCCGTATCTCAAAAACGGCTCTAATGATTTTCTTCAAATCTTCTAATTGAACACTCTATTAGATGTCCTTTCGAATGATATAGTTGGTTAGTTCAGAAAAATTGATAGGCGTCCTGTATAAATAGCTCAATTTCAGGTCTTGCAAGCGCGTTCCTTTGAAAACGACTGTACGGATTTTTTTTCAAACTCGCCCTATTAACTCACTTTTAAATATCCTTTTGTATGTAATTATTGTTTTCCGGTCAATAATTGATTTTTTGTAAAAGTTGGTATCCCAAAAACGGCTCTAACGATTTTCTCTTTAGGTCACTTTTATGCTTTCTGATCACATTATCTTTCAAAAATGCATATAATACGTGTAATAGTGAGTAATGGAAGTCGTGTGGTTGTTTCACACCAGATTTTTTTTAATTTGTTTCTTACTTCTATGACCAATATATTTGAGTGATTAAAGCCGAGTACAAAGTTTTTCAAACACTCTGTATATTTTCATTGATTAATCACGCTCTTTTTTCAGCTTTCGTAAGTCACTTTAATTCGAGGAAGAAATGTGAGTTTTTTTTTTTTTTTTTTTTTTTTTTTTTTCCACCGTTCTTATGACATATCTGTCTTCGTTTTTACAATCACAGTGGCTAAAACGCAGTCAAGTTGTTATATATATTCTGAGTATAAACTGCAACTTCTGACGTATTTACTGCCGTTCAGAAGAGGAATATAAGTCATTAAAAAGTCATTACGATGTAGATAAGAATCATCAAGTTTCTAGTAATGAAAAAATATTTCTTGTACGATATTATTTAGTGAGATATTATAATGCTTTCGTAACTGTAAAATGCCTGAAATGCAGTGCATGTTGCATGTCATCCAATGAATAGTAATGAAGAATTATGTACACTTACTTTCTTTACAGTACAGTTATCAAATGATAGTTATGCAACTGAAGTAAAATAAATAGATAAATAAATAACCCCCCCCCATTTAATTAGGATACGGCTACTAAAAATTGCGATAAGATTAATGAAAATGGGTGTTGCCATTCAAAAATATCGAAATTTTGTCACTAATAATAATTGTGGGTGTCAGTCTATATTGCTTTTCACTTATTCTTGAGCGCATATCTTAAAATATCTAAATCGAAGCATGCAGGCCGTTTTCTTGAATAGCATACTCGTTAGATAGTCAATATTGAGATTTTTTTTTTTTTTTTTTTTTTTTTAATAATCACTCTGAGTACTCTACTCCAAACCAAATCAAATTTTCGTTTACAACCTCGACATTAAAGTAGATATTGCAACTACATTTCTACAGCATATTTTGATGTGTAAATTAAAATAATATCATGAGAATCGAAAGTATACAGTCGTTAAATAGTTCTTAATGTACAGTCGGGGGAATAAAAACGCAGCACTTGATGGTATTTCGTTATTATTTGACGCAGAAAAACTTAATAGACACTATTCAACAGGAAATTAAATGCACTTTCTGAAAATGTCATCGAATTTTGAATTAGGGGTCATCTACATATTAAAATGAGCGCCAACTTTGATTTTTTCAATAGCAGCACCCAATTTTGACTTCATATTCAAATTTCTGAGAGACTGGCAGTGCGGAAAAGTATACTGTTTGTATACTTTATCTTTAGTATTCATAGAGTTATGATCAAAAATGTGTTAGGGGGTTATCTCTAAATGTAGAAAAATAAAATTAAGATCCTACAAGAATTAGGTAAAATTATACTGTTTCACACCGGAAATATTTCAAGAAAAAAATAGTTATAAAAAGAAATAAAAATATGAACACCTTTGTAGTACCTTAATTATCATGAATTCAGTTTTTTGGATATGCATATACTTCAGTACTTTTTTAGATAATTTTAGGTATATTTAAATACATTCCATTGGTCAGACAATACTATTTATAAAAGTGCAATATTTTTCAATTAAAAAGTATCTATCATGGATATACTGATCACCAATAAAGCTTAAATTTTCTTTCGTACGTGTAACATAATATACAAACTGAAATAATATAGCTATATATATATACAACAACGCATAAACTAAATCTTTTCGGATAAATTATTGTAAGGTTTCCTAAAGTAAATATTAAACAATTTTAATAGCATTTACCAGTTTTGGGTAAGTTGAACTCTTTGGAACTGTACGATTTGTTTCATAATTTCTATGAAAATATAATTTCTTAATTAACGCTTTCGCGACTGCTGACGTAGATTCACATCATTTGAAAATCTGTAACTATGCCAGTGGGCGTTTCTTTCGTAATTTGTGTGTTACTTATTTCTTAAGTATGTACCCAGTGTTCATATTTTTGCAATAAAATATACTATGGATAGAAATATATTAATTAGAAAGAGTATAATTATAATGTATATCCATCTGTAATATAATTGTAGTATAGAAAATTTGTTCTGAAATATTTTATTTTGAGAGTATTTAAAACAGTAAACCCCGCCTATTCAGTCACTTTTTTTCTTCTAATGTTCGTTTAAAGGATTCAAAATGTATCACCAGTAATCGATGAAGTAAATACCACTTGTGTATATTTTTGTCAACGTAAAATAAGGGGTTTAACACGAATACTCAAAGTCACATTCACTTTTCGTTTCTGTATTGTTTTGTTTTGAAGAACGATAAAAGGCGGGGCTTTAGAAAACAGGAATTCTTGATACTAACACTAATGTCTAAAAATCATCATTTTTGTTTCATTTCTTTGCGTTTTACGTTGTTGTTATATAATTTGACCCGTAAATAAAAAATAAAAATATTTTGTTTAATTTTCTTTGTTATTTTTTAACATTTGATTCGTTATCTCATGCAAAACTGTATAAGAGACGGCCCCCTAAACCACTCCAAATGAAAGATTTATTTATATCTCGAAAACTAATAACTGGAATGAGCTGCAAATTTGCACACCCATATTTTTCAGCATTAGGATTCATTTTATGTAAAAATTAATATAGGTCATAATTCATAATTTTTATGAATATGAATTTGTTAATATTTTTCAGAATCAAAAGTAATGATGGATTATGTTTGGGTTTCTTCACTGTATCTCGTAAAAAAAAATTATATCGATCAAGTTATTTTTTGCGAAGATATTAATAAAAGTTTGAAATATGAATTTAACATTAGCACCTTCAAACTTTGAAAGCTTATAACTCTGTGAAAAAATAAGTAAAATATACAACCAATATACTTTTTCGCATTGTCGCGATCCCAGGAATTCAAATATAAAATAAAAATGGGGCATTATTATTGAAAAAATCAAAGTTGGTGCGCGTTTTAATATGTAGACGACCCCCAATTCAAAATTTCCGTTCATTTTCTGAATCTACTCTCAATTCCACGTCGAATGATACCTATTACACTTTTGTGCATTGATTAGCAACGGAGTTACATCGTGTGCTGCGTTTTTTTTTTTTTTTTTTCCCCGACTGTACAAATACGCGTAATGTCATATGTATTCTTAGAAAATTTTGAAACATCGAAAGTTAACTGAGTATTATCTTGATATAAAAGATAGTCAATTCCAGTGAAGCCATTTGTGAGAAATCGTAATCAGATTTTACACAAAGCATTAATCTGTTCAAAAGATAGTACGATATTTTTGTTATTGTTAAAGTTATAGAAAAAAAATTCTCAATTCGAATTGGATTAAAAAATCAAAGTTCCAACTGTTCACAGTTAACGACACAGTTAAAATCCTTTTTGATTCCAATAACGGGTGCTGTATGTATCCTATTTTTTAATCAAAACCTAGTCATTTAGATTCAAATATTTAGCCTAAAAATATATTTTGTGGGGTAAGTGCGACAACGTTTGGGCATAGTTCGACTTTCATTTCATTATGCTCAGTGATTGTTATACTTTAATTTAAAAATAATAATAATAAATACATAAACTACAGCTAACTGGCTTTTAAAAAATATGAGTTTATATATATATATATATATATATATATTAACAAAGTGCTCGTTTAAAAAAAAAAATTGAAATTGAAAATTTTGTGTTTCTGGGTACCAATAGCCCATGGTTTGGTCAAGTGTAACCTCGGTCTACTGTACCCTATACAGTACATTGAGAGATTTGTAAATGAAGTTTATAGATAGTTAAAATCTTCATGAGTCTGGTACTTTTTGAGTTTTTAAAATATTTCAACTCGTGACAGAATTCCGAACTTTTCCGTACACATCCATTTAGTACTTCACATCGTAAACTTCTCTGCATCCTAACAAAACCTTTAAAAAAAATCACGATATTAGGTTTCATTGAAACTTAAAAAATAGTACTGCAGAAGCAGAGTAAAAATAAATAAATAAATAAGTGATACAGTTAAGGTATTTGGATAAGTATAAACACCATGGTTATACTTGTCCGAAAAAGTACAAAAATCCTGGTGTAAATGTGACCGTGTATGGCAAACGAAAAAGCATTAGAAATAGAACAAATCTGAATTTATGTTCAAAATCTACATATAAAACTTATTTTACTTACCGAAAACTGTGAAGCTTATTTCACAACTACAGCAATGGCAAAAATTCTAATTTTGAAAAGAGCACTCTGTTGGAGAGAAAAATAAAAGCAAGTTTTCAAACTTCTAATATTACCACTGTTTCGCATTATTTTGATTTCCTAAGGCTAAATATAATAAAGAAAGTTTCAAACAAACAGACTATTAAACAAATTTAGCTTATCAGTTGAGTTATAAGCCAAGTTTACACTTACCCTACTGCTTAATTATTTTACTGTATCTGTTTCAATTCGTGAATTTTTAAAATATAAATGACTTTAATCCTGCAGCAGGCGAAACAAAATGCTGAATATAAGCTATGTCTCAAAAAACTTTTTTCATCTCCCCTATATGTAAATTGCATTTCTGGAGTTCTTTTCGCATGTGTAAATTGAATCCGTGGAACATCGGCCATGAAATATTCTAAATAGAACATTTTACATCAAAATCGCCAATTACAGTTTCGTACGTCGATAGAACTATGTCATGCACTTACTATTTCTGAGTGTCATGTTTCTAAATTTTCAACTTCCTGAATGAAAATGTGTATTTAACACAAAATTTTTTAAAGACTTTTTGTTCCGCCGGCCGGGGTCTTAATAAAAGGTCCAGTTTCGTCCAAGTTTTTGAAATATATAGCTTTTAACTGGAGCATTATGGCTCGTCTTAATAGGAATTAATTTGAATCTTTCAATATTCTGACATTTAAATTTAATTATAAACTGATTATTAAAAAAAAAACTAATATTATTGTAACATTAGTTATATGTTTTTAATAATGAGTTTATTTTTAAATACAAACGTCAGAATAATAAAAGGTTCGAATTAATTCCTATTAAGAACTATTCCTCCTTAATAGGAAAGTTTTTTTAAAAAAATTATTATTTCTTCTAAACAAGGAAAGAATTTGAGCATTATATTTTAAAATGTAAGTGATGTCATTAATTTCTCTTCTATATTGCATCTATCAATTTAATAATTTAAAAGCCAATAAAATGTATATTTCCCCGATATTTTCCTTTATTTATGAGACAAATCGTGACTTCTTTAGTCCAGTTATCCCCAAGTGCCGTAAGGTGATGATGTTACATTTTTACTTTTACTATTAAAAAAAAACTTAGCTTGTTATTGCCATTACAAAGATCTCCCTGAAGCAAAGTGCTCAATGAAATGTCATTAAAGATGGTAAGAAAAAAATAAATAATAAAATAAAATAAAAATTCAAATTTCTACGATTTGCATAATTGTTTTGACATAAAAGGTCTTTCAAATTTAGTATATAAGATAAAAGACTTTACGAATTTGAAAAACAAACTAACCTATTATTGCGTATACTTGGAACTGGATAATGTTTCAGGTTAAAATGCCATTTACATATATCAAGAAATTTTTGAAGGAAATGCGATATACTATAAACGATGAAATTGATATTACATAAAGATTTATTGAAAGGTAGTATTTTTTATTCACTTAATAGGGATAATTTACGAATATCTTAGCTCTTTTTAAACGATTGCTAAATGGGTATTTGAGAAATCGTGATCTGTATATGAATTAATATATATATACATATCGCGAAATAAAACATGCGTCATCATGTTATTCTCCGCAACTAAACATTTTGTCTTTCAATTTAATCAAAAAAAATCACGTAAGGATCTCTTAAAATTAGACAATTAATTCGACCATCTAGCATACAAAATGGGCAATTGTATAAATGATTTTTATATAGCTTTAAAAGTAATTAAATGCACATTTTAGGTTTAAAAAATTGTACTGCATATTTTAAAACATTCAAAGGACTCATGTACGTACGTAATATTTTATTTTTATTTTACTGATATTTTTTGCTCAAACAATTTGAAAATTCAAAATATTTCCGATGTTATGTTAATTACCTGGCAATATACTCTATTAAGTATAAATTTCATCGTTTCACCAAAAACATGGTGCTAATTTTGGACAATTTATCTGCAATCAATATTTTTATAAATTTGATAAGTTTCGCCGTTTTAGCAATAAGCATTACTAAAATACTAAAATTTGGCCCAAAATTTTTTTAAATATTGGTTACAGCTAAATTAGTCTAAGTTGAGAAACGTTGAATTTTATTTTTAACAGTACGTGCGAGAGCGCGTACGACTCTGCTAATAATACACAATGCTCAATGTGAAGAAAACATAAACCTAATATTATTTTCTATACTCAGAAAAGTAATAATTGTGAATTTCTTTATAAAACGATTTAAAGTTTTATTACATAAGATTTAACGCTTTACTTGTAATTTATGTACTAATTATGAATAACTTTTGTTTAAATGATGAAGCAAGAGTCGGCTTTTAAGGCAAAATATGTACTCGTTGTTTATTTTATTTAGTTATTTTGAGATGAACCCTTGCAGAATCTTTTATAATAGGAGTGTAATTCAAAAACATGGCTGCTCGACACCTGCAGACCACTGTCGCGACCTGAGAAACATATTGAAAAAAAAATCTTTACTTTATATTTAAAACGTTTGCTTTCGGATAAAAAAATAAATAAAAATAAAAATAAAATGAAGTCGATAGTAAAGAAAAAAGCAGTATAAAAGTCTGTAACCTTTTAAAGAGTGCTAGCTGCAAGTTACTACTCAGAATTAGCTATTGGTCGGTATGAAGATTCTTGTGGGTGCGTCTGGGTTATTGTTATATCTACCACCCTGGGTGGTCCTGTGCAAATGGTGTCACTCCAGGGTCGATATTGTAAGTACCTGCTGTGGACTATAGGAAGCCCCGCTGATACATGATTTCAATTCCTCCGTTAATCGTAGCTAGATCACTATAAAAAGGGGAAAGTAAGAAATTTATTGTTTTATATTAAGGGAATTCCTTCAATGCTTGGGGAATGGTACAGCACAGTGTTATCATCGAATAGTTCATTACGTATAATTAATGGAAAAGATCAGCTTGTTCCGAATAGTTTAAGATACATGTTCAAAACATTTTCTAACAACAGATTATTTATTTTAATTGCCTATTTTTGAAATTAACATACACATTAAGTGAGTGTTTTCGCTTGAGATTGCAAAATTTATTTAAACATTTTTTGTACTCATTAATTTATGATGTTTTTTTTTTTTTTTCCCTTTAATGCAATACCTAAAAATGCAATCCCTACCTCTGTAAATATAATTCTAAACGGAATATATTTACGGATAAAATACTTTTGAATATTTAAAGTAAATTATTTTAAACGTTCAGTAATTAATGGTCTTAAATGCTTTTGAATATTTAGTCTTCTCCAAACAAGAACAATTAGACTGAAAAATAAACTTTTAAATTTCCTTTTGTTTGTTGTAACTTTATACTGTTTTATTGTCTCTCAACAAACATGAAATAAAACAAATCTGTTGTAATCAGGTACCATATTCAAACATCTAACAAATAGATATGATAAAACCATATGATTAGTGGAAAAAAAGTCCCCAGAAAAAATGTCCTGGGAAAAAAGTCACACGGGAAAAAAGTCACCGGAAAAAAGTCACAAGGAACAAAATTCACCAGAAAGAAATCTATTAAAAAATAAATAAATAAAAATACGTTTTCAGTTTTGAAATGCATTTTAAAAGCTTCTAATAATGTTTTAGAGTGAATATGACTTCATTTCGTTTTTCTGTCTGTTTGCCTGTTAACCTCTATGATCACGCTCTAATTTCCGCGATTATTTATTGAATGGCTTGAAACTGGTATACGTTACTCAAGTTTTCTATGGCATATTCTGTGCTCAAAATTGTATAATTAGCGTAACTAATGGGTGTAGACGGACTTGCAAAATATTTTTGATGCATTAAAGTCCATGATCGGTATTTTTAAAAGCATATTTTAATATTTTATACTGAACATAACATATTAAATACTTTGCGTTCTTTGCAGGTGTTAAAAAAGTGCCTGTGTCTTTTTATTCTAGGAAAACTTGACACAGGGATGTTTAAATGCATATAAAAAGATAATATTTAGAAAATTAAGATAATTAAGAATGACACAAAATATTTCTTTGGTAATATAAGATATGCATCTTCTATTGGACTGATATAAAAGAACATTTAGAGAAAAAGACGTATAATAGAGATTTTAATAAGCAATTTTGAATCTTACAAGTTTTATTTTATACAAATGGAATTTTATGTAGAACTATTATATAAACTAATAATGAATACTATAATGTTATTAGTTTTAAAAATTTCAAAAGTAGGTTTAGTTTATAATTTAATAGTAGGCGTAACCGGGGTAATTTTTAGACACGAAACTTTGGGGTAATTCTTAGACGCACTTGGTGTTTAAAAGCTATTAATTTTTATTTGATTTTGTATTTGAATTTAAGTTTTTAAATGTCTTTTCTCATTGTATAAAAATTTCCTAAGAAGTAATCCACATATTAGCAAGTTTCCTATTTCACTAGAAAAATGTCTCTGAAAAATTACCTATCAACTTTTACTTTCAGTATTTTCAAATTTGTTTATTGCATATATTTATTTACTTTAGTTTCAGATTTTAAATGGCATTAAAGGAGAAATTCATTACCTTCAAATTTATTAACAGAAAATTGCAGAATTCATAAACTGAAATGAGTATAGGCCTTTCTAAAAGGCATTCTTGCATTGTTTCATGCTGGGGTAATTCTTAGAAAATCCTTGGGTTAATGTTTAGACATCCTGGGGTAATTCTTAGACAATGAAAAAAAAAATAGCTTTACATTATTTTTTATAGGTTTTAGTCAACGGTAAATTTAATATAATGTAAAAAAAAAAAGTACTTTAAGTGCCCAGTTACTATTTATTATCCATTTATTGATTATATTAGGCACAATTTAAAAAGAAATCAATAAATGTTATAAAACTGTAAGTACTTTATTAAAAAATCAGATATCTTAAACTATTACATTTACAATTAATAATAAAGTAAATCTCAAGTGAACAAAAACATTAAGTTACAATCAAAAACATTAGATTATTAAAATTAATATACAGATCATAGCTTGTTAACTATAATCTGATGTCTTTATTTACTTTTCGTGAAAGAAGTTGAATGTGATTCTAAAGGTGAAACTAGATTATTTATTTATCCTTACAATTAAGGTATTAGTAAGTAAAACATTTTAAGATTATATTAAATATGGATGCACTTGTTATAACATACGATGATTATATGAAAAAAATAAAAGAAATACAAGGGGGAAATGTTTCCTTAAAGAAAAAGAACAGCACTTCAAACAAAAAGGTTTTACCAGAAGAATCTGGAAGTTCTTCAGATGATAAAAGTTTTCACAGCGATGCATCCTCTGACATCGTTTAATAGGCAACTCTGATGCAACCATTAATATTAAAAAATATGTCTTACGAAAAAGTTCACATCAACTGAAGCTACACTTAACAAATGTAATAAATAAGATAGCTAGTGATACATTTTTGCTGTTTATTATGAAACTCCATATTATATTCAGAAATCGTTGGAGGTCTTTAAAGAAAATGAAAAGAGCATCTAGAATTGAAATTTTTGAAATGGTATGAGGACAACAAATTTTGGTGACCTTCAGTACCAGATTTTGAGAAAGTTTCTAAATCTATTTTATGGTCCAATTCAGACAGATTCTGTTTATTCCTTTAAAACTTCAAGCAATGATTAGATTGCTGACATTTATAGAACCCTTAAAACGTTCCATAAGGAGTTTTTTGTGAATGAACTAAGAAAAATTAATTGAAGTTATTTGTGTTTCAAGTTGAAATGGAGAATAACTTCATGTTAATAAAGTCTGTTTTTTTTATTTATTTATTTTTTCAGTTAATTTACTTTTTAATTCTTCTGCTTTACCGCCACAACTGACCTAGTATCTAGTCCATCCAGATTTAATAATTAAACTACGTTTTTAGTTATTGCCATGTTTTCCCTGATTTTTATAAAATGTTATAAATTGTGAAATCAAACATGTAACTTTTTTTTTGTTTGTGTGCATGAAATTGCCAATTATTTTACACTATTTGAAGTACACAATATAACCAAATACTGACTGACTAGTACTGTTTGTAAAAATCTTATTTTCTGTTCATAAAATATAGAAATCCAGTGTCTAATAATTACACCAGTGTCTAAGAATTATCCCAATTGCCAAGGTATTTCTTAGACACGTTTTTATGTTTTTTAATTTTTCCTTATTTGCAAAGACATTAATTGAGTATTCTGATAAGATAATTCATATAATATTAATAATATAAAAATATAAAATTTGAACTATATCTAAAGAAACTTTTTTTATAACAAAAGTTTACTTGTCTAAAAAATTACCCCGGTTACCCCTAGTCTAAAATAAAATATCATACGCTTATTATTTATTGAAAATAATTAAGGCATTTTAAAGTAGCGCATGGATAGAAAAGTGAGAAGAATCACATATTGAATGCCTTTCTACTTTTTTTTTTTTTCCTCTAAAAATTACATTGAGAAAATATATATTTCATCTAGAACGAATAAGTAGTAATTTTATGAATCCCTAAACTAGAAATTTAAATTTCTGAGTTATGCGTATAATGAAAACGAATAAACGGAATAATCGAAATGATCTAGAATTTCTAGTTTATGCTTTTCAAGATGGTGAAACGATGCATTATATTATGAATCCTTTGTATCGCTAGAAATTCTCACTTTGATTTCTAGAATTTATTTATAAACTAGAATTATAGTTACTAAAATTCGCCTGTAGTGTTCGCATTTATTTGCAAAGATTTTTAATTAAATTTGACTGTGATAATATAGAGAAGATGTTCCAGAATTTTAAAAAGGCTGTGTAGAACTTGCTAGCAAAGTTAACTAGAAATTATATGGCTGACATGGAACTATTTTTACTACAGCCGCAATTCGTTTTCTAGATGTCAATCGCTTTTTTTTCTTTTTTTTTTTTTTTTTTTTTTTTTGTTTGTGTGTGTGTGTGTGTAAGCTATAATGACACTTTTGTGAAGTTCCTACCTCCATAAAAGAACGTTTTATGCTGGCTACAACTTTCTTCCACTTTCCTTTTTACTTTCTCTTACCCATAAGGTAGAGAAAGTATTGTTTTTGGGTCAAATTTTCGAACGCGAGATTTTGTTATATTTACACGTTTTGAGGTCCCCTGAATACGAAAATCATTTTTTTAGCAAATGGTCTGTGTGTATGTCTGTGTGTATGTCTGTATGTCTGTGTGTCTGTGTGTCTGTCTGTGTGTCTGTCTGTTATCAGCATATCTCAAAAACAAATTAAGGCAGAAAGTTCAAACTTGGTATTCTAAATGTGTATCATATAGAGATGCTACAGTAAGCTTTTCGTTAAGATCAAGCTATTGGTTTGTGTACAGGGACCCCAAGTAGCACAGGAACGTTCCGTGAACGTCTAATAACGGTTTCAATAGTTCAAACACCGTGTTTCGTGTCAAAAGAACGTTCTAAAACACGTTCAGAAATAGTATTATTTAGAACGTTCTGAAAATGTTTAATTTGTACCATCTATAAAACGTACAATTCTAGTTCTGTATAGAACGTTCAAGTGTGACACCGTCATAACACGTTCTGTAACAGTGTAATTATAACGAATATGACAAAATGACTTTTTAGTACTATTGGTTGGGAAAATAGGTTAATCATGAAAATTTTTGACTTCAGTTTTTGATTTTTTTAAACGTTTTGTGGCGTGAGGAATCCGGAAGTCAAAAGGTTGGTATGGTATCTGTTAATGTGTATCGGCTTCGGCACCTATTAGTGTGATAGCCCGTTAGTTAATGTACACGATATCTCAAGAACAAATGATTGCAGAGAGATCGGACCAGTTTTAAAATATCACTTATGGTATTGATAAGAATCTTATTGAGAGATTTGCAACATTCTAATTTAAAAACTTCATAAGTTATTCGAAATTTATAATTTTTAGCATGATAGAGAATAGAGCATTTTTTACATTTTCAGTTTAACGTTTTGTTAGCACGTCAGTAAAGAATGCTTCTCAATAATCAGTAGCGGTGAGGTGAAAAAAAATTACAAAATTTTAAACTCATGGAAAAATTTGTGGATTTTGTATTTCAGGAATCAATGTATGGAATTCAACCAAACTTGTTACAATATTAGATCTTGCCCTAAATTCGAGTTTATTTGAATTTCATTTGGGATATATCGTCCGATAGATTGCAGTGCTATGCAATGAAACCCTCCATTTATGGGACGGCTATATCTCAGCTTCTATAGTGTACAAATGCATTAAACTTGATATATTGGCATGTATCATCATAACCTCTGCTAATACAATTTGGATGTATACATTGTCCAACAGGTGGCGTTGCTAATCTGCAATTTAATCATTTTAACGGAAAGGCAATATTTTAACTCTTGTGATTTAACAATAAATTTTGTGATACACTGAAGTTATAAGTGAAATCGATTTTATGTAAAGCTTTACTAGTCCATTTTGGATGCACATCGGCCAACAGGTGGCGTGGCTATGTTGCAATTTAATCTCATAACGGAAACGTAAAATCTCAACTTCTGTGATTTATAAATATTGTAAATTTGGTAAGTGAAATTAATATTACGTAAAACTCTACAGATTGCCTTTGGGTGCATATCGGACGACAGGTGGCACTGCCACGTTCCAAAATTTTCCATTCACAGAAAGGCTATCTATCAGCTTCTGTAATATATATACTCACCAAACCTTCTGCGTGACATACATTTGATATATATTATTGATTCAATTTGGATGTATAACGAGTAATAGTCAAACAGTTTTTTTTTTTTTTTTTTTTTTTTTTATTATTATTATTCATAGGACATTGTTTTTTCCCCTAGGAATAAGTATACATCATCCCTGGGGGATGGGGGAGGGGTGGATAAAAATTTTCACTATGATTATCTTTCAAAAGAATTCGATATCACCCTTAAAACGAATAATTGAAACATCGTTTTCTGATGATTTAAAACAAATTTACCGTTTTTTTTTTTTTTTTTTTTTTTTTTTTTTTTTTTTTTTCATTTGTAATAATAATAATAATAATAAACCCTTAGAAAAATACATTTTCTAAGATCTTCTATACAGCATAAAAATGATTGTCTTCTGTCATGAAAATCTATGCATTCCCCAGACCCAGAGTTTAGATACAAAAAGCTAATCACGGATGTTATTGAATAAGTAATATAGTGCTTTACGCGAGTTTCAAAGAAAATCACGGGAAAACTCCGAAAACCTAAGTCGACGAGCGTGACCAGGAATCGAAACCAACACTTCCCGTCTGTAAGGTTCGAGAGTAGAACCTCGCGGTCTCTAATACTCATCGGGAAGTTACAGAAATGAGTTTTTTTTCTTCTTTTCTTTAAGTTATGGTTCTATTTAAGTTTAAATGTTACTGATAAATTATCAATATTGATCATGTTGTTAAATCATTACTCTGTTTGATTGGTCTTATTTTATTTTATTTATTTTCACTGAATATTTTGTTCAATTCTGAAATATACACTAAAACAAGATATGCTTTTCCGTTTAATTCGAGATTTTAAAATGGAAAAATAAAGTGATCTCATAAATTTTTAAAATACTTTATAAAAATTTAAATAATTGTTTAACTCCGCTAAATTTTTCCTTAAAATATTGACTATATGTTTTCTACAGCTATAAATGCTTAATAAATTTCTGTTTCAAATGTTGAACTTTGAAACATGATTATTGCGGATGCAAGAAGGGAGAGCAGATGGTAACATCGACATCTGTGGATTGCATTTATTTAATTTTCGCTGACCGTGCAACTGCAGTCAAACGCCTCGCCAGGTCTTGGGAAAGTCGTGTCGTTATGTGAGGCGGTAATTTTAATTTTAAAACGTGTAATCTGATTTGTTCAGTTTTAGCGTTATAAAGACTAGGCTAAGCTTTAGAAAAGGTAAAAATGTAATATTTTTAACCTGTAATATTCTCTATGTTCTATTTATTAAATTAAAGTCTTATTTTTATATCAATTAAACAATCATTTTCATATCTGCGTAAGTTCTTAAGCCTAACTTTTGATACTTGAACAGCGTTGAATCGCAGAAAAAACTGCTCCTGTTACAGACAACCGCTTAGAAATTATGGATTCATTTTATTAATTTAGTCTTCTGAGATGGAATTTGTTAAAATAACTATTTTTGGTTATTATAATTCTGAATGAAGTATGAAGAAGTCACAAAGACTAACAAGATAAGAGCTAATTTTAAGTGAATGCCCTTCCGACTGGTCATTGTGTATTTTAAAATGCTAGTTGGAAGGATGTTTTCTTGAAGAAAATTCTTATGAAAATTCAGAAGGTTCGTAATTCTTTTTTTCTTTTCTTTTTAAATTCTGAAGTATTTATTTAATGTTTATATGATAATATATATACAATCTAGGTTATGCAAATTGCACATTTTTAAAATAATATCCTAAGTTTCACCGACTTACAATTTTAAATATCTCTTTACTGTTATTTATTAAATAAAATATATGAAATTGTTTAACTGCATAAAAAACAAAGATTCAATTCAATTTTATTCCACATCTTTATAAAAAAAAAGATATTCTGCTTTAAAAAAAAGGACGATTTACTATATTATTTATTAATACTAATAATATTTACATTTATCAATTATTTAATATGCCATGATAGCATAATTACATCAAATGAGGTAAAAATTGCGTTGACTCAATTTAAAGAAATTTAAACATTTAAAGAATACCAATTACATTGCCATGTGGAATAAATTTAAATACCTGCAAACATCTTTTTTGTAAACTGCTGCTGTAAACTGAAAATATTTATACACACATGCACTGAAATTTAAAAATATGAAGTATGTTAAATATTTTAGAAAAATATTTTGATTAAATATATATATATGTATTTAAGTATTTGGAAATTTTTAAAATTTCCTCCTTCTAACTAATTTTTAATTTTTTGTTTCAATTTCTTATTATTATAAATTAACAATATATTCTAAACTCAATTATATATTATTTTAGCGGTGTATTGGTACATTCATTTTTGAAATTATTTTTTATGTTGGAATATTAAAACTTTCTATGAACTTCAGCATTGAAATATATTTATAAACTATCCATGGACTTACAAAGTAGTACCCAGAAATGTTTAGAATATACAGGGTGCAAAGTCGAGAGCAGGCCTTTATTTGCGCAACAATTGGTCTCAGACGTCCTCCAATAAGAAAATGTATTTAAAAAAAAAAAAAATGTAAGAATTCATTATATGACATGGTTAAATTTAAAAAATCAATTTATTAAAAATCACAAAAACTGATAATTTTTATACAATTTTCATGACACTAATAGTGAAAGTTGAGTTCCAACCTAAAAAACCTATATAACACAAAAAGTTTCACTTTTGTGCACCCAAAATTGTCTGAGATAGTTAGTTTCAAAATTTAGGATTATTTCGCATTTTCTGGGGCTTTATTAAAAAGTCAATGAAAAATTCTTTAATAAACCCAGGGAAAATGCAAACAAAGTCCAATTAGGATTTTTAAACCGATCCCTTATTGAAGGCCGAAATATGTTAGAAAATCTAAACTTTAAATATCTTGTTCCATTTTGGGAGAATATAAATGAAACTTCTTGTTAGGATGAGTGTCAATTTTTCTAAATATCACTATAGGGATCTGGGACTGTACAAAAATTTAGTTTTTGTAATTTTGAAAAAATAGATATTTTAAATTTAAACATGTCATACCGCAAATGCTCATATTTTTTAAAACATTTTGTAACTGAAACTATATGTTTGCGACCAATAGTTGTGGAGATAAAGACATTCTCGTGACTATTTTTGCACCCTGTATTTAAAAAAAATTAATATATATATGTATAAATGAATTTTTAATCGTAGTTAAAAGCAGGCAACCGATATAAGATCTCTGAAACTACATAGAACAATGAGAAGGAAATTACAACAAATTTAAATAACCTGTGGAGACTGATTGTGATTTATTGAAACATTTATTTTTTGTTTAATGATTTTTATTTTATTTAACTTCAATCTAATCATACATTTATTCCTAGATTATTCGTTGCAATTTTAATAATTTTGCCGGTGCGTAAAAACGACATGAAACTCAAATCAAAAGATACAAACAAGCAACGAGAAAAAAAAAAAAAAAAAGCATTTTTTTTTTTTTTTTTTTAAGGAAAAGCTCAGAACGGTGAAAAAGAAGAAGAAGAAAAAAAAACTCGTCAGTGGTGACCTTTTTCACCATTGAGCACCAATGTACGATTTCGTTCGTTAGCAGCTATAATAGAAAATCGCCAGCGGACACCAAATCGTACAAGAAATTAATTGAAGTTAAAAATGAAGAATAAAGTGGAATAAACCAGGGGTGCAGAATATGCCCGAACGCCCGAACGAGGTTCGGGGGAAATTTTGAATATTTTTTTTAAGAGAAAATAAAAATGTAAATCAAAAATAATAATTTGCTACTTTGAAGTGCTTATACACTAACAGCGATATTTTTATGTTACACTGTATATTTATTCTCTTAAAGATTTATTACATAGAACAAATGACTTTGTATAGCAAAGTAGATTTTTGCATTATTGAGGGAAATTTATACTGTGTTTGGGGGAAATTTCCGAGGTTTGAACATTTTCTGCATCCCTGGAATAAACTATTAATTCAAGAAATCAGAAAATCAAACAGAAAACAACTATAAAAAATAAACATTACTCACAGGATGATGCATTCGGAATCCCAAGGATTAAAATAAGCAAAATAATTCAAGAGTTTAGTTGTACATAGCAGATAAAAAATGATACAACACAGCAACAGGGATATGAATTACTTTTTTTAAAATTCAAATAATGTTTGTGAAATATTAACATACTTAATTTCAACGTATATGCATGAGAAACTCCATATTCTACGACAGTAATTCCCAAAAATTGTCATAACATCTCTATATCCCTTAAAAAGTTCCTTAAATTTTTGCATTTAAAAAAAATTTCTTTTTTTCCCCTAATCTGAAGATAATGGCGTTATAGTATTAATTACGAAACTTTAATAAACACCATAAAAGGCAAGAACTCGCAGCTGCTACAAAAAAAAAAAAAAAAAAAAAAAAAAAAACGGCAACGCATTCAACACACTCAACGTGCTTGTTTGCAGCTCTCGCGCTTACATTGTTCGCCTGATGAAGGGTTGTGTCTTCTTTTAACCCGAAACAATTGTTTCGAGTTCTTACGTTTTATGGCGTTTATTCAAAGTTTTGTAATTAATACTATAACTTCATTATCTTCAGATCAGGGTAAAAAAAGAAATGAAAAAAAAAAAAAAAAAAAATGAAAAAATTTAAGAAATTTTTTAAGGGATAAAGAGACGTAATGGCGCTTTTTTCGGAAAACTGTCATAGAATATAGAATTTTTGATTCATGTACGTTAAAATAAAGGAATAGTAAGTATGTTAAAATTTCTCAAACATTATTTGAATAATAAAAAAAAAGTAGTTTATATTCCTGCTCATGTGTTGCATCATTATTCGTCATCAGCTATGTACTTTTTAATAAAAAAACACCACAAATCTAGCGTTGTAAAAATTATTACTTACAAACTTTGAATAAACACCATAAAATGCAATAAACTCGCAACAATTGTTTCGGGTCGAAAAAACGCACGACCCTTCATCAGGCGAATAAAGTAAGCACGAGTGTTGCAGTCAAAGCGGCAACGCAATTGGTGCGTTGCCGCTTTGACTGCAGCACTCGTGCTTACTTTATTCGCCTGATGAAGGGTCGTGTGTTTTTCGACCCGAAACAATTGTTGCGAGTTTATTGCATTTTATGGTGTTTATTCAAAGTTTGTAAGTAATAATACGTACTTTTTACTTTTAAACGCCCGTACTGTGGTGTTTTTTTTTTATAATGACGTCACAGTTTTTTTTTTCTACACTATTTTAGAACGTTTACAGTACGTTTTCTAGAACGTTCTGAAAATGTGTATAACGTTTTGAAAACGTTCTAAAAACGTTTAGAACGTTCTGAGACCGCATACGTAGAACGTTCTCAGAACGTTTCTACACTGTAAAAAAATAACTATTACCAGCTGCAAGAAACTCTCTGTGATTGGAGAAAATAATTATTTTATCCAATCACAAAGAGTTTCTTGCAGCTGGTAATAGTTATTTTTTTACAGTGTATAACACCGATGGTGATAGTTACACGTTCTTTGAACGTTCTCTGGACCGTACTATTGTACGGCTTCAAGATGGACAAATAGACGTCTATAACACGTTCAAAGTGAACGTTCTTAGAACGTGTTTGTAGAACAATTTTTGAACGTTCAGAGAACGTTTCGGTGCTGCTTGGGACAATCAAGAGAATTCTAATACATTACGTCTATGGGGGAAATTGTAGGAAAGTAGAGTTTAACGTCTATAGACTGCACTAAAACAAATGAAACGAATATATATATATATTGTAATAAAGATAGTTAACTGGAAAAAAAATTTTGTGTATGTAGGAGCCTCGCCTCCCCCCCCCCCCTGAGGGGAGTAAATTTTAATGAGGGGTATCTTTCAAAAGAGCTCGCAAATACCTTTAAAACGAATGGTTGAACCATCGATCTGCGATAATTTAAAACAAAGTTATCGATTTTTTTTACTTTTAACGAAAAAAAAAACTTAGAAAAAAAAAATCGTACTTTTTTTTTTTTTTTTTTTTTTTTTGAGTATAAAATGGACTTTTTTTTTTTTTTTTTGGATATTTGGTGTTATACTACTTCTCTAATATGGAAATCGTCTGCATTATCATGAAAGACAATTTTTTTAAATAATAATTTTAATAAATTATTTTTTAAAAACAGACTTATTTTTTAATAACCGAATTAAATTCTATATAAATGTAGGTGCATTAATGGAACGGGGGGTTGAAGGGGGCGGTAGCCCCCCTCACACAGAACTAATTATCATATAAAACTCTTCAGAAGCCTAATATGAATTGTTTAACATAGGTTTACATAACAGTACTCGTTATCTTACCTATTAATCTGCAACCTGTATTTATTGTATTAAATTTCAGGGTAAGAGAAAGTCGTGTGAGTGACACACCAGATTATTTAAACTAATTAAAGTTTAAAATGCAAATAAAATTACCTCTTCCTAATTTACCTAAGTCTGCCTTTGCCAATGTTATAGAACTTTGTGATATATATATATATATATATATATATGATGAATACTATATTTAACATAAAAACTAAAAACTCTGCGAAACAAGGGCAATGTTCAACTTAATGAAACTCAAAACACAATAAGAAGGAACAGAGGCAAATTGCATTTTACGGAAAACTTCTTTTTTTTTTTTTTTTTTTTTTTTTTTCCTCATCAGATATTGGTGAGTGCCCTCCGTGGGGGTGTTTCTAAGGCATCCTAGTCCATATTTACGCAAGTTTCGGAGAAAACCACAGAAAATTAATTAAACTAATTAAAGTTTAAAATGCAAATAAAATTACCGCTTCCTAATTTACAAGTCTGCCTTTGCCAATGTTATAGAACTTTGTGATATATATATATATATATGATGAATACTATATTTAACATAAAAACTGAAAACTCTGCGAAACAATGGCAATGTTCAACTTAATGAAACTCAAAACATAATAAGAAGGAACAGAGGCTACCACGGCTTAAGTCAGGTGGAACGGATTAAAAAAGTTTTACCGGCGTCCAACTTTAACCAAAATTTCTGCTAGACCATCAGTTAAGATAAAATTACTTTTATTATTAAGTGAAAAAAAAATATTTTATAATTACTGATACTTATAAATCAAATTCATAAGAACTAAATCAATCATGTATATTATGAGTTAAAATGATGATTTATCTATATATATATATATATATATATATACATATATATGTGTGTGTGTGTGTACGTATATATATATTTAAAGTTCTACTTAAAATTCATTGAAAACAATAATAAAAATGTATTTTTTTTTTTTTCTGAATGTATAAGAAGTTTTTATTTCTTTAAAAAAAAATTATTGTTCTTGCGATGTCGTGTATAAGGTAAAGACACCAGTGCTCGTCACCCTTAAAATCTGCACCAGTAGTCGTCACCCTCTTAAAAGAAGTGTTAAAATAACCGTTTTATAACCTGTATGGATTTGAATCTACCCGCATAAGATTCTCCAAAGCCTTCTGCTTCTTATGACATAAAAAGTTCGATTTCAACTATTGGGGAAGAGTAGGGAGAAACAAAATAAGGGAAGTATACGTTAAATTACAATTGAATTGAGTCAACGTAAAGCAAATGATTAAGGGAATAGATATGCATCTCTTGATATATTTTGTTGTTCGCTGCTTTTGACATTGCTCATAAAGCATTGTATGTAATGCTTATGAAATGCAGAATACGATTTATGTGCAACTTTTAAAAATTTGACATAATATAAAGGTTTTTAAGGTATGACGACTACTGGTGCATATTTTGACCATTTTACCAGTGCTCGTCACCCCTGACGAACACTGGTGTTTTAACATTTTTAATAACTGGGTAACATTTTTGATGAAAAATACTATATTTTCGTTTAGAATTATGATGGTATAATTTTTACTTTAATTTGACTATCGGCACCAGTAGTCGTCAGGGGTATTCGTAAATGTAAACAAATGTATTTTAACCTCAAGAACGTGAACTTTATTGCACTTGTAACTCTTGTATAGCTTGTTTAAATAAAGTCAGTCATGGTACCTTTAATTCACTATGACTGACTTTAAACCACCTAAAATTTTCCATATTATTTTGCTGGAAAAATTAAACAATGGCACATAAACATAATTAGTTATAAAGCGCTTTTTCTAGTTTTCTGTTATATATTTTAGAAAAACAGACATGATTACTCCATACATCTGTCTAATGTATTTTAAATTTTTATGATGTCATGGTTTTGCAAAGATATATTTAAGTGATGTTTAAGTTTTTTATTGACCGTGATAATTTAATTTTAATTCATATATATTTCGAAAATGATAAAATACAAAGGCTTAATTTCATAGTTAGCATGACTGTGAGTCGGTTTAAAATTATGTTAAAAGGCTTTTTTGTTATGTTAAATGCAGGTGAATAAAAACTTATATAGAAAATATTAAACATTAAAAACATTTCTTAAGCAAGTTTTCTGTTTATACATTATATTAATTATGTAAGATAAACAAATAGTTAAAATGTTGATAAAAATTACCCTGTTGACTGCTGTTCTTAAATAATTAAAATGGTAAAATAATATTTGATAACATCAAATAACATTAACATTTGATAACATTACCATAATACTTGATATTTATAATATTTGATATATATCCATAATATTTGATAACATTCGCTTGATGTGTAGAATAATACTAGCAAGCTTTGCCACCTTCGCTGGTCCCTATATTTAAATAAAATAGAAAAAATCCCTATCATTATCAAAAATTAAAAAAAAAAAAAAAAAAAAAAAAAAAAAACTTTGAAATCAGTCCAAACCGCAGTTAATGTTCCCGCTGGCTTCTGTAATAGCTTTCCGTCCCGCAATATGATGATTGGCTTCTACTTCCTTCGACATAGACTTAAGTCCGATTTCCATTTGAGCTCACTGGGCGGCTTCTATTCAGAATCCTTTGATGTGGTCACCTCGGCTCACGCCAGCTCACGCCAGCTGAAAACCCTGGAACGGGGTCCCCTGCTGAGATAATTGCGGGGCTGGGGGTAGATTTCTTTGTCAATTTTGCATGCTTTCCTTTGAGGTAACTGCCCAATCTGATAAGAAAGGGCTACAACTGATGACAAGACATTTGGCTCTTTGTGTCGGAAGCGTGATTAATGACATTTTGAGCGTTGATCTTGAGCCTAAATGGAAACCGGCCTAGGGCCCTCTTCACTCACCGCCGTCGGAAGCCGAAACTAATGCTATTCTATGGGAAATTTTTCTTTACAAATAACTTATTAACTAATACATATTTTTAAATTCTGTTTTCACATTCAGAAAATTCCCAACTGTTGAATTGACGGACCTTTTTTAAAAATGTATTTTTTTAATTTTTAATATTTTATTTCGAAATTGCAAAATGAAAAAAATTCACAAATTGAAAATTCGTATTTTGCAGCTTCAAAATAAAATATAAAAAAATAATTTTTTAGAAAAGGTGCGTCAATTTTACAGCCGGGAACTTTCAGAATGTGAAAACAGAATTTAAAAATATGTATTAGTTAATAAGTTATTTGTAAAGAAAAATTTCCCATAGAATAGCATTAGTTTCGGCTTCCGGCAGCGGTGAGTGAAGATGGCCCTTAACCGCTTTTTATCCCCCCCCCCTCTCCCACGGGTAAATTTAGAATTTTAACGCAATGTTATCAAATTACATATTCCGTACTTTTAACCAACACCCAGACATCAAAACTCGCCTTTCTGAGTTAATTTGGAGTAGAGCTAAGGTTAAAAACGTGTTTTTTGGCCGCTCGGCCGAGGGAAGGGAAGAGGGGAAGAGAAATTTTGCAAAATCGCCTTATAATGCGTCTAAGGTACACACACACAACCAACCAACGCATAAAAAAAATTCCCTCCCGAAAATAATTTGCAGCAGAGTTTAGATTGAAAATAAACACATATATATATATAATTTGCCACCCTTACATAGACGAAAGATCTTCGCAAAATCTCTTTATACTAGGTGTTGGATGCATATGACCAACTCACACATCAGAAATCGCCTTTGTAAGATTATTTAGAGCAGAGTTATACGTAGAAATACGTTTTTGCTACCCTTTCTCAAAATTTGGTCGGAAAGAATTACGCAAAATACCTTTACAGTATTTTTGGGTACACATAACCAATCAACGCATCAAAAAATTGCTTTCCTGGTATAATTTATCCTGATATAATTTGGAGAATAATTACTCTTAAAAACGTGTTTTTGCATCCACCCCACACTTAATGAGGAAGGAGAGGCGAAAGATTTCTCAAAATTCCTTTATCGTATGTGTTAGGTACGCATAATCAACCCATACGTTTTAAAAAAAATAATTGCAATACAAAAAGAATTTTTTTTTATACCGTGTTTTAAATTTTTCTGTTGAATCATATAAATGCTATTGAAGGCAGCGAGAACCTGAAACCATTGGCTAAAAGTAATTTAAAAATGCATCGTCACTGTGTTCTGAGCTATTCTGAAAATTTCAAAAATCTAGGTAGTCGGGAAGATTGATGATCGGGACGAGTATATGATTGATGAATCATATAAACGCTACTGAAGGCAGCGAGGGCCCGAAACAATTGGCTAAAAGTATTAAAAAATGCATTGTTATCGTGTTTTGAGCTATTCTAAAAGTTTCGAATGTTTAGCTAGTCGAGAAGTCAGTTAAATAAATTTTCTGTTGAATCATGTGAACGCTACCGAAGGCAGCGGGGACCCGAAACAGTTTGCTAAAAATATTTAAAAAACGCATTGTCACCGTGTTTTGAGCTATTCTGAAAGTTTCAAATGTCTAGATAGTCGGGGAAAAAGTTAAATAAATTTTCTGTTGAACCATATAAACGCTGCCGAAGGCAGCAGTGACTCGAAACAATTGGCTAAAAATATTTTAAAAATCCATTGTTACCGTCTTCTGAGCTTTTCTGAAAGTTTCAAATGTCAAGCTAGTCGAGAAGTCAATTAAAAATCGACTGCAAGATTTGTACTGATAACGCTGCCGAAGGCTGCAGGGACCCGGAGCAGTTGGCTAAAAGTATTTAAAAAATGCATTTTCATCGTATTCTGAACTATTCTGAAAGTTTCAAATGTCTAGGTAGTCGGGTAGTTAGTTAAAAATCAATTGTAAGATTTGTACTGGGCAAACAAACGAGAATACGCGTTAATAAAAAGCATGGTAAAATCAATCTTACTGCGTAATTTGGAACAAAGTCACTCTTAAAAACGGGATTATTACCCCCTCCCCTGCTACTTACCCTCTGCTTTAAGTAAAGATATTTTTGAGAACGAATAAAATTTTGAAAACTTTTCTTAAAAGCAAAGAATTTTCAAATTATTTCACATATGAATTTGTTTTATTCGCAATATTTTGAATTTTACCATTTAATGTTTTGTGTTTTAAACCCTAAGAATGGATTTGGGTTCTAAATATGTTCCAAAGATTTTCTGTTTCAATAATATTCTGTTAATTTTGCAAAAACGCAATTAAAATCAAACTATTGTGCAAATTGTTGCGTTTTATTTACATGACGACCACTGGTGCAATCACCTGACGACTACTGGTGAAACGCAGTTTTCAAGTGACGAGCACTGGTGCATTTTTATAGGTTTAATTTTTATTTAAAAAAAAAAAAATTGGCTTAACGTATTGAAAAAATGAAAGTGTCTAACAACAACTAGAAGAATCAGTGTATAAAATAGACCAAAGTATAATATTGATACATAAATTCCACATGAATGCCACGCGAAAAAAACAAACATTTTAAAAATAAGGCCTTAAGAGTGACGAGCACTGGTGTCGTTACCTTACATACTAATTAACTAACACACAAACGAACTAACAAACTGAAACCATATCAGTTTTATAATTTTTAGATTCCTCACACCTCAAAACGAGTAGAAAAGTTTAAAAACACAGTATGAAAATTTTTAACTGTCTGAGATCCTCATACCTATAATATGATAAGTAATGAAAAATATGCACATATTGATAAATATTTTATTTCACTTTATTTTATTCTTTAAATGGAGATTGCTTTAAAAAATGCACTACGACAAAAATTTAAAAATATATTTGATTTATTTATACAATGAAATAATTTATTATTGTAAAATACAACTCTTTCTCGATATCAGCTATTAAAAATATGAAGGTAATAAACTGTCTGTATTTTCGGTAATTTTTAGTTGTTATTTATTTATTTATTTTTTATTTTATTTATTTATTTATTTATTTTTCATGTTTTATCGTGGTTTAATTGATACTCGTATGATACAAGCCAAAATATATTAATTGATTGCGAAAAATAGATTAGGCATAATGCGTAATACTAAAGTTAACTTTTCTAGCTATTACGTATTAAGAATCTTAAATTAATAAAATGGTTTTTTTTCGTTTCAAAGTACAAAATAATATTTTTTTTCACTCAGAGTAATAATAATGATAATAATAATAATAATAAAGATAATAATAATAATAATAATAATATATTTTATATATTATATATTATATATATACATATATAAATTTCATATTCGGTTTAGAGGGTGGTAGGGGACAATAATAATACATTTGCAAAAATAATGAGAATAATATATATATAGAACAGAATTGAAAACAATAGTAAAGTATTGCCCAATAAAAGACAGCTTTTCTCGTTGCTATGTATTAAGAATTTGAAAGTAATGTAAAAATCATTTTAATTACTTTAATTAATTAATTTAAAAAATATTGTGGATATTGTTTGGAAATTTTTTCTCGATAATACGTATTAAAAATCTGAAAATAATAGCAATAATAACTATTTTTGCTACATCTAAATGGAAACAGAAGAAACAATTTTAAAAACTAAAAGTTATTAAAAAGCCGATTTTTTCATTTATGAAGACGACTGAACTATTTTCCCAGTGACTTTTTTCCAGGGAACGTTTTTTCTGCATGACTTTTTCCGTGTGCCTTTTTTTCCGGTGACTTTTATCTGTGAGTTTTTTTCCAGTGACTTTTTTTCCTGTGACTTTTTTCCATGACTCTTTTTCCAATGACTTTTTTTTTCCAGTGACTTTTTTTTACTGTGACTTTTTTCCATGACTCTTTTTCCAATGACTTTTTTTTCCAGTGACTTTTTTCCGATTTTTTTTTCCGCTTACCGTATGCGGTTAAATGTAATTTCTATTATATTACAATACTTATTTTTCTTTTGTATTTATGTTTATCTAACTTTCAAAATAATTGTAGTATGTAAAGTCGTTTCATGTAGTTATAAAGAACGTTATTTACTTTATTATATGCTGTTTATTCTAATGGATAAGGCTTACATTTTCTCAGACTTTTAATAACTAACTTTATTTACCTTAAAAAAAAAAAAACTAATAGCATGTTTTTATGTATAATGTTACACGTTACTGGAGAACAAATAAATTTCTGAACATTTTTTTCAAGAATATATATACACTTATTTAACTTTTCATCATCAACTGACTTCTACTAATTTTTTATTAAAAAGTTATTTTTCTCTATATATTAGTATTTCAGGCTCTATTTATGAAATTAATTAGTATATGTAGCATTTCGGACTGATGGTTTCATAAGCGTAAGGTTGCCAAATGTAAAAATGACTTGAAAGTGAATGAAGAATATATGCAGTGTGGCCATAATTAAACTGACAGAGTTTACAGTGTTCTGTAGAGTGATCTAATTGCGCGAAAGGCACCAAATTTTGTAGGATGATTTAACAAAACGGGGACGAAGGACTGCACTAAAAAAATATTAGTTCCAAAAGTCACCGATAGAGGAATATGTGGCGGCGCTGTGTAAAAGAAATGAAAGTTCTAAAAAACACAGAATCAATACTGAAATAAAATTACCTTTTATTTAGCACATTCAAATCAGGTTCAATGTGTCCACCGTTTTTGTGGACCGCGTATTGCATTCTGTGCACAACAGCAGAAAGTGATATGTCAGCAGGAATCTCAAAAGCGTTTCAGGCTGATCCATTGGCAGATTCTGTCCAGTAAGTCTCTTAACTAGTCAACAGATCAAACTTCCCAACGCTCGAAGTTACCGATCCATTTGAGGCGACGACTGAACAAGACCTCAGTAAGTGAAATTGCAGATAAAGAAACTTTATCACTGTTTATGTAATTTTTTCGCTTTTCTAAAAACTTTTGCCACATTGAACTTGAATTAAATTGTTAAATGTACTAAATAAAAGGTAATTTTGTTTCAATATTGATTCTGCGTTTATTAGAACTCTCATTTCTTTTACACAGCGCCACATATTCCCCTAGCGGTGACTTTTGGAACTGATATTTTTTTAGTGCAATCCTCCGTCGTCCGTCTTGTTAAATCATCCTACAAAATTTGGCGCCTTTCGCGCAATTAAATCACTCTACAGAACACTGTAAACACTGTCAGTTAAATTATGTCTACCATGTATTCATCTAATTATTGAAGCCTCAAAACTAACTGCTATTAAAAATTTTACTTAAATGAATTCAGTGACTATTGTTGACATCATTTTTATGTATAAATACGTTTTATAAAAACTTCGTATTGCTCCGCTAAATAAATACTAAATTTTTACGTAATTAATCTTAGAATCTTATAACCAATATCAAAACTTAAAGTGTTGCATATATACCCCTTTAAATATAAAATCTTTAATATTACTTTTAATAGGATTCGTGAAAGAATGATGAACGTTTCTAGTGTATAATTCTTTTGTAAGTCTACAAAATTTCTTTCATGTTTTTCTAATAAAGACCTATGTTTTATATTTTCAATTTATGTTTTCCTAAATCTTATATTTTGAAGGGGTTTTTTTTATCTGATATGATTTGGGATACTATTTGTACTGAAAATTAAAAAAAAGAAAAAAAGAAAGATGAAAGAAAGAAAACTTCCTTTATTTTACCTTCAATAATATTTTCTGCATTTCCCAGATCCTGATGCGTATGATTCTTCAAAACATTTCAATGTAATAAAACGCAGGTAACCCTTGACATTTACCTATAACCTGTAAACACTAAAGAAATATTCAGAATGAAATCAAAAAATTGTTTCTCAACTAAAGAAATTGATAATGATCGTCGAGTAAATGCCATGAAAAATGAATCCAAAACAGATATTTATACATTAGTCTCCTTAAGCAAATTTAATTTGTTTCTAGCTTCACGCCTTCATAAACATTTCCGATAATACTTAATATTCAAGATCTGTCTATAAGTCATACTTTAAAAAATAATCGAATTTTAATTTGTTACGCACGAAATAACTTTTATTACATTATACATTGCCGATGTAACACTTCTTTAAATGATTCGAATAAATGGCTTGGTTGATTTTATATTGGACATACTATTTACATTACATGGAGGTCAACAAACAACGAAGTAATTTATATTGATTTTGCATGGATTGTGAGAACTGGCATGTATTCTTTTTAGCATTTCTTATCAGGAACCCAAATTTAGTAATTACTTTAGATAGATTTAGTAACACATTCATTTTATATTTTTGATAACACTTAAAAATCTGTGTCTCTGTTACTAAGAATCAAACACACTTATGCACCATAGAAATAAACCAATACCATCAATCATTTGATTTTGCAAGGATTGTGAGACTTAACTTTAGTATGTTCCTCGTCACACATTTTTTTTTTTTTTTTTTCTCTTAGGAAACTGAACATATTTTTTTAGTTTTGGTTGATTTAGTAATACATTCCATTTTTATTTTTGACAACATATAAAAAAAATGTGCCTCTTTCACTAAGAACCAAACACTCTTATACTTCACAAAAATAAACCCCTAATTAATAATTTTTTGACATTGCAAAGATTGTCAAAACTGCAATACGTTTTTCTTCGTACTTTTTTATGACATATTAATTTTAACTTAAAAATTATTTATTATTAATTATTAATTTTAACGTATTCAATATTTTAAATTGATATACTGACACATTTAATGGCACTATATATATATATATATATATATATATATATATATATATATATATTACAAAGTAATAATAATCTTATACATAAAAAAACTAGTACCATAAATTAATATTTATTTGAATATAAAAGGATTGTGAAAACTGAAATACATTCTTCTTTGCCTTTTTTTTTTCTTTTTTAAGGAACCTGAACCTATGCATTATTTTAAATCAATTTAGTAACATTCATTTTGCATTTTTGACAAAACATCAGTGCTGCCAGATTTGGATACTTTTTTATTCACTATCCATCACTAAATTTTAACTGTAACGGTTGCCTAATCACTTCAAATATTAATCAACTATTATGTATATCAAATATCACTTCTCAAAATTATTAGTGATTATTGAATAAAAAAGTTCCCAAGTCTGGCAACACTGCAACACATAAAACTATGTCCATTTTGTAAACCAATACCATTAATTAATGGTTATTTGATTTTCCAAAAATTGTGAGAACAGAAATTCATACTTGTTCGCAATTTTTATATAAAAATTTAATATTAACTTAAAATTAATATTTTACTACCGAAAATTAATATGTTACTACCGAAATTCAATATTTCACATGTTTAAAATTAAGAAGTAATAAAATAAATGCTTGAAATAAAATTATAATTCTTAAAATTAGTAACTAATAAAATAAATGCTAGAAACAAGATTTATTTTCTAAGTTAAGCTAGAAAAAAAAAAGACTAACTTTAAATTTTAACCCATTATTTGCCAAAACTTTTATGTCTAATTTTCTCTCAGTTATACAAATTTATAAATTTAAGTAAAGAATATTACAACAAATCTCAAGCAATTAAGTGTACTTCTACCGATTGCATCATTTTGGGGTTGGTTGTAGGGTTTAAAAGGTCGATTGACTACGCTAAGGTCCTACGCCTATATGTGAAATACCCTCCGTGGAGGTCTTTCTAAGGGTCCTAGCGAGTTTCAGAGAAACCCACGGAAAATTTCGAACAGCTAGGTTGATGAGCACGACCTGAGATCGAACCCGGCACTTCCGTTTACCAGCTTTGAGCGCAGAACCGCTTGGCCGCTGGTGGGCCATATCATTTTTGGATAGTGACAGAATGCACTGTCTAAAACAATAAAAAATGTAACGTGCCAAAAAAGAGCCAATGCTTAATAATGAGTTAAACTAACACTATAATGTACCTTAATACAGGTTATGGATATAAAGGGCATTTTTATATCCATTCAATTACAAAATCAATTTCTATCATTACCCATGATAGAAAGCATCTATTTAAAGATAAATTTGCTTTATAAAGCTTAAAGATAAATTTATAATGTATATGTACACAATAAATTTATCTTTAAATTTTCATTTCTGAGGTGTCAGGGAAGTTTTATTTTTCTTCCTGTGTCATTTGAAGAAGAAAGATTGAAAAATCTCTTTAGCAATAATAAAAATTTCTTGTCTATAGCATTTTAAGAACTAATAAAAACACTATATTCAGTCATTAATAGAAAGTTCTTTAGATGTTATATCTGGGCACAGCAAAATGTTTCAGTTATATTGTAAGTTAAGCTACTATGTACACCTTAAAAGGGATTTGCGTCAAAAAAAAAAAAAAAAAAAAAAAAAAAAATCCAATTTTTTATCTGGGAGTAATCTTCAAACTTTTATATTTAATTATCTGTTTGAATTTTGTTTCTAGAGTAAATAGAACCCGAGTTATGACGTTTAAAAAATACACGCAAAATGGCATAGAAAAGTATCGAAAACATCCAAAAAAAAAAAAAAATCAAAATATGAAAGCCAAGAAAGTATTACATATAAAGCTGGTGAATTTTAACCCTGCAAGGCTCATTTTTTTTTTTTTTTTTTTTTTTTTTTTTTTTTAAGTGCGCAACAAAAATATACAGGTTGTAATTAATGATCAGAAGATAGGGAAAACTTATAAAAATAAAAATAAAACCATATTTTACGGAAAAATCAACTTTTTAGCTAAACGTACCGTATGTGGAACATACATAAAAATATGATTTACTAATACGTTTACTATTGTAATATTAAAAAAAAAAAAAAAAAAAAAAAAAAACTTACCTCTGCAAAATATACACTTCGTTATAACACACAGTATTTTTATTTTTATTTTTTATTTATTTTTTTTTTTTTTTCGAGTCAGAACTGTTCAATAACTATTCTTTTTTTATTTTTGAATTCAGACAAACGACTAACGTATCACTTTCATTCAAATTTCACACTGAGAGCACTATAACAAAAACACGAACGACATCTTTTGGTAAAGATTCGTAGTACTACATTGCTAAATGTCAGTAGCTTCTATCAAGATGTCCAGAGATGCCGCTACTAATAGTTTTATAGCTATAGGAACGATTAAAGTCGGTGTTCCACATATGGAACTAGGTGTCTTATAGGGTTAAATGCTAGTAAGCAAAATTTTGACGTCTTTAGATTTAAAAGTACGTTTTTTGCTTTTCCACATTTTCTATGTACATAACTTACTGCAAAACGTGATATATGCTACACTCTTAATTTAAAAGTTATAAAATTTGGCATACATGATTACAGTGTTATTATCCAGGTTTTGAACTACCTTTATAAAGATATCTTAAAATTTGTGCCTTTTCTGGAATTAAAAAGTTAGAAGTATATCGAAAATCTAAGCTATCATTTAACTTATAATAGTAGTTCAAATCCTAAAATATACTTTTCTGAGTAAAATGCTTTAATTTTTTATATATATTAATTATTTTTTATTATTTTACGTTTTGCGTAACTGTCATTTTTTTTTAGACAAATCATAGGTGTTTTTACTAGTATTTTTATAAAAAAATTTCTCTTTTTAAAGCTTTTTTTTATATATTGTAATAATTTTTAATACAAATGAAGAAACTCAAAAGAATAAATTATTTTAAAAATATACGTAGATGAGCTAGGGACTAGATGTAACAGGGGTAAGAAGTAACACGCACTTTACGCAATAATTTATAATATTTTTGATTAGATATTTCGATAAACATGATCCTTATAACGTGTCTTAATACGTTAGCACACTCAGTGCTCTGCAGAAACGGTTAATGAGAGATTGTGTACATATGCTACGTCTTAGCTTATTAGTGGAAAAAACGCACTTCGTAAATTTTGATTAAAAGTATGTTAATTTATATTTTTAAGCAATATTTTTAAGTAATATTTATAGCTATTTATTTTGTGTATGTATTAAGTGATAAAATGCACGTTTAATTTTTGTATAAATCATTATATATTTTTATAAATGAACAAAAATGTCCAGGATTATACGATGGGGCAAGCTGAAACAAAATTTTGAGGTAAGTTGTATCATGTTGCAACTTGCCCCTTGAGTTTTGATTCATGTAATTAATATCATGAGTATATTAAAAGCAAGCGGTTTGTGAACTATAAATGCTGATGTTTTTCAAGATTCTAGCTTTAAACCTTCGCATGTTATCGACTGCCCAAATTCTGATGCAGAGAAAACAGAAAAAACTAATTCAACTCAAACTGATGATGATAGGTCATTGGGTCTTGAGAATCCCAGACTGCTACAATCACAGCCGAAAGTGAATATAAGCATTACCAGTGGCGGATTTAAGGGGGGGGGGCTAGGGGGCTGAAGCCCCCCCCCCCAAAACACTGACATTCACAATTGAATATTGCAATTGTAAATTTTTTATTGGTCTAGAATAACACTTTGAAAAATCTTATCCCCCCCCCCCAAAAAAAGTCAAGTTCTGGATCCGCCACTGAGCATTACTGGGGTTTTAAACCAGATGAACAGTGAAATATCAATTGATCCAATTCCAGGACCACCAGGCATTCAAAATAAATAAAATTATTTTTCACCATCAAAGAATAGGCCTCTGCCTAAGGCTTCATCTCGGAGTCTAATCGATATAAAAGAAAATCTGCCATCTTAACTGACACACTCGAAAAAAAAGCATTGGAAAGAGGTTTTAAAGAAATAATTTAAAAAAAAAAAAAAAAAAAAAAAACATGAAGAGAAGAAAAGGAAAAGAAAAATGTTAAAGGAAGAAATTCAAAACGAAAACGAAAGAATAAAAATATAAAGAAAATGATTTTGACACCAGATACAGATTCTGAATCAGAAGAGTAGTTTTGCTTAGCTTGTGGAGATACCTACAGCCTCTCTGAGACTAAAGAATAGGCACAATGCTTAATTTGCTTAATGTGGGCATATGTGAGAGGGAACAATATATCATTTGTCTGTGTTAACTGCAGTTCTGACTAAGACTGACTTTTATGTAGATTAATTATATAATTATCTCTATATTTTACTATAATCCACTTTTTATAACTCATTGTTACTATACCAAGAAGGTATAATTTAATATTAGTTATTAATTCCCTTTTGTTATCAAATTAATAAATAATTGATAATAAAAAATATTTTGAACTATTGTCTTTTTTGTTACTATTATTTTGTTACAATTTCCCCACGTTGCAAATTGTAACAGGCAAATAATTTTGAAAAAATATATATTTGTGCTAAAATCATCATAATTAACGAATGTTTCTTTCATGAATATGATAGATGAATATGTATGCTATGGAAAATAGCAATTGTACATGAGAAAACGTAAATACATTTAAAAATATATTTAGTTTTTTAAAAACTGTTGCAACTAGCCCCTAGCTCCCCTATTTACAAGAAAAAGGAAAAAAAAAAAGACCTCTAAATATATATATATATATACTTTAAATAATTTTATTATTGATTATGTAGTGGGAAAACTTATTAATTTATTAAAGAATATGTTTATTTTTTGTATTAGAGTAGAATGTCTAATAAATATTGAAAAAAAAAATTTCAATTATTTTTAAAAATAATGATGCAGCTCCGATTTACAAAAAAAAATTACTTTTTTGAATTATCTATTAAAATCAAGACAAATTATTTAAGGTTTAAAGTTATCTGTACTAGAACCAAATTAAGGTTGGAACTACTTTATTATTATTATTATTATTATTATTCTGTTTAAACTGTTTAAATTATTGAAGCTTTAAATTTTTATTTCGCGCATTGGTTTTAGGTGCCCCATTAAAATTCTAAAATTTAAAAAGAAAGTGTTACTTATAAACCAAATTAAATTTCAAATGACTTTCTTTCTTCTTTGACGATTTTCTGCATTGTAAAATGATGTTTCAATGTGTTCGTAAAATAATGTTTCATTGACCAATATTTTATGTTCATTTTATCATTTATTTAGAAAATGGCAGAAATACCACTAATTTACAAATATTTCGTTTGGCTAGTAGTTAAATATATATATATATATATCTGGTGTGTAACAACCACACAACTTCCATCCCCTGTTGTCACACATATTATATATACACTTTTTCTTTGGAGATATTGTGTTCGGAAATCATAAAATTTACTAAACAAATCAGACACCAAACAATTATCCTGTAAGATCAAACTAATACATACGTCGTACAGATATATAAAACAGAGTTTAAAAATAATCGATAGAGCTTTTTTGAAACACAAATTTACGAGATCTAAATGTGACCTACCTAATAAGGAAGCTTGTCAAATTTTCTGTAGTAACCAAATAATACACGCGAAAAGACATCTAAAAAGAAGTTCATGTAGCAAATTTGAAGAAAAACGTTAAAGCCGTTTTTGAGATACTGACTTTTGATCCCAGATCCGATTTTACCCAAAAATTGAAACACTCATCCGTTCACCAGAAACCAACAATTATACATGAAAGGACATCTAAAAGAAAGTTAATAGGGCGAATTTGAAGAAAATCCGTAGAGCTGTTTTTAAAGGAACGCACTTGTGAGACCTTAAATTTACCTACTTATACAGGCTGCCTGTCAATTTTCCGGAACTTACAAACTAATAGATACGAAAGGACATCTAAAATGGTGCTTATACAGAAATGGATGTATGTTTTTTGTGGTTCATTGGAATTTGATGCTTATAAGCAAGATCTTCCGGCTCATTCAGAAGGGTAGGTTGATTTCTTTTTCCTTATAAAGTAGCCACCATTTTGAAACAAAATGGCGACTGCAAATTATTAGCGAACTTGGTGGAAATATTGATGTGGGCTATTTACATATGGAGTTTTAAGCAAATCGATTAATAAGTAGCTTTTTTATGTGAATTTGAAATTTTTAAGTGGCTGACACTTGGAAACAAGATGGCGGATCATACTGGCAAACAAACATATCAAATGCATTTGTGAGATAAGTCTACTCTACAAATTTTGTTCGAATTAATTCAGCATTTCAAAAGTTATTGTGTTGCCAAATTAAGTGTCCGTCACTTGGATCAAAATGGCCGAGCAAGTTGCTCAGAGAGCTAATTGAAGATATTTGTAAGATAAGTCCACTGTCTAACTATGGTTCGGGTAAATTTAGCATTTCAAAAGTTATCCTGAGAACAAATTCTCAAGCAATAAATTCTCAAATTGAAAATGGCAGCGTTGAAGTGGCTGCAACTTGGAAACAAGACTGCAGAGCAACTTGCCCACCGAAATCATTTAAGATATTTGGATGATAAGACTATTATCCAACTTTGGTACGAATTGATTAAGTATTTCAAAAGTTATCGTGATGACAAATTTTCAAGTGGCCAAAGGTTATTATTACAACAAATTTTCAAGTGATAGTCTGATTTTAAGTGGCCGCAACTTGGAAACAAAAGGGAAGAGTGAGATGCTCAGTGAACTTATCTAAGATATTTGAATGATACGTCCACTGCGTAAATTTGATTCGAATTGATTCAGTGTTACAAAAGTTATCTTAATGACAAATTTTCAAGTGGCCGCCACTTGGAAATAAAATGACGGAGCAAGCTGCCTAGCGAACTTATCCAAGATATTTGAACCATAAGTTCTCTATCAAACTTTTGTTTGGATAAGTTTAGTATTTCAAAAGGTATCGTGATGGCGCATTTTCTAGTGGCAACCTGATTGCAAGTGGTAGCAACTTGGAAATAAAATGTCGGAAAAAGTTTCCCAGTGAATTCGTCCAAAATATTTTTATGATAAGTTCACTGTCCAACTTTAGTTCGAGTCGATTCAGTATTTCAAAAGTTATCACCATAATAAATTTTCCAGCGGTAGCCTTATTTCAAGTGGCCCCGCTTAATTTAAGATATCCGCCACTTTGTTAAAAATGACGGATAAAGTTCATTAATAAACTGGGTTGAGACCCTTATATGGTCAATGTATAACATCAAAATTCAAGCAAATCCGACCTTAAATACGCTTTTTTACAATGTAGATTTGAAATTTTCAAATGGCCGCTATTTGAAAACAAAATGGCGGAGCAACTTGTTTAACGAACTCATCCAAAATATTCATAAAATAGTTCTCAGTCCAAATTCGGTTAGATTTGGAGTATTATTTCGGAAGTTATCGTGAAGACAAAATTCCCATTATAGATAGACAGATACAGTCGGCAGCAAAAGTATCCGAGCACTAGCAACAGTCCGTGTCTAAAAAAGTACACTTAATACCGCTTTGTTAAATAAATCCTTGTCAAGTCTTGTTCTTAGTCAGTCTAAGAACATGATTCGACAAGGATTTATTTAAATAAACAGTTTTAAGTGTACTTTTTTGATATCGGAATTATTGGCTAGTGCTCCGATACTTTTGCTACCGACTGTAGATAGATAGATAGATAAACGAAGCGATTGCAATAGGTCGATTTATAAAGAAATCAATCGAATATATATATAAAAGACTATTTTAACTATGTATAAAGCTATATAGATTTTTGATAGATAACTACCTTTAGATGGTGATTACAAGTGCATTTTATAATACACTGTGCACATTTTCGCGTTAATTAAATTTTAATATATTATATATGGTATATAAAGTTATTGATTACAGAGCTCTAAAAAAAATCATCTATGTTGTCGGATGATATATTACGGTCAACTTGAGTTAACAGTTACCCTTTTTATATCATATGTTATGTATTTTCCTGCGAATTAAAATTTGAATATACTGTGTAATAAATGTATTAAAAATTTAGAGCATATGTACGGCAACACAGGACAATACGAATATATTAATTGCTTATGAGAAGTTATTTCTGGAAGTACGTTTTTAAATTCAATATAGTTTTTGAACATTATATGATGAATATAGTCGTTAGTTTTTTACGCAACGTCTCCCATAGAAATTCTAAATATTCTTCTGTAAGCAAATACTGCTATGAATGCTTTTTTATATACTTAAACCCCCTTATACATTGAGAAACACACTTTTTAAATGAACAAAATTTCATTTTTGATTCGAAATGATAAATTTAATCTGTACGAAACCTTACTGTTAAGACAAAAGTAATTTTAAAGCTATTTGTAAGTAATAAGAATAATGCATTGGCCGATAGAAATGCTGGCCGTAACAACAAGCTTTGTGATTTGGTAAATTTACGAACAAAATAAGGTTAATTTAATGCTGTCTGTGAACATAGCGATTAGATTTTGTATATGTTTAGGAACATTCAGAATCTACAGAAATCAGTTATGAGTTATCAAATCTACAGAAGATTTGATAACCCATTTAAACCGAATTAGGAAAAGTGCCAGATTGTCTGAGAAAAAATTACAGGATTTTTCTTGTCACAGTATATACAAAAGATATGAGAAATAAAATATTAAAAGTAGATATAAAGTAAAACAAAAACGAAAAATTATGCGGTACACGTTGATTATTAACACTTTCCAACTGTACGAACTTGTTGTGTCGTATAATTTTCAATGTTCTTTGCCTACGTTATCACACAATGGACGAATAGAAGGACTAAAAGGCATACAAATAGACTAATTAAATTCATAATCATTCTTCTTAAACATTGTTGGACAGTGTTATAAATGCTTAACGCAAAAGAAAATGCAGCCCTTAGATTCTAATTTCAGCTTACAATGTATCTGAATACTTTAATGTAGCCCTTTAAATCCAAATGTTAATCATTTCATATTCTATACAAAACATTATTTTAGCATATTATTTTTGCAGTAGAAACTTATTTAAAAGCTATTTACAGTGAGGTCTATCTTAAAACGCAATGCATTGGCACTAGGTGTACCTGTACACAGACCATTTGCGCAGGATCTATTAATGTCATTTTAAATAAGGAACATTCCATGGTGAACTTGAATAACATATAACTTTTTTTTTTTTAATTCTGAAAATATTTACGAATGCTAGTGGCGGGCAGACTGGCAGATAGACAGATGGACATTCAGGTAAACAGATACACAAATTCAAATCATATTCACAGTTAAAACTTTGTTAGAAAGAGTTAAAAAATCTTAAGTTTCTTCAGCAGAATTTTCCAATGGGGCGTTCGTATTACTGATTTAAATATGGGCTAGGATCCCCCACACACACACCTGTAGGGCCTCACCCCTTAAGCTCAAATTCCTAGAGTAGGCAATTGGCCTTAACCAAAAACACTAAACAAACTCTATTGAATAAAATAATATTCTATAAATTAAAATAAAATTCCATCAATAAAGATTCAAACTCATTATTTTATTTTTACTATAAAAGTACAAAATGAAGAAACTAGTACTTCAGTGAAATTCAATTAGAGATCTTATTTATTTAAAAAATTACCTCTATTTAATTTTTGCAAAAGAACACTATTCGGTACTCTTAACTTGTAGACTCTCCTGGGTTAAAACTAATATTTTTTATTTAGGTAATTAAAAAATTGCCTAATGAGACATTTGTCTCATCTAAGTGAGAGAAGGATGTAAAAAAGTCACCACATAGTTGTTGATAAAGATTTAAAAAAAAATAATAATAATAATAAAAATAAAAAATAAAAAAATCCATTTTTGCACATTCTAACTTAATCGAGTTTGAATCCGGTTAGAGACACAAAAAGGAATTGTATTACATTATTTATAACAGTTAAAAAAGGAAAATCTGTTTACTGTATAGTTATTACTCTCTTACTTACACTTTTTTAAGTGTAACAATTGAAGTATTTTTTAAAAAGTGACAAAATTGCAAAGGACGTTTTTCCCAGGGAACCTTTATTTTTTCAGGAAATATTGTCCCTGATACCCAAAGAGCAGCCACTGTTAAAACGGCAGAATATCTTCGAAATTCAATTTAAATTAACACAATAACATGAAACAGACGATTATTATTTTTTTACGATTCACTAAGTGGCCGAAAACTTCTGCTCTGGACGTACGTAGACAGGAGCTGCCAGTTTCAGAGTTTTATGTGTTTTTTTCGAAAAACGCTATAATATAGGCTAGAGTCCCTTAGAAATACTTCCACGGAGGGCATCGCACTCAGGCATATATCCCCAGACTAGACAATTGACCTTGAACTGAAAAACAAAATTAACATTTCTCTCCATTTGATTTTTGCCCAAAACAAATTGCATTTTACGGAAAACTTCTTTTTTTTTTTTTTTTTTTTCCTCATCAGATATTGGTGAGTGCCTTCCGTGGGGGTGTTTCTAAGGCATCCTAGTCCATATTTACGCAAGTTTCGGAGAAAACCACAGAAAATTACGAACGGCTATAACTGGGATCGATACCGGTACCTCACGTTTACGAGCTGTCGGATGCTGGACAGAACCTCTCGGACGCTGGTGAGCCTTTTTTCTTCAGAAAATGATTCTTGAATGATTTTCAAAACACATACTCAAATATAACACTAAAATACAGTGTCAAAAATGGAAACAAATCCGACTGCTACACATTTAAACATATTCTTTATTCAAGCCTTTTTAATATTTTGTACTTCATTAAGGTAACTTTTAAATGCAGTAGATAATTAGGTTGATTAAAACAATAAAGCATTTACAACATTATGTGACGCGAAATGTAGGATGTTATGTAGTTTCAACTGCCGCACGTACAAGAAAAGCCAAAAAATGATAGTACTTTTGCAATGAAAAATTCTCGATAATTTCGCTTTATTTATTTATTTATTTTTATTTATTTATTTATCGACTTAAACATCGACTTAAATTTGCGTATTTAAATTCTTTTAAAACAAAAATCAAAGCCGAGGCGGCTACATACTTTATAGTAAATTTCAAAATGAAGCATAAAGTGCGTCGTTTAAACCCTTAAACGCCGAGCGTTGCCTTTCGGCAACATACCCAATTTTGTCTTCTAAAGTACAGTCGGTAACAAAAGTATCCGAACACTAGCAAAAATTCCTATCTAAAAAAAAGTAGAGTTAGCACTGTTTTGTTAAATAAATCCCTGTCGAATCCTGTTCTTAGTCAGTCTAAGAACAGGATTCGACAAGGATTTATTTAAAAAAAATAGTATTAACTCTACAATTTTTACATAGGCATTTTTGCTAGTGTTCGTATGCTTTTGTTACCGACTGTATTATTAGAATAATATTGAAGCTCTAATGCCTCATGTTTAACAGAAAACTGCTTTTTAGCTGTAAACCAATAGTTAAAAAAAAGTAGGAATTTTTAAGGTATTTGTCCCGTAATTTATTTAAGGAAGGTGAGAATAAAACACTTTCAAATTGATTTTAAAAATAATCAGGCATTTAAGGGTTAATATAGATATACAGCGTTGGCCAAATTATTAAAGGTTTTTTTTTTTTTTTTACACTTTTTCTATTAAAAAAAAAAAAAAAAAAAAAAAAATACTGAACGAAATTACCTTGAACTTTAAACATGCAAAGAACATTTACAAACTCATATTTTCTCCTATCGATTTAGTCACAAGTGCAATTAAGGGACCAACCACAAATTGAACAAAAGCACAAATATTTTAGATTATCCTGTATTATAAAATGCCACAAGTGCCATGAAACTTTAACATATGATTTCACATTTTATGCACAATATCTGTAAGATTTTTTATCTGAATGGCACGAGTATTTAAACATATATATATATAATTTTTTATTTTATTTTATTTTTAAAAAATAGCTTTTTTTTTTCCCTTCCTTATAGCAAGAATGGATTTCAACATAATTTTACAAAACTTTCAGAAAACTTGACAAAATATTAGAGAATCATTATTCTGAAACATCAAATTCACACGTATAATTTTCGCTGACGTATGAGTATTTGTAGAATATATATATATATATATATCTTTTTTACTGCACATGCGCGAAAGATAGAAGTTTTTTGTTACATAGGTTGAAAGCTCGATATATTGGGGTAACTTACGCAAAAAGTTTAATTGAATAGAGAAAAATAAAAGCAAATTATCGAAAAAAGAATGAGCAAGATTTTAGATATTTTTCAGAGTGAAATTTCATAAGGGATTTTTCACATGTCACGCATTTAATTTGGAGGTCGAATCATTTCATCCACGTTGCAAAAGTTCTTTTTTGTGGAAAACCCCATATGAATTCACAAATATTAGCAAATAAATAAAATTATGTTAGAGCTACAAGTCCATAAGTGTTCTTTCACAAATAAGAAGTTTTGAAACGTGGGTGTAATAATTGAATCCCCAAATTAAACACGTAATATGTGAAAAAAAGTTGATAGACATTGGTATTAGGAATAAAGCCGATTCACTGCACTAGGGTTTTAGGACTGAGGGGAGCGCCTTCCGTGGGGGGTAAAAAAAAGATGAAATTTATGAATTTCAACTCTGAAAAATATCTCAAATCTTACTCATTCTTTTGCCGATAATTTGGTTTAATTTTTACTCTATTTAAATAAATTTTTAACATGAGTTGCCAAATATAACTATCTTCCAACCAATGTAAAAAAAAAAAAAAAAAAAAAAAAACTATTTTTTGCGCACACACAGTAAAAAAATATTTACTACAAATACTCATATTTCGGAGAAAACTACATATGTGAATTCTATATTTCAGAACAATGATTCTCTGACGTTTTGTCAGGTTTTGTGAAAGTATTGTAAAATTTTGTGGAAATCCACTATATAATCCATATGTTATAAGCAAGAAACATACCAAATAATAATAATAATAATGATAATGATAATAACAATAACATTAATAACAATAATAATGATAATGATAATGATAATAACAATAACAATAATAACAATAATAATAATAATAATAATAATAATTGAAAAAGAAAAAATATCTAAATAATCATGCGATTCCCACAAAAAGCATGCAAATATTGCACATACACTGAAAAAAATAAAGGATCAAAAATGCTTAAAAATGAGTAAATTTGTGTCAAATTTGAGTATGTTACATACTCAAAATAGCTCCGAAGCAAACGTATTTAAATTTAAAAATCCCATGTATACTTATTATTCAGTATAATAACGTAATCAAAAATTGACGCTGACCATCTTGAATCCCAATATTCCAAACATAGATTCACATTGATGTAGAGAGGTTTTGTCCTCGAAACTGCTAGATGTGAAGTGCCAGGTTCGATCCCATGTCACGCTTGCCGGCATAGCCGTTCGAAGTTTTCTGTAGTTTCCTCATAAACGTGCGTAAATACGGGCTAGGGCCCTTTAGAATGATCTCTACGGAAGGCACTCCCCTCAGGACTGGGACACTAGAGCAGTCAATTGATCTTAATTCTAACAACAACAAAATTTTTAGCAGTGTCGTATGTGAAATTATCTGTTAAAGTCACAAGTCATTTGTAGCATTTTATGATACTGGGTAATCCAAAATATTTGTGTATTTCTTCAATTTGCGGTTGATCCCCTAATTGCACTCGTGATTAAATCGATAGTGATAAGCATGAGTTGATAAATTTTCTTTGTATGTCTAAAGTTCGTTCCGTATTTTTTTGGAAAATAGAAAAAATAAATAAATAAATAAAGATAAGCTAAGATAAACTAATTATGTGGCCAACACTATATGTATAATAACTCGGAAAAAACATAATGTTAAAAAAATTGGAATGAATTTCTGTAAATGCAAACAGCAATTTTGAAAACATTGCTACGGAAGTTGTTTCATCAAGAATATCTGAAATAAACTGTATTATTTAAATTAAATTTTTAAAACGTACAACCTTTATTCTTCATGTAGATTTGCCGGACTAGTTTCGCATGGGGCGCCCCAGCTTTTTCACTGGCGAAACGGTGTTCGAAATTTGACGAAACTGTATTATGCTGAAGTAAAAATATATTTAGTGATTCGTTTATGTTTAATCAGTCTTATAGATGGCAGCACTACAAATAGCTTCAATTTCTAAATGCTCACAATTTCTATTTGCTCCACACAATTTTTGTAAATTTGCCTGTAAAAATCAAACGAAAAAAGGGGGTAGCCGAACAACTTGTCGCTATTGAATTTCCAGGAAAGACTTTTATTCTTATATTTTAATTAAAAAAAAGGGATATTTTGCGAAAATCTCCACCTCCAGTGATATAAGTACGTAGTAGAAAATGATTAAATTAATCCTCTTCATTTCTTAAAGAAAGGCATTTATTTCGGATATAATTCATAGAGAAATCGTACATCCACCCTTGCCTCTAAAGTTTTATTATTATTATCACTTGTGTGAATCCTTTCCGAAAATGATTCTGTATACGGACACATATAAAATGTATAAATAATTGTTCAAAAATAACGAATTGTCCATTGTTCAAAAACAACGAAAAAAAAAATTATCCATTTTTTATATATTTTAAAATTTTGTGAAACATTTTGTAGAAGAAACCTAACGGTAAAAGAGAATAACATTAATTCAAAGTTTCAAAGTAATAACAAACTAATTCTGTGATGACAGAAAAACTTACAAATAATAGCATTTATAACTACATAATAAAACAATAGATGTCGCCACCAGCAATCATAAATACCATATAAATTAAATATAAAAACCAATACGAATCTTTTATAATGATGGATGAATGGTGATCACACTATTTTGTTCTTCTTCAAGTACTATTTACTATTTTTGAACAGAAAAATTATTTGCCACGTCTGCAGTCACTTAATAACTTTTAAACTATATATAACTGCTACACGGAAAGTTTCTTTTTAGGTATTTCCATTTTGTAAAGCTGTAGGGGTCGATTATTCAGAGTAGGGACCTAAGCAACACCGTCACCCTATTCGAAGTATACACTATACAGAGGGTATTGCTTAAGCATGGCTCCCTGCGACTCCTGTTGAATCGCAGGCAGCCATGGCCTAAGCCTGGGTATGTACTACGTGGAACTGGAGATCTTCTATAATATTGGGCTGAGGGAGGAGAATGAGGTAGAGGGAAATTAAATATTAATTTTCGTTTTAACTTCTCCAATTTTTCAATAAAAACTGTCGTAACGTGATAAACTAAAAGCTAAAAAATCCACCCTTTTAATTTCCTCATGTGCATGTGAAAAAAAAAAAATTTAAGTGGTGTTTTAAAATAAATATAGTTAAAAATCAATATTTTTTCTTCGATAATGTGAAATTTTATACACATTAGTGAACAGATTTTCACTCTTTCTTTCAGGATTTTTTAAATATGAACATTTAGGTGCTTATATGTACCTGAGAGAGAAAAAAAAAACTATTAAATTGTAGCTGTTACAAAACATTTTTCTCTATTATTTTTTTATATTCTTTCTTTCTAATTCCTTCTAAAGCATTCTTTACAAAAGCCTCACCTACTGCTCAAAATGGACAAAAATTTAATCATAGCTTGTTACTAAAAATTTTTACAAATGCAATTTGATATAATATTAACCAATAGATGCTGAAATGTAGCCATATGAAAAATCACAGAAGGTGAGTAATAGCAGTGCCTCTTGTCGGTCGATATACATACAATCAAACTGAATCAAAATTCGGTATCATAATAGAAATCTCACATATAAAGTTTGGTGAATTTATACGCAATAGAAGATGCGATATAGCTTTCTCAAGTATGGGGAAAATTGCAGCGTAACAGCGCCACCTATTGGCTGATGTGCACCAAAACAGCATAGCGTTTCATAATTATTCGCTTAGAAATCAAGTTTTGTGCATTTATACATAACAAAAATTGAGATACAGCTTTCCATTTCTTAAAAATGATCAAATCTTGTTCTAGACCTCTTAAAATGTATAAATTCATAAAAAATCAGAAGTCAATATTTTTTACAAAGCTTTTTCTATTTGACATAGAAGAAAGTATCAAAAATAAAGAAAGAGAGAGAAAAGTAAAGTAAAAATTGCCCTCACACACTCTCAAATTCATCTACATAGTCCATTATCATTGATGAACGAAATGCAAGGAATATCCAAAAGTTACATTCAAAGTGTCTTAAAACTTAATAACATTTTTCACTTTTTTTCCCTCCTAATATATAACATCACTAATTACAAAAAATTTCGCTTCATTGATGAACATTCCAAGGTTATCAAAAAGCGGCTTAAGACACTAATGGCGACAAAAATTTCTAAAAAAATTGTTTGCTTTAAATTATAAAAAAAAAAAGATATGCATGGAAGAAACGCCAAATACCTAAATAACACTACCTGATAATTACATATATATTTATGTGGTCGCGGTAGCCCAGTAGATAGAACGTCGAGCTCGCAATTGGATGATTGCGGATTCGACACTCGAACCAGCCGAAGACCGTCGTGTGCGCTAATGGTGGCTGGTACACGTAAAATCCGTCGGGGCCGCGATGTCCTCCATGTTCTTATCCAAATTATACCTCTAGGAGTCAACGAAGCGGGGGAGCCATCTTCTCCGTGGAGAATGAAAATGGTGATGGCATGTCTTCGGACCATCCTTAGGGGTGCGTCCCAGACCGTCGCCAATCACCTATAGCGCAGTAGTAGTGCGACGTTGAACCCAACCAACCAACCAACCATATATTTACGATTAGAGTGCGATCGTAAATTTGTTTAAAAATAGCGGACTCGTTTCTGAGATAGCCCTATGAACCAAATAATATTATTTATTTTTCTATAAATTTAATATATCTTAAGTTACTGCAGAATGTTTTTCAAAGATAACTTATGCGTATTCTCATATTTCCGGAAAATAAATTCTTAACAGTAGCTAAAAGGACATTGTCAGAAGAATTCGCTCCGTTTGTAGAGAAATGCACTTTGATTTTTTAGTATCTGAATAAGGATACCTATGCGACTTTCACACATATACTGTTTAAAAGAAATTCATAGATGCATCATGAAGAAGCCAGTCCGTAATAAAAAAAACAGCTTTAACTGTCCATCTGTGTATACTTGATTATAATCATATTTATATAAAAAGGACAAATGTAAAACAAAAGAATGACATTGCACCAAAAAGTAAATCTTATACTATTAAGTGAGCAATATTTGTATATATATATATATATATATATATATATATATATATGTATATTTCACTGTTCTCGAAAAAGGTAGCTCGGACAGTCACGTGATTTAACACAAAGATGCCCTCCTAAGGGTCATTGTGCACTTCGAAGTCAGATTTTCGAATTTTTGATTAGTTTTCTTTTAATTAATAAAAATATGAAAATAAAACTTCCCATTTCTATGATGCAGCAGATGAAGAATCTTAGGAGAGATTTGATTGGTTTATTTGATTTTCATTGATTTAAGTGTATTTTAAATTGAACTACAGCTACATTATAAGGAATTACAAAACATTTGATTGGTTTATTTGATTTTCATTGATTTGAGTGTATTTTACGTTAAACTAGAGCTACGTTAGGAGGAATTACGAGAGATTTGATTGGTTTATTTGATTTTCATTGATTTTAGTGTATTTTACGTTGAACTACAGCTACGTTATGAGGAATTACGAGTGATTTGATTGATTTATTTGATTTTCATTGATTTGATGTAGTAGTGTCCAGTCACGTTTTTTTTGGTTTTAACATGCTTGACAGTGATTGCTGCGAAAACGAGTTTCATGCGTTTTCAGATTCATGCACAGAAAGTTAGGAGTGCCCAGTGATTTTTTTTTTTTTGCATGCGTGATAGTGATTGCCGCAGAACCGAGTTACGTGCGTTTTCAGATTCATGCACAGCGAGAGTAGGGGTGTCCAGTGATGTTTTCTGGTTTTAACATGCGTGATAGTGATTGCCGCAGAACCCAGTTTCGTGTGTTCTGACATTCATGCACAGCGGATGGAAGGCTGTCCAATGATTTTTTGTTTGTTTGTTTGTTCTCATGTGCGTGAAGCGTACATACGTGCGTTATAGTGACTGCTGCGAAAACGACTTACGTGCTTTCTCTGATTCGACCATTCATCGAATAGTGACTTTTACTGTACGAGTAACAGCTTCAACTGTTTCTAGAATATTCGAAGAATTAACATTTATATTTAATTGTTTTCGAGAATATTCGTTTTAATAATAGTTTTGTTGCACAGATTCGAGAAGTTCAAAAAATGTTTGATATTGTCAAGGAGATCCTATACTAAAACTGTGAAAAAAATAGTCGCCAATCGAAATACATTTATTTAAACGTTTCAGTTATTCAATTAAAAATAAAAACTTTAAATATAGTGCCCAGCGAAGCGGGCGAAGCCTGCTAGTATAAGCTTAACTGACTAGTCATTGACTTAATATAATTCATCATAATAATAAAGGTAATTCTTAAAAAAGGAAAGAATAAAGAAATGAAAAATATTCATTAGTAAAAATAATATTTTATTTTATTATTATTATTCTTAATTTTCTGGAAATATACTATGAAGGAAAGTATTGTAATCATGAAAATATCCGACAATAGCATTTTGTTATATTTAAACATTTAAATCACTCAGAATTAAAGTTTATGAATTTTTACAGTGATAGAGTAGAGGATCTTTATAACGCACACCTTGGGGACAGAAGTAGTGCATACTATAGAATTTTGCATTATATAGATAATTTTACAAATTGTAAAACTTATCGAGTAATCGTGGTCAAATATTGCCTGGAATAGATTATGATAACATTTGAGAACCATTTCAAAAGATAATTTTTGTTATAGCATAAAATATAGAATTCAATAAAATTTAAAATTTACATAAAGGATTATTTAAATAAATTGGTAGCAAATACATTAATACTATACTTAATATTGTTTTTCAAATCATTTACCAGCATTTTATTTTCTGCTGTGATGTTGAATTTTTATGATTATGAAATTTAGTCTTTTAGTTAGAATTTCTTGTTTTAATAAATTTAAAATATTTTATTCATTAAAAAAAAAAAAAAAAAAAAAAAAAAAACATTTTTTTTTTTTCTCCCCCCCCCCCCCCCCCCCTCCTCCTTCCCCGCCCTTCTTCTCTCCTTTGCATGTGAATTTGTTCTAGAATGGCTGTTCTCCTGCGGATTTAAAAAAGAGGAAATTATTCCTTAATCATACATATACGTATTAGAAATTTCAAGTATCTCATCTGATATTTAATTCCAATATGCCTTTATTTTTATTTATTTTAATGCATGTGATTAACAGTTTTGGATGCTCATTGTAGTGATTGTATTATTTTTTTATAATTATTATTAATTAAAAACTATGAATTAGTAATATAAAAATGAAAGAATGTTTCAAACATTTATTTTAGTTGTGTGTGAATATTGTACATGCCAGATAAATAAGTTTCTCAAAAATAATAATAATAATAATAATAATAATAATGTTTACATCCAATCAGTAGTGTGTTTTATAGATCATTGCGTTATAAAGATCGGTGTTATAAAGATCGGTGTTATAAAGATCTTCAACTGTATATGCATGTGTATAAATAAACACTATAGCTTATCGAATTTGATAGTATTTTATAGATCTCCGTCGTACGAACAGTGTAAATTTTTTTTAAACGTATTGAATTGCTAGGGGAAGAATTTTTATCCATTATGGAGGATAGAGGATACAAAAAATTAGTATACATTACGCTCTATAGACTAAAATTATTTGAAGTGCGCTCGCGTTTAAACTCTACGTTTGATTAATTTCAAGAGTAATTAATTATTATTACTAAAGTAATAATAATCACATAATAAGCGATACGTATTAAATCCTCGACGATAGCTTTAGGGCCTCAACCCGAATCTCTCCCCGCTCTTCGATGACTTTTTCCAGTCAATTTTGTCATTTTATTTCTTCCGGTGTTAGCCTTTTTTTTTTTTTTTTTTTCTCGTTGTTTACATTCTAAAGTGCTGTGGCTACCACCCACCCCCGCCATCGCTGAGTCATATAATAAGCGATGCGGATTAAAACCTCAATGATAGCTTCCGGGCCCTAACCCGAGCCCCTTCTCGCTCTTCGATGGCTTTTTCTAGTCAATTTTGGCCTTTTGTTTCTTCCGATGTTAGCCTTTTTTTTTTTTTTTTTTTTTTTTTTTACACTCTTAAAATTGTTTCGTTCTCCTCCCAAGTTTTTTTCGTTCTCATCCTATGCTTTTCCTATAGATTTTTAGCTTTTTTTTTTCCTCGTTTTTTACATTCTAAAGTGCGATGGCTCCCACCCCCTCCACTGCCGAGTCACATAATAAGCGAGACGTATTTAATACCTCGACGATAGCTTCAGGACTCCAATCTGAGTCCCTTCCCGCTCTTTGATAACTTTTTCTAGTCAGTTTTGGCCTTTTGTTCCTTCCGGTGATAGCCTTTTTTTTTTTTTTTAACTATACACACTTAACAGTGCGTTTCTTTCGTTCTCACCCCATGCTTTTTCTATGGATTTTTAGCTTTTTTTCCCCCTCGTTTTCTACATTCTAAAGTGGCATTATATATAGTACTTCTGCAGGGATACTAAGTAGAATTGTTATGCATTACGACCTAGGGATTAAATTTATTTGAAGTTCGTTTTGGCAACGTTAAATTGTTTAAAACAGAAAATTAATACGTTGCATTGCTATTCTAAATCAAGAATGAAAATTCTTGTGCGTATTACCTATAGTATACACTTATGTGTGTACTCAATTGTGTTTAACTAAACCATACAGTTTGAAACCTTTAAATTCAGCAATTTAACACTTTTTACACGAATATATAAGACGAACAAAATTTTCTGAGGGAAAAGTGGGGACAAATTAGTGCGGTGTCTCCAATTTCAAAATAAGAAATGAGGACAAAAGCAGTACTTAAAAAAAAAAACATGCACAATCATCAATTTTAAATTATAAATTGTGCCAAAAGCTTTACTTAGGAAAATAGTTCATGCGGGAGGAAAAAAACCAAACTACCAAAAGTGAAGACTGTCTCCACAAAATAGGGACGTTTGGTCGCCTTCATTAAAAAGTACTTTCCCAATATTCAGCGGTGTAGGATAGAGTGACCATATTTTTTTCATTGAAATTGGGGACAAAGATGGCGGTGTCCTGGAATTTCGAGGACAATAGATAAATAAATAAATAAATAACCTTAAATTGTAAACTTTTAGTAATTTCTATGTAGAAATAACCTAAAATAACTTATTTCAGCTTATTTATTGTACATATAATAAATTATTATAATAAAACATTAATAACTTTATAACCGGTGTCCCCAAATGTATTGTAAGTTTTTGGGGACAAAGGTAGTTTTCGAGGACTGTCCTCGAGATTCGAGGACATATGGTCAGCCTCGTGTAGGATCAAAATTGTGATGGCATGTCTCCGGACCACCCCTAGAGGTGAGTCCCTGACCGTCGCCAATTGCCCATTGCACAGCACTAGTGCGACGTAAAACCCAATCAACCAACCAACTAACCAACCCAATATTCAGCAATGTATCCTCCGGAGAAGCAGGGTTCATCCTTGAGAATGATTCCAAGACTGTCGCCAGTTGCCCTATATGAAGCTCCAGTACGACGTTAGACCCACTCAACCTCACCCTCAATCGAAAAATAACAAAATAACTTCCAAACTGTACTGAAATTAATTCCAAATTCTATAATGACATTGTTTTGTTAAAATATTACCATAGTACGAAGGAACCACATGAATTCTATTACCCACTACTACGCATATTATATACACTTTTTTTTTTTTTTTTTTTGAACGTGTGGTCAGAAGTTAAAAATTGACCTAACAAATAGACACCTCACAAATTTTCCGTAAAAGCAAACTAATATATACGCCGTGACATTTAAAGAGGGTTTATATAGCTAATTTTAAAAGGATCAGAATAGAGACGTTTAAACATCAACTTCCGAGGTCTTAAACTGACCTACCTAATCATGATACCAATCTTTTTTTATTTATTTATTTATTCATTATTTCATTATTATTTTTAATTTTATTTTATTTATTTATTTATTTTTATTTTACCCCCCCCCCTTTTTTTTTTTTTTTTTTTGTTGTAGTAGTAGTAGTAGTAGTAGTAGTAGTAGTAGTAATCAAGTAGTAATACAGACGAAAGGACATCAATAGGTGTTCAGTAAATTTGAGGAAAATTGTTAAAGTCTTTTGAAGATACTTACTTTCGGTCCAATATTCTATTTCCAAATTTGGCAAACTCATCTAATGAATCGGGAATCAACAATTACATACAAAGGGAAATCTAAAAGTACAGTAACTTTGAAGAAACTCATTAGAGTCTTTCTTGAAATAGAGACTTACGGTTCCAAAATCAGTTTTCCAGTTTTCACCAAAAGTTATCAAAATCCTCTGTACACCGGACCTGCCTTAGTTCTGAAATTTCGTCGTTCTATCTTTATTCGTTTTGGAGATATGGAGTTTCCCCACGCACATGCATACACAAACACATGCACTCTGAACAATTGCCAAAAAGTCAGGAAACCTTAGCACATGTAAAAAATCGAAAACGAAATTTTTGATAAGACAAGAGTCCTAAGCCAGGGTCGAGTGCCCTCCGTGGGGTCTTCTAAGCAGTATCAGTCCGTGTTTACGCGAGTTTCGTGGAATACCATGAAAAAATCTTACCGGCCAGGCTGACGAGCGGGATTTGAAATACAGCCCCAAATTTCCCGTCTATTTACTTCGAGAGCAGAATCTTGACCGTTTATGGGGTGTTAGTGAGGGTGTATATCGATATTACTTATTTTATCCACTCAACAAACACAGTCAAGTAAATATAGATATTGTTGGTTCTACATATAATAATTCAAATACGGCACCACTTACGGGTAGGATTTCATTTAAATATCATAAATGACATTCATATACATTTACTTTTAAAACATTGTGAAGGTCTTTTGAACCATTCTTGTTCCATAGCCTACTGAAATTGAATCAAATGTAAAATAACTTATATTAGTGTTATTTATGCACAATATTAGAAAAAGGGTTATAATATATTATTATTATAGCAAATGGAGTTCTTTGACAGCTTGTAAAGGAATTAACATTCCTTTACAAAATTGCATTAAATGTTACTCATTAGCTTCCAGTTTTAAATAGTAGTTCTTATTACAACTTTTCAACTTCAAAATGTAAAAAACACGTCTAAATTTCAATGACGATTTTCGTTTTGCTGCTGCATATGTCACAGTTGTTCGGTTAACGTAATTCATTTACAGCCATAGGAGGCTTCGCGTAAACATATTAAGAAAAATATATTCTCAAAAATCTCGTTTAGAAAGTTTAATAGAACTTCTAGAATGTTAGAGAGCTTTGTTCCTCACGAGCACCATGTCGCTAAAATGACAGTCGAATTAAAATATTTTATTAAAAATTATATTGGAACATTCTTATTTCGTCTGCTAATATATCGCAGAATTATTATTCTACAGCATACATATATCTGACCAGCATTCCAAGACAGATATGAGAGAAATGCGGGATCTCTAAACAAGGAAAGACCTGTATTTAAGTTTTTATAACACTATATTACTTTGTGCACTTTTTTTATGCTATTTTATTGAAAATAAATAAATAAACAAAACGTTTTTCCTTTTAGATTAAAAAAAAAAGTGATAATCAAATAGATTTTTTATTATTATCTTTATCAATTTACTTCATAAAAGCTTTCTTAGCTTAAATAGAGAAAAAGTCTTTTTCGAAATACCTTTCTAGTTCATCTCTCCCTTTAATTTTTTTGTTTATAACTCAAATAGACATGATAAATAACTTAACAAAATTCAATTTTTTCAAAGTTCAATAAAAAGGCTAATTAAATCTAATTAAAAAAAAATTATATCAATATGTATTTTAAAATAATAATTTTTAATTTAACATTAGTGTATTGCGTATCCAACTTCTTTGTAATTCTAGTAAAAATGTTCAAAAGTCATTGCAAATGATGGCAAATCTGCAATATACAAAAGTTGAAGATGACATTTCTTTTTAACATTTCCCAACAAGGTTGAAAAGTGTTTATGACTCGGGTTTGTCTGTCTGTCTGTATGTCCGTCCGTATGTCTGTCTGTCTGTCCGCGCTCTAACTCACGTAAATATTTATGGAATTTCTTGAAGCTGATATATGTTATTCAAGTTCACTATCGGATGTTCCCTATTGAAAATGGAGTTTATACCTCTACTGGTTTGTGTACAGGGACCCCCAAAAATATTTCAAAGCATTGTGTTCTATGAGAGGCATTTCTATAAACCATATTTTCATACCCTTACTGTATAAAAATCTTAATGAAATTGAAATATGTTATACAGGTTCACTATCGGATGTTCCCTGTTGAAATGGAGTTTATACCTCTACTAGTTTGTATACAGGGACCCCCTAAAATATCTCAAAGCATTGTGTTCTATGAGAGGCATTTCTATAAACCATATTTCCATACCCTTACTGTACACAAATCTTAATGAAATTGAAATATGTTATTCAAGTTCACTATCGGATGTTTCCTGTATAAAATGGAGCAAATACCACCACTGATTTGTGTACAGGAACACACAAAAGTATTTCAAAGCATTGCGTTTTATGAGAGATATTTCTATAAACTAAATTTTAATAACTTTACTTTTGCACAAAGATCTATGAAATTGAAATGTGTTATTTATAAGCACAAAAGAAAATGCTTTGCATAGAATATAGCATGATTAGCATTAGATTTACAGGGTGACACAAAAATATTCAGTTACATAAAGAGCTATTAATAAATATTTGCTAAAAGTGTACTTTCGTTTACATTAAGCGTTTTCAATACTTTCTAACATTTTTAACACTTCCCAACAAGGTTGAAAAGTGTTAATGACGTCGGTTTATCTGCCTGTCCATCTGTCCGTCTCTCCGCGCTCTAATTCCCGTAAATATTTGTGGAGTTTCTTGAAACTGATATATGCTATTCAAGTTTACTATCGGATGTTCCCTTTTGAAAATGGAGTTTATACCTCTACTGGTTTGTGTACAGGGACACCCGAAAGTATTTCAAAGCATTGTGTTCTATGAGAGGTATTTCTCTAAATCATATTTTCATACCTTTACTGTACACATATCTTAATGAAATTGAAATATGTTATTCAAGTTCTTGGATTTTTCCTGTATAAAACGGATTAAATACCAACTCTGTTTTATATACAAGGACACTCAAAAGTATTCTAAACCACTGCGTTCTATGAGAGATATTTCTATAAATCAAATTTTAATAACTTTACTTTCCACGAAGTTTTAGGAAATTGAAATATGTTATTTATATACACAAAAGAATACTTTACATAGAATATAGCATGATTAGCGTTAGATTTACAGCGTGACACAAAAATATTCTGTTATATTAAGAGCTATTATTAAAAATTTGCCAGAATTCTATTTTCGTTGAAATTAAGCGTTTTTAACACTTCCTAACATTTTTTTAAGTGTGAATATGATATCAATTTGTGTATCTGTCCGTCTGTCTGTTATCCCACGCTCTAACTCCCGTAAATATTTATGGAACTTTTTGAAACTGATATATGTTATTCAAGTTCACTATCGAATGTTACCTATTGAAAATGGAGTTTATACCTCTACTGGTTTTTGTACAGGGACACCCGAAAGTATTTCAAAGAATTGTGTTCTATGAGAGATATTTCTATAGACCATATTTTCATACCTTTACTGTACACATATCTTAATGAAATTGAAATACGTTATTCAAGTTCACTATTGCATTTTTCGTGTATAAAATGGATTAAATACCAACTCTGTTTTATATACAAGGACACTCAAAAGTATTCTAAAGCACTGCGTTCTATGAGAGATATTTTTATAAATCAAATTTTAACAACTTTACTTTCCACGAAGTTTCAGGAAATTTAAATATGTTATTTATATGCACAAAAGAATGCTTTGCATAGAATATAGCATGGTTACCATTAGATTTACAGGGTGAGTTACATTAAGAGCTATTAATAAAAAATTGCTAGAAGTTTTAGTTTACATTAAGCGTTTTTGACACTTTTATCATTATTTTAGTGTGAATATAATTTCAATTTGCGTATATGTCACTGTTCTTCTGTCCGTCCGTCTGTCTGTCTGTCAGTGCTTTAACTCCCGTAAATATTTATGGAATTTTTTGAAACTGATATATGTTATTCGAGTTCAATATCGGGTGTTCTTTATTTAAAATGAAGTTTATACCTCTACTGGTTTGTGTACAGGGACACCCAAAAATACTCGAAAGCATTGTGTTCTATTAGAGGAGTTTCTATAAACCATATTTTAATACCTTTAATGTATAGAAACTTTAATGAAATTTTAATATGTTATTCAATTCCCTATTGGATGTTTCCTATGTAAAATAGAGTACATTTCTAACTGGTTTGAGTACAGGGGCACTTGAAAGAACTCCAAAGCATTGTGTTGTATGAGAGTTATTTTTATAATCCAAATTTTAATAATTTTATTTTCCACATAGCTTAATCAATTGAAATATATTATTCGTATCCACAAAAGAGTGTGCCTTCTATGTAATATAGTATGGTTAGCATTAGATTTACAGGGCCACACAAAAATAATCAGTTACATTAAGAGCTATTAATAAAAATTTGCTGGAATTGCACTTTTGTTTACATGAGCGTTTTAACACTTTCTTATAATTTTAGTGGGAATATGATTTCAATTTGTGCACCTGTCTGTCCGATTGTCTACCTTTCTATCTGTTTGTCTCCGGCTCCTATCATCCGTGAATATTTTCAGAATTTTTTAAAAATGATAAACTCAAGTTCACTATGGAATGTTCCCTATTTAAAATGTCAATAGGTCCTGTACAACTAGTTTGTTTACAGGGACAACAACAACAACAATAAATATTTTTTAAAAAAAAGCCAATGTATTACGTTTTAGGACAGAATTTTTTAAAAGTTATACTTAAAAAACTTTCTACTATAAAAATCATAAAAACATTGACATGTATTATAATATTATAATATTCTAAAATATTGTTTTGTATAGACTATGATATGATTAACTTTTAAATTTACAGGGCTACAGTAAAATATTCAGAGAGATTAAAAGCTGTAATTATAATCTAACAGCTGCATTTTCTTTTGCGAGCTGCCGTGTGCCGCCTTTTTAACACTTTCCAAAATGCCTAAGAGTAATTTTAAAATCAGTTAGTCTATCTGTATGTTTTTCAGTCCTCCTGTCTTTTGTGCGATAACGTAGGCGAAGAATATTAATAGTTATTCGATACAACAATTGCGTACAGTTGGAAAGTGTTACTAATCAATGCGTACTGCATGATTTTTCATTCTTGTTTTTTTTTTTTTTTTTTTTTTAACTCGATAAAATTTTTGTACGCTACATAAATAGACACTTGATAATTCTACAATAAAAAAAACGGTCTTTGCAATCTCTTTAATTTAATTAATTTAATTTTAATTTAAAATTAAATTTGTTCAAATTAAATTAAATATATATATATATATATATTGAAATATGTTATTTAAATTATATATACATATATATATTTTTTAAATAGGTTAATATATATGTATATACATTTTTTTTCACTAAACTTTACTGTTCTAACAATTATGATTCGATGAAGGAAATTCATATTAATTTTAGAATCAACAATTCGTAGGCCAGTATAACATTTCATTGAATTTTCTTTAAATATGACATAGTTGAAAGCTTCAAAAATAAAATGCAAAAGAATTCTGAAAAGAAATTATAGCAAAAGAATAATGTAATATCCTTAGGAACCAGAGCTTAAGTGTAATTATTACTTTCTTCTACAGGATGATTCAAAAAAACGTGGACAAAATGACATGGTAGATCAGTCATACAACAAGGATCAAAAATCGCATAAAAACAGAGGGTCGCAACTGCGATCCGGAGCTGCTACAGGGCGTCTAAAATAATACATAACACATAAAGAAAAACAAAACCATCACAGATCATTTTATTATTAATTACTCAGTCACATGCGACTAATTCAAGCCAAATGTTGAGCCTGCAAGAGATGCTCAAAGTTTTTACCAGATGCATCGAGACACGCCTGGCATCTACGTTGCATAGAACGCCGCACCTTCTCAAAGATACTAGGTGTATCTCGAACACATCCTGCTGCCACAACGATTCTTCCTACCAAGTCTTCCGGCGTTGCAACAAGTGTCTCATACACAAGTCCTTTTAAAAATCCCCATAAGAAAAAATCCAAGGAAGACAGGTCTGGTGATCTTGGTGGCCATGCGATTGGTCCACCGCGACCAATCCAGCCGCCAGGAAAAGTAGCCTGCAGATGTGCTTTGGCGTTTCTGCTGAAATGTGCAGGAGCTCCGTCGTGTTGAAATCGAATGCGTTGACGAATAGGCATCGGAATATCATTCAGCATTTCTGGCAGAACCTCTTGCAAGAATGTTAGATAAATGGGACCGTTAAGTCTTTCTGAGAGAATGTACTGACCAAATAAACAGTCTCCTACAATGCCAGCCCACACGTTAACGGAAAATTTTCGTTGTACGCCGAGCGAACGTGTAGCATGCAGGTTTTCTTCCGCCCACGTATGAAGGTTGTGAAAGTTCATCACACTCTCTAATGAGAACGCAGCCTCATCCGTGAAAAGAACACTTGCTGGGAAGTTTCGGTCTGCAGCACTTTCTTGCAAAATCCATACGATTGTTGTAGTCTCCCGGTTCCAGTGCCTGGACGCGTTGCAAATGATAAGGACGTAGTCCTTCGTCGTGTACAATGCGCCAGACGGTAGCTTGGGGGATATGGGTCTTTAGGGATACAGCTCGTGTTCTCGTTGAAGGATTACGCTGGAGTTCTTGGACAACTCTTTCTTCGGCATCAACTGTCCGAGTTATTCGTTGGTGACCAGCATCCGGCTTGTGCACGTCGAACGAGCCGGTTTAACACAATCGTCGATGCAAAGTAGCAAAGAATGAGTGACTAGACACCTTTCTACCAGGATATTTCTCACGATACATTCGCAAGGCTTCTCGTCCATTACAGTTGGCCATGCCGTAAATTAAATGCATGCCAGCCATTTCGCGGTGCGTGTAACTAGCCATGTTACACTCAACGCATCCACGGCTCGAATAAAGGCAATCTCCGTTTGCTCAGCTCGTGTTTGTATCGCAACGCCCTCTCGTGGCTCTAGCGCCTTCTACAGGCGTTTGCGACCCTCTGTTCCTATATGATTTTTGATCCTTGTTATATGACTGATCTACCATATCATTTTGTCCACGTTTTTTTTTAATCACCCTGTATATACGTAAGAAGAAAATATTGAATGCATGAAATTTTTCGACCTCCATTTTTCCCATTTTACGCGTTTTGAAATGGTCTGAACAAGATTTGGCCACTTTTAAAAAATGATTGTCTGTGTGTGCCTGCATGAGTCCAAAAGTTTGTCAACAAAAAATGATACACCAAGCGATTTTTGTGTCACTGAAAGTCTGCTGTTTTCTTGTGAAATTGTAGGGTCCGGAAGACTCATCATTACAGTAGCTTGAAAATTTACAAGAGATATATCAACACTCTCAGGAAAAAATGTAGAGATCTTGATTAGGTTTTCGTTGCATGAATCTTACAAAAACAGATTCATTATCTTTTATTTCTGTGAATAAACCAACAAAATGTAAAACCGTCCTTTTCGTCAAACTTATTTGTACTATCATTTTTTTAATTGCATTATTTAATTCAGCTTGTTATAGCTGTATCATATTTGTAAAAATATAAGAATACAAAAGTAACTGAATGGTTCTTAAAAATAAATAAGAAGAAACCTCAAAGTAAATTGCTTTCTTATTCATCTTTGAAGACATGATAGATCTAATTAAGGTTAACTATGAAATTTTTAAGTATAATTCATAGATAACACTTCAAAAATGTAAATTTCGTAAATTAGTTTATTATGACAGAGAACTGGGGTAAATGGACCATGGTCCATTGTACCCCGGTTGTTAGTGATCCATTGTACCCCGTGTGGACCTCTGACAGCAAATAATAATAATAATAATAATAATAACAAATCCCTTTAAAAAATATTTTAATGAAATTAAATATAATAATAGATGATCCTAGCTCTTTATTGTGCTAAATGGCCTCTTCCAGATCATAATGGGCTTTATACGTGTTACGTAATAAACCCCTGACACGTGACTATTACAGGGGAAAATGAAGGATTATAATGTTTACATTTATACTTTATAGGAAAATGTTTGCATTGCGTAGGGAAATATTTGTATCTAGAGGGAAATCGAGAATCAGAAGTCAGATGTTGGCTATGATTTAGCCTCGAACACAAGAAAACGGATATTGTCCATTCTTGAATGATGAAAAAAAAATGTTTAACTCAAAATATTTACTTTTGACTACCGTAAACTAAATTTCACGAATAAAATTTCTAAATTGTCTGTTAGGCATAGAGGGACACGAAGTTGCTGGCTAAGTTCCATCACTGCGATCTTTGTACCGATCTCGTACATCAAGTTTGGCGGAATTATATACCATAGAAGATCTAGCTTTTCTGTGTACAAAACAAATTGCAGCACAAGCTCGACAACTATCAATCGATCTGTACCTAATTTGAATGAGCATAGTTTTTCATAATAGCCCTCTTATATACCAAGTTTTGTGGTATTACATACAATAAAATCTGAGATATAACCTACCCGTTCACGGGGAAATTTGTAGCACAGCAGCCCCACCTATCGGCCGAAATGCGCCCAAATTGAATCAGAATAATGTTTTCCTAGTGACACTCTCACATATCAAGTTTCGCTCGATTATACACAATAAAACTTGAGATATAGTCTTCTTTTAAATGACTGAAATCCCCTTTTAACAGCGCCACCTGTTGAGTGATTTGCACTAAAAGTTGATATGCACTAATTTATGCTAAGGTGCAATTTACATATAAACTTATATGTAATTCTATGCAGTAGTTCATGAGATACAGTTGCAACAAAATTTTTGTCACACACACAGACATTTTCTAAAAATGATCAAATCGTGTTCTAGACCTTTCAAAACGTTTAAATTCATTGAAAACCATTAGAATCAGTATAATAGAACCATGGAGAAAAAGGCTGTAGAATAATAGAAAATTTATAGTTATATGATTAAAAAACTACATCAATAATAATCTAGATTTATATTCATATTTTATTCATACATTGCGAATATTTAAAGAGGAATTAATTTATAAAATGACACAAAATGTATTTTTAAAAGTATAATTCCATGTTACTCATTTCATTTATTATTTTTGAAATTATTTGACAGAAAAACTGAAATAAAAGATTTTATACAAAACGAGGAATGAAGATGAGTAAAATTCAATCGCAGTATAAAATATCACAAAGATCAAAATTTAGCTCATGATAAGAAATTAACAGACAGACAAACAAAAAATCTAGTTAAGTGTAGCTAACAAATTTGCTAGCTAAGCACTTACAAAGGTTAATTAGAAATAAATTCTTTAAAAGCTTATTAGGAATTAGATGGGATTAGAAGTAATTTGTTTAGAAGCTTACACTAATCCTACAGATCGATTGTAAAAGACATTGAAACAACTTGAATAAGAGAATTATAGTTGTATCATTGCCCAGCTGAATCGATCGTGTTCAGAAATAATATCTTTATACATCATCAAAGAGATGAAGGGACGATATAAAGAAATCAGAAGCCACTGTAATCAGAATTCTTTGTTATTTAATCCTGTTGGTAATATATTCTTTATAAAATTTAGACACTCTTTTATTTGATTACTATATTATATGAGATGGGAAATTGGAAAAAAAAATCTTATATTTATTTGTTCTGGGATTTTTTTTTTTTTCTGTTCTTTATCAGAGTTGGGCATTTTAGATAGTTTATTTTCTCCTATCATCTATTCCACAAAAGAAACAGGGAGTGCTGTGCACTGGATAGACATAAAGTACACTAGTCTATATTTTTTATACCTAATAATAGTTGAAAGACTTCGAGAGGGACAATCCGCAGGCGTTCGAACTTTAGTATCCACCCCCCTCCCCCCCCCACACCCACACACACACACCCACACACGCTGAAAAGTTCACTGAAAATTAAAAAAAAAGAAGAAGAAGAAGAAGATACACAAATATCGCCACAGGGAAAATTCCAACGTAATATGGGGTGGTGAAATAACACAAAAGGAAAATAAAAACAAAAATAAATAGAATAGCACTGCTGAAGCAATAAGCTTCCTCGGGACAACTTGTAGTAGCACTAAAAGGCTCAGATTTAAATTGATTTACATATACTAGTATCGCCCAATCGTCGAAACTCGACCATTTTTTTAAGTAAGCAATAATAAAGTAATAACAAATAAATTAAGTAAAAATAAATATATAAGTAAAAAACTTCCGTGTAAACAACATTTTCAGTAATTAAACTGTCCTTAAAATAATAATAACAACAATAGTAACAACAATAAGCTGAATCGAGAGCCGTTGTATTGCATTTTGAAAAATTGCACATTCGGATTTAATAACTTTCTTCTATAGCATTTTTAAAGACAAAGATTATGTGTATAAAATAAAAAGAGTAAGAAAATAAAACTATTTTTGCTTGTTTTCTTCGCCTGATATCACGATTTTTTTTTTTTTTTTTTTCAATAACCCACATTAACTATACCTTTCGAAGAATACTAATTTTAAGCCTCTTAGGGAAAAAATGTACGACAAATTTCATGTTTGTGTATTAATATATAGATACTTCTTTGAGAGGAAAATCGTCTGCATTCATCATGGAAAGTAGTTTTAATAAACAATTTGTAATACAAGCGATTACATATACAGGGTGATCAGTTTAAAAGAGTACCCATAGGTTTTTCTTATTACCCTTAAATCTGACGGATGTGGTAACTATTCTAACACTGGAGTATAATTGTTTGAACCTTGTTTAAGTGTGGGAGACAATTTCTAACACTGTTGGACTTTTACAACTTTATTTGTGAGGTAAAACAGAAAGGGAGATGCACAGTGTTACTTAATCCTGCGATAATTTTATTTTTGAAAAACATAATTTAATTCAAATTTTTTACATTATCATTCCTCACAGAACATGTTGAAAACGTTCGCCACATTCTGAATGCAAACATGAACACGTCGAACTAAGTTTTTTTATACACTTCGAAGCATTGTTGGTGTTATTGATGAGATTTCTTCAGTTATCTGTTTTAATTCATTGATGTTTGCAGGACTTCTCTGGAAAGCCCCATGAAATGATAATGTAAAAATGGTAATGATAATCTAAATGTAATGTAGGAATGATAATGCAAAAAATTTTAATAAAATTTTGTTTTTCATAAATAGAATTATCACAGGATTAAATAACATTGTGCGTCTCCATTTCTGTTTTACCTCACAAATAAAGTTGTAACAGTCCAACAGTGTTGAAAATTGTCTCCCATACTTAAACAAGGTTCAAACAATTATACTTCAGTGTTAGAATAGTTGCCACATCCGTCATATTTAAGGGTAATAAGAAAAACCAACGGGTACTCTTTTAAATTGGTCACCCTGTATATACATATATGTATATATATATATATAAAGATATTTTTGCCGGCCTTCTTGGCCACTTTTTTTCAAACTCACATTAACCATACCTTTTTAGCAATACCATTTTTAATTTACAACTCTTATAATCAATATGTTAAAAGCACACGACCAATTTCATGTTTACGTAGTAAGGAGAGGGGATAATCTTTTAAGACAATTAAACAGCCAGCCACTAGGTGCATTAAACGAATGTTTAATGTGTCAATTACGTGTAAGCTCATTGGCTATTTTAACACATTCACACAAGTCAGTTATTGATCTATTGAATTTAAACAGATAGGCCTTGTAAGGACCATGACCAATAAAAAGGGCACAAAAACATTAAAATAAACTTTCGCATTTGTTTTTTCACGCTAAAGAGTCAAAACGCACAAAGGAAAATAAATAAGTGGAAGCCTTCAAATGTTAGGTGTTATTTTCAAAATAGAAATAATTCTGTGATCTATTTACCGATCTTGTAAATATTTTGTTTCAAAACTTTTGAATATGCATAACATTATATAAAATATTGAGCTACTTCAATACTTCTAAAGCCGTTTTTCATGCAACCCCAACGTTTACCTTGTAAATATTTATGCATAAATCAATCATATATGCATATTAGCCATAGATACCCAACATCCTTTATTTGTTACTGGCCAAGGCTTTGGAAATATTTATTTGGTGACAAAAATATAGAGAAATAAGTCTTTTTACACCAAAAGGTTAATAGAACATACAACTGATTTAAAAGAAAAAAACATATTTCCAAATAACTCAAGATGAAATAGAGGCACCCGCATAGGAAAATTGACCTATATATGCTTATTACGTACAAATTTTCTTGGACATGAAACCAGCATAAAAGCTTATACGTTTTGTGAACTTAGTCAGCAGTAGCTAGTGAGTACATACGAGCACCAGGAGAAAACATTTTAATGAAAATTAAAATGTTTAGTGTAAGTTCTTTATGTTATATTTCTGCATATATGCATTTAAAAGAAAAGTAGTAAAATTTTAATGAATTGCAAATCCAAATTTATCTTATACGTAAAATTGTAAATATTTAGTTATAAAAAGAGTAGTAATTGATTAAGTAATTGATTTTAGTATTTGTTCCACAATTATTTTTTATGTAATTACGAGTTATTAAAATCGAAAAAAAAATTCTAAAATTGTATTGTCATTTATTATAAAGAATAATTATACAGAAATGCATTACTATGCTAAAATTATTTAAAAATTAAAATAAAATAAAATAGATAAAATATATGACAAATATAGGAAAAAATCAAGCATCACATCGTGAAAATTTAAAAAGTAATTTTTAGCTGAAATATTAGCTACATAAAAAAAGAAAATGAACAAGCTATCTGTCGAACTATAAACGCATTTCTAAAATACAGAAAGCTGTTCAGTGAAATGGGATTTATCTTTAAAACCTGTTTTTTCGTTATTTTTTAATACATATAATTTTCCTGGGGTTATTTATTTATGTATTTATTTATTTATTCATTCGTTCGTTCTTGTTTTATTATTATTATATTATTATTATTTTCGATAACGTGGCATTATTATTTTTAGCATTAATAAGCGAAATTTATTTTCAAGAGGAAATTAAGCATAATAAAATGTAATTTTCATATTAAAAGTAAAAGAAGTAATTGATTTAGTATTTGTTCTACAATTATTTTTTATGTAATTACGAGTTATTAAAATCGAAAAAAAAATTCTAAAATTGTATTGTCATTTATTATTAAGAATAATTATACAGAAATGCATTACTATGCTAAAATTATTTAAAAATTAAAATAAAATAAGATAGATAAATATATAATTATACATGATAAAAAGAATTTTTTATATACCACGTTTTTAAATTTTCTGTTGAATCATATAAACTTGACAATTCTATGCATTAATAAATACTTTTTTTTTTTTTTTTATGAATTATCCCATAAACTTGAAAGAAAATGATCAAATGCATAATAGAGAGAGCAATTATAAGAAATTTTCAAACATTTATTAATTGATAAAAGCATTAAAAGAATGCATTGTCATCGTGTTCTGAGCTATTCTAAAAGTTTCAAATGGAGTTGGGAAGTTAGTTAAAAATCGATTGCAAGATTTGTACTGGACAAACAAACAAGAAAGCGGGTTAATAAAAACATGGTAAAATAAATAAATAAGAACTGCAGAATCTATTCTAGTATCAATATTATCAAAAATATTTCCGATTTCCATTAATCTGTCTGTCTATCACTATCAAATATTAACAAAGTGGATTTTGATTTATTCGGGTAGGTTAAAATAAATAAATAAGAACTGACCATCTATTCTAGTGTCAATATCTTCAAAAATATTTCTGATTCTATAGACCATTTTTATCTGAATATTCTATAGAAAATTTTTATCTGAATAAAACTTACTAATAATTAAATAATTATTATTTTACTTTATAACTTTAAAAAAATAAGTATTATATTCTAAAAAGTTTTATAAATACCTAGGATGATAAATAATTTTACTGCTTTGATGCCTATTCCCTATTTAATGCATTACGAGTCCTTTCATCTCAATTAAGTTTGTTACTTTGAAATGTTGTCTGTGCTTAATATATAAATTGTAAATGAATAGTCTGTTGTTTCTGCGCAGATTATGTGATTTTTTGAAAATAGCATATTTTCATAGTTTCTTTATATGTTATTAATAAAGAAAATTTTATCCTTTTTTTTTTTTTTTTTTTTTAAATAAGAATGGCTTTTTACATTTCGCTAATAAGTTATGCAAATAAAACTTTGTCAATGTTTGAGCATGTGCAGTTAAAGTTATTTAATGCTCATATTTCCTCATATATTTAATATTTTGATATTCTAGTTGCAATGTGTTACCTCTATTGTAGTATGTAAAGTTTTCTAAAAATGACATTCCATTGAATTCAAAAATCCGCGTATTAAAACAAAAAACTAATGAAAGTTTTTTGATTTCATTAAAGAAAATTTCCATGAATATACGTGATATTGACATGCAAATGAATACAGACAATTTTTAAAGATGCCTCATAATCACCTGTTAAAGACACAACATATTGAAAACAATTTTTTTACAGGGTGCTTCCAAACCTTTTCTTTTACTATTAATAATTTGTTACCGGTCCCTTTTTTTTTTGCCTTCGGGATAAAATATTCGCTAAAACATATGTTGTATAAGATGTTCTTTGCAGCCCCGCATTTTCAGGATAATTCATCAAACATTTTTCAAGATAATCAACATAACGTGTAAAATTGAAATTTTTTCATTTTTATCCGCTACCTGTATATAACTCAAAAAAGTTAAACGTCATAATTTTTTACTTTAGATAATTATCTAAATTTACATTCATGCCCCAATAAAATGCACAATAGTAAAGGTAATAACCAATTTAAATCCAAGTTAATTTTTTTTTTTTTTTTTCTTTTAACCCTTTAACGTTCATTGGTTTCGCCCAGAAACCAAACATTGCACTTTTTTTTTTCCGCAATTTTTCAGTATTTTTACAAAGTGTTAATAGAATATTAAACTCTTATTCATTCTCTTTGCACTACATGGCAGCACTACAGCAAAATCCAAAAAATGCTATTTCAGATGAAGCCAGATATAGAAGTCACTTTAATTTTCTAAAATTGTATCAGTTTTAAAAAAAGAGAACAAAAGAAAAAATATTTATTTTTAAATAATAGCACATGAACTTACTATAATCCTTCTCAGTCATAAATTGCAACTTTCATTTTTTTATATAAATAAACAGAACTGTCCGAAAAGTTATGTAAAATATTTGGTTTCTGAGAGAAACCAAACTCCAGTAAAGGTCGAATTTCGCAAGACATAAGATAAGAGTAGAAAATGAAAATTTCCTGGATTTTCTGCAAATTCTTAAAATATCATTTTCTGGAATTATATGAATACATATATACGTATATAAAAGTATGTATGTGGGTATATATCTCTATATATTTTTTTTCTTTTTAAATAATTTATATGTACTAAATATTTTGCAATTATGAATATAAAGTTTTTTTTTTTTTTCTGGTAATACAATTAGTAAGTATATTTAATTTTATGTATAAATTCGAAAATTTGCAAATAAAGTAAAAAATTAAACAATAAAACCAGAGCTGTAGCAACAATGTTTGGCCAGGCGCCTGGTGCTGTGACACTGCTTACACCACACTTGCTTCTTTTCGGAATAAATCATCATTTGAATTTCTAAATAAGTCAGTCAAAATATAAATGTTTTAGATTTCTAAAGTATCTGATTTATTCTCTGCAACTTTTATATTAGTTTGTTTAAGGAGAAAAAATAGCCCGTTACTGTTCATTGGTTTCACTGTGAAACCATAAATTTCTGGAAAATAAAAAATGCTAACTTTTTTTTTTTTTTTTTTTTTTTTTCATTTGTATATTTATGATCAGTGTTGCGTCTAAAAGTTATTTTTAAAATTAATTTCACAACTTTCAAAAGGAAATATGTAGTGAACTTTAAAGGGTTAGTTGGTAGGCAATAAGATGAGATTTGCTTAAAAAATTATGAATTGTTAAAAGATCGATTATGTAAGATATGTTTAAGTAGCTTTTAAAAAGAAATTTTACAAACGTAACAAAAAAAAGTGCTTTTAAAAAATTGCGACGACTGATATACTTTCGTTAACTCTTTTGAAATGAAATAAAGTCTACTTGTAGCTTAATAGATACTCGTTTCTTACTCTTATTTATTCTAATTATTATTAATTTAGATTGTTATAACTCATTTTAATATTTCATGAAATAAAAAAATAAAGTGTTGTAATCATGGGATAATTTGTCGTGATTTTGGGTACCTCTACGTTTTGAGGACTCCTGAATTGTTTTTAGCTAGTTTTACTCTATTGTGTGTGTGTGTGCGTGGGAGAAAGAAAACTCGATAGCATTTAGGTATGTTTATACCACATTGACCGCAAATTTTGTAGGTATGTTATAGATCACCGTCGAACGAACTGTACAGTTTTTATCTGAATATTATTAAAAACATATTTATAAATTCGGCCATTAAAGGACATAAACTTTAATGGGAGCTTCTTTTAAGCACCTTAATATAATTGATTAATGAAATTCAAAAACGTTTCCAGAAAATTGTTAAAATTCTAATCACTTAAGTCAATTTTTTTATGAATGATAATATAGTAGTAAACGACCAAGGGTTAAGATATCTATTATATATGTTTTGTTTGAAAAACGATTTTAATTTGTTAACTATCCTGCACTGGTTGACAGTTATTGAAAATTCGAAATGAATGAACTTCCATATTTATTTTTGGATTTTCAATTTTTAGTTTATGTTAATCATTGTATTGAATAATTTCAACCTAATTCGTCTAACTTTCTTCTTATCGCCAGTTTTTAATATGTTTTAAGTCTAAAAATATATTTTCATATAAATACTCAAAAATGCAAAGAAAAAATAATTTTAGTTACATTTATTTTAATTTAAGATAGTACTTGTATATTAACAAGCAGCATGAAATTTGTCGTACGTTTTTAGCCTATTTTTAATAAGTGAAGCGGTTCATATGTGTTCCAGAAAAATAATAATAATAATCTCATGTGTTGTCCAGGAGGTAGAAAAAAAAATATTTTTATACACTTTTTTCATTTTATACAGAGCTTTTATACTTAAAATTCGTGTAGAAGACAGTTGTTAAATCTGAACCTGCAATTTTTACCTTATCCAAATATATGGTAGAAAAAGTATAACGTTTTCGGGTCAAATTTCCGAGATTGAGTTTTTGTTAAATTTACACGGTTTGAGGTTCCCGGAATCTGAAAATCATGTTTTTAGCGGTTGGTGTGTGTGTGTGTGTTATCAGTATATCTCAAGAACAAATAGTAGCAGGAAATCCAAACTTCGTATTCTAAATTGTATCGTATAGCGATGCTACACTAAACTTTTCGTTGAGATCAAGCAAATAGTTCGTGTACAGGACCATACAAAAAAATTCAAATATATTACGTATATGGGCGAAATTTCTGGTAAGTGCAATGCAACATCTATAGACTGCCCTAAACAAACTGGAATAACCATTTTTTTTAATGCATATAAGCATGTTTAGTGTAGATTGTGGTACGAAAATCATTTATTATTCGTCTACAGAGCTACCAAAGTCTTTGGATGTATTGGGGCTATACTTGAAAAATGCTGGAAATGTACTTTACGTTGTGCTATGTGTTTCTTATTTAAGACTAAAAATAAGTACACAATGTGATGGGTACATAATTAATAGGTAATATACAGGACTACCAAAAACTAATCTAAATGTTCTTTCCTATTGAATATAATTTATAAAAGAGCTAGGGAAAGGAGGGGTAAGTTGTCTCAGGGGTAGGTTGTCACGCGTATTTTTTAGCAAGATACATCGATAAATATTACCATGTATGGATAGTATCCATTCAATACAATCGAAATCTTCATCTTAGTATCAGAACAGCGAAGCTGCGATTGCAAAGGTAGGCGATATTTTACATTGGCATTTATTTATGTAAAAATGTTCATTTTCGTTTTCAGCATTTTTTGGGTTATATTTAATGTTTTTAGAATAAGAACGAATACTTTTATACTGTTTTTTAGTTTGATATCTTGTGAATATTACGTTGTTTTCTAGGAACACATGCAGTGTTTGTTATGCCTATGTAATGAACGTAAACAAATATGTGTAATGGGGGTAGGTTGTCACAAGCTGCAGGAGTAAAATGTCACGATGTGACAACCTACCCCAGGCGATATACCAAACTACAGAAAAAAAATTTATTGAAACAAAGGCAGGATTATTACAGGGAATAGGTTAAATAAAGTACATTTTAAATTTGCAGAGCAATAATTTATACATGATAATAAATTGTTATACAAATTAGACTGTGCAGCGTATTGAATGTAATGAAACATGATTATTTTTAATTTATTTTTTAATCTCATATTCATGTATTTAAATCCTTAATTACGTTAGCTGTAAGATGACTGGTGAAGTTGAAGACATGTAAAGCAATGAAATATATATTTCTCTAAATTAGATAGGCCTATCCTATTATTTACCTATTATTATCCTATTTATTTCAGATGCGGAAGCAAGTTAAAAAAAAAAAAACCACCTGTTGGTGAAACAGCGAGGTGTAGAGATCAATACAAGTTCATTTGTAAAGAACTTTTTGATTATAGTGTGCAGTAAGCTTATGAGACAACCAACCCCAACACCTGTGACAACCTGCCCCGCTATGGGGTAAGTTGTCTCATCTCGAGTACGAATAAAAAACAATGATTTTCAATATGAAAAAATGTTTCCTGATTTTCCATTTTAACGTGAAAATAAGACAACACCACTTCATAAGCTACAAATTTTATTTGAATAGTATTGTTACAAGTAGAGTTATTTATAAACATACGGAAAGTGAGACAATCTACTCCTCCTTTCCCTATGCTTTATTTTACTAAGCCGAAAAACTCTACTCAAGAAGAAAAATTCATTGCTCATACTCATTCTGAAAACAAAATATTTTTTGAAGTTCGATTCAGCTCTGATTTTTTGTATAATATAAAATTTTGAGGTTCCCTGAATACAAAAATCAATCTTTTACCGGTTGATCAGCACGTATGTTTATAATCAGTGCAACTTAAAACAAATTACTGCAGGAAATTCAAATTTAGTATTTTGAAGTTCGTTGACGCATAAAAAGTTTGGTCAAGAATAAATTTCAAGGCGTATTGCAAATGAAAATTGTTTGAGTATTAAAATATATAGATAAAACGAAGTATAAACATTGCTTAAAAACATTAGATAAAAAACCTAAACATTACTTCGTGCGTCGTTGTTTAAATTTTTCAACCCGGTCCTCTTCAGAACAACATCTTCTGTGGAAGACTTGAGCTTGAGTGATCTTGAGCTTGTTTTGCCAAAAGGTGGCGCCATGCACGGTCTGGGGATACTGCGTCGCTGTCGTTGCATACATCATGATTGGTGGATCTTACATAGGAGTTACCAAGAGAAAAATTAAAACTAGAATTAATGAACATAAAAATGATATAAAAACAGGAAAATATAATACAGCCTTAGCTAAAACTTTCAATAAACAAAACATTAAAATCGATTTTGATAAAGCCACTAAAATAGCCAATTACGATGGTTACAATTACGCGATGTTTAGAGAATCGATAGAAATTTCCACCAATCATGATGTACGCAACGACAGCGGCGCAGTAGCCCCAGACCGTGCATGGCGCCACCTTTTGGCAAAACAAGCTCAAGATCACTCAAGCTCAAGTCTTCCACAGAAGATGTCGTTCTGAAGAGGACCGGGTACCCGGTTGAAAAATGTAAACAACAACGCACGAAGTAATGTTTAGGTTTTTTATCTAATGTTGTTTGAATATTTTGGAATAAACTTTTAAATTTAATAACAGCTTTTAATTTATTTTTTATAAATATAGATACTATATATGAATGCGGGGTTGGAGGGGGGGGGGTAGACCCTCTCACACAGAATTATATGTCACATAAAATTGTTCCTAAACTTATTTTAGATTATTTTTAAAGTAGATTGAACTGTATTATCTTATTTTATTGATCTTCTGCCTTAATCTGCAATCTATCTTCATAATATTGAAATTCAGGTTAAGAGAAAGTTGCGTGAGTGATAAACCAGATTATTTTAAACGCAATGCAACAGCTCGTGATTTAGCTTATTTTATAGATTTATATTTCCCTATTTATTTTTTAAAACCTCAGACATTCTTTCATTATTTGTCTTTTGTCAACAGAAGTAAGTATGTATATATATATATATATATATATATATATATATATATATATATATAAGGTATTTTTATCACTTTCCTGGCAACAGAAGTGAGATTTTACTTTTTTCAAACATATTGTGCTGATATTGACAGTAATTTTTACTACTGAAATGCCCAAAAGAAGAACTTTGACGTGTCTAGGTAAGTGGTAAAGAAATAGAGAAATTGATAATGATATGCATCGCCATGTAAATAAAGATGCTACTAATGATTTTTTTAAATTTATTTTTATTTATTTTTATTATTTCTTTATATTTCTTTATTTATTTTACTTATTTCTTTCTTTCTTTATTTATTTATTTCGTAGGATGTACTTAAACCAACATTCAGAATAATTCCAAAGAATTGCGATAGCTTTGATATTGGATTCAAACTATTTGTTTGTACACTGTCAAAAAAAAGTCCTGTTTGCTGCCAGAAATTTTCTGTAATTCAGAAAAATACGTTCTATCAACCTAATTTTTCCGTTGATAGAGCGTATTTTTCTGAATTACAGAAAATTTCTGGCAACAAACAGGACTTTTTTTTTGACAGTGTAGTTTTGATCAATGTATATTTGGATAAAAATCATAAAAATATTGTCCAGTTATATTTTTATGATGCAGACACTGCTGTAGGTTTTAAAGCTTGCGAACAATGGAATAATACGTGCGATAGGAAATTAATGCGCGAAATATCTATTGAATTGGATCGTGTAAGTCCTTTTGTAGGATCTATAGGCCTAGGATCCTCGTGTAATTAGTCATCCTTAACTCACACAACTACAACAAACCTTTTATACGATCATGCAGAGTGTTGAGATTGAGAGATCATTATTTTACTCCCGAAAATCAAAGTAAGGAGATTTTTATGGTCATTATGATCGAATTTCAACCACTGGGTGATAGCAGTTTTCTGATAATTACGGCTTCTTATTCTAATTTAGAGTGTTTCTTTCTTTTTTTTTTTTTTTTTTTTTTTTTACATTTATGCATATTTAATTTATTAGAAAATTTCTCGCATAATTATTACATGAATGTATATTTTAGAGTTCTTTTAAAGAAAATTATTATTCATAATGGCCTATACGACCTATGGACTCAAATTAAATGCAAAACGTGCAATCGTTTAAACTCTATATTCGATTATGATCAAATTGTGTAGGCATGTTACAGGTCATCATCGCGAGAACTGCACAGATTTAAATAAGTATGGGACTCTTTTTTTTTTTTTTTTGGTTAAACATTGAAATTCTTATGCATTACAATCTATGAAGTTCGTTTTTGTAATGTTAAATTATTTAATACAGAATAAAACTGACACGTGTTACGTAGTTTTGCCAAAATATGATGATTTTGAAAAATGTTGTGCGTATTATTTACAATTCTTTTACAAAAAGAAAGTATGAAAGAATTTACATAAATTACATCCTATTGAAGGTAATAATGTGAAGTGCATTTAGTTATTTAAAAGAGAATAAAACTGATATATGTTTTAGAGTTTTGTTTCAGCATGGTTGTTACTGGAAATTGAATGCTCACAATTTACATGTCTTTTACGGGGATGTACTAAAGAATTCGAATACATTATGATCAATTATAGAAACCCAATTTTTTTTAAAGAAATACTCAAACACCCTATAACAGATTTCACTACTATATTTAAAAAAAAAAAAAAAAAAAAAAAAAAAAATCAGAAATTTAAACTTGTTTAAACATCTGGTACCTACTAAGTAATCAAACTCAAATATAGTTCCCACAAAAAAATCGTCTTTTTTTTTTTTTTTTTTTTTTTTTTTTTTTTTTAATTCGAAACAAAACATTGTAAATAAAGTTTTAATTCGGGAATGTACATTTCAAAATAATAACAATAATAATTATTGGGGACCATTTTTGTGAAAAATTAAATATTTTTTTGAAAAGTAAATATTTTTGAGAAATTTTATTTATGTGAAAGAAAATACTGGATAAATCTCAAATTTTGGCAGTCATTCTATAACGGGATTAATGCCAAATTAATAGTGTTTCATTAAACCACGTATAGGCATTTATTGAAAATAATACTGAAAGCATGAGAAAATATTATAAAAAGTCTTTTTTATAAAATTAAGTCTAGCGAAAAGGCTGTTTTATGAATTTAAATTTTGCGAAGAGGCCAGTTTTATGGATTTGAATCTTGTGAATTGGCCTTTTTTTCATATCGAGTTTTGTAAAAGGGCAAATAAAGGCCTCGCATTGTTGTCTCGATGCGCCATGGAATGGTAGACTTGTTTCGATTCATAATAATGTATAATTTTAAGAGCTTTTCGCTTCAGACAGCATAAATAACAATTAGCTCACAACTTTTTACTTTTCGAACACTATAGTGAGGAAAGTATTGTAATCATGTCAAAAATCCGAATTCGAGATTTTGATGTTTCTATACGTTTCGAGGTCCAACGAGTCCGTTTTCACTATTTTTACGATGATGTATGTATGTATGTGTGTGTGTATGTATGTGTGTATGTATGTTTGTATGTCTGTGAGTGAACACGCTAGCGTCTAAACGCTTTGTTCGAATAAGCTGAAAGTTGGTACGTATATTGTAAGTCACCATAGTACGAACCCTATAGATTTTGGTGAATCTAGCACTTATAGTTTTTTTACAGGGACACAAAGAAAAATTCTTTATCATTATGGCCAAGGGACCAAAATCTTAAAAGTGCGATAGCATCTAAACGCCTTATTCAATTGAGCAAAAACTTTATACACATATTATAGGTCACAGATACTCAATCTGTATAGATTTTGGAGAATCTAACACTTATAGTTTTTTTTACAGGGACACAAAGAAAAATTTTTTGCCAAATTTTTAAAAGTGTGATAGCGTCTAAACGCCTTATTAATCTCAGCAAAGAATTTGTACACATGTTATAGGTCACATTTGAACCAACTGTATAGATTTTGGTGAATCTAGCACTTACAGTTTTTTTACAGGGACACAAAGAAAAATTCTTTATCTTTATGGCCTATGAGACCAGCGATAGCATCTAAACGCCTCATTCAATTGAGCTGAAAATTTGTTTGAATATTATAAATCACTGTTGCACTAACTATAAGCATTTTGGTGAATCTAGCATTTATAGATTTTTACAGGGACACAACGAAAAATTCTTTATCCTTATGATCTAAGGGCTCAAAGTTCAGTAGCGTTAAATAAAACCTCGTGTGATATATGGAGAAAAATACTCAAACACTCTGTTATGGTTTTCTCTTTTTTGTTTGTTTAGCAACTCCTCTTTCTTTATTTTATCTACAAAACTGTTAGTTACTCAATGTTCGGAAAGTCGAGTGGAGTCACTCCAGATTATTTTTTCTACTTTGAGCTAAACAAAGTTTTAAAAATACTTATTTCTTAATATTTTGATGAATTACAAATTATAAATAAAAACATTACTTCACTAGTTTGCCAAAAAATTAAAAGTAGCGTGTTTTTTTTTTTTTTTTTTTTTTTTTTTCAACGATATTCATCTTCGTGAGTTGATGTTTTATTTTTTACAAAATATCGTAGAATATAGATTTACAGAATAATGTAAAAGTTTAGCTTTTGTTTTTGCACGTAATCAGAATTACAATTCAAAATTAGTCCTTGGATAAAATAATAACTCCTACCTAAAATAAAAAAAAATTTTATTTTGTTTTAAACTGATACATAAAATTACTTTTAAAAAAATGAACTAAAAATTTTAATTAAAAGTACAGTTTAGTGAATAAAAAAAAAACAATCCTTTCAGAAGTCAATAAGCCCCGAAATGTTTTGATACGTCACACAGTATCTAATATCTAAAAATGTTAAAATTTTCATTGTATAACTTTGCAAAAACGGTAGCTCGCGCAGTCACGTGATTCGACACGAAGATGCCTCCCCCGAGGTGTCCTAGTGCACGTCAAAGAGCCCGGGTTTCGAATTCTTGATAGTGTTCGTTTAATTAATTAAAATATGAAAATAATAACCTCATAAAAGAATAGCTTTAAAATTAGTCATTTAAATGTTAGCTATAATTTAATTGTTGCCTTTTTTTTTTTAACATAAATACATTTAATTAAACGTGAACACTAAAAAATTATAAAAAATTAAATTATGCATCTCACAAAAATTGACGCCATTATAATTTTAAAATTTTATACATACTGATAAAGTGCGAAAATTTTATACATATTGATAAAGTTTATGATGCTAATATATGTTATTTTGAAATGAATTTTATTTTTTAACTACTTTTTTTTTTTTTTTTTTTTTTTTCTTTTTACTGTCAAGTTGTTGTTCAAAAAAACTGCCCATGACGTCACATACGACTACGTAGCGTTTCTTTACTGCTCTAAACTCTATATGGATCATAAATTTATTTTATCAGTTTTATTTATATATCTACTTGAGTGATTTTTTAAATTTTGGCGCTGAAATACATTTTTCGCCAAGAACTTTGATTTAACAACAGCTATTTTAATCAAGGTAGCGTATCAATAATATAAATAAATTATAAAACATTACAAAAAAAAAATAAAGTATTGAAAGAAAAATAAGTCACATAAATTATCTATTTTTATCTGAGTAGATAATTTTACCCCCCCCCCCCCAAAAAAAAAAAAAAAAAAAAAAAATTTTTAAAATTTTAAAAATCAGTTTTAGAAATAGAAAATTTATTTCAACAAGAACTGTTTCAACCTAAAAACCATTAAAAATATAAACAGAATATGGAGAATTATTATAAATTAATGAAAAAGTGCAGCTGATAAAAATGTTAGCAAAATAGGTAATGAAAAATTCCCCCTTTTTGGAAAATGATGATTTCTCATTCCCCCTCTTCATTCTCCCCTTCCAAAAAAAAAAAAAAAAAAATATATATATATATATATATCCATCGCCAATATGGCGACAAAAATTCAAAAGCTGCCAAGGCAGACATATAATAATGATATGTACCACGATAAGGTTTACTTATTTATGTACCAATCACTACTTTAATTTAAGATACAAATAAAAGGGCTACCATCTGTAGCTCCGAGGTATCCGTGCACTTGCACGCTAAAATAGTATGGCTGTCAAGATTAATTTGATTAATTCAAGTTAATGTTTAAATAAATAAATAAAAATAAAAACATGTTTAATGGAAAATATGTATAATCACAAAAACGTTAGTTGTCTAAAATCCGGTTGAAATAGCGCTCATAGTGTATTGCATTACCGAGCATGTTATATTGGCGTGAAATTGCTGTCATTTTATGGTTGACAGCATACATCAAATAAAATATAGGAAATAACGTGACAGTAAATACTATGTATAGTACATAAAGTGTTGTTCATATGTAAGTGCGATTTAAATATAAAACTTTGATATTTTGCTACTTTGATATTTTTCGATACTCTTCGTTTCAAATCTATCATCCGATAAGCACCCAACACGGATTAAGAGAATCTATAGGATGATAAACGAGATAGGGCAGCCAGCGCGGAAAACGGAGCTTTCTTTTCCGCATTAATTCAGCCGAGTAGAGGAAAACGATCTGATCGCCGCCTGGTGTAGTATCTTTGAAACTTATCGGAAGAAAGTGAAAGCCCGCCCCTTCGGCTTCTGTCATCATCCGATTTCCGAGAACGACCAATGAACCGCTACAAATTTAAACAAACGCGCTGATTGGTGGATTCTCGAGATCTGGTAGCCCTCTATATGTAAGATGAAAATTACTACCTTTCCGTAACATTCGTTATATATCCTATAGACTCTCCTAATCCGTGGCACCCACACTGAAGTTCACGGATAAGACATTATCGCAGGCAATAGAGACACGTAACAGGGACGTTGCGAAGAGGAAGTCTCTTCCGAAGACAGCGAGGACCTGAAGCGAAGTTTTTAAACAATTTCACTCTATTCTCTTTTCAGTTTTTATTTGTAAAGCAATATAAAATACAGTGTTTTTTTTTTTTTTTTTTTTAATATGACGATCAGCGAAGCGGGCAAAGCCTGATAGTGATTTATAAAATTGTTTTTCAAATATTTTCAAAAATCAAAGAAAGTTGAAGGATAAAATATGAAGAAATTTCATTTGCTTTTACAAAAACAATCCATTGTAAGTATCAAGGTTTTTTTTTTTTTTTTATAATGTGCCTTTGTATTTCAAAAAAAAAAAAAAAAAGTATATTACAGAAACATTTAAGCAAATTCAAATGCTTAAAATCTGAATATTGTAAATTAGTATATTCATATAATAGTCGTTTAAAATTCTACTCTTTTTTTCCCCTACAGAAAAGCAGTATTTTGGCTCTAATAATTTTTGTAAGTGGAGCTCTTGGCAGCAGTGATCCTCAGTCTGCAAATGATACAGTAGATGACAATAGAGATTCCCATTTCGATGAATCTGTAGAACAAACTTACAGTTCTTCAACAATTACAGAGACAACTCCAGACTCAATTGGTATGCCTCAACCAAATGAACACAAGCCTCATCATCATCAAAAGCACAAGAATCCTATCGAAAGCGTTCAATCACACACACGAAGTCCTGTATATGAAGTTGTAAATCAACCCTGCTATTCTCCAGCATGTGGAGGTTTCGGTCCACAAGATGCATACCCAGTAAATCGTTGGACACCTGGTAGAGGCAGATATACACCTTATCCTCGTTATTATGAGCCAAGACGAAGAGGTGGTTATCGTGAATACGTTCCACAATCACAAGGCTATGGCCCAAACTACGGACCACCATATTCTGATTATGGGTATGGCTCTAGAGGCATGCCCTTATATCCACCAGAAAGATTTGACCGATTAGGTGGTTATGGCCGTCCTCCTTATGACGATTATTTTTTAGGATAATGTTAAGATATACATTTTTAAACTGATTTTTTTTTTTTTTTTTTTTTTTTTTTTTTTAACTTCAATTATATTTTCTCATATAATGCACAAACTTGTATGAAACCAGATACATTGGTATTATTGGCAGGAAACTACATGACGTAAACCATTTAAAAAATTATTTTACTTATGCATATCCTGCTACATTGTTGGGCTATAAAAATACCTAAATTAAAGAACTTATATCAAATTTGATCAACATTAATTATTATAAAGTAATGAATACTTTTTTAAAACTTAAATTTCAGATTTAAAGAAATGTATCTCATGTTACATAATTCAATGTATACGTTTTCAGTTTTACGTAGTTTATTAACTAAATAAATAAGTTTCAGAAACATTATTGGGAAAACAGGCATACATTTAACGTGAAAAATAAATAAATTTTGATGCTTGATATATTTTTGTAATTAATATACACAAGATATTTTTGCATAAAATATTATGTTAACCCTAAAAAATAAATAAATAAAACTTTTAAAAAATTATTTTGGTGTCTCTTTTTTTCTTTTTACATATTTAACTATTCTAACTATATATATATATATATATATATATATATATATATATATATATACACATTATGAATATTATTTGAAAGGTTAAAAAAACAAAAATTACTGAAATAAATACTGAAATATATATATATATATATATTCATATACTTAATGCACAAGAAAATGCAGCAAAATAGAATGTATGCAAATATAATATTAAAGTTTTAAAGAAATGCAGGCAAAAACCATGCAGATAATTATGATTAACTCAAAAGAGGCCATCGTCAGGGGAGTCCCTCAACGCAAAGTAGAGACAGTAAGATATTTCAAGAGCCATTAGCAAAAATAAAAAGTATCCCGCCCCTCTACATCTTACCAAGAGAAAAGTACCCACTTCATTGAGGTTCAGAATACAAAAATGAAAAATTAAATAGATGAAACAAAACTTGCAAAATACATAAAAATTATATATAGTGAAGCATCGATAATCCGGCATCAGCAAAAAATAGACGTTGCCAGATTACAGATTTTTCCGGATTATACAGTCAGCAGCAAAATTATTGAAGCACTAGCAATAATTCCTACTTAAAAGGTGGGCACCTAATACTGTTTAAAGTAAATTTTTGTCGAGTCATAATCTTAGTCGTATACTATTTATAAAAAAGGAAGTTTATGATAAAAATTAGCGATCAAACTTACAAAGAAAAAATGTGTGGATGTGTGCTTCAATAATTTTGCTGCCGACTGTAGGTACTCCAAAATATTATCAAAATCGTCCATCAATCACAACATTTAAAAAAATCTTTAAAAAATAGTTTTAAAAAATATATACAACCCTAATGTATAACTTATTTTATTTATTTATTTTTAAAGCAAATAATTAAAATAACGTTTGAAATAAGCACGAGAAACACCTTCACTCCTGCAAAAGCATATGGCTTTTCGCTGTTGCCGATCACAAGAATTTTGAGCTTGTGTGTTCCTGCTGCATTTGAGCATACTAAAAAGGTAATTCGAACCTTATAGAGTCAGCAGCAAAATTATTCGAGTGCTAGCAATAATTCCTATGTAAAAAATGTACACTTAATGCTGCTTTGTTAAATAAATCCTTGTCGAGTCATGTTCTTATTCAATCTAAAAACATGTTTCAACAAGGTTTTATTTAACAAAGCAATATTAAGTGTAAGTTTTTTTTTTTCATAGGATTTATTGCTAGCGCTCGAATATTTTTGCTGCCGACTGTACTCTTTCATTCTTCAGTAAAATGGTTCGTTTTCAAATGCTAAGGTCTTATTCCGCAAGCATCTTAAAAAACTGACGTCAATCTCTAAATCAGTAAAATTAAATGAAATTCCGAAAACTTCATTCAAGATCCATAAAAGTTGGCAAATATGCTGTTCCAAGGTCATCTGCGAGGAAAACATTGATTACAACAATTTACGGGCAGAAAAAAAAAGGGGGGGTGGAGCAAAAAAAGGTTTTCAGTGCCGGATTATAGGTTTCTAGATTGTCGATGCTTATCTTCAATATATTGTACAAATATATTAACTTATACAAAGATTAAAAAAACAAAGTTACCTAAAGAATGAACTAATAAGTATTTCTTAAAAATAAAAAAAAAAGTTAATATGAAGCACGTACACAAAAACAAACATCTGCATAATTTAATAAAAATACAGCAATTACGTATAGTTTACAAACATCAAAATTTAAATAATTATAATTTCTTTTTTTTTTAAATTAGTGGACAATATCCGTTTTTGGGTTTTGAGGCTAAATCTTACTCAACATGTGATTTCCTATTCTACATTTCCTCGTGAATTTTCCCATAAGATACAAATATTTCCCTATAGAATACAGAATTTCACCATACAATACAAATATAAACATTATAGTGTTGCAATTTTTCCTAGAATGGTCACGTGTGAAGGGTTTTATGACGTAACATGGATAAAGTCCATTATCAATGTACAGTCGGGGAAAAAAAAACGCAACACCCGCTGTAATTTCGTTACTAATTGACGTAAGAACATCTAATAGACATCATTCAACAGGAAATTAAAAGCACTTTCTGAATATGTCCTCAAATTTTGAATTAGGGGTCATCTACATATTGAAATGAGCGCCAACTTTTTTCAATAGCAACACCCAATTTTGACTTCATTTTCGAATTTCTGAGAGTCTGGCACTGCGGAAAAGTATACTGTTTGTATACTTTATCTTTAGTATTTATAGAGTTATAATCAAAAATGTGTTAGGGGGTTATCTATAAATGTAGTAAAATAAAATTAAGATCCCATAAGAAATACAGAAAATTTTAATGTTTCACACCGGAAATCTTTCAGGAAAAAAATAATTATAGAAATTAACAAAACGTTGCCTCTTTTTCCAGTTCCTTAATTATTCTGAATTCAATTTTTTCAGATTTGTATATACTTCAGTACTTTTTTAGATTATTTTAGGTCTGTTTAAATACATTACACTTCCGATTAGTCCATACAGTACTTTTTGAAAAAAGTGCAATATTTTTCAAGTAAATGTGTCTATTATGGCTGTACTGATCACAAATAAAGCTTAAATTTTGTTTCGTAGGTGTAACATAATATACGAAATGAAATAATATAGATATATATGTATACAACAATGCTAAATCTTTTCGGATAAATTATTGTAAGGGTTCATGAAGTAAATATTAAACAATTTTAATCGCACTTACCAGTTTTGTATCAGTTGAACTCTTTGGAACTGTACGATTCTTTTTATAATTCCTATGAAAATATAATTTCTTAATTAACCCTTTCGCGACTGTTTACGTAGATTCACGACATTTGAAAATCTGTAACTCTGTCAGTGGGCATTTCTTCGTAATTTGTGTGTTACATATTTCTTAAGTGTGTACCCAGTGTTCATATTTTTGCAATAAAATATACTATGTATAGAAATATATTGATTAGAAAGAATATAATTATAATGTATATCCATTTGTAATACAATTGTGAATACAGAAAATTTGTTCTGAAATATTTTATTTTGAGAGTATAACGCCTGTAGGCGGGTCTTACTTTCAAAAGACAAAATCCTGCAGTCGCAAAAAGTGTTAAAATACATTTATAAAAGTTAAAGTATGTTTTTAAAAATGTATAAAGTTAAAATATATTAATAAAATTTTAAAGACTAAAGTGTCCTTAAAATAATAATCGTCCTCCTACAATATAAGTAAATAAATAAAATAAAATAAAGCATTATATGAAGCAAATGATTAAGTCTTTTTTAACTATGACGGTAGTTAAGAAACGATTTTACAAGCCTGTCTTGCATTCCAATTCCATTCGTTTTTTATATTTGACAATTTCACATTAAACATATTTTTCTATTTAAAATAGTAAACCCCGCCAATTTAGTTATTTTTTTTCTTCTAGTGTTTGTTTAAAAGATTCAAAATTTATCACCAATTAATCGATGAGGTAAATACCACTTGTGCATATTTTTGTCAACATAAAATAAGGGGTTTAACACGAATATTCAATGTCACATTTACTTTACTTTTGTGTATTGTTTTGTTTTGAAGAACGATGAAGGCGGGGCGCTTGTCTTCTTTAGAAAACAGGAATTTTTTATGCTAACACTAATGTCTAAAAATCATCATTTTTGTTTCATTTCTTTGCATTTGACGTTGTTGTTATATAATTTGACCAGTAAATAAAAAATAAAAATATTTTGTTTAATTTTCTTTGTTATTTTTTTAGATTTGATTCGTTATCTCATGAAAAACTTTATAAGAGACGGCCCCCTAAACCACTTCAAAAGAAATATTTATTTATATCTCGAAAACTAATAACTGGAATGAGCTGCAAATTTGTACACCCATATTTTTCAGCATTAGGATTCATTTTATGTAAAAATTAATATAGGTCATAATTCATAATTTTTATGAATATGAATTTATTAATAATTTTCATAATTATATATATTTTTCAGAATCAAAAGTAATGATGGATTATGTTTGGGTTTCTTCACTGTATCTCGTAAAAAAAAAATTATATCGATCAAATTATTTTTTGTGAAGATATTAATAAAAGTTTGAAATATGAATTTAACATTAGCACCTTCAAACTTTGAACGCTTATAACTCTGTGAAAAAATAAGTAAAATATACAACCAATATACTTTTTCGCGTTGTCGCGATCCCAGGAATTCAAATATAAAATAAAAACAGGGTGTTACCATTGAAAAAATCAAAGTTGGTTCGCGTTTTAATATGTAGACGACCCCCAATTCAAAATTTCAGTTCATTTTCTGAAACTACTCACAATTCCCTGTCGAATGATACCTATTACATTTTTCTACATCGATTAGCAACGAAGTTACGTTGAGTGTTGCGTTTTTTTTTCCCCCGACTGTACATGTATTGCTAGTATATCAAAATTGCTAGTAGTTTTCCTTAACCATTCATTTTTAATTATTGTACAGTCGGGGAAAAAAAAAACGCAACACCCGCCGTAATTTCGTTATTAATTGACGCAGGAGCATCTAATAGGCATCATTCAACAGGAAATTAAAAGCACTTTCTGAATATGTCGTCAAATTTTGAATTAGGGGTCATCTACATATTGAAATGAACGCCAACTTTGATTTTTTCAATAGCAACACCCAAGTTTGACTTCATTTTCGAATTTCTGAGAGTCTGGCAGTGCGGAAAAGTATACTGTTTGTATACTTTATCTTTAGTATTTATAGAGTTATAATCAAAAATATGTTAGGGGGTTATCTGTAAATGTAGAAAAATAAAATTAAGATCCTATAAGAAAAAGAGAAAATTTTAATGTTTCACGCCGGAAATCTTTCAGGAAAAAAATAATTATAGAAATTAATAAAACTGTTCCTCTTTACCAGTTACTTAATTATCCTGAATTCAATTTTTTAGATTTGTATATACTTCAGTACTCTTTTAGATAATTTTTGGTCTATTTAAATACATTACACTTGCGATTAGTCCATCCAGTGCTCTTTCAAAAAAGTGCAATATTTTTCAAGTAAAAGTGTCTATTATGGCTGTACTGATCACCAATAAAGCTTAAATTTTCTTTCGTAGGTGTAACATAATATACGAAATGAAATAATATATATATATATATATATATATATATATACACATATATACAACAACGCATAAACTAAATCTTTTCGGATAAATTATTGTAAGGGTTCACGAAGTAAATATTAAACAATTTTAATCGCACTTACCAGTGGTAGTTACCAGTGGTAGTGATTTGGGTTAGTTGAATTCTTTGGAACTGTACGATTCGTTTTATAATTTCTATGAAAATATAATTTTTTAATAACCCTTTCGCGACTGGTTACGTAGATTCACGCCATTTGAAAATCTATAATTCTGTCAGTGGGCGTTTCTTTCGTAATTTGTGTGTTACATATTTCTTAAGTGTGTACCCAGTGTTCATATTTTTGCAATAAAATATACTGTGGATAGAAATATATTGATTAGAAAGAATATAATTATATTGTATATCCACTTGTAATATAATTGTGAATACAGAAAATTTGTTCTAAAATGTTTTATTTTGAGACTATAACGCCCGTAGGCGGGTCTTACTGTCAAAAAGACAAAATCCTGAAGTCGCAAAAAGTGTTAGAATATATTTATAAATGTTAAAGTATGTTTCTAAAAATTTATAAAGTTAAAAAATTTTAATAAAATTTTAAAGACTAAACTGTACTTAAAATGATAATCGTCCCCTACAAAATAAATAAATAAATAAATAAATAAAATAAAATAAAGCAATATATGAAGCAAATGATTAAGCCTTTTTTAACTATGATGGTAGATAAGAAACGATTTTACAAGTCTGTCTTGCATTCCAATTCCATTCGTTTTTTATATTTGACAATATCACATTAAACCTGTTTTTCTATTTAAAACAGTAAACCCCGCCTATTTAGTTAATTTTTTTTTCTTCTAGTGTTTGTTTAAAATATTCAAAATTTATCCCCAATTAGTCCATGAAGTATATCCCAGTTGTGCATATTTTTGTCAACATAAAATAAGGGGCTTAACGCGAATACTCAATGTCACATTTACTTTTCTTTTTTGTATTGTTTTGTTTTGAAGAACGATGAAGGCGGGGCTTGTCTTCTTTAGAAAACAGGCATTCTTGATGCTAACACTAATGTCTAAAAATCATCATTTTTGTTTCATTTCTTTGGGTTTGACGTTGTTGTTATATAATTTGACCCGTAAATAAAAAATAAACAAATTTTGTTTCATTTTATTTGTTATTTTTTAAGATTTGATTCGTTATCTCATGCAAAACTTTATAAGAGACGGCCCCCTAAACCACTGCAAAAGAAAGATTTATTTATATCTCGAAAACTAATAAGTGGAATGAGCTGCAAATTTGCACACCCATATTTTTCAGCATTAGGATTCATTTTATGTAAAAATTAATATAGGTCATAATTCATAATTTTTATGAATATGAATTTATTAATATTTATCAGAATTAAAAATATTTTTTAGAATCAAAAGTAATGATGGATTATGTTTGGGTTTTTTCACTGTAACTCGTAAAAAAAAAAGTATATCGATCAAGTTATTTTTTGTGAAGATATTAATAAAAGTTTGAAATATGAATTTAACATTAGCACCTTCAAACTTTGAACGCTTATAACTCTGTGAAAAAATAAGTAAAATATACAACCAATATACTTTTTCGCGTTGTCGCGATCCCAGGAATTCAAATATAAAATAAAAATAGGGTGTTACAATTGAAAAAATCAAAGTTGGTGCGCGTTTTAATATGTAGACGACCCCCAATTCAAAATTTCAGTTCATTTTCTGAAACTACTCACAATTCCCCGTCGAATGATACCTATTACATTTTTCTACATTGATTAGGAACGAAGTTACGTTGAGTGTTGCGTTTTTTTTTTCCCCGACTGTACGTTATGATCTTTAAATAAGTTATTACTGCAATATGTAATTTCGGAATTATTTATATAATTTATTAATGCAAATTTTCCCTTCAAGTATTGTTTCTAAAAAATATTTTCTTATATTTGCCTTGTAATTTAAATGCATTATTTTTCTTATTCAAAAAATTTTACTACTTTGATCAAAAATTACATCTGAACATGATTCTTTTTTTTTTTTTTTTTTTTTTTTTTTAACTGTTTACACATGATTTGTACACAAGGAATGGTATTTTCAAGGTTTGCATAAGGAATCTTATTTTTATTCTGTTATTTCCAACTTTTTCGTATTTTCAATATTTCAATTTTTCTCATTTTTTACATCCTTTTTGATAATTCAGTGATGAGGTTGAGGGATTTTTATGAAAAATCTTTCGCCATAACAGAAACAATGTCATTTTTATATCCCTACACTCCCTATATGGGTCATTTTCAAAAATTTTGCTCACGCAGCCTTTGGAAAAATTTTAATTTAAAAATCATCAAAACTTTGTTATTTTTAGGATAGAGGCTTGAAGATAGCTCTTTTTTAGGATACAAATAATATTTGAGCTTAATTTTTCTTACAACCAGAGATATTTACCTTCAAAAGTGAATGTTTGAGTTTTATTGTGATGAGTTTTACCAGACAACATGACTACATTTTTTAAAACTAAAAGAGTGTTTAATTTGAATAATAAATGTATCCTTTGACAATATTCCATTAACCTTCCAGTGGGCGCGCTGCTTATACGAACATGAAAGGTCGCGCGTATTTTTCACATACACTATTGTAAAATATGTATTTTCACGTATCGGAATATTTTAAGTATACTATAACCATTTGACTATTAATAAGAACATTCAATTGGAACTTTTATTCATTAAAATAAAAACTGAAACAATGAAATTTAAAGCCCAAAATCAATAAAGTAATCAAAGAATCATTGGAATTATCTGAATATAAAATAAAGAATATAGTTGATGTTTTGTCATTTTTCATGAAAATTGTAAAGTTAAAAGTTAGTTAATTTTAAAAATATTTAAAATAACAATGTTTAAAATAAAAACCACAAAGAATAATTTTAAACAGAAAAAAAAAAGTCACTTGAACGGTCGAGAGTATTTTTCAAATACAAATAACAAATATACAGCTTCACATCATTGTCTCGAGGTTTAAAAGATAACTAAAAATAGATCAATATATACTGAGTGAATAGCCAAGGATAAGTGTTCCAAATGCTCTCTCACTTTAGGATATACAACGAGATTCACCTGTGGTGTATCTCTCATATACGCGCGCCCGCTGGAAGGTTAAAGAAAAAAAAAAAAAAAAAGATATATAATTATTTCTATTAAAAATATACAATATTTAATGTCGAAATTGCAATTCTAGAAATTTTCAGATGTAGCGCGCTTAAAAAAGCAGAAAATTTTTGTGTAACCCTGTAAATCTTAATGCTAATCATTACTACAGTCTATAGAAAACATTCCTTGTGCACATAAATGATACATGTCAATTTCATTATGATTTGTACAAAATAAAATTATTAAAATGTGATTTATAAAAATAACTCTCATACAGCACAGTGCTTTGTAATACTTTTGGGTGTCCCTGTACATAAACCAGTGGTTGTATTCACACCATTTTGAATCGGGAACATCCCATAATGATCTTGAATAACGTATATCAGTTTCAATAAATTCCATATTAAATATTTAGGGAAGTTAGAGAGCAGACGGACAGGAAGACAGACATACAGACGAATTCGCATCATAATCACTCTTAAACATCATTAGAAATTGTTGAAAACGATTAATGCAAATAAAAATGCAATTTCGTAGATTTCCAACTATAGCCATTAATGTAACTGAATGTTTTTGTGCAACCCTGTAAATCTTAATGCTAGTCATACTATATTTTAAAGAAAGCATTTCCTTGTGCATATGCACTGTTAATGTCAATTTCATTATGATTTGCGCTAAATAAAAGTCTTAAAATATGACTTATAGAAATACATCTCGCAGGACACAATGCTTTGAAATTATTTTGGGTGTCCCTGTAGACAAACCAGAAGTGGTATTTACCCCATTTTCAATGGGGAACATTCCATAATCAACCTGAACAACATATATTAGTTTAAAGAAATTCCATGAACATATACGGCAGTTAGAACGCTGACACACGGACAGACAGACATACCGAAGTTTTAAACATTTTTTCAACTTTGTCATAAAGTGTTAAAAAGGGCCTTTTGGTACTTTATTAAATATATACATACAGCTCTCTCTCTCTTTATATATATATATGAAAAATAAGCAATTTTTTGAAGATCGTTACTTCGCTATAGGTAACACTCATGACTAAATTATAGTTTAGTAACTTTCTTTCTTTCTTTTTTTTTTTTTTAATAATAATAATAAACAATGAAACTATAACTAGTTAGGTTTCATATATAAGCAGTTAATTCCATTGTTACATATTAAAAAGAAAACATTTTAACTGCTAATTACCAACAAAAGTTAAGGTATTACTCATTAATCTTCAAAAAGCAAGACAGCATTTAAATTGCATATATAATGCTGATATATAGTTTAAAAATCACCTATTTAACATTTTATAGAAGTATAATTTGTTACCTTTGTTTTTAAAAGGTATAAAATTAAGTTGCATGAACATTAAATTAAATCAACTGATTTGTTTGTTTTTTCAGTAAGGAATATATGATCGCAAACGCAATATATGATCCTACACTAAATGCCCAGAAACTCAGACACTGAAAAATGCGAGACAGGTCATAATGATAATTTATTACACGAAGACGAGTTTACAGAAATTTTTATTTAAAAGAAAGCTTTAAAGCAGCAGTTCGAAGTTGCAGCCTGCAGCTGTAATACGCGCCTCGTAACGATGACGCATCAATCGACGAATGTATCGGAAATACCTCCACTCGCAGTAACAATTCGTGCCAATCATAGATTATTATACAGATAGGACACTCTCGTTACAGCGCCTAGAATATAGAGTCAGAGTGTTGCAAGCGCTTATGATTGAATGCTTAACACTAACCGATACTTTATATATACCTATTTCTACCACAGCGGGTCAAGTGACTCGTCTTTAAAATGTTATACATAGCTCTGTATAGCAAAAATATATATTATTTAGCCCAATTTGGTTCATGAAACACGGACGATGTGATAATGTTATTTGCAAGAAGTTCTGACAAAAAGTTTAAAATGGGTCATTTGACCCGTCGTGGTATGTTTAGTGTTAAAATACTGCTAAAAAAATTAAGCTCCTCAAATGGCACTGCAATCGAATTTTTTTGCTCAAATCGAAGATCTGATTGGCTTTTCCCAGTTTCGTCAGCTCAATCACGTGATCTAAGCAAATAATTAACCAATACGGAGTTTTTCAAGCAATAAACTCGATTGCACTGACCTCTGGGGAGAGGTTTTATTTTTATGGCACTGATTTGCTGGTCGCTTTCCACACTACGTATTCTAGGCGCTGTACTCCCGTATACACAATGGTAACCAAAATTCGACTACAGTTGCCTGTTGGCAATGGCTGTAAGCTTCTCAAACTCTCCAGCTTACGCAATCTCTCGTCTTACATTTATTGTATTTATGTTTTCATTTGGCAACTTTGTTACTTTTTACAAACTTGATTGTCAAAAGAAATTTATTTTAAGAAGCAAGTACTAAATATTAAGCAAACAAATTTTGAAAATATACATGAATCAAAACTATTTTTTTTTTCATTTAAATAAAAAGGAAAAAACGAAGTATAATATAACTAAATATTAAGATAGAAAACCTAGCTTTACTTCGTTGCGCCGCTTTAGATCTTTCGAAACCGGGTACCCGGTCCTCATCAGAAACGTCTACTTTTGTGGTGGAAAAACTTGACACTGATTGCTCTTCTGTTGATTTCGCAGCAGCTGGCTCCAGGCTCCGTTTGGGGCTACTGCGCCGCTATCATTGCATACGTCGTTATTGGTTGAAATTTCAATCGATTCACGGTACATCGCATAGTTATAACTATCATAGTCGGCTAATTTAACGGTTTTGTTAAAATCTATTTTAATATTCTGTTTATTGTAGGTTTTAGCTAGAGCGGTATTATATTTTCCAGTTTTTATGTCATTCTCATGTTCTTTAATCCTAGTTTTAATTTTCCTCTTAGTAACACCAATATATGAACCGGGTTTATTGTCTTCGTCTATAAAAGGGATTTTATAAATACCTGCAGTTTCTAAAGGGGGGATGGGGTCTTTATCGCTTCGGATCAATTGAAAAATATTTTTGTTTGGTTTAATGGGGATATTTATACCATATTTATTAGCTGTATTTTTAATCTTATTGGCGGCTCCGCGATCGTAAGGGATGGAAGGGGTAAATTTGGGGGGGGGGGGGTTGGTGACTGGGGATTTGGTCAAGGCTTTTGAATCTATTTTTAATTAATTTATTGACAATTTTGTCGGGGTATCCTGCTTTTTTTGTAAAATTTTTGATAAGGTTTAGTTCATTTTCAAGATCTTCGGATTCATTACAAATTAAAATTGCGCGATTGATGTATGAAAGAATGGCGTTGGTTTTGTAACGGAACGGTGTATTGCTCTTAAAATGAATATTTTCGTTACTATTGGTGGGCTTTCGGTATACGGTGGTTTCGAAATTATTTTTAGTGCGGGTAATTTTAACGTCTAGGAAATTGATCTGTGAGTTATTTTCATCTTCGTAAGTAAATTGGATATTCTGATCATGGCTATTAATAATGTTAAGGATTTTATTAACGTCAACACTTTTTTCGACGACGGCGAAAACGTCATCGACGTAACGATACCAATATATAATCTGATTTTTTAAATTTTCTATGATTTGTTTTTCTAATTTCCTTAATTTAAACTCAGCGACGAAGCCTGAGATGGGCGATCCCATTGGCACGCCTTTAGTCTGTTGATATATTTTTCCGTTAAAGGTAAAGTAATTTTCTCTTAGTAAAAAATTGGTAACGGCGTTTAAAAGTTCGTGCTATTTCAGGGTCCGTATAGTTTTTATTAATGGCTTCGTTCACTATTTCGCAAGCTTCGTTAATATTGATGAATGGATAAAGGTTGACAACATCAAAACTTATTAGATGGTAGTTTTCTTTATTTTCAATCTCTCTTAGCTTTTTAATAAAATCTTCGGTTGATTCTAAGGAGTGGGGTGAGGGGGGGGGATAATTTTTCGGTAAATATTGGCCATGAATTTTTATAAGGGGTAGGTGGGAGCTTCGTTTTTATTGACAACGGGTCTGAAATTAGGGGGGGGTTTATGATCTTTGTATCTGCTAAAAATTCTAGGGGTATTTGTTGCATGGTTTAATATTTTAGGAGGAATATTGTCGGGCCATTTGCCTTCTTTAATAATTTTCCGTGTTTTTTCAATTAGTTTATTGTTTGGGTCTTTGTTGACAATATTAACTCCTATTTCTCTAATGGTATCTTCCATTTTGGATACATACTTGGATACAAAACCCGAAAAATCGCTATCCTTAATCGTGAAGAGTATGTATCCAAAATGGAAGATACCATTAGAGAAATAGGAGGTAATATTGTCAACAAAGACCCAAACAATAAACTAATTTTAAAAACACGGAAAATTATTAAAGAAGGCAAATGGCCCGACAATATTCCCCCTAAAATATTAAACCATGCAACAAATACCCCTAGAATTTTTGGCAGATACAAAGATCATAACCCCCCCCCCTAAATTCAGACCCGTTGTCAATAAAAATGAAGCCCCCACGTACCCCTTAGAAAAATTCATGGCCAACATTTACAGAAAAATTATCCCCCCCCCTCACCCCACTCCTTAGAATCAACCGAAGATTTTATTAAAAAGCTAAGAGAGATTGAAAATAAAGAAAACTACCATCTAATAAGTTTTGATGTTGTCAACCTTTATCCATCCATCAATATTAACGAAGCTTGCGAAATAGTGAACGAAGCCATTAATAAAAACTATACGGACCCTGAAATAGCCCGAACTTTAAACGCCGTTACCAATTTTTTACTAAGAGAAAATTACTTTACCTTTAACGGAAAAATATATCAACAGACTAAAGGCGTGCCAATGGGATCGCCCATCTCAGGCTTCGTCGCTGAGTTTAAATTAAGGAAATTAGAAAAACAAATCATAGAAAATTTAAAAAATCAGATTATATATTGGTATCGTTACGTCGATGACGTTTTCGCCGTCGTCGAAAAAAGTGTTGACGTTAATAAAATCCTTAACATTATTAATAGCCATGATCAGAATATCCAATTTACTTACGAAGAAGAAAATAACTCACAGATCAATTTCCTAGACGTTAAAATTACCCGCACTAAAAATAATTTCAAAACCACCGTATACCGAAAGCCCACCAATAGTAACGAAATTATTCATTTTAAGAGTAAAACACCGTTCCGTTACAAAACCAACGCCATTCTTTCATACATCAATCGCGCAATTTTAATTTGTAATGAATCCGAAATTCTTGAAAATGAACTAAACCTTATCAAAAACTTTACAAGAAAAGCAGGATACCCCGACAAAACTGTCAATAAATTAATTAAAAATAGATTCAAAAGCCTTGACCAAATTCCCAGTCACCAAAAACTACCCCCCCCCCCAAATTTACCCCTTCCATCCCTTACGATCGCGGAGCCGCCAATAAGATTAAAAATACAGCTCTAATAAATATGGTATAAATGTCCCCATTAAACCAAACAAAAATATTTTTCAATTGATCCGAAGCGATAAAGACCCCATCCCCCCTTTAGAAACTGCAGGTATTTATAAAATCCCTTTTATAGACAAAGACAATAAACCCGGTTCATATATTGGTGTTACTAAGGGGAAAATTAAAACTAGGATTAAAGAAGATGAGAATGACATAAAAACTGGAAAATATAATACCGCTCTAGCTAAAACCTACAATAAACAGAATATTAAAATAGATTTTAACAAAACCGTTAAATTAGCCGACTATGATAGTTATAACTATGCGATGTACCGTGAATCGATTGAAATTTCAACCAATAACGACGTATGCAATGATAGCGGCGCAGTAGCCCCAAACAGGGGCGGACTGGGCCGCCGGCCCACCGGCCGATGCGCCCTCTTAGGCAATAGGCTGGTGCGCCCTCATGGGCGATAGTCGGGAAATTGTATATTGATTTTTTTTTTTTTTATTAGAGGCTATTTTTACGCTTTAGGTGAAGATGAATGAGTATTCAATGCGCCCTGGTCATTCACCATACACCATGTGCTAACCTATTGCCAAGTAAATGCTCTTTGTTAGTCTTACAATGCAATGATGTTCTGATTTATTGATAAAAGAAAATGTTAGTACAAATAATAAAGACATTATTTTATGAAGTCAATAGAAATATGGGTTACACGACGGGACTTGTAGAAATGGCTGGATTAGTCAGCACCCTCTTTGTATTACTCAAAGTTTCACTTCTCAATTAGTTATTATTATTATTTAAATGCAGAAAATAAACAAAGCCATGACATCTGTTATTGTTGTTCTTAATGCCTAAATTTGTCATTTTTAACATTTAAAAAAAAAAAAAAAAAAAAAAAAGATAGTTTAGGGAGATCAGAGTTGCCATTTATTGGAGTAGAGAGTTTGTGATAAAAATAAATGGATGAGAGTGACGAATTCAAAAGGCATTATTTGCCGGTTTCCCGTGGCTGATGTATGACTGGAATGATCCCTACTTCTGCCTTTCGCGGGATCAGTACACACGATTCCTTTATAGTTGTCTAATCTCATTGTTTCAGTGCGTGATTAAAAACAATTTCGCTTTATTAACCTAATAATAATTTTTCGTTTAAGAAAACTACAGAAAATTTTCATCTTGTATTATTTTTCAAAGGTAAATACAAAATAGTTGGTTGGTTGGTTCATTGAGTTTTACGTCACACAAGTGCTGCACAGTGGGCAATTGGCGACGGTCTGGAGCTCCCCACTAGAGGTGGTCCGGAGACATGCCATCACAATATTGATCCTACACGGAGAGGATAGCTCCTCCGCTTCGGTAACCCCAGAGGTATAATTTTGATGGGAACATGGAGGACTTTGCGGCCACGACAGAGTTTACGTGCACCAGCCACTATTAGTGTACACAACGGTCTTTGGCCGGCTCGAGTACTGAACCCGCAATCTTTCAATTACAAGCTCGGCGCTCTACCGACTGGGCTACCGCGGCCATAAATACAAACTGTAGAGTAGAAATCTTTACATATATATAAAGAAACAGAGTTTGTTTTACACTTTGTAATAATTTTTAATTTTATGCTTTTTAATAACTCAATTCTCCTTGTTGGCGGAAAAACCATGCCTGGATTTATGCATTCGTAAATTAGCGCTTTTTGGGGTGCGGCAAATTTTCAGAAATCAGATACTCGATTGATCAACTACGATCAATCAAGCACAATCGTTCAAAAAATCGTATTGTAAAAAAAAAAAAAAATCCCCCTTTTTTTTGGGGGGGGGGGAGTTTATCATTGTATATGAGTGGCAAATCCGAACCTTTATGAAAACAACCGTAATACATATTTTATTCCATGAAAACTGCATTACTAGGAAAGGAAATATTGCTTATTAGTGCGTGGGGTCGTTTAAACCCCCAAAAAGTGAATTTGAGGCGGAGCGGGGGCGGGGGTACATACACAAGCCTTATAGGTATGCCTTTAAACTTAGCACGATCTCTATCCCATAAGTAAAGAAGGGTGAAGTGCACAAGAGTTTATATCTGAGTGTCGAACCCGTGGCATCAATCAAATACAATTTTTATAAATAGCATATTATTGGAAATATAGAAATAAAACAATTTTTAACGGAAGATTGGGGCGAGAGATTGAACTAATTTAAATCCTAATTACAAATGAATTTTGGAGATGCCCTAGTATAATTAAATGAAATAACTGAATTGAAACTAACAACACATTCAGCACTGGCACGTTTAGCACAGACTCCCAAATTAGAAATTGGCGCTCTTATCAATTTGCTGATCTTTTGAGATATTGGTTCCAAATCTTGCACACACACTACTTAACAGGTAAGACAGAGAATGATTTATTTTTAGTTATTAAATTTTAATTAGCTTTTTTTAAATTAATTTTTAATGATTTTAATATTAGATCTATGGGAAAATTTTCTTCGTTTTCGTTGTTGTAATCAAAAATGAAGTGTTGTATTAAAAGAAGAAACGTCTCCTTTTGACGTAAATCAGCCTTTTGGCACAAGACAAGTCAGCTGTGAAAGGGTTTTTTCTACCCTAAAGTTTATTAAAATCAGACTAAAATCAATATTATGTCAGTCAAATCTTGAGGCCCTTCTTGTGATGCAGATCTAAAGGGTAAAACTTGCAGCAATCGATAATGATTTAATAATAAGCAAATTCTGTTATCAAAGCTCTGAAAGACTTTTAGTATTATTACAACAGATTAAATCTCTTCTCCTGTCTCAATTGTGTCCTGTTGCAGTGAAATTAGTTTTGCAGGCAAAGGGGAAGTTCATTCACTTTCAATGGGTGTCGTGCTCCAAGCGCACGTGCTCCAAGCTCACAGTAGGAAAATCGTGTTTGAAGCTCACATATACCAATATCTCGTGTTCCAAGCGCACAAATATATTCACCCCTTTCCCCAACGCATCAACTTGACAGGTGGGAAGAGACTAATCCCTTTTTCCGAAGAGCAGAGGGGGGAGGGGGGGAGGTCGAGGAAGATGGTTTTTGAAGCGCAATTCAGTTTATGAGTTATTTTTTGAACTAAGGCAGGAACTAGGAATTAAATTATTAAATAAAATTATTTTCTGATTATTTACATAAATATTTTCGGGGGTGGATAAAAAATATATATCAGGAATAATGGCCCGAAATGATTGTTCGTGTATTTATTTAACGCAGTTTTATTTAATAAGTCAATCTTAAGTACTATATATGTTTTATATAAAATTCACAGATTATATATAAGACTACACATAATTTGTGGAATGTCTTTGTTATCAAAGTTAATTGTTGTAAGTATTTTTTAACTAGAAATCGGAACTTACAATACGAAGGTACAGTCTGCAAAAAATAAATAAATAAATAAAGTAAAATAATAATAATAACACCCCCACCTAAATTATCAACATATTGATAAATCGATTTCTGGTAAAATATTAGTAAGTTATAATTCAAAAGTTATGATTGGAGTATAAATTTGGCAGTCAATGTTAATGAAAACATACATTGTTATCAAATTTTAGTCTAAAATAGTGTGAGTGGCACACCAATTAGTAAAATTGTGTATATTTTAATGTAAAATTTCATTTTAGATTATTTAAATAATATAATTTTAATTATTTCTTTGTTCTGTAATCATGACAAAAGATATATTTTTATATTACAAAGTATATTGAAATAGCTTTTCTATTAAAAGCCCAAAAAATGATATTGAGTAATCTAAATTAATTATTAAAAAAATATTTTTGATAATTAAATTAGTTTTTAGTTATGATATATTAATAATTTTTTTTTATATATAATCATTGATTAAAATGACTTTTTATATTAATAATAATTTCGTGATGGTAGTTTAGGTGTTAACCCTTTCAGGGGCACTAAGTAAAAATGATTGAATTTCCTTTTAAATATATATATATCATAAAGTAAACATCCCCTACAAGTCATATTTTATGAAGAAAAAAATTTAGCATGTGGGGATTTTTTTGTGGGTGGTGGCTAGGCGTTCTAGCCACTGTGTCTATCCACCTAAAATATGCTCCTAAAAATCAAACTAAAATTATTGATCTAAGATAATATGTAAATCTCTTGTATTTAAAAGGTGCATTACAGTATATTTACACTACCAAATACTTTTGAATAAAAAATTATTTTTCATAAAAATATATAAAAGAAACTTCAAAAAATTTTCCCGCAACTTGTCCATTTAAAAAAGTCACAGGCACATCCTGATTAAAGTTACTGTAGTTCTGCCACCTCTATTTCAATTTTAGAAGCACACATTAACTTTTCATAAAAGTGGATAAAAAAAGTAGCCACTGCACACTTAGAGAAAAATTTCTAAAGTAGGTGGATAGACCCTCTAGCCACCGCCCCTGAAAGGGTTAAAGCCGACTGAGAACATGAGGGTCGACAACCATGACCTCGAATTAAACCCGGCACTTCCTGTATACCAGTTTGGAAAACAGAACTTCTCGGCTTATTTATTAAAAGTTCAAATAATTTTATTCAGCGATTACAACTAACTTAATTATAATATTTTAATATTAAAAGTATTTTAAAATAAATTTTTCTATTGAAAGCAGAAAAAATTGTATCAAGCAATCTAAGCTAATTTGATTACTATTATTATTTATAATACGTTTAGTTTTTAGATAATTAATTAATGAATTTACTCTTTCTATTAGAATATTTTAAATAAAATAATTTTAATTAGATCCTTAACTATTTTTTTTTTTTCCATATTTATTCACAGAAAATAAAATATTTTAATATTAAAAGTGTTTTTAGATAATTTTTCTTTTGAAAGCAGAAAAAATTGTACTAAGGAATCATAGCTAATATAATTATTAAAATTTATATTTTTGATAATTCATTTAGCTATTAGATAATTAATTTACTCTTTCTTTTAAAGTTTTTTTAAGTAAAATAATTTAGTTACTTACTTACTTTCTATGATCAATTATAGAAAAAAATATTTTTATGTTTAGCATTTTGAATTAGGTTTTTCCTTTTAAAGCCCAAACAACAGTATTAAGCAATCTCAATTAATTTAATTATTTCAAATTTATATCATTAATAATTAAATTATGTTTAATTAGAATGTAATCTTAAACGATTTTTAATTAATATTATTTTTTGTATATAATCATTTATATGCTTAAAAAAAAAGTATTTTTGAGTTAAAAATATTTTGGTGGTTGTGGTTTAAGCATTAAAACACACTGACAACATGCAGGTCCTAAGCCTGGCTGAAATGCCTTTCATGAGAGTTCTTTCTAAGAAGCCCTGTCCTGTATATACGCGTTTTTCAGAGAAAACCATGGAAAATTCCGAATTTCTAGGTTGACAAGCGGGAACCCGGCAATTCCAATTTATCAAGGCCCACGAGCGGCAGAGCGGTTCTGTGCTCAAAGCTGGTAGACCTGAGATGCCAGGTTCGATCCCAGGTCCGTGCTCGTCGGCTTAGTCGTTCGGGGTTTTACGCGGTTTTCTCATAAACTTGCGTAAATATGGGCTAGGACCCCTTAGAAAGTCCGCCATGGAAGGCACTCCCCCTCTGGCCTAGGACCCTAGGGTAGACAATCGGCTCTATTCCCAGACATCAACACTAACACTAATCTATCAGCTTGGAGAGCAGAACCGCTCGGCTACTGAAATAGGCCTTTTAATTAAAAGTCCAAAAAATAGTATTAAGTAATTTCAATTAATTGTAAAATAAATTGTTATTTTTTAATTAGAATATTTTATTGGGTGATTTTTTAACTAGCTTTTATTATTATTATTATTATTATTATTATTATCGTTCATAGAAAATAAATATTTAATAATATAAAAAAATTTTTAGTAAAGATTTTTCTATTAAAAGCCGAAACAATAATACTAAACAATCTCAATTAATTTAATTTAGTTATTAAATATATATATTAGTTAAATTAGGTTTCTAGATTTTTTATTTATTTATTTCTTCTTTTTTTTTTTTTTTTTTTAATCTTTAATGAAAATATTTAGAAATAGATTTTTTAATTAAAAGCTCAAATAGTTCTATTGAACAAATTAATTTTATTATTAAACATTTTGATTTTTAATAAAAGCAATCATTTTTAATTATATTTTTATATTAAATAACTCTTTAATTATTTTTTCTTTATAATCTCCCATAGAAAAAAATATTTTTGTATTCAGGGATGAGATTTGCAGAAATATAAAATAACTGAAACTGTACGCAAAGGCAAGACAACTAGAATTTCAATGACAAAATCCATTATATTAGAGTAATAAATATTTATTTTAATATTCAATGTATAAAGAAAGAACAAATACACACCAGAAATATAAAAAATGCTGAAAAAAAAAAAAAAAAAAAAGCTGAAAAGCTAAATGTACAAAAAAGCTTAAATCAGCAGAAAATCTGAAAAATCTCCTTCCTGTGTATTAAAAGCATTTTAATACAGATTTTTCAATTAAAAGCCTCCATATATATTTATCTATTTATCCCACTTTTGACTACATTCTAAAGCACGTGCGGAATCATCTGTCAATGTTTATCGCAGTGACGTCACGTGCGCCTGCTCTATTTGAGATACGAGTTACGTGCGCTACGGCCACGGTCTAATCTAATCCCACCTGTCAAGTTGATGCGTTGGGGAAAGGGGTGAATATATTTGTGCGCTTGGAACACGAGATATTGGTGAATGTGAGCTTCAAACACGATTTGACTACTGTGAGCTTCGAGCATGTGAGCTTCGAGCACGGCGCCCTTTCAATGAAATCCCCGTTGGCAAAAAAATTGGCGACGAATTTAGCTATATAACTTGACAAAAATAGTAGTTTAGGGTTTTCGAAGTTTCGAATCCGTACTATGCCCGGGGGCCGAGTTCTAGAACTTTTCGTGGGTTTCTGGATTGAAATACCTCGAAATCCCATCGTCCAAATGTATAAATAAAAGTGAGTTGACTTCTGCGAATGAGTGTACAGTCACTACGATTCAGAGTTATTCTGAGCGATTGCACTTTGGAAATTGTGTTTTAAGAAACAGAACTTTGTTCGTTAGCTAGCGATAATTTATGCTCTGGAGTATTTGATGTTATTTGCTTTACTCCTGTAGGACAAGAACAAGTGACTGTTTTCTTGTACAGTAAAAAAAATTAAGCCAAATTACGGGCAATGCCCAGTAGCAGAGATTCCAGGTAAAGCCCGAAAAAAAACATTTGGACCACAAATAATGTATTCCCCTGTAATTTTACATTTTGACAAACATACAAATTTGAATATATCAATCGCTATTTCCATGAGTGTTTAAATAAACTCTCTCAACCAATAAAACTACAATTATATTTTCAGTTTCAAATACGATGTGATTCTTACATGACGTCATTGAAAAGCTAGCACTTTACATTTGAAGGGATTTGACCGTAAAAATACAGTTTGATGGCAGATATTGAGTAAAGATTAACAACTTTTGCCTGTAAAAAAATGCCAGTATTCTAAAATTATGCTTTCATAACATTAGCCGTTTAGATAGCAAAACAGTCATTTCTTGTAAAATTAAACACTCAAAACCCGTGATTTTACATATTTTTTTTTTAGTGTGGGGACTATTCCAGAGCATTCGTCGAATAGTGACTTTTGAGGTACAAGTGGCAGTTTCATTGGATTTCTTGCAAAACATTAAAAAATTTAATAGTACTATTGAACTTTTTTCGTTGTAATAGCAGTTTTGTTGTAAAGATACAAGAAGTTACGCAAAATAAAGTGCATTCGTCGACCAGAACTTGCCTGTTTTTTTACGAACTACTTTCTCACATAAGAAAGTCGACAAGTTTATCGTAACAGTATTTTGAGTCTTATGTATAAGTCATATTGTAATAGATGGTAGTGTTTATGTAATTGCGATATTACGTAAGTAAACAAATGAAAATTGCGCACTGTTGACATTTATTTTATATTTTGCATTATTGCCTCTATTTCATATGAAAATCAGAAACACTGCAACAATGAAAAAAAAAAAAAAAAAAATCCCACACAGCTAATGTTTAAATTCTTAAAAATTAATTAAAAACTAGTATGCAGTGGCCATCACAGAACTTTCTTCTATATTTTCCCAAAAAAATTCACGCAATACAAATTATTTGTTATTTTTTATTCATTATGAATGCAAACGAATTTCCTCTCAGTATTTATTCTTTACTAGTTTGTTATAGGGCGACTAAGGCACCCGTTGAAAAATGATAGTTTCATTTTATTTATTTCTCACTTTAAATAATTTGTTTGCTAGCAAGCCCGTGCGAAATTTTCTCACTTTGTTTATCGCTTCGTTACCTTTAAAATTATTATTTTATAGACGTCATTTTTTCATATGCATGAGCAAATTATTTTTATTTTGTTTTATTTTATTTTATCTATTTATTTGTTTATTTTTGTTTATTTATTTTATTTATTTGTTTTTTACGGGAAAGTATATTTCATTTTATGCTGAAAAAAAATGGCAACAATTAAAATTTTAAATGTATTTTAAAGCTTTTATTTTCATATTTTAATTAATTTTAAAAAATCTAATCATAAATTCGTTACAAATGGTACCAAATGAAAGGCGGAATTTTCCTGAATCCGTCGGATTAAACAGTTAATCGATCGGACAATTAGATATTTTTAAATTAACTAAAGTATGAAAATTAGGAGTCAGAGTCCAAGGAAATCTCTTAAGCCTAAAATGTGACAGAATCAGACACTAATGAGCGTAACTATATACGCTGATTATTACACTAAATGACCAACAAATGTGAAATTTTACCGTACAGATAACATCCTTCACGTTCTCGGGAAAAACTGCAATATAACCTCAACACCTATGGCGGATATGCACTCAATTTAGTCAGCATATGTCTTATAATGGCCTTTACATACGCAATAGAACCAAAGATATAGCCTACCCTTACATTGTGGAAATCGCTGTATAGCGGAATCACCTGTCAAATGGTTGGCACCAAAAGGTGCATTTACATATAAATTTATATGCATTTCTCTGCAGTAATTTCTGAAATATATTGCCTTCCCTGAAATTGCGGAAATAGCTGTATAGCAGTGTTACCTGTTAAGCGATTGGCACCAAAAGTTAATAGACATTAATTTATGTCAAGGTGCATCTATATATGCATTTATGTGCAGTAGTTCCTGAAATATAGCCTTCCATGAAATTAAGGAAATTCCAGTATAGCAGTGCGACATGTTGAGCGATTGGCACCAAAAGTTGATAGACATTAATTTATGTCAAGGTCATCTACATATAAATTTATATGCATTTCTGTGCAATAGTTCTTGAGATATAGCCTTCCCTGAAACTGCTAAAATCGCTGTATAGCAGCGCTACCTGTTGAGCGATTAGCACCAGAAATTGATACACTAATTTATGTCAAGGTGCATCTGCATATAAATTTATATACAATTCTGAGCAGTAGCTCTTAAGATACAGTCGCCACAAATTCTTGTGACACACACTCACATACATTTTTTAAATATGGTCAAATCGTATTCTGGGCCTCTCAAAACATGTAAATCCATTGAAAACTAGAAGTCGAAAATTTTTATGAATCCAATTTTCTCTTCCATTGAATATAGAAAAAATTAAGAAGCTAACTGAAATTTAATAACTAAAAATGCATCATTATGTGCCCCCCTCCCCCACCTGTTAAATAATGTGTGTGCACAATTTGGAACCGATAGCTCAAAGGATAAAGGAATGTGGCGCAAACAAACACACAACTTTAGCAGATTATGTAAAATATTACTATTTATCTGTAAAATACCTGAACCATCCCTTTTTCGTTATATATAACTAACTAATAACGACTTGCGCCCTCCGAAAATCCAAGGTATGCTCTCTTCCAGAGGTCCCAGTCCGCCCCTGGCCCCAAACGGAGCCTGGATCCAGCTGCTGCGAAATCAACAGAAGAGCAATCAGTGTCAAGTTTTTCCACCACAAAAGTAGACGTTTCTGATGAGGACCGGGTACCCGGTTTCGAAAGATCTAAAACGGCACAACGAAGTAAAGCTAGGTTTTCTATCTTAATATTTAGTTATTTTTTTTCATTTTAAAGTATTTTGTATTATTTAAACCAAGCAATGTTAAATATTTAACGATTTCATATTCCTATTTCGGAATTATAGTTTGTAATTTTAATTATGATATATGAATGTGTTTGGCAAAGTGCAGGATGTCCAAGAATTATCTTTTCAAATTTAAACTTTAATAACTTCTAAAATAAAAAAGATATTTACACTAAGCGACAAAAAAAAAGCCGCACTGCAGAAAAAATGACTTATAACTTTTTTATTTGTAATAACTTTAAAATTAATGTTTGAAACAAATAAAACTGTCTTGTTTGCATAATACCAAAGGTATGAAATGACACCTATGTATATTTTCGATTTAATAATTCGCTTTATTGTACTTTACGAAGTACTTTTTAAAAATCTGCATAAAACTTTCTTTTTGAACATAATGCAATAACTAGTGCTGGACGATATCAGAAATTAAATATCGCGATATATCACCAAGTTAATATCGATATTATGTGATATATTGCGATATTTCTTTCAAGATAGGAAAAAATAGACATTTGTTATTTTTTAAAAACATATGCACATGAATTTTAAAGTATACAAGTATAAAGTGTTTTCCATGTATTTTCTGGTATATTACTACCATAACTTTATCATTAAAAAAAAAAAAAAAACATAAAAAGTGAATCAATATTTTGTGTTTCTTATAACTTATACTGTTGCTTTTTAGTATACCTCTGTATAGTTTGTCCTCTATTCTTCCCATTTTAAGCATTAATTATTTTAAAATCATATTTTAACACAGCTAATATGCGATCTGTGTTTTATTTGTACCAAGTATATCAAAATTCATAATTCTACTAAAAATAAAGCTTAAGAAAAATTAAATAAAAAGGAAAATCATTCTAAATAGTTAAGAATTGCCATTGGATACACCTTTTTTGGTCGTAGAGAGTAATATTTTTTACTTAAAACTCTTATATGCATCCTAAATGTCAGTTACTTGTCATTTTTATTTTTGTATCTGCTTACCAAATCATTACAATATTTTTTAAATGTATATGTGTTCAATTCACATTCGTAATAGTTTCATATATTTGTAATAGTTTCATTATATATATATACATTGTCAGTATAAAAATTATATTATTTAAACAAAATTATGTTAAAGTTTCATTTTGTTACTTAAAGTAACTCATTTTGCAATTACATGTACGGCTTAAAAAAAAAAAAAAAAAAGAAAGAAAGAAAGAAAGAAAGGAAAGGAAAGAGAAAAAATAAATGCTACATAAAAAAAAGTAATAAACTATCCAATATTATATAATTTAATAAACTGTCACCGTAAAATTACTGAAGATAAAACTTTATTTTACATCAGTCAGATAGCACCCTTTCTCCCTTCCCATGTTTTCCAATGGGATTTTTGTCGCGTCGTTTTATAAAAATATTTTATTAAAAAATGAACTTTTTCAAATTCTGTTTTTTTTTAATATTACTCTTTGAACAGGTCGTCTTTTAGCTTAAATTCTGTTTTTTGAATATTACTCTTTGAACAGGTCGTCTTTTAGCTTAGTGAACAATTTTTCGAAAAAATAAATTTAAATATTTTACTTAGAGATCCACACTTATCAGAGTCCATATTAGAGTCCATAATTTACTTATTGAAATAAAATATTTAAATAAATTTTTTCGAAAAATTGTTCACCAAGCTAAAAGGCGACCCGTTCAAAGAGTAATATTCAAAAAACAGAATTCGAAAAACTTCATTTTTGAATGAGATATTTTTATAAAACGAAGCAACGAAAATCCCATTCGATAACATGGGAAAGGAGAAAGGGACTGATGTACAACCCAAACAGTGATGCCAGATGGTCGAAAATTATTTCCCCAAACAGGTCTTCAAATTTCCCCAATTCAGGAGGTTCTTTTCGAAAAAATCCCCAATTTGATTTCTACTAAAAAGGGGAAATAAAAATTTTTTCAAAAAAAATATCAAGCAGATTTTTCTGCGATAAAAATTCCGATTTTTCCCCAAAAGAAGGCAATTTAAAAAAAAAAATCCCCAAATACCAATAAAGATATTGAAAGTCTCTAGTCGTAGAGATAAATCATTACGTTATCAACATTGACAGAGAGTTGAAGAACTCCCCAGATTTGTCCCCAAAAATTTTAGAATTCCCCAAAAAAGTCCCCACAAACATTTGGTCCAAAAGCCTCAAAAGTCCCCAAAATGGGGACAAAATCCCCAATCTGGCATTACTGAGCCCAAAGCGAGTTAAACACATGTCGCATCTTATTGGCCAGAAGATATGGATACTTTGAAATAAACCAATATCAATGAACCAATAGCAGGAAATGAGCTAAAACAAAAGATATTGTTTTCATTCATAATAAGCGTTTGATTTTATATCGCCTGTCTGTGGTATTACACGTACGATCCACGAGCGATAATGTGCAATATTATCAAAGAACTTATACTAACGGTAGTATAAATTCTTTCATATTAGCGTTTAGAGCCAGGGAAATTCATGAATGTAGAATGAGAAGTCAGTAAGTCAGTATACTGTAAGAAGTCGATATACTATGGGAAGTCGATATACTGTGATAGTTTAATTTTCCTGATGAATATCATTGACTTTTTGGACAGTGATATTTTCAAGAAAGTAGATATATTGCGGTATAGAGAGGATTGGAGAGGAAGGATTGCTTGGGGTTGGGAGGGGAAAAAGGGGGTTGCATTAGTATAAGCTATTCAGGTCTCTTTTTTTTTCGGGCTTTGCTTGGCGCGCGGTGATGCAGGTTTGTGGCGCGCACAAGGGGTTGCGTCACTTCCGCTAGCCAAACGGTTTGTTTGTTTTTTTAGAAAACACGGTGAATAAGCTATTCGGCGTTCTCTTTATTCCGAGCGTGGCGACTGGTGGTAGGTGCTAGTGAGAAACATTATTTATCGGCGTTTCGATCGATCGCTCAGTGTGCGCTAAAGAAATATCGTTAGAGGGATATATCAGCAAAGCTAGATCTTTAATATCGTTATTGCGATACTTAAAAAATATTGATACTTGGGGATATATTGATAAATACTCCAGCCCTAGCAATAACTATACACTTTGCATTCTATTATGATTTATTATATGAAATAAACAAGTTATATTTTAATATATGAAATAAAACTATTTATTTGTTAGATCTAAGCAATTTTTTGTTAAAAATATGTATTCTGCATTGGGTTAATTCCACCTTTATATGGAATTACTGCACTAATGCGCAATGGCATAGTTTTATACAGTGTTTTAATATAAATCTCAGAAATTTCAATGTGCCAAATATCACAAATAAATTTTTCTAGTTCTGGCAGAGTTATAGGCTGCAAATTTCGAATCCTCTCCCCTCTCCCCCGCCTTTTTATAGACGAAACATTTTCGAGCGGATCGCGATTTTGACCATTTCCATGTCTGGTAAAGAAGAAATTATACTATATCCTTTGTGGTATTTAACTTAAAGTGAAAACAAGTATGATTACTTACAGAATTATAGGTTCTCATGGGAATGTATAAGAAATTTTGACAATTTGAAGTGAATAAACTTACCACAGACGCCGTGTAGTAAGGTGCCTTATTATCTTCAAATGCTGTTTACGAAAATGTCTAAGATACCTCCAAAATAGTCGGTCAGGCACCACTTTTATGCAGATTGCGTTTTATTTCGAGTTAATTGATCCCTTGAGCATAAAAATTTCCCCGAGTGTTTGAAAAGTTATGCACCTCCGTACCATAATGTACGGAGAATGTGTCACTGTTTTAAAAGTGCGATTTTCATTAAGTCGGTCACATTTTCGTCTTCATTCTAGCTTTTTTCAACTGCACGAAATAAAGAAAACTTGTTTCATCAGAGAAAACCAGTTTAGCCTAATAATTAAATGATAATGTTTTTAAATTTTGGTCAACTAAAGTACTGTTTTTTCTAATTCTTTTCCTTAATAATGGCTTTTTTCGCAGATCTTCCGTTCTTTAACCCGCTTTGTTTAAATGTTCCCGCATTGTTTTTGAAGAAAGTAATTTACTATACAATTTTTTAAAATCTTTTTTAAGTTCTGAACATGATACAAATCGATTTTTTAAACATTCGCATTTTAACTTGCGGTTATCTTGCTTGGATGAGCGACATGACCGCCTAAAGCCAAATTCCCAGTTTAAACGGCCAAAAAAATTTATATTTTGCTAAAATTCATTTTACCGATATTTCGTTAGCATTTAATTATTTTGCCATCTCACGTATTAAAATATTTTTTGATTTTCATTTAAAAATTAATACTTTTTGTGGCATCGTTAACTGCCTTATTCTTACCATTTTTGAAATAAATTCTAAAATTACAATTTTCCTGACAATTGCATTTTGTTTTAACACTAGACTCAAAGCTAAAGTGCATGTGGAGGACAACATAGTAAAATCTGTTCGAAAATTTGCTTTTTACGCGATAAAATTGGCGGTTGTAGAAGGCGAAAAGGAAAACATCCAAGTGCGGCTTTTTTTTTTGTCGCTTAGTGTATATTCTGTTTTCTGCAGTAAATATAGCAACTCATCAAGTTTTTTTTTTTTTGTTTTTGTTTTTGTTTTTCTGTTCATGGGTACACCTCAACATGTGCACCATTTGTGGCCCTAAGCACATTCAGTCTCTATTCAATTTCCTGCCAGGAACGCTGTAACATCTCGTCTGTGACAGTGGTAAAAGCATCTGTAATGTTTTAGGACAGATATTCAGCAACAGCAACCTGTGTCCGGTAAACAGCATCCTTCAAATAACCCCACAGAAAGAAGTCAGGGGATGTGATGCTAGAGACCTTAGTTGCAATGGAATTGGGCCACCCCCGTCCAATTCATCGGCTGAGAAAGGTAACGTCTAGGTGATCACGAACTTCCCTTAACCAGTGTGGTGGAGCACCATCCTAGTGACACCAAACATTGGGTAGCAAATCCTCCAGCTGAAGAAAAGTAGAGTTGAAGCATGCCCAGGTAGATGCCACCATTAACTGTTTTTTCAGTGAAGAAAAAAGGCCCAATGATTCGGCTGTACGCCAGACCACACCTTGGGGTTGTCTCTTTCAATCTCTGTAGTTTCATGTGGGGTTTCTAAACCCCAAATTCGTACGTTATGACAGTTTAACTGGCTAGATATATGAAATGTTATCATATCACTAAAGCACACCTGTTTCAAGAACCCTTCATCTTCATCGATACGGTGTAACATCTCTATGGCAAACTCTGCACGTTTTGGTTTGTCTGTTGGTAACAATGCCTACAGCAGCTGTACCTTATAGGCATACAAGCGCAACTGTTTGTGGACTACAGACCTGGGTATTTGCAGATGTCTAGAAGTCGAACGAACTGAATTTTTCGGATTGTGCGGAAATGCTTCACGTACCCGCTCAACATTTTCATTGCTTGTTCTTGGCCGTCCAGCTCCTTTCTTATGCAACACAGAGCTTGTGGTCATGAAGCCAGTGTGCCATGCACGGATGGTGGGTCCCTATGAAATTTGGTACGGAAGTTCCGTTGGACCGATGTGTCTGATTTGCTCTCTATGAACCATGCGACACATTGTGCTTTCTCCTGTGGAGTCCACATGGTCACTTACGATTGGCTAGCCTAAACAAACAAACAAAAAAACTTTATTACACTTCAAAAAAATGGATATTTTACAGTCAATTGCAGAAAGGTTTTCGGAAATATAGCGTAAATTATGAATCTTTTATATGTTTCTGTTAAATTCGGAAACTTATCACACACTTAAGTGGAAAATATTCATTCAACAGATTTAAACCAAATCAAAACTTGGTCTAGAAACATCATTTTATATCGAATGATTGTTACTGTTGGGAGAAGCAAATGTACAACTGAAATGCATGTTGTGTGCTTTTTAATTTGATCAAGCACAGTAAGTATTTGCATTTAATAAAACGGTCTTTAAATAATCTAATGTTACATTTTATTGCATAATGACGTTAAAATTTTTGGTATACTTTCTCTGACCGGATTTTTTTCGCTTGCAGACTACATAGTATTGTACGACTTTTGTGTTTTGTGCACAAAATTCATTTTGTATCACTTTAATGGAATATTAGTGGTTTAGTCTCTAATTTTATTTCATAGACTGAAGTTTATGCTCGAAATGTATATATATATATATATATATATATACGTTTATATATGTGTGTGTGTGTGTGTGTATGTGTGTGTGTGTATAATTTCTCTTTTGTTGTACAATAAATATTGCCTTTTGGCAGTTTTCAGCAAAGCTGAAATAATTTGAACTATAATACGCTTTTGAACTTCTTTGTGTGCACTGATTTCAAATCAAATCCCACCCCCATTCCTGAGAAATTTAATATGCAATGGCATTTCGAATCGATAAAAATGATAAAACACTAATTCAAAATACAAGCTTTTAATTTATAATCAACTGAACATTCTGAACGTAATGTCTATTAGCATTTATTACGCGATGAAATTGGGAAATTCTAAAAAGTAGAGATGTGAGCGGGAAAAAAAACCCGGGTTTAAACCAGGGAATAAACCCAGTTTTTTGGGAAGGGAATTTTGAAAGTTTTCAAAAGTTACAAATTTAGCTTTTTTTTTTTTTTTTTTTTTTTTTTTTTGCCTGAGATTAGATATGCTCTAAGGCATTTCAAAATGATATCTCACATTTAGATTTTTTTTTTTTTTTTATGATCTTTCGATTTTTAAATAGTGCTTTTAACGTCTATAAATTTAAAAAGTGCAAGTTTCAAATTTCATTAATTAACAGACTTATTTTCTGTTATTGCAGTATATTTATATCTTAGTTCTGACTGTATACACACTAAGTTCAATATAACACATCTTTTCTTTTTTTTTTTAATCGCAATCTGAGTTTATCATGTTTCAGTTGTATATCTTTAACATTTTATTTCAAAAATAAAACAAAAATGCTTTAAAATTTTCTGCATTTACTAAAACAATCAATAATATTACAATGGAAAATATTATTTCAATTAAAATTTCAACAATATTAATATGCAAAAAAATAAAGAAAGAAAGAAATAACAGCCAAATTATTAATTATTAGCTATTGAATATTTTATGTATTGATTTGATGGATTAAAAAATTATTCAGAAATTTAATTCATCAACCTGGAAATTAATTTTAGATGGAATGGAGTAGAAGGCTGATTTTTTACCAACTATGTGAAAAATACCAGAGCCGGGAATCGAACCCGGGCCTTCCGCATAACGCGCGGATGCTCTAACCACTGAGCTACCCTGGCTGACAACCAGCTCGGCACTTCTCACATAATTTACGTTGGCCAGGTCACCGAGTCTGCATTAAAGCAGCTATATCAAGTGACAAATTTAAACATGGCATAACTCCAAACAGCTACGAAATTTCAATTCAGAAATTTCTCCAGAAATTCTAAATTTCTGAATTGAAATTTCGTGGCTGTTTGGAGTTATGCCATGTTTAAATTTGTCACTTGATATAGCTGCTTTAATGCAGACTCGGTGACCTTGCCAACGTAAATTATGTGAGAAGTGCCGAGCTGGTTGTCAGCCAGGGTAGCTCAGTGGTTAGAGCATCTGCGCGTTATGCGGAAGGCCCGGGTTCGATTCCCGGCTCTGGTATTTTTCACATAGTTGGTAAAAAATCAGCCTTCTACTCCATTCCATCTAAAAATAAAAAATTATTGCTCTAATTCTTAATAACCGAAGAACTCATGTTCGATTTTGTTACCTGTGCTCCTTATTTATGATTATACGTTTATAGCATTAGCAATTCTTTCAATCATTCATCTTTACGAATACACAAACCTGGAAGATATTTATCATAAAAACAAGAAAAACACTCCAGAAATTCTAAATTTCTGAATTGAAATTTCGTGGCTGTTTGGAGTTATGCCATGTTTAAATTTGTCACTTGATATAGCTGCTTTAATGCAGACTCGGTGACCTTGCCAACGTAAATTATGTGAGAAGTGCCGAGCTGGTTGTCAGCCAGGGTAGCTCAGTGGTTAGAGCATCTGCGCGTTATGCGGAAGGCCCGGGTTCGATTCCCGGCTCTGGTATTTTTCACATAGTTGGTAAAAAATCAGCCTTCTACTCCATTCCATCTAAAAATAAAAAATTATTGCTCTAATTCTTAATAACCGAAGAACTCATGTTCGATTTTGTTACCTGTGCTCTTTATTTATGATTATACGTTTATAGCATTAGCAATTCTTTCAATCATTCATCTTTACGAATACACAAACCTGGAAGATATTTATCATAAAAACAAGAAAAACACAAATTTTGTCGACAACTTGCACAACAAATAAATGCAGCTTTTTCACAGGAGCACGTAAATTCTTCATATTATTTTTGATATATTAAATTTTATTTAATTCCAACCACATGCAAATAATAAATTTCCATATGTTTAATGTTAAAAAGTTAGAAATCATTAAATTCGCGATTTAACAATGTATAAAAGTTGAAAAGAAATTGTTTATAACGATTTATTAAATTTTAATACAATTTTTTTTTTTTTTTTTTTTTTCAAACTTCAGGAATTTTTTTCTCGGCGATGGCTAAGTAGTGCGCTCTAGGGTTTGAGTATATGAATACACTCACTCAGTGCTAACTACACGCGGAACCTCCGTTCGATTTGAGGACCCCACACCCTTGCCGTCTCCTTGTTCATTTAAAATCAGCTAAATTTGTCTTACAGAGAACTATTAAAAAATTAAACTTTAAATCGATTGTACAATAGAAATGTTTATAAAACTGTGAGTTTAATTATGCTCAGTTAACCATAAGTAATATAAATCTGAAAATTAATTATACTATACTGTTCTGCATAAAAATCGGCACCAACAGTATTCATGCTATCTCTTATATAAAATGACCTCCTGAATCCGAATGTGGCACTCATTTTCCCCTATCACTCACCGTTATTTTTTTTTTTTTTTTTCCCCCACTGTTCTGTAATTTTATGGCTATGAGTTTGATTTGGAGGGGAGGGGAAAGAATTATTTCAACTGTCAAATATTTTCTTAAAAACCTTTGTAGATATTATATGGCTGTACAGCATCATAATTATAAAAATGCTAAAATTTCAGTTTTTTTTTTTTTTTTATGTACAAAGCACTTTATTGTATTTTTTATTTTTATTTATTTATTTTTTTTTTAAATACCTGTACATGCAGTTATTAAATGTTTTCAGCTAGTAATATTACACAAAATAAAATGTTGCTGTACAAAAAATTGTCTTCACAACACCAAAGAGATTTTTTTTTTCCCCAAAAATATTTGCGGATTTGGTTTCACCATCATTCTTTATAGCTAAAAATCCTTTTTTCACCATAGAAATTGACGTTATATTTGGGCACAGATTCACACAATACAGTATTTTTAATAAGACTGTGTAATCTCAGTCATAATAAGGATAATATTTTAGAAGAAAAAACTAAGAAACACATGAAATCAGTACTGCCTGGTTTTCACTTTGAGGCTAGCGAAAGGAGGTTTTGTTTCATCTTCACAAAGTGTAATGTCACATGTATTCTGCTGTGTTTTCAGGATACAGTATACACTGTGATATTAAAACTATCAGAAATTAATAAGATTCAAAATCAGAAAAATACATATACTACTCTTCTAATTTTTTTTTTATATTCTATTAATTAATGATAAAATTTTAAAAAATGCAAATTTCTCATTGGCATGGAAAACTGATTTCTTTTATAATATTCTTCAAAGAGCAATAAAAATGATGTCATTGATTGTCCATATGCCCAAAAGTTCAAGGGTCACTTTCTGATAGCAAATAGCTTGCAACCATTTGCTGTGCAGCACCACACACAAGTGTGAACCCAACTTTATGACATGGAGGAGCTTTTCTTTTAATTGAATTATGTCTTTGGCTCTCGTTTCAACAAAAATGAACTCTGAGGCTTATAAAGAAGTTTTTGAAGCCTACTTATTGTTAAATGTAACTTATTTGCTGGTGAAAAATGGACTTTCCAACAGAACAACACCCCCAATTCATGAAAGTCGAATACTGGCTTCAGAGAAAAATTATTCAAATTTCAGATTGATTATCTAGAAGTCCTGATCACAATCCTATTGCAAATCCCTGCGGGTAGTTTCGTTTCACATGTATATCAACATGGAAGGCAGTATTCTAATCGACTGCCGAATTATGATCTGTAGTTGAAGAGGAATGGTTTAAAACTGATCCTGTTTTGTTAGACTTACTATAATAATGAAATTGATATTTGGGCTGTTTAAGAATAAAAGAGACTCAACAATGTATTAATTGTTTCCTGTGTCATATTATACTTTTGTCTTGTGGCCTTATAGTTTTTACACAGGCTGAAATGGGTTGTTTTAGATTTTTAATAAAGTTTACAATAAAATAATTGTAAATTACAATTTTGTTTAATTTCTTTCTCATATTTCAGAGTAAGCATTGAATTCAATTTTTGAAAAAAAAAAACCTTTTACATTCATGAGTCTGGCTGCCCTAAAAGCTTTTAGATGCACTGTATTTTAACAAACATATCTACTACCAGTGGTGGATTTAGGAAGCCCCCCCCCCCCCCAAAAAAAAAAAAAAAAAAAAAAAAAACACTGACATTCACAATTGAATATTGCAATTGTAAATTTTTTATTGGTCTAGAATAACACTTCTACTACATGTATTTAAAAAAAAAATTCTAACCTCAACTTTCTGCTATTTAATTCCTTTGACCTATTGAGAGTTATTATTGCACTTTGTTTTCTTGATTAGGGGTGATTGTGAATTCATAAAGAAATACCTAAAATTTTAGCAAGTAAAAATTTCCGTAAAGGGAAAAAGAAAAAAATATATATAATACAATTTACTGCAGGTAAGTCCAATCCTTTCATCATGAAAAATGTTAATTTTAATTAGGTTTATAGTCATAAGAAATTGATATTTTACTCTTTTTTAATGAATTTTATCTATCAGATAAACTGGAATTCTGGTACTGAAAATCAAATAAATACCTCAAATCAGGTAAATTACTTGAACACAAATCATTCCTGCTTGACCTATTATAAAAACAATTCAACCTCTTATATAGGCAATCCAGTTGCTTCAAAATATAACAAGATATTATAGCACCTTGACTTTTCATGATCAACACACATTTATTCTTCATGTACACAACACAATACCATAAAATGACTTGTTGAATATCGAGAAAATTCAACAAAATGGCGTGAATATAGTGAACTTATTTTAATTATTTTCTAAATGTAACTTGGTTATAAGGTATTGCTCTATTATTGCTTCTTTTATCATAGTATGGAAAAAAAAAAACTGTATTTCATAAGAACATTCTTAAATAAACAAGAATTTAATCTTTCATACAGCTATCTCTACTATTGCAAAAATATTACCTAAAAGTGTGTAAAAATTGTGTTGCCTAAAAGTGAGTTAAAAGTGAAATTGTGTTTTGAAGTACTATGATAAAATTTGCAATATATGAGCAAAGCTTCATAACCAAGTCACATTTAAAGAATAATTAAAATAAGTTTGATGTATTCCTGACATTTGTTGAATTTTCTCAATATTCGACTAGTCATTTTATGCTATTGTATGTGTGTATGTTTTAGGGGGGGGGAGGAGTTAAGGATGATTAAAAACCCTTGAATAGCAGCCCTGGATGGGATACCCTCCATGGAAGCTCTTTCATTAAAGATTCCAAGCTCATAGTTTCAGAGAAAACTCTAAATGGTTAGGCAGACAAATGTGACATAGGATCAAACCTGGCACCTCCCATCAACCAACTTAGAAAACAGACCCTCTCAGACATTGAGGAGGCAGTTATTTCATGTGCAATGACCTATACCGTTAATTATCAAATTATCTCAAAATGTTTTTGCCATAATTATCACATGTGCAATTAAAAATTAACTTATATAAATGATTATATCACTACAAATATTTAATAAATTTGTTTTGTGATAATAGTATTATGCATATAAAAAATTTCAAAGTTTATGAAAATGGTATTAAATTTTGGTCAAACCTTGTTTATTAATGAACTTGTTAAATTCATTAATAAACAAGGTCATTAATAAACTCAATTATTATTGAATTTGTTGTCTGCTTTAAGTACCTTCGCAACAAAATCTTTGAGGAAAAATATGAAGAAAGACATGTTTTTCTCATTCCCAAAATTCAAGAACAACCCATTTTCTTAGGAAGAACATGCTAAAAATTTTAAATTAATAGCATGTTTATATTATAATGTACAGGTGTCGGACAAAATAATGGGAACACTTTCATTTTTTACATTTTGTCCAATATCTCAAAAAATTCTTAAAACCCAGCAAGAATAATATCTGATCGTGGAGCTGCGATCACATCCAAAGAATTTAAGGATTACTGTGAATCTGAGGGAATCGAACATGTCACCATCACAAGAGGGAACGGTCAAATAGAGAGACTCCATCGAACCATCTTACCTGTATTGTCCAAGTTATCCATAGATGGCCTGAACAAGTGGTACAAGTTTGTTGAGGCTGTCCAGAAAACAGTTAATTCCACCGTATCAAGAAGTACTAAGAGAACTCCATTTGAATTACTCACAGGTGTCACCATGAGAAGGAAAGAAGATAAGAGAGTACTAGAACTCCTTGAAGAGGAAAGAATAAATTCCATACTCAACAACCTTAACACTATTCGTGAAGAAGCACAAAAAAATATCCTCAAGATTCAAGAAGAAAATCGCAAAAGCTACAACAGAAGAGAAAGAAAGCTCATGATTATAAGATCAATGATCTAGTTGCTATACAGCGTACTCAATTTGGAAATGGTATGAAGTTGAGACCAAAATTTGTGAGTCCCTACAAAGTTGTACGTGTGAAGCCCAAAGACCGATATGATGTAGAGAAGATAGGTGATCATGAAGGGCCTTATCTACACTAGCACCTCAGCGGATAATATGAAGTTGTGGACTATGAACTAATCAAAAATCCAAAAGTACAGAGACTTATAAACTTTAGAGGGAAAAGTTAACTGTGAATATTAATGTAAATATTTTTTTTTTTTTTAATGTCTGTTTCTCTTTTTTTTTTTTTTTTTTCTCATTTGAATTGTATTTTGCAGATATCCGTTAGTACCCTAGTCTGATCTGACGGTGAGGACATCTTCCATCAGGATGACAGAGCTCGGTGGAAAGTAATTCCTTGCATAGTCAACAAATGGCACTGTCTCTGATGTAACCAGCGAACGAGCTGACAAGCGGAAAAATTAGTTGGTACCTGGCTACAGTGGTAAGCTGGTCAGACCATCAGCATATAGGCTTATCCGGTCGTTACACCATAGTTAGAGCATGAAACGCTCAGATTAATTGGGTAGAGCCCTGGGAGGTTTATACCTTAGTTCTGTAATGTATTATAGTACGAGTAGGTGCTTAAATACTGCTTCGTGATAATCTCTTAATGTTGTGAGCTTCTTGTTAAACCAAAAGAATAAGACTTGGTCACTGGCGACTATTGACTGTTAAACCACCACTGCAGAGGAAACTCTGAACAGTTCTGAAAACTAGCTGGACAAGACAGAATCACCTGATTTCTCGAAGTCCAACCATCATCTGCAGGACACATAATTTGACCAGTATCTTGAGTGATGCTTCTGCCAAACAACTCAATGTCTACCCCGGTGCAGCCCCTTCCCGCACAGGATGTTGAAGGGAAAAAGCTGGATGTCAAAGGAGCAGTAGTCTGCTAGATTATTCTGTGACTAGAAAGAAAAATAAAAGAGCTTTTGTTCTGTTTTGTTTTTTATTCTTCATCCAAGTCAAAAGGGACAATAATGAACTGATTCTATAAAATATAATTCAGACTCTAATCTAAACCAAAACATGTTGTAATAATGACATTTTATGTTATAGTCAAAAGAGATATGCTGAAAAATCTTAAAACATATGATTCAATTAAATCTACTTAAATATCAATTAAGATCTTGTCTTAATTGAAAGTGGTTTTTGATTGCTGATGTTTTTCTGGAATATAGGAGAGATGAATCTGCTTTCAATCTAATTCATTTATAAATAAAGTTTTAGTTTTAATTTATAATTCTTTTCAATATTTCCATTTAATTCTTATACATACAGGGGCGTAGCTTAAGGGGGGGAGGGGGGAGTCTCTTCCCCCCCCCCCCAATGTTTTAAAAAATAGGGCGGCATATTGAAGTTTCTGGGGTGCTGTTTTGTGGTTTAAAAGTTCATTTGAAAGTGGATCATAATTTTGTTAATTATCGTTAGTTACCAAAAACACTTAAGAATTTTATGTATCACAAGCTAATCAACTGGTTCACTGATCAGCAAAAAAAAGTTTGCCTTAAAATGTCTGACTGTAGCAAACTCCCATTAGGTGGTGCTTGTGGCGTCCTCTAAACAAATTAGACGCCTAAAACAGCCTGTTTTCCTACCGTGCAAACAACCCTTAAAAATTCTCATCGTATTCATGACGCTTAAAGAAATCTGATCATAGCAAATTCCTGTTTGGCGGCGCCTATGGCATGATTTCCCATTTTCTTCACTTACAATAGCCTGATCGCAATTACCGTACAAAAGACTATTGAAATTTCTAATCGTATTCGGGACCCTTTAAGAATAAGTTAATAGCAAACTCCAGCTGAGCGGCGCCCTTACCTGTTCAGACACCTACAAAGGCATAATGAGGTTTCTGGGGATGCTGTTTTGTGCCTTTGAAAGTGGATCATAATTTTGTTGATTATCGTTAGTTACCAAAAACACTTGAGATTTTCATGCATCAGAAGCTGCCTTCGGCGACTAACTGGTTCACCGACCAGCAAAAAAAGTTCACATTAAAATGTCTGACTGTAGCAAACTCCCGTTAGGTGGCGCCCTCTTAACTAATTAGATGCCTGAAACAGCCTTTTTAAACATGTATAACAGCCTATTTTCTTACTGTGAAAACAATCCTTGAAAATTCTCTTCGTATTCACAACCCTTAAAAAAATCTGATCATAACAAATTCCTGTTTGGGGGTGCCTATGTCATGATTTCCCCTTTCAAACATTGACAATAGTCTGTTCGCTTACCGTGCAAAAGACTGTTGAAAATTTTGATCATATTTAGCACCCTTTAAGAATAAGTTATCAGCAAACTCTAGCTGAGCGGCACCCTTCCCTGTTCAAGCACCTACAACAGCATGTTTGCTTACCATACAACGACCCTTGAAAATTCTGACCTTAGCAAATTTGCACTCTGTGGCACCCTTCTCCCATTTCAGATACAATCGCTTTCTCACCTCCAAAAACTTTAAGAGTTTTCAAGACCTTAACTTGAAAAAAATAAATAAAAAGCAGTTTATTGTACGTTATGGTTGCTGAATAAAAACGAAATTAGATGAGGTTTGATTTGGCTATAACGATTTCTCACTAACAATTTTTGATTCTAAGTGATCCTTTAAGCAAATTTTTTATTTTAGTTTCATCGCTTACGGGTTTTGAAAAATTTATAAGTCTATGGAATTTAACTAGTGTTTCTTGACATGAAATAGCACGAGGAAGCTGATTTAACGTCGCATTAATAGGCACATATTGGGCAATTGGCATCGGTTTGGGATTAATGTCCCAGTGGCGGTCCGAAGACAAGCCATCACAATTTGTATCTTCTGTGGAAGGGATGGCTCCCCCACTTCAGTATCCCCCAGAGATATTATTTGCATGGAGCATGGAGGATATTGCAGCCACAACAGAGTTTACATGCACCAGAGACTGACTTTCATGATGGTCTTCAATTGGCTCTATTATTGAATCCGCAATCATACTGTCAAGCTGGTAGACGTGAGTGCCAAGTACGATCCCAGGTCACGCTTGTTGGCCTAGCCGTTCGGAATTTTACATGGTTTTCTCTGAAACTTGCATAAATATGGGCTAGGAGATTGGGTACAATAGACCTCTGGTCGATGTGCCCTAGCTCTCAGTGTCCTGCTGAGGGCTGCCCTCCTTGATAAGTCATAAGTCATGGGCTAGGAGATACAGCCCCTAAGAAAAACTTCCACAGAAGGCACTCCCCCTCAGGCCTAGGGCCCTAGAACAGTCAATCGGCCTTTTTCCCAAACACCGACACCTAAGTAAGATATAAATTTCTGTGCAAAAAAGATTTAATTTTGAACGGGACTTTTTTTTTTTAGTTTCTTCTTCTACATAAAGGCATGCGGTAATTGTATCACGTTTCTTAGCAATGGCTACTACATTTCTTAAAGTATTTTTCACACGATATGGGAATAAAGAAAAACGTTTTTTAATTGGTTTAAATATATAAAATAATAATAAATAAATTACTGATATATATATTTTTTTTTCCTTAAGAGTGAACAATACCTAATTTCATAATAAGAAAACACCGCAGAACTGGCGCTTAAAAGCAATAATTACAAAACTTTGAATAAACACTATAAAATGCAATAAACTTGCAATAATTGTTCCAGGTCGAAAGAACACACGATCCTTCGACAGGCGAAAAAAGTAGGCACAAGTGCTGCAGTCAAAGCGGCAATGCACAAAACCGTTTTAAGTAAACAACAAAAATACATACAAATGAATGTAAAAGTAAATACTGGTGTGAGGAGAATAGTGCCGACTCTAAAATAAAAGGGCTGCCGGGGGGGGGGGGGGAGGGGGGGGAGAATTCAATAAAAAGGGGCATAATTTGCAGTGTTCTATGTTATGATTTTTGTACTCAACAAAAGTAAATTAGTAATTTTTTTTGTATATATATATAGGCTGTATGCATTTGCTATTCCAGTAATGCTACAGAACTATTGCTAAGAAAGTTTAAAAGTCAGGAAAGAAAAAAAATCTAAAGGCCTCTAAACATTTAAAATGTTAGAAAAGCTACTTGGTACCAAAATATTTTTAAAAGGGCCGCCAGGTGTTAAATGTCTTGAAAAAGGGCCACAGGGTGCTAAAAACTGTTTAAAAGGGCACCCTACCGAATTAGTCTAGTGTCAGCACTACCGAATTATGAAATAAAAGAAAATAAATAAGATTAAAAAATGTAACAAAAACTAAAAATTTTTAAAATATCAAAATTAAATGAAAACCAAACTTATGTGAGTAATTTCATAGCATCAGACAAGAACGGAATGGAACAAATATCCTTAACAAGATTTTTCGAATTTTTAAATATGTAAAAAACTTCATGGATATTCAAATGGGAAGAGAAGACAGGAGATGAAATTATGTTAGTGTTAGAAAAATCAAAATGATTACCATGAGCCCAGCAGTGGGAAGCAATAGAAGATTTAGAGATCTCTTCATTATGAACATTTCGACGGTGCTCATTTATTCTATATTTCAAACGCTTTCTAGTTTGATCAATATAAACTAAATTGCATGACGAATATAGGACTAAATAAATGCCAGAACGGTTTTCAGTAGGAATGGGATCTTTAAGGGAAGATAATTTAATTTTGTTGATGGGTTTCTAAATTACTTTAAAACCAAACGGTGAGAGAATTTTAGAAATTTTAAAAGAAAGTGGTAAATAAAAAGGTAAAACAACTGGAATGAGACTGTGATCGTTCAATTTGGTATCAGAACGTTTAGGATTCTTGAATATATATAAAGCTTTATTAATAATAGAGAGATTATAGCCTCGAGAAAGAGCAAAAGATTTTAAGTAATTAATTTCTTTCGAAAGACTAGACTGATCACAACAAATGTGTAAGGCCTATTTTTTTCTTACTCATTTTCCAAAAATTGATAAATTTTTAAAATTTCATTTTGCTGTTAAAAAAAAAAAAAAGAAAAGAAAAAAAAGAAAGAAAGAGGAAAATGCACATATTGAAAATTCAGATTTTTGAATTTAGAATTACATTAAAAATAAACGATTGTAAATTTTCTGAATGTGAAAACAGAATTTAAATATACATTATGTAATGAGTAATCATGAAATCAAACTTTCCCATAGAGTAACATGTGTAACGGGTGTCGGCGAGATTAGGTATTGTCCACTCTAAAAATATGAAGTTGCTTTCCTTAGCAACAGTTACTGCTTTCATTTCTTAAAATTTATTTTGAAAGTTTTATGTTTTACCTGAATTATAATGTAATATCTTTTAAACTTGTTAGAAAAGAGGGAAAAAAATCTTTTTCAGTTGTTCTACTTTATCTCAAACCAATACTCTGGTTGTCCTAAAAAAGATACTTTTAGTCTCATACGAGAATATATATATGTATATATTTCTGCAAAGCACATTAACCATATCTTTCGAACGATACTACTTGTAAGTCTTTTTTATTGAAAGTAGGCTAAAATGTAAAAGAAATTTCCTGTCTTCGTATTAATATATAGATTCGCTGAAAAAATTTAGAATGCTCCAAAGATGTATAAAAAAAGAAAAGAAAAAGCTGCTAAATGGAGGGAAAAAAAAACTGCTAAATGAAGGGGGGGGAGCAGCTTTTTCTTTCTGGGCAGATTTTAGGAATATGCGCCGAAGAAGAGGGAGGGGGTAGGTATTAACCAACGAGAGGGCTTTTGCGCTCGATCCCAAATATGGTAACACTCTTGAAAGTATGTGGGTGGCATTTTCAGATGAGGATTAGGAAAGGGCGCCGAACGTCGGGTCTCCACCCCCCCTCCCCCAAATCAAATTTTCATGCTACGCCCCTGTATACATATGAAACTCATACTTTAGTCTCATTTTTATTTCTATAAAAATAAACTGGAATTCTGGTATTAAAAATGAAATAAATAACTGAAAAATGCAAATTACCTGAACACAATCACTTCTTATTTATACAAACTTTTTTACTAAATCTATTTTGTAAACCTTCCAACCTCACATTTATGTGATTTTCAACATATTACAAGATATTATTGCACTTATTTATTTATTTTTTTAATGATCTATTTCAACATACATTTCTACTTCATCTATTTTGATATTTAAAAACAATTCCACCTCACATATGTAATTTGATTCCTTCAATGTACTACGAGATATTTCATTTTCAGCCTTCAATATCTTTTTCGACAATTAGTTCTACTTCATCTAATTTGAAAAATAATCCAACCACACATTTACATAATCTAATTCCTTTAACTTATTATAAGATATAATTGCACTTTTACCTTTTATGATGTATTTTGAGTAACTTTTACTTTATTTTGAAAACAATGCAACCTCTCATTTATGCAATCTAATTCTTTTAACATATTACAAGATATTACTGCTATTTTAGTTTTCTTCATCTCAGGGCCATATACAGAGATATGGGGACCCCAGGACAAAGCTAATGTGGAGGCCCCTAATCTCCGCTGCCTATCCAGAAGAAGGGTGAGAGTAGTTCGTTTTAAGACAATAACTGTATCATTGAAAATATCTTTAATATGTTTTGAAGACTTGGCAGTAACTAAAAGATCGCCCTGAGCGGCAATTGATTGATCAAACCTAAGTGATTGAAAATGCTGTTATGAAGCTGCCTATATTCCTGACTCTAAGACGGAATATGAACCGTTACATTATAAACTATTTTATTACTAAATAATTTTCACCTGACAACATTTTCAAATTATGAAAAGGTAAATATTTCAATCTATTTTTGTTAAATAAAAGAAAGTTTGCAAGTTTTTCTCATCGTAAATTCATTTCTGTTTTTGAAAATGTGTGTACATCTTTGTCCTTTGACATCATATACATCCTCTGTGCTATTTAGAGAAATCCTAGCTTTGAAATTATGATTTTGAAGACTCTTGTAGTAAAGCTCAATCGACTATTTTTCTTGTAGTCATTTTTACATATAGCTATTGAGGAAACAAACTAATAATTCATTTGCCAGACAGGACTTGCCATTTTTGTAAATTTCTACTAATTATTCAACCAACCAATGGCCGAGCAGCAATTCTGTGATCAAAGCTGGTAGATGGGAAGTGCCGGGTTCGATCCTAGGTCATGCTCATCGACCTAGCTGCTCTGAATTTTCCCTAGTTTTCTCCAAAACTCGTATATTTTATTGCTGATATTGCTTCCATCTCTAGCAATTGAAAACTGCTGATTCTGAAGCTGTAATATAAGCAAATTCTGTTGCTCACCAGCCATAACTTGCATAATATTAGTGGTTTTGGTTCTCCCACATCCATAGTTTTTCACAGTTTCAGAATTTGGAAATATTTTCCTAAATAATGGTCCAACGTGATCTGCTGCACTAAGTGGCAAATTGTGTTTGATTAAGAATGAAGTAAACAAACATTCTTCATGGATTACTTGAAAATCGCCATTTTTTTTTGGTGGCAAAAAGATTAATTTTGGAACTACTTTCATTGCATTTCACATTTTTCGTATGTTTTAAAGACTTCACATGCGTGATTATGTCAGCTCATCAGCTATGGCCAATGTTTATATCCGCACAACACTCTGAACAAAACACATACACCGATCCTAGACTGGAAGCTTTAATGAAAGGAAATTCCTTAGAATAATCATCTTTATAATGCGATAAATATTTTTTAATTTTAGAACAACTCATAATAAATAGTTATAAATCTTGAATTAACACATTAATAACAATACATGCAACGCACATACAAGGTAAACAAGAATTCACAGAACTTTGTTGATTGCCAGATTCCAAATCAGCTATTAGATTACCTCTCTGCTAATTCTACGATTATGATTCTTTTGTTTACGAAGTGCGCTTGACCTGTAATTCAACTGCTCGCCGGTGACAATGCAATTCACAGCAGCGTGATTGGCCACATTCACCTTGACTTACACACGCCGAGAAAATAGACATGGAAGAAGGAAGAAAAAGAGGGAGGGAGGGGTGGGGGACACATCACGCATGAAGGAGCAGAATATCAGCAGAAGGAAAATTGTGGGAATACTGATGGGGAAAAAATAAGTGCGGCGCATGACGAAAATTTTGAAAAATTCGGGAAATTTTTGAGATATGTTTTTCAGAAGTTCGGGAGATTGCTCCGAAATTTGGGAGACTCCCAAATTTTTCAGGAGAGTTGGCAGCTATGCCATTGCATACAAATAATTTCAATAAGGGTTAAATAAAAATCATTTTAAATTACAACTCCATAGTGTATTTCAAATAGATGTGAAAATTCATGTATATCTTTCCAAATAACTTTTTAAAAAATATTAAATATTCTAGCTAAAGTTAATGAATAAAACTACAAAGAAATGTTGGAGCACTAACTTTATTTTTTCAGGCACAAAAGTATAAACAGAAAGTTCTTAAATAGGTAAAAATAAAAAATAAATAGTCTTACAAAACCTATAAAAAATCAGCACTAAATCACAGCAAAGATAACAAATGCTATACACATACTTAAAACAAATAAAGAGATCATGAATAGCTTTGAACCTAATCGTGAAAGAGAACATAACTTTTTTAAGAGAAAAAAGAAATCTTATTTTGAATAATATTTCTGCAATATATTACTTTAATTAATACGTATTTCTACGAGCCAATAATTTTAGGTTATTTAACAATCAATAGGAACATTCAAAATTTAACCAATTTATCATAAAATTCATACAAAGGACAGAATAGAGTACTTTTTTGCAAGAATAAATACATTTTTCTTTTACATACAAAGTATCATACATAAAGCCGCATCATCCTTACTGTGCATCTTAATTCTCTTAACATTCAGCTATAATCATTGCAGTGTGTAGGCAGTGTTGCTGTAAAGTTCTTCAGAATGTAACAGGTAAATTTTGCTTTAAAATTTGTAGCTAAAATTAACTAAAATTTTGCACTGATATATATATATAACAGTGCATAAGAGCATGAAATCATAAGACTAAATGATAATTAACCATAAAATCACTTTAATTTTTCAAAAAATTTTAATTGAGCTTTGTATATTTTTTAAATAGTTAATTATTACAAACAAATCTTCATTTTGTAATTAGTGCAATCGAGTCTAACTAATATATTAGTAGTAAATTTTGGTTATATATATAGTTTTAAAATAATCCATAACATATTGATGGCGTTCAGTTTTTTTTTTTTTTTTTTTTTTCCTCTTATTTTTTAAAAATAAATGCATATTTATAGCAAATTTCCTCATATGACCATCATCTATGATAGTCAATTTTTAGAAGAGAAAGAAAAAAACTTAAGTAAGCACAATATGTAAAACAAAAAATAATAAAGTGCATCACATTAACATAATTATTCTTATGATTATTAAAAAAATGCCCTCTTTTGATGATGATGATAAATAAGAACTTTGTAAACGAACACCATACATAGCAAAAGCATGGAATATTAATAATTAAACCCTTCTTAAGGCAAGAAAAAAAAATACAGGTAATATAAAAGAAGCAACAGGCAAAAGCTATAGTAGTGGCAAGATAAAACAAACAGAAATGAGTTATTTAAAAGTAATGGCTAAAGACCTAAATATTTCAAAAGCAAAATAAAAGAAAAAAAAAAAAAAAAAAGTGCTTAAAAAATGAAAATACAATAAATAACAGAGAGGGAAAGTAAAGATTATGAGAAATTTGCTTTTTGTCATGAATTAAAAGATTCAAATTTCCAAAAATAATAAAAGATTTATTTTACAATATATATAATACATCTTCACATATTAAATTCATCAGCTTTACTCTATTCTGTCCAATTAACAGAAGGAAAATTGTTTTCATAAATACTTTTCATTCAGAAATCTAAATTACAAAGATATTTACATCATATTTCATTGTGAAGTGAAATATAGTCATTTCATTAAATATATAAATGATTTATTCAGTAAATATACACGCACAGCAATTCACTTATGCCCAGTATCACTCGGTATTATGCTTATTAACCAACAAAGCTCTGAGGCAAAGATATAAATTAATAAATTTTGAAAATTAAATATAAAAAGAAATTTATAAAGAATTTTTTTTTTTTTTTTTCTTTTTTTTAAGTAAAAATTAAAATACAACCTTTGCAAGAATTAATACTGTCCAATACTTCAAACATTTATTTTTTTCACGCAAAAATAAAAGCTGAAGTAATACATGAAACAACATATCAACATATTCTTTTATTCAAAATTGCCTTTATCTTAAACAGGAAGCTTAAAAATAAGCTTGAATGATTTTGAATAAAAAGAAACATATGTGTCTAACTTAGTTATCCAAACAAATTAAGGTTCTAAAACAGAATTTTAGATGCAAATCTGGAGATGAAAATTAAAAATTAATCAAATTATAAAATCCTCTCACCCCTAAATGTTATAAAACTTGTTAATATTGCCATGGAGGAGAAAATTAGAGATAAGTAATTGTGACCAGCAACACAGCTACTGAAAAGAATATATAAGCATGTTTAGTCAGAACATTAACTATGTTATTTTAATAAAAATTGCAGAAATAGTAGAACTAAAACCTGAATCTTTAGCTGATTCTCTTAACACTAGAACAACTAAAGCTGCTTTGGTCATTGGCTTTAAATTCAATATTATATACCCAGTTGGTTCTAGTGTTAATTAATAAAAGTTGACTAATATATGTAGGAGAAAATAAGAAACACTATAAATAGGAATCCAGCATAATTAAAGAAAAAATTTCTTGAAAGAAAAAATGCAGTAAAAGCCACTTTTTGGAAGAGTACTAAAATTGTTTAAATGGCACAATCCTAAAGGCTTATTGTACTTTCAAAATATTATACTTGATAGATTTGAAATTTTCATTATTAATGCTTAAAATAAATAAATAAAATGTAACATTTAACAATGATTCGGATTTAAAATAAATCTAATCATGATTCAAAATATTGTGTAAAAATAATTAAAGTTGCATTTCCCTTCTTTGCTAAGATGTTGGCAATTAAACTCTACATATAATAACTTTGAAACTGCTATTAAATTTTAAAATCAAAGCTTTATATAGGTTCTTTTAGAATGATGCCAATTTTAAACTAAAAAATAAGAATCAAGAAAAACAGTGAAGTTTGAAGTAGTCGATTTTCCATGCCAATTGCATACAATTATGGCTTCTCATTTAAAAGCTACAAAAAATATTTTTTCATTTACAATTTAATAGATTAATGTATAATTGAGTTTCTGTTTGAATTTAACGCTACCCAATCTTTTAAAAATCACATTATTGTGAAGAAAACTATCATAAAAGTGTTTTTTTTTTTTTTTTTTTTTTATTAAAAAAAAAAGAAAAGAATTTATTTAGCATAAAATAAAATAACTACCTTATATTATAAATTCATTAAGTCAGTAATAGCATCTCCTATGAACAATAAGGGAAAAAAATCTTTCTAATATAGGATATGGATTGTATTTTAAATACTTTTGGGGTTATTTTTTAAAATTTACTTTCAGCCTGGAAATTTCACTATGATTTTGATAGGAGTGAGAAGGATTTATTATTATTATTATTTTTTTTTTTTTAGGGGGGGGGGGGGAAGAGAGAAAGATATTATACCAAATAATATTTTATTCAGACCACATATTTATACACTTTTTATACATTTTGAAACTGCTTAACTGTCCCAAATATCTGAAAAAAAAAAAAAAAAAAAAAAAATTGTAAATTTTTTTAGAAGACAAATTCTAGGCCATAAATGCAAATAAAATCGTAGGTGCTTAGACAATAGAATTGCAAATGTTGTCTAACATATTGGAAGACATGGAAATTCTAAACATCATAAACATATTTTATACAGCAAAACTGAAGAGAGAAAATAAATTATTTATGGCAGTGACTAATGTACTTATAAGGGTAGGGATAAAATTTATGTTCTCTTAAATGTGTTGACAAATAGAATAAGTTAAAGAATCATTAGTCTAGGCTATAAGGAAGCTCTCAAAGATACATAATACTAGAAGATCCTAGTGTGAATGAGATAAAATTATTATAATTGTTCGATTAGTAATCAATCAGTCCCCCCCCCCCCCCAAATTAGATAACTTCTATGATTTATGTTTCAAATTACATATACTTCCAAATAACTTCTTTATAAATTAAAAAGGTGCATAGTTTTAAATTGGTAATTTTAAATAAACATAGCAATATTTTTAAGCTGAATACTACTAACACAAAGAACAATGCATTAAAAAAAAAAAAAAATGTTGAAGAAAACATTTCTAAAAAATCGTAATAAGCAGAGCTCTATTAAGTTTCATATATCAAATTTAAAATAAAGTAAAAAAAGTACTTTTACAAGCAGCAAGAAGTCGGGAAACATATGGAGGCATATAGGAAATAAATAAAAAAGAAGTGGGGGGGGGGGAGATATTTGGTAAAAGCAACTAAACACAAAATAATTTGAACTACTATAAGGAACAATTTATAAAAAAGAGAGAGAAAGATAAATATGTTTATTACTATATGCTATGCAGTAATAAACATATTTCTCACATTATATCCACTTCAGTCCTGATGCCCTAGTAGTATTAGAACACATCTTTACTTTACTCTAAATTCCTTATTTTCAATAATTTTAACCTCAATATTTAGTGTCCAACTAATAACACATACAAGAATAGCAATATGCTATCATTTTTGCTCAGTAGACGGTAGGACATCCCCAGCAGAGAAGAGAATAGAAGCATCTAGTCTTTTTCAAACCAAAAGGTAAATGCATCTTTTCTACTAAAACTACTTCATTTTGTGAGAAATACGCAGTATTTCTATGTTTTTAGTCAAATAGAAATTGCTTAATTATGTTTCATACAAAATAACTGTAAACTGTACATAAAACAAATTTCCTCTTTTTGGTTAATTATAACTTAGTATCCTATTATTAAAACACTTTTTAATTTAGTAATTGGCAGAATGCTATAAAATTTCATAATTAAGATACTTACATATGAGGAGGAATATCTAACCATTTATTGATTTTTTTTATCTGCTCAATTCAAAATTTAGAGCTGAAGGGGATATACACACATGGAATGTTTTAATCAGGATGCTGATGGATCATCTTTCAAAAATTGTTTCAAATAGAAATTCTCCTCTTACAATTAATTAAAAATGTATAACATATTTTAAACAGTCATTAGAGATAATTTGACCTGTAGTAAGAAAATTTTGTGAACTAAATTTTACACAAAGTTAAAACCTGACTAAAATCGTATTTTTTTCTGAAACATAAGATAGCAAAATTTTAAAAGAAAGTAATTTGGAGGGGGTAAAAAATACATTCATCTTGGGGTGAGCCAGGCTTCCTGAAGTCCAGCTTCAGCACAGACTTTTTTTTATAATCATGTCTCCACAACTTTATAGCTTAGTTTTGCATATTTGTTCTCATATGAACTTTTGGTGATTTTTTTTAAAATAGACAATGGAAGAAATTGCATTATGAACTCTCACATTTCTTATGCATACAATATAGGACTCATTACCTGGAACCCATGAGACCAGGAGTATTCTGGATTTTGGGAGTTTTTCCATTATCGATTCCCCTGAATTATAAAACATAACTTAACAACTGATAGGCACTAATTTACATCTAGGTGCAACTACATATAATTTTTTATGAAATTATGGACCTTAATTCTTAAATTAAACCTGCTACAAAATATTTGTCACACACAGACATTTTTTTTTTTAAATATGTCAAATCATGTTCTAGACCTCTCAAAACATGCAGAAAAATTGAAAACCAGAAGTACACATTTTTTGTTTCAAATCTAACTTTCTTCTATTGAATATAGCAGGAAGTAAAAATTAACTGTAATACACATATATAAACATACACACTACTAACGATGCCACTTGTTAGTGGTGTGGCTGTCTCTTAATTAGCGCCACTAAATGTGAATACTAACTCGATCATAAGAGCAGAATGCTAAGAAAAGAGATTTACTTTTAATATATATATATATATATATATATATATATAGGGTAGGTGCTCCAGTGATTGGCATGTTCCAGTAATTGACATCTATCCCGAAATAATAAATAAGAAAAATCATATTTTACATATAAAAATTTTAACATTTAATGTCAAACACTGGAGCATAGGGTGCTAATAACTGGTAAAATGAATAACTAGCAGTATCAAATACTGGAATATAGGGTGCCAATTACTGATAAAATGAAAAACTGGCAATGTGAATTACTGGAGCATTGAGTGGGTGTCAAATACAAATTCATAAAAAAAAAATAATTGTTATCAAATGTATATATTTTAACATATATGTGGTTCTGAATGTCTTTCATACCATATGTACTAACTTAAGATTTCTAAAAATATTTTCTGATGACGAAAACATTAAAAACATCAGAGATTGCTCTAAAAGTGTCAATCACTGGTGCACTTACCCTATGTGTGTGTGTTTTTTTTTTTTTTTTTTTGAGGGGGAGACAAAACTTTTAATTTTCAGAATACCTGATAAAATACTTAATAGTTCCTTTAAGGATTTTTTTTTTCTGGTTTTAACTATAAAATATTTTTTAAATCATTAAAAAAAATATATTAAAAAAAAATCATTCCAGATTTTTAGTTTTCTGGATTTTTGAATTCTGAATACTGGGTCCTATTCAATTTCAAGTATTTCATGTGTTTATTTATTTTATTTATTTATTTTATTATTTATTTATTTATTTTTTTTTATTTCACCAATATCTATGCAAATTAATATGTGTGCCTTGTCATTATAGTTACTAACAAAGGAGTACTCAAAAATATTATGTTATATGTGTGTTGAATTTATTTCAATAAAATAAAATTTGTTATCAATATATGGAGTAAACAATTATTTTCTTTTTATTTCAGAATTTTGATGGCTCAAGATTTTTTTTTATCAAGTAATCTAATCCACTCATTTTAATTAAATCAAATAATCAATCCATTTTAATTTTTTTATATTTAATAGCATTTACTTTAAATTGATTTTATTATTATATTTTTTTGATACACTAATGTCCTACTACTATTATGGAGTGGTTATTTGAAGTGTAATTGTGATTTATGTTTATGGCATACAAATATTTGAATCAGTTTTCTTGCAGATATTCATAGAAATATGACATTGATTTTTAAGGGTAGCACAAGATCTAAACAACCCATACAACTGGTTAAACCAAAATCTTTAAAAAACAGAAAAACACTAAAAATTCAATTAAACCTAGCCCCCCCCCCTAAATACGAAGATAATCTGATCTTTAAACATAAAGTTTTACAGCAAAACTTCAAAAGATACATACAAACAACTTTGTTAAGTGTGTATAGTAGTATATTGCTTTCAAACACTTCAAACTCACTGTTTTTCTAATTTAAAAAACAATTTTTATGTAAAAAAAAAAAAAAAAAAAAAAAGTTAACATGACCTTAAAATTTTCTAGCTTATGTAAAACATAAAAATATGAAGTTTAAATAATATTTTTAATAACATGAGATGCTAAAAATTAGACATACAACTTGGAAAATAAATTTGAAAACAATACATATGATTGTATCAATTGAAACACATCTAAAATTTACATAAATGTACAAAAATGAGTTTTCAATCACAATCATAGTCACAAAATCTTCTATTATTAACATCTTCTATGTATGCACTCAGCAATAAGAGCAACATGGTCCTATCTTTCATACACTAGAAATAGCACACTAAATTTTAATATATTTACATAAATAGACAGTACATTTATACAACAATTTATCAGTTGTAAACTTTTTTTATTTCCTTGTACACTATTTTAAAAAATAAGGATAAAGAAATTAGTAGTTTGAGACATTTTGTAAATTTTCAAATAAAGTTTATCAGGGAAAAAAAGAAAACATTAAATAAATATCATGCCTCATTAAAATATAAAATCTTAAGTTGCCTTTGTCAGTTTCTAAAATAATTTAAAACAAAATCACCACAAAAAATGAAAGACTTGATTATAAATAATAAAATTGTTACATTTACAAATATTCACAGATCTTCTTCCTTTTCACATTAGTCCTTATTATGGGGAAACTAAAATCTGCATCAGTGCATAAATTGTCAAACACAAAATACTGGATATCACACAGTGTAAAAGCAAAGTTAATACCTACATAATTAATGGTTAAATTCTAACAAAGCAATTAAAGCACTAGACATGCAGAACTAACAAAAAAGTGATCTCCTCAGATTAACCAAATTAATAAGGCATAATGGTGACAGGAAAGAAATGTTAAATATGGAAATGTAAACATATCATAATGGTTTTCTCCTAGTTTTTGATTTGCTAGTTCTTGGTAAAGTTGCATAACCAGACACCTGAAACAAGAACATGCTATATATAAGGCAAACACGCAAAACATACTTGTTAGCATTTACTACATAATTTAAAAGTTAAATATACTCAGCAATATTTTAGTTCTAAAACAAAATATAAAATTATTCAACACATAACCAGAATTACAAACTAAATTGCATAAATTAAAGTACAAAAATTATTTTTTTTAATTAGGCTTAATTTAAAAAAAAAATTTTTATTATCTAAGTGAAAATAAAATTTATTTCAATAACTAAAATGAAATGAAATAAACAATTTTGATATATATATTTTTTTTTTTTAAAGAGGTAATATATAGGGAATATAAGGAAGAGAACCCCCTTCCTATAATATATTGGGTCTAACAAAGTTCTGTCCAATAGTTTTAAGTATCAACACACAAGTAGTATTTCCAACAAGATAGAAATGCTAGAAAAGTGTGTCAAATTTTAATAAAATTGTTTTAATGAAAATGCAGTTTCAGACAGAATTTGCAGGAAACAGCTCAAAAAATTTAAAGCTGGTGATTTTGATATGCCATACTCTGGACAGTCATCTTTGATGTTGATATTATCATGATAGACCAGTGACAGAACACGAAGTCTTTTTGACAACACTGGAGATAGCAAAAAAACTTATTTCAGCTCAACAAACCATTTTGGACAAAATTTGGAAACTAGGAATGATCTATAAATATCCGAAATGGGTGCATTATGAATTAAGTAAGAAAAGTTTGCATGATTGTGACATCATGTACACATCACTGTTTGCTCAGAATAAAAACAAATCCTTCATGGAACGGAGATAACTGATGATAAAAAGCAGATTATTTATGAAAATATCATCCAAATAATGCATACTTTGAGCCTGGACAACCTGTCCTTGCACTTCTAAACTATTTGAGCCTAGATAAAGAGAAAGTTGTGCATGTGGTAGACATCCAAAAATAAAAGTGTTACATTATGATAAAGCATAATGTAACAGTTTCATAAAACCTCAATTTACAGTTATACTGTCAGCAAATTGATTATTTAAACAAGGTGGGCAGAGATATTTAATAAATGCACACACATCATACTATAAAAAAAGCACCACAGAATTGACGTTTAAAAGTAAAAAGTGCAAAACTTTGAATAAACACCATAAAATGAAACAACTTGCAACAATTTTTTCAGGTCAAAAGATGACAGGACCCTTCATCAGGTGAATAAAGTAGGCAATGAATGCTACAAACAAAGTGACAATGCACTGCCACTTTGATGACATGAATTGCCTTTAATATATATTCAGACATCAGTTGAGTCTATTCCATGTCATATTATGCCACTTCTGGGTGCTTATGGAGGCCCAACATATTAGGCAAGTATACTAGTTTTGAAGATATAAAAAAGTGTTTTCTTTCACTTCCAAAACAAACACTCATTATCAACCATACTAGTTCCTTGAAGGTCCATTGGGCCCTAACATTAAGCCTAAACTTTTTAATCTATGAATGCTATAATAGCAACAACTTTCACACAAGTCAGACTATTACCTGTCACATGGATAATAGAATGAATTGGTTAAATTCATGAGCAGAGCAAAGAGGCATAACCATGAACAGTCTAGTACCAAGAGCTGATAGGACCAGAGATTAATACTTCATCCTCAGGATACTGTCTGACCCAAAAAACTGTGTCACATACATGCATATACTCCTCCAAATGAAACCAGGTGTTTTTATATTATGCTTCATTGTGTAGACCGCATTTTTAATTCTTTTCCAGGTCCTGGCTTAGGACACTAAGTTCAACCTTTAACAGTTCACAGAGAACTAAGAGCCAGATTGAGGAAAGCCTTCATCTATAGCCAAACATTATCACCTCCACTACTGTCATCACTGCAATCAGCCATGCACCACCAATAAAAACACTGTCTGTGCTAGAGAAATGAAAGAACTGCCATGAGAAAATCCCTCCATGAGGAAGCTAAAAACTCCAGCATCTCAATCAGAAAAACAGGAAAAATAAATAAATAAAATTGGACACTGGATATAACAAAAAAAAAAAAAAAAAATATTTGTAAAATTAGAAAACTGGATAGAATTCAGCCCCAATACTAATAAATAAAAATATAAAAAGTTGACACTATCTTTGTTGCATTTAAGAGATATATCATTAAGATTTAAAAAAGAAAAAACAGCAAGTTGTAACATAAAAGTTTTAATTAAAACTAAATATATTTCAAAGAAATTAATTTGATTATAATAATTTGAAACCAAACTAAATAACAGATTTACAGGACTGAATATTAAAGAGAAGAAATCAAAGCTAATTACAATACAAGAAAAATTGAAGCTAGGATAAAATAAAATAGAAGAAATATTACAGTTTTAATCCTCCCCCTCACCTCCCCCCCCCCCCAAAATAAATAAATAAATAAATAAATAAATAATTAATAAAATAGTTTTGACTGAAAAAAGAAGAATCAGTATCTTACGAAAGTTTTTAGATATTAAAGGAAGAAAAAAAAAACCTGTACAACATTGTGAGCTAAGCAAAATAATTGCTTTAAATCATTCACAAAAATTTTCATTTCAGACTGAAACAACAAACTCGTGATAGCAGTAGTATTTACAGTTAGTAATTTCACATGCATTAGGAAATCCAAAATACAGATTAATGTCATAGAACTTATTAAGCAAAATATCAATAAGAAAAGGCAGTTTCATCAATCTATTCAAGCAAATAACTTAGTATAACACAAATATAGAATTAGATGCATTAGTTTTTACTATATAGCTCTTATACAATTGTACCTCTTCATATGAGTTTTGCTTAGAAAGAGCTTTATTACTCTTTGGCTGAGTTCCTTTAACAGCTTTAACAATTCTAGGTCGTCTTGAAACCGTTCCTCCTTGAGAACTATTAAGAAAAATAATTCCATAAGTACGTCGACAAAACAAAATTATTTTTTAATTTAATTTATATTAAGACAATTTAAATCTGAAAATGATCAGACTTAATTAAATTATTTCTGAAAAAGGATTATATTTTATGTTTTACTTTATAAAAATACCCTAAAAACATCCTTTCATAAGACACAGCAAATAAATTTCAGGTGCAATCACACCCATCATCAGTGCTAAGTGCAATGATACGTCATTCTCAGTTGAAACTTGCTATATTACAAATCTATAATATTAAACCTTTGTGATAAAATGGAGAGTATTGCTTGTCATTTGTTTTTTTATGCCATATCGTATAATGTCGAGTCTAGCTCGTCATTTGTTTTATATGCCCCACCGTACAATGGTAGGTTTAGATCATCTACATACAGTATGCAAATACCATGAATCCTTATTATATTATTTTTATATAAAAATTAAATAATTATTTTATGCACAGATATTTGTGATTAAATCGTACCAGAAGTGGTTAATATATCATAAAAATTTTAAATATATCTTCATTTTTATTAAAAATATAGCATACCTTACAGAATGTCCTCTACTTCTAGTCATTTTTTCATCCTCTGATAAAATACCCTCTGACAGCCAACGATGCCGCAATGGTTGATCATCAGATCCACTGTCAGTTTCATCTACATAAAACTGTAGTTAATAACCTAGTATTTTAACATGTAACAAGAATAATATTTATAACATTTTTATTAACAGTGAAAATGTATTAAAGCTTTAAGCACATTAAAGCTTGAATCTCTGCTAAGCAAAAATATTTTTTATGAAAATATAAAACTAACAATTTTAAATATTTGATTTGTTCAATTTCTTTTTATATTGAAATATGAGAGAAAGTAGCAAATAGAGAAAAATATGAGAGAAAGTAAACAGTAAAGTAAACTGCTTACTGAAACATACTTTTATGAACTATATACATTTTTATCAAACATTATTTAAAAACAAATAATTTTAATTTCTGAATCTAAAACCAGTATTAACTATCTGTTTAAAAAACTGCATATTTTATAATACATAAAATTATATAAATATAATTTATAGTAATTGAAAAATGTGAATGTTTTTCATATTTATAAACCAATTTATTTGAAGTAAAGATATTTTTCATGATAAAAGATACTTTGATATAGAAAAGTATTTTTAGACTCACGATATTTTATTCTTCTCTGTAAAGTTTATTTTAGAAATTATTTATTCAAGAAAGCCACAAGAATAACATAAAATTGACAATCATGTTAAAAATCAATACAGAAATTTATTTAAATTTATTACTTCCATTAATATATATATATATATAAATCATTTTATTAATAAAATATTACAGTAGCAAACATTCACTTTTTAGTTACCACTGGGTACCATAAAAACTATGAATGATTTGGAAAACTCCTTTTGATTTTACATTGGGATTACTAAATCAGAAGTTTGCAGCAAAAAATAACTGCTGGAGTAGACAGTAGTTAAGAAATTATATATATATATATATATATATATACAATTTAGAAAATATGGTGAAACTTGAAGACAAGTGGGCGTGTATAACAAGAAAAAACGTTAAAAAAAGTAACGAATTATAGTAACGATGAACAATTGTAAAAAACAACACTACATGCGAAAAACACCCTTCCGCTTCCTCTTCAGTGGGTGGGAGCAGCAGAACAGACAATAAATTAAATTAAAAGAGGCCTAACAGGTTTCGGAAATATGGCGAAACTAGCATACTCCCAACAAAATCAAGAATAAATTGCTGGCAAATTATATATAACAATCTTCATGTAAAATTAGATATAACAAAATTGGTGCTTCATAAAAGTAACATAACTAAATTAATATAGTAATCCAAAAACTATAAAGTCGATAAAAAATAATTTAATAAAAGGACATGCTAGATCGTCATGTTCCCACCCAGACCTGAAAGGCAAAAAGAAAAGTTATTGAAAAGTTAAATAATATGGACACGCCTACTACTGTACAAACATTTGATTTCGAAAATTTGTTTTGCAATATCCCTATTGATTTATTGTATAGCACTTTAATTAAATTATTCGACTTTTTTGATATTGTAAATGAATTAAGAATTGATAGAGATTTATTTTTAAGTCTTTGCCATTTTTGTTTTAACAAGAATTTATTAACATTTCATAATAAAATTTATAAACAAGTACATGGTATCGGAATGGGCACCAATTACTCCAGTACAGCCGCTAATTTATTTTTATTCTTTTATGAATATACTTATGTTATCAATTACAACAAAAAATTGAAAATTTATCGATATATAGATGATATTCTAGTCTTAAATTTTAATTTTACAGATATTTTTAAAGACATATATCCTTCCTGTTTAAATTTAAATAAAACTAATAATAAAGATGACTGTGTTAATTTCTTAGATATTTTTTTGGTTGTTCAACATAATACATTAAATCTGGATCTATATGACAAAAAGAAAGATTTTTCATTTAATAGTTACAGCATGCCTCACTGGTATAGTAATTTGCATAAAAAAATCTATATTAATATTTTGATTGGTCAACTAAATAGATTCTATAAGATATGCAATAAATATTCAAATTACAATAAACAAGTTTTTAAATTCATTGCTAATCTTTTTTACAATAATAACTATCCATTAAATTTTATAAAGTTTTACACCAATAATTTTAATAAATGTTTGCGATTGGGGTGATAGCTGCGGTAAGGTTTCTTCACTTATGGTTCTTGGTGTCTAGTAGTGCTTGCTGATGAAGACTCTTGGCCAAAGTCCAACTTGTGGAACGCCTTATGTCGGACTGCAGCTACTTGGTGCTGAGCGACTCTGAGAGTTTGGACTATGATTTTGGAACATCGGACAAGACAGCGCCAGTATTGAGCCACTACATGTGAATCATCTGCTTTTGCTTTAAAGACCTATTTCTACATCGCAGTAAGTTCAGTTCATTACAATATCTCTTTGCCTTTCAGGTCTGGGTGGGAACATGACGATCTAGCATGTCCTTTTATTAAATTATTTTTTATCGACTTTATAGTTTTTGGATTACTATATTAATTTAGTTATGTTACTTTTATGAAGCACCAATTTTGTTATATCTAATTTTACATGAAGATTGTTATATATAATTTGCCAGCAATTTATTCTTGATTTTGTTGGGAGTATGCTAGTTTCGCCATGTTTCCGAAACCTGTTAGGCCTCTTTTAATTTAATTTATTGTCTGTTCTGCTGCTCCCACCCACTGAAGAGGAAGCGGAAGGGTGTTTTTCACATGTAGTGTTTTTTACAATTGTTCATCGTTACTATAATTCGTTACTTTTTTTAACGTTTTTTCTTGTTATACACGCCCCACTTGTCTTCAAGTTTCACCATATTTTCTAAATTGTATATTTTTGTATAATTTTTAGTGCTGCCTTTGGCGCCTTTTTTATACAAATACACTTTTATTAATAAGTAATTAAAATATATATATGTAATGGTTTTAAACTGCATTTGCGCTAACATTGCATGTCAGTAATAGTATAAGTTTCATTTCTTGTGGGTGTGCTTTGTTGTTTTACTTCTCTTGTTTATTGTTCATTTTTCTAGTTAATGCAATTAGGTCTATGTACCTACAAAAATCATTTAATAAATAAGCTTCACAAAAAAAATATATATTATGAGATACTATAAATGTAAGAGTAAACTTTGTAAAACTTGTGTGAAGAGTCCCGCTATTACTGCTCAGTCGTATACAAATCTTATAACATTCTGAAAATTCAATAATATTATATATAAAATTACTTGACGTATTTGCTTACAGTGTTACATTGGCCAAACTTCAGGAGAATTACACATCAGAATTAATTTACATAGTGCACAAGTTAAAAAAGCTGATTATCCGTCTTTTGAGATTTTACATTTCAGGGAACACTCTTTTGATAATGTCTTAATAGAAATTTTAGCTCATTGTTGATGATGAAAAAGAAAGACTCTCAGTTGAAAAAGATTTTATATTTAAACACCGAACTTTATATCCTTATGGCCTTAATACTAAATTGAGCAATCTTAATGTTAATCAAATTGACAATATTTATGGTTTTTTGTTTGAAATTAATCTTATCAAAATACAGAGAGGTAAAAGAGGTTCTCGTATTAACAGTAAAAACAATAACTTTCTGGATGCTTGTATTTGGTTAAAAAATATTGAAAACGATTTCTTAAAAAATTATAACGTTAAAACTGTTAAAAATCATATTTTTGAATTAAAAATTAGTAAACTTAAAAAAATTAAAACTTTTGCTTTGAAGTATAATTTTAAAAATAAACAATTAAAAGATTTAATTAATGATTTATTGAATTTTAAATTGAAATCATGCAAACTTTATAACGATGTACTGTACTTCATTCTTCTTTTTCAACAAAAATCTTTTAATAATCTAAATATAAATTCAATAATTAAAGATATAGCAATTTATTTTCCATTAAAGAATTATCCTATCAGAATTACCTATAAATATACACAACCTTTTAGTTGTAGAGTTTTTAATTACAGGAAGTTTGCTTTTGAGGATATTGATGATGAAAATAAGTGTTGTTGACATAACGTAAATTTCAAAAATTTTATCAATAAAGATCATGGACATATAATAACTGGTGACTTGAATATTGTTGAAAATGAGAATGTAAGGCAGTTTTTGAGTCTTGGTACAAAATTTAGACCTAACTATTATATAAATCCTAAAAAAGCTCTTGATACTTTTTGTAAAGATACTAATGATTTTATACTGAAAATAGCTTATAAATTTAATGTACCGTTTGAAGCTTTTGTAGAATGGAAATACCATCTAATTAAATATTTTAGGGAATTTATTCAATTAAATCTAAATCAAAGTAATTATGTATATTAAAAACTAAGTAAAGATGATTTAAGTTTTATTAAAAATATGCAAACAAATTTTATTTTTGTACCTATTGATAAGGCTGCCAATAATTACGCCATCATTTGTAAAAAATTTTATGCTGAAAAAATATTTTCAGAATTTAATAATTTAAAATATTATGAAAAATATAACCTGGACAGCAATTCCATATATAATAAAAGTTCTGCTTATATCAAGAAATGTAAAAGCCTTTTCAATAAACATTTTACTTTACCAAATCATAAAAAATTACCTTTTTTGTTTTTAACACCTAAATTCCATAAAAATCCAATAAAATTCCGTTATATTTGTTGTACTGTTGGCAGCGTTAATAAATGTTTCAATATTAAACTTCAATTTTATTTAAAGCTTATTTATGACTTTCTAAAAAATAAATATAAAAATTCTAGTTATTTTTGGTGTATTGACAATAGTTATGAAATTATTGAAAAGTTAAATAATATGGACACGCCTACTACTGTACAAACATTTGATTTCGAAAATTTGTTTTGCAATATCCCTATTGATTTATTGTATAGCACTTTAATTAAATTATTCGACTTTTTTGATATTGTAAATGAATTAAGAATTGATAGAGATTTATTTTTAAGAGCCACTACATGTGAATCATCTGCTTTTGCTTTAAAGACCTATTTCTACATCGCAGTAAGTTCAGTTCATTACAATATCTTTTTGCCTTTCAGGTCTGGGTGGGAACATGACGATCTAGCATGTCCTTTTATTAAATTATTTTTTATCGACTTTATAGTTTTTGGATTACTATATTAATTTAGTTATGTTACTTTTATGAAGCACCAATTTTGTTATATCTAATTTTACATGAAGATTGTTATATATAATTTGCCAGCAATTTATTCTTGATTTTGTTGGGAGTATGCTAGTTTCGCCATGTTTCCGAAACCTGTTAGGCCTCTTTTAATTTAATTTATTGTCTGTTCTGCTGCTGTCACCCACTGAAGAGGAAGCGGAAGGGTGTTTTTCGCATGTAGTGTTGTTTTTTTACAATTGTTCATCGTTACTATAATTCGTTACTTTTTTTAACGTTTTTTCTTGTTATACACGCCCACTTGTCTTCAAGTTTCACCATATTTTCTAAATTGTATATTTTTGTATAATTTTTAGTGCTGCCTTTGGCGCCTTTTTTATACAAATACACTTTTATTAATAAGTAATTAATATATATATATATATATATATATATATATAAGGTAATTTTATAAATATGGAGAAAGAAATAAGAAATATAGGAATGCTGTTAAGTTCTAGAAAATATCTCATTTAACTCCAGTTTGATAAATCAGACTTAAAACTAGCTTGGACATTTGTAACATCACTATTTTGTAGCTATCAGAGAGAGAAAATCCTCCTTGGAATGTAAGTATTCAATATATTGAGGTGATAAGAAGAACATTTTAAAATGAAGTGTAAAGAAGAGAGAAAACCGATTAATGGTCAATTTGCCACTCATATTACATTTTAAAAGGCAACATAATGCAGACTACAAATTAATATAATTTTTTTTTTTTTTTTCCCCTTTTAGTTTCTGTTTTAAAATCTTCATAAAGTTTTTAATTTATAATGCAATCATCCATTGAAATTTGAATTGCAGTATTTAATGCAGATCTCATGAAGCAGTTTTTAAGTCCTCTTTAAATTTGTCTAAAAATGTAGAAGTTAAATACTAATTTCTTTTTAACTGAAGCAGTGACTAACTTATTTCTTTTTGCAAGCTGCATAATGAATAAAAACGAAATTTCAGAACTGTTTCTTTACAATTAATCTGTCCTCAACCTCTTATGTTTGAGGCAGGGTTGGCTGGGATGAACACAACTAGGTCGAACCCAATGAGTTTTTTTTTTTTTTTTTTTTCCCTAAAGAACCCATTTTGGAAAAAAAGAAAATGATAATAATCCCACTTCAGAGTTTTTTTTTCAATTTTGTAAGACTTTTTTTTTTTTTTGATAAAATAAATTAAGCAAAAATATTAAGCAGTTGAATGTGACAAATTATTTATTTACAAAACATACAGTTTATTATAAAAATGAAGATTCATTTTAGGCTTTAATAAATTTTACAAATATAAGATTTAGAATTTGTAGAAGTTCCACACAATATTCATTTTTAAATTATTATTTAAAAAATTTGAATAGTAACTGAATAATTACTTTTTACATTTTTCATGATGAAGACTGCCTTTTGAAAAGTTAATTTTATTTCAAATTATGTACTTGTTTTGGTTAAAAGTCATTTCATTTCATAAAAGAAAAAATTAATTTTAATAATAATTAATTTATCAATTAATTCTAAATTTTAAAAAGCACCTCCTATAAATTAATAATTCTTTTACTTCTAAAGTGTAATCGTTTTTGTAATAAAATAATCCTTTAGAAATAAAATATAAATTTAAAATCATGTATTAAGTTAATCTAATAAAAATTGCTCTCATTTTTCATAGATAAACAGTTCATTTTCATTATATTAAATTTCTAACTACTTTAAGTATTAGCATTTAATGAGGTGCAGATTTTGTTGTATTGAATCAGAAAATTAAAACTTCCTGCAAATAATGAGAACTTGGCTTATAAACAGTCATTTTCAATTCAGGATAACTTTTCAATACACAAATCAACTGTTTCTATGGGGTTATATTGGCAAATGACCAAGCTTACTGTATTGTATGTCTACATCCATTTATTTTTACCACAACTGACCATTAAAGCCATCTATTGGAAGCAAAGTTATACACCTAATAGTTATTTTTTTCAGAATAAAATAATAAGGGCAAAACATGATAATTTAGCATATATGTATGTAATAGTAATAAATTTTTTCTCAGAAGTGAAATAAAAACGCAAAAAATTTTGGCAACTTTTCAAGGTTAAAAAAAAAAAAAAAAAAAAAAAAAAAATTATAAATGTAAAACACTATCATTTAAATAAGCGTTTTATACATTTGTAGGCAGGAACAAATATTTGTGTAATCCATATGTATGTTTAAATATATATATATATATATATATATATATATATAATATTATGTTAAAGCTTTAGACAAACAATTTTTAATTTTTAATTAAATTATTAAAACTAAAGCGAAAGCATGCATAATTTTGCAAATAACAATTGTTTCATTAAAAAAAAAAAAAAAAAAATAGTTTTTTAAAAAGCAATTTTGACTTTTCATAGCATGTGGCATTTCACTTTTTAGGCTTATCATATCAATAGATATATCAGAAAATGTAGCAAGTTAGCATTTGTATAGACACAGTAAAAGCATGAACATTATACATAAATCTGTAGAAAAATTATCAAACATAAGAGTGCTAGGAAGTATTGTCATCTTTTTTTACATTAAGTTCAAGCAAATAAATATTTAAGAAGTAATTAGTTTTAATCAATGATAATCCTCGCTATTAACAAGCTTTTACTGTCTAGAAATTTTTGTAGAGGTCAGAATAAATAGAAATTAGATTGTGCAATTTTGAGTGTGTATGGTGGGCAAGGCAATATCTCCCACCCTAATTCTTCCCTCTCCCCCTCCCCTCCCCAGGGTTGTGCAGAACAGTCTTGCATTATGTTGCTGAATAACACTTTCTGGTGACAATTGCTGAACACTTTTCACTAAAGACTAGCAAAATCCAATGTTCACAGTTTGTCCAGGTTTCAATACTTCAAAATGAACGATTTAACAGATTCTCTACCAAACACACAAAAGTGCCTTTCTGGGATGTAAACCAGGCTTAGGAGTACTTCATAGCAATTTATTGGAAGAGATCCACAGCCCTTTGATTTTTGAATAGTCACAAAGAATCCTTTTTCATGTCCAGTGATCAAGTTATCAAAACATGCTTCTGTATTGGACCACTGAAGCAATAAACTACATGCAGCAGATCAGTAAGCTATAGATTATGTAGGACACAAACATATGTTCTGCATACATTACCAACACGCTGCAAACGTTTTTGGATAGTTGACCAAGGGTGGTTAAGAGTAATTGGCAGTACCTTGATTATCTGATACAGATGTTTTTCTATTTCTGCCCTTACATACCATTCTTTAAAGTTATTTTTCTTCTTAACTGATAAATCAGATCAAAATTACCTAAATTTGAACTTAAAAAACAACCTTTTGCATTTACAAACATTTAATGCACCTGGATAAATATTACAAATGCTTTTGGTAGAAAACGTTGCATTACACTTGTGAAACTCAAAAAGCATTTAATGTACTTCTAGTATTTGGCTGAAGACTTCATCCGAAATTGCAATAAAAATAATAATGAAGTAAGATTTAATTACTTACAAGTAAAGAATTAACTTTAAACTTCAAATGTCTTTGGTCCGAGCATGAATTAACCAATACGCCAATATGTTAAAAACAAATAAAGACATGAGCAAAAATGACATTACTTCCCAGAGTCTTCCTAGTGAAACTTTTTTCATAACAAATTCCAGTTTAAAAAAGAAGGGGTGGGGTTGAATGTCGTTCAACTTAAAATATATAAAAAATGAATTTTAAGACACAAAATTATTTACAGAAATACCTATTAAGCTATTAGCAGCTGAAGAAGCTGATGAAAAATGTTGTGATGAACCACTGACATCTTCAGCTAGGTCATTCATGCTGTAGCTCTTGCGCAAATGTTGAACTAAGGTTTCTTGACCCTGTTCATTGAATAATTCATGCTTGCTATTATTATTATATACGACAAAAGACAAGGCATTATATACCTTAACAAGCACCTTAAAATCAATGGCTCTTAAAATATAGTAGCAAAAATGCACAAATTTGAGATAATTTTACAAACAAAATTAATGATGCATAATTACTAAGCACATTTAATTGTAAATAAGCATAAACACACATATTATAAAATGTATTTCTGTATATAAAGGCATGTATTACAAAGCAGGGACACAATTATCTTTCTCCTAATTTAAGTAAAACAAATGTGATAAAATAAAATGATAAAAATCTCAAATAAGAGAGTTCAAATAATTTTATAGCTGAAAAGAAAGAAAGGGGGATAAATCATATCTTAAACTAAAAAGAGGAAAGAAAGCTTGTATTTAAACATACTCTCTATAAAAATAAAATAAAAAGTTAAAAGCAAAAATTAGTTTTTTTTTTTTCTTTTTAATCGTATTGTGCATAAGGCCAAACATTTTAAGATTTAAAAATTTATATAAACACTTACCTGAAAAGCTATATAATTAGTACTATTTAAATATATACAATGTATTTAATTTAGAAATTTATTCATCAACCATGAAAGTTCATTTCATGGTTGATCAATAAATTTCAAAACTAAAATTTAAATTTCGTGGTCTATTGGAGTTGTGCCACGATTAATATGTCACTTGATATAGCTGTGTTTACAGACTCGGTGACTTTGCCAACATATGTTATGTGAGAAATGCCTAGCTGGTAATCAGCCAGGGTAGCTCAATGGTTTGAGCATCCTCACGTAAAGTGAAAGGCCCGGGTTCGATTCCCGGCTCTGGTATTTTTCACATAGTTGGTATAAAAAAATCAGCCTTCCACTCCAAAATTTTCTGAAATATACACAGTGTGTTCACTGTTCAAAAAGCCTTGACTGACTTTCGTGCCTTAAAGATCAATGTTATACATACAGCATAAATTGCAAAGCTGAGTTTAAAAAAATAAAATAAAATACCAAAGGCAGAAGTG